>CM058239.1:1886109-3120224 GCA_030180135.1 Orychophragmus violaceus
AGTCTTGTTTCTTTAAGTCTGAAAGAGGGTCTTTCAGTAACTACTCGGGAAGTTGATGTTATCGTTGGTGGGCCGTGGACAACACCGGTAAATCTCGCCCAAGCACCTCCGCACGGATGAAGATTTGCATTTTCGTTTTGATTTTGTTTGGTCTTGGATTGTATCGATTGTTTCTGTTTTAGTTGTAGGTTTTGTTTCCGGGGATATCCTTGTTTTTCACCGGTTTAGTTGCCCTTTATGGGTTTTGTTTCCGGAGAAAGTTATGTTTTCTGCAGCTTTTGTATCCAAAAAATGCATTCTACCTTTGTTTAAATAAAATGTATAACGAAAAAAAAAAAAAGGTCAAGGAATGTGATAGGACGACCAAGTCTTTCCTTCCGTGTTAAAACATTATGTATTTAATTTTTCTTTCTAGTTTAGGGTTAGGATTTCTCCTACAAATAAATTTTGAGTCATTATGATTTAATTTTTTTGATATGATTGAAAACAATTTAGAGGTGATATGTTTGAACTTAAAACTTAAAACTTATATATATATATATATATATATATACATATAACTTATGTAATTTATTAGAGTTTTATTCAGTTAAATAGATATATGTTAAAAGAATTCAATAAATCTACTAGAATAGAAGCAAGAAATTAAGTCTTCGTTAATGGGAAATTATGCTTAGAAGACTTTTACATGACTCTTCGCAGTTTATGATTCAAAATATTTTTTGATTCCATCCTTCACGTGTTTCATGGAATCTAGGTCGCTGTCAAAACCTAATTGTTTCCATCGTTCACATGACAATTTTCTTTTTTTCGTTATTTGGATAACTCTCTCTGCCTTTTGATACTAAACAACTATTGTGATTTAAGTTTTTTTCTCAACTCCCCATGGATATTTAATTTATTTCTGAAGAAAAAGGAGCAAACTCCTTAAGAACCGGGTTACCAAAAACATATTAAATTGAATTTAAAACGTGGGAAATTTTACTATTTTAGTATATTCTTGTTTACGGGCTCAATGAAGTCAAATTAATGGGAAACCAATAATATCCCAACCGAGTTCGGATATGCCGTTGCTGGGTCCAAATAACTCAAAGGTAATATGCAGCCAGTTGCTGGTCTTGTTTACTCTAAAGTTTTATTTCGATCAAAGTTAAAACTCATGTTTTGATAATCCAGGGAGGATCCCAGACCGAGGTCCAGACTAATTTCTCTGGGCCCAGTCAGGCCACAGGCCAGCTTCATCTAAGAGGGTTTTTCCTGGGTCTTAGGCCCAGTGTCCGCGTTGTGAGCAGAGAAGGCATTTTTATTTCCGCCTGGAGTCGAAACCGGATGGTGTTTGCCACCTCGGACCTTTCTACCACTTGGACTACCTCAACCGCTCAGTTAAAACTCATGTTGCAAAAAAAAAAGATGGTTAAAACTCATGTACCGGGAAGGAAAAGGATATTACTATGAATTTCTGTAACCAATACAAATTTCAAATTAAAAGAGATTTTAATCAATATATAAACTTAAAGTAAACACTGTAAATATGTTAATTTTTCAGCTGCTGTGATTTTGAGTAGCAAATCTTTTATTTATATCAACTGAGCTGTATAATCCGAAAATTGAAAAGAGTGGTTCAACTCAATGACGCATCACTCTTACCAATACTTAATTAAGACCATCTCCAATGTATCACTCCATTTTTCACTCTAAAATGGAGTAACTCCAAAATGGAGTAGTGTTTTACTCCAATGTATTACTCCATTTTTTACTCCATAAATAGAATATTCTTTATAGACTCTTTTCTATTTTGTTTTTAGTACATTGTAGTTATAAAAATTTACAATTTGACCCTATTTATTTTATTTTTTCATAGTTTTTTATAAATTATAAAATAATTTTACTTTACAATTATTTTATAAACAAAAAATAGTATTAAAATAATAAATTTTTATTTCATAATGTATAAAAAATAGTTATAATTGTTACTAAAATATATAAACATATATATTTACATAATAATAATTATTATATAATTATTATATTCATAATAGTTAAAAATCAAAAGATTTAATATTCAAAAGGACTAGTTTGTAAATAAAAAAGTTCCACTCCAAAATGGAGTGAAAAATGGAGTTACTCCAAATATGGAGTAATCTCACTCATTACTCCATTTTGGAGTAGGAAATGGAGTGGGGTTGGAGAGGATTTTACTCCAAATCCCATTTTGGAGTGGAAAATGGAGTAGGGTTGGAGATGCCCTAAGAAGTGAAATTTATAATTATATGATGATCCTATATATAAAAGATGAAGAGGGGTTCTCTCAATCTGCCACATCAGCCCACTTTTCATTGGTCCAACTCATTAATTAATTTTTCAAATCATCATTATTCAAATAAATTTAAAATCAACTAATTAAAATAATTTAATTAAAATATAATTAGTTAAAATCATTAAAACATAAATGTAAATTAATTTGAAAATGACATTTAATATAAAGTTTCATAAATAAATAAATATTATATATTATAAGATTTAAATATATTTTTTATATTTTATACAATGAATAAAAATAATATAATTAAATCTTAATATAAGTGGGAAGTACCAAATTATAAAACTAAAAATAAATATAAAATAATAAAAAAATAAATAAAATTATAAAAATATTTAATAAATAATAGAATTAGTAATTATTAGGAATGTAATGAAAGATGCAATAAAGGAGATAACATGATAATAAAAACAAATAAATAATTTAATATACAAATAAGAAATTTAACGAAATTCAATATAATAAATAAAAACTTAAAATATTATTATAATATTAAAACTGAGATAACGCAAAATGTATAAACAACAAATGCATATATTTTAAATAACGCATAAAAAAATAAAAGCATGATAAAAAGTTGAAAAAATAAAAATTAAAAAATCATGAAAAACTGATAATAAAAACTTATAAAACATATTAGTATTCAGAATAAATATCAAAAATATATTAAATATTTATAATAAAACAAAATCCGCGCATTTGCGCGGGTTCTCTACTAGTAACATATAATTAAACAAGAACATGACGCACCGTCGAGATTTGTCCTGATTGTTATATGATTTTTGTTTGGACGGCATATCCTGTCCAGATCGCACTACCAAACCATAACCATTACATCACTTTAACCTACAATATATATTAATTATGGTCTAGTGTTGTTATTTTCTAGAAGTGGTTATCACATATACATGTATATCAATTGAAAGATTGTACAGAAAAAATTTATGTGGCGATAATCCAAATATTTAGGTGGTCCGCTGAGAATTCTTTCTCGGTTATTTAGGGTTAGATGTTTTACTTTAGTTCGGATTTTTTTGTAAATCCGGTTGATAATTCTGATTAAGGATCGGTTTAGTATAAATATAAATATTATTACAAAAATATATATAGAACTGAAGTTGTAAGTTTTTGATGTAACCGTAGATTTTATTGATGTAGAATTTTTTTGCTACAGATTTAAGAAAATTTAATAATTTATCTCACAAGTTTTTTTTTTTTTTTTGGTCAAACTTAGATTATATTAAAATTAAAAGCTGATTACAAGCAGAAAGCTCTTTGCCAGAAGACCACTTGATACACAATTGAAAAGCAATACATTACAAAGATAGGTTATGCGGTTTAGATCGAAGATAAAAACCGGAAGCTTCTTCAAAAGGGCTTCTAAGATGATCGGATTCAAATCGATCTGTTTTCTGCCAATATAGGCGAACGAACGAAACAGTTAGCTCGTGATGCATATGCGGCCGAGCGTTGAGATACATTCTCCATGAAGGAGAAAGATGGTGGAAGAGTTCTCTCCAAAAAGGAGGAAAGTGATGGAAGCGATCTCTCCAAATAGGAGGAAATTGGTCTCTCCCCAAGGGAGGAAATTGACATACCCATTAGGCCAAATGTGGTTATATAACCCTTTAAGAACATAAATTGGTTCTGGTACGTACCGGCAAAATTCTGGAATCTGTTGCTTGTGGTGCTTGTGACCCACTGATAGAGATGTGTGTACGTCTATGATAAGGGCCGAGCCATTCTTTGGTGGGCTAAGATTGGACCAACATCCATAAAGGAAATTGTTATCCAAGTCCATGACTGAAATATTGCACGACGGAGGGGCTATTGCTCGGAGGGTAAATTGTTCGCCATGAGGAGCGTTAGGAGCAGTCTCCGACCAGTCGATGAGGTATGCCATATCTGTGGTGGAGCTTGTGGTGTTGATTAGCCGCGACGGAGGAGGACTGGTGAAGCAGCGCTGTGAAGATTTTCCAGGGACTAGCAGATCTGAGCGGAGCAGTGGTATATGAATATCCGGTATCATCGGAGCATCAATAATCCAAGAGCGAGCAAGCTTTCCGGTCAACTGTGAGATGGTGGAGGTCAGGGAGAGCTCAAACAGGAGAACTGAGCTTGCATCGGAAATTTTATCCACAGTGGAGAAAGTGTCGCTGTCATCACCAGGAGTAGCAGAGCGTTTGCTGAGTGAATGATTGGCACAACGGAAGTAGATTGCACCGTGCGAGGGGGATCTTCGAGCTTTGCTCGAGAAGGGTTCAGATCCGGTTGACTCCAAACGTGTTACTGAGCAGAAGAGCTTCTCCACAGAGGACGATGGTGTTAGATCCGGAAGAGAGAGGTTGAAGAGCTGTCCGGTGTTCAGCCAACGCGACTGCGCTGGATCTAAACGCCGAGCTTTAGCCATGAAATCAGAAACAGACGACTCGGAAATTGAAACCGAGTTGAAGAGCAAAGAAGCAAGAAGAAGCAAGGAGAGCATGATTGGGAAGGAGAGAGGCCGACGCCGGCGAACTCTTGCTCCACCGGCGTCGAAAACTGGTAAGAGAGAAAGTGCCTCGATTTCTGTGACAGGGAGAGAGCGGCTTCTCACAAGTTTTTCAATGCCCAAATATTAGTGTTCTTTTGGTGTTAAGTTATAAAAAGGAATCATGTGTTTCATGGGACTGTAGTTGCTTTCAAATGTAGAACATTTTTTTAGCTAGAACCTTATCACCAGTCACCACCAAGCATAAAAGACTATATAGTTACATTATCATCTGAATATATATAGTCTAAAGTCGACACATCCACATGGTATAACGACTCGCTCTATAATGTATCACGTACTAAAGTAGCCAATCACATTGCAATATTGAAATGATAACAAAACTACGTAATACATTAAAAACGGGGAAGTACTATTTCCGGAATATATAGAAATGAAATGAAAACGTGGGAAATGCCTAAATTTAATCAATGTATTTAGCAAAAAGTTTTATTCTCTCTTTTCTTCTCTACATTTTCTTTATCGTCGCTCTCTTTCGGAATCTGTTTCCGGCCGTCGACTTTGCCGGCGGTCGGGTTACTTTTGTTTTCCCTATCAATATTTGCCGCCTCCGTCTCGCGGTGGCTTTTGTTCTGTGTTTTTACTTTCTCTGGTTTCCGACTCCTCTCTGTTATGTCTCTAGTTCTGTTTCGAGTCGGATTTTGGGTTTTCCAGTGTCGCTCTGGACTGTGCTTGGGCGGTTAGGTCGCTACCAACTTCTGAACATCTTGTCCGCCTTTAATTCCGGTTAGTATCTTTGACGATCTCCTTTGCCGCGGATCTTCTTTCCAGTTTTCTCACTGTACAGGTCTCGGTTGTGGCTCTGGCGCTTATGGAATAATATCTCTAAGTTTCTACCTGCTTGTCGAGGACGAGCTTTGTTGGTGGGCTATGGTCTGATTTTTAATCGGACCGCCATAGAGCTTCTAGGGTGTTTGTGATATGTCTATATTTTCTTGCATTTAGGGTAGTGTTTGTTCTTGATTCATCTTCTTTGATTCATCTTCTTTTCCTTGTCTTGCTTCCTTCCTTTGTTGATCTTTTGTGTTGCATTTAGAGTTTAGGCATCTAGGGCTAGGAGTTTGTGTCTTGGTTTGTTTTGGTGTGTTCTAGGTTGTTTTTAGGTGCAAAAGGAGCTTTGGTGGAAGTTTGGAGCATTTTGAGATGATGAAGTGTGGAGAATTGCCATGATGGGTCGAACAGGAGCACTCGCGGTTCAGCTTGCGGTCGGAGCCAAACCGCGAGGGAGTGCCAGAAACCCAGCGAGAAGACTCGCGGTTTACGTCGCGGTCGAGCCTCAAACCGCAACAGCCACCGTCCGTCGACCACGATGACTCGCGGTTCGCACGCGGTCGAGAGGTGAACCGCGAGAGACGCCCAATTTGCAAGCGGAGTGGCTCGCGACTTGGCTCGCGACTTGGACCGCGGGTGGAGCAAACCGCGAGAGACGGTCGAAAGCCATACGAAACAACTCGCGGTTTGCATCGCGGTTTACCGCAAACCGCGAGCCCCCCCCCCCCAGAACGGTTGACCGACGAGACTTGACCAATTTCACCCAATGGATCCGGGTCAATACCCGGTTTGTCCCGGGTTGACCCGGTTCGTTTTACTGTTCACTATTTAAGTCCAAAACCTATTTTTTTTGGAGAATTTTAAGCTTGTTTTTGGTTCTAAGTTCTTGTAAGACAAAAGTTTAATATTTTCTTAATCTAAGACTTGTTTTGTTTTGATTCTTCATCTCTTTTCTTTAATCATACACAAATCATCATGCTTAACATCTTTCTTATGGATTTTGTTGGGCTAAGCATGATTTGTGAGTAGTTTCATTCAAGGATTATGGGTTAGGTAGATTAGGGCCATTTAGAGTGAATCAAGGATGTTTAAAGCTTATTTATGATTGATCTCACCCTTCTAGATGTGCTTAGTGCTAGATTATCCATGATCAAGTTAATCTAGATCCTTAGGCTTTTGTTGCACACCAAGTGTTTGATGAAATGCAAGTTAGAGTCTTCTAGGGAATTTTCATATTCTAGCTCATGAGAATGAATGTTTAGAATGATTATTAGCTTATGGAACTTGATTGTTAATGCTTGCCTTGTCTTATTTCACAAATGAGAATTTGATCTTGAAATGTGATTAGGGAAAGTGATTAGTGCCAAGAAATTGGATTAGTCAATTGTTAATGTTCCTAGCTTGGGATTTGCTTCTTGATTGATTGTTTAGGCATCCTTGTTAGCTCTAGATGGTTCTAATCATTGACCTTAGCCCATAAGCCTTGTCTTTTATATTTGATTTTATTCCTTTTATCTTAATTAGTGATTGCTTGCTTGTTTAATTGCTCTATCTTGATTAGTTTTGCTTAGAACTGCTAGAACTTTTATTTGAATTGATTTGCTTGGCTGCTGTGGTTAGGTGTATTCAATTGGTCATTATCCACTCCCAAAATTGGATTGATCCCTCATTGCTACACGATAAGCATGGGGATTTGATACCCTTAGAGATTAGCAAAATCTCTGTTATCAATTTGGCGCCGTTGCCATTTTGGGAACTTGGATAGATCAATTCGATTTCCTTTCCTATTTAGATCAAGTTTTGGTTACTAATTTTGCTTCTTCATTTCTCTTTGATGTCAGGTGCATGAACTTGCGGAGCAGAGGTCCTACAGATTTGGTTGCGCGGGTTTCAGATATCAAAGCACTAGAAAGACAGTTAGCAAGAGAGAGAAGGGCACTAGAAAGAGCTGTTCACTTAGAGAGACTCGGGTTGGAACAGGAAGTAGTTCAGCCTTTGCTTGAGCCTCAAGAGCAGCCAGTTATGGATTTAGAGGGTCATCAGGACCAGCAAGGTCATCAGGACCAGCAAGGCCATCAGGGCCATCAAGAACAGCATCAACAGGATGCGGATGCTAGAGATGCACAGGGACACAGGATCCCGGCTCATTGTGAGAGACCTTTCAGAGCCATTGGAGATGGCGATACACCCGACACCAACGCTATTCGACGGGGTATCATTCCACCACCTGTGAACAATAACAACTTTGAAATCAGAGCCATGGTAATGAATATGGTGCAGAACAACCAATTCCATGGACTTTCCTCAGAAGATCCATTGAAGCACTTGGACACATTCGACAAAATCTGTGATACTACAAGACTCAATGGTGTGACGGATGAGGGTCTCAAGATGCGCCTCTTTGTATTCTCCTTGGCAGATAAAGCCAAAGATTGGGAGAGCACTATTCCTCCAGGGTCTATCACTACATGGGCAGATCTCAAGAAGGCTTTCTTGAAGAAATTCTTTTCACCTACAAGAACCGCCCGCTTTCGCAATGAACTATCTGGTTTTGTGCAAAGAAACAATGAGACTTTTGCTGAGGCTTGGGACAGGTTCACTAAGCTCACCACTCAATGCCCCCACCATGGATTCACCAAAGAGACACTGCTCAGTAACCTCTACAGAGGAGTGCTTCCTAGGATGAGGGTAATGCTGGATTCTTGCAGTAATGGTCACTTCTTAGGAAAGGGAGTTGATGAGGCTATGGAATTGATTGAGAACTTGGCCACAAGTGATGGGAATTACAATGAGGACTATGAGAGGACTCCTAGAGGATCATCTTCAATGGATGAGAAGTATGAGAAGGAAATCAAGTCTCTAAATGACAAGATAGACAAGATGATCTCATCCAACCAAAAGCAAATAAGCTTTGTGGAGAACTATGATGACTCCCCACCAGTCCTATTCAGTGTTGAAGGAGATATGACCCAAGAAGAGATCAATTTCATTGCTGGCCAAGGGGGTTTCAATAGGGGTTTCAATCCAAACTACAGGAATCACCCCAACTTCTCTTACAGAAATCCCAATGTTGCCAACCCACAGGATCAGGTTTATCCTCAAGCTCAAACACAACCCCAAGCTCAACAACAAGGGCAACAAGGCTTCACACAACCTCAGCAACAAAAGCCTTTTGTCCCTTATACTAATCAGCAAGGGTTTGCCAACAAACCACAGTTTCAGAGTCACCAACCCTTTGTCCCCAAGCCACAATACCCTCCACCCGGATTTAACCAACAACAACCACAAGCCTCTTCTTCTTCAGGTTTGGACAGTGAGTTGAAGGGTATGATGCAGCAACTACTTCAGGGACAAGCCTCAGGAGCTATGGAAGTTCGAGATTTGAAGAATGAGTTGCAGAGTTTGACATCTAGGGTCACAAACATGGAGAACAGAAATGCTTCAACCTCTAGAACTCAAGGAACTCTACCCGGAAAATCTGAGCAAAACCCAAAGGAGTATATCAATGCCATAACATTGAGAAGTGGTAAAGAGCTGCAACCTCATCAAGTTCCCAAGCCTAAGGTGATTCCTCAACTCAATGAGGACATTGAAGTTCAAGAGGGGGAGGAGAATTCTGCTCTCAACAGAGAAAGTGAATGTGAGATTGCCAAGAGAAAGGGAAAGGCTGTGGTAGAAGAAGTAGTGGAAGAGGCACCCAAGAAGAAAGCTAGTGATTTTGTTCCACCTCCCTATGAACCCAAGTTACCCTTTCCGGGCAGATTCAAAAAGCAGCTCTTAGAGAAGTATAAAGCTCTTTTTGAAAAACAGATGAAGAATGTAGAACTCACAATGCCCTTGATAGATGCATTTCTACTTGTTCCTCAATACAATAAGTTCTTAAAGGATGCCATTAAGGAAAGAACTAAGGAGGTGCAGGGTATGGTCATGCTTACTCATGAGTGTAGTGCATTCATTCAAAGGAGCATTGTCCCTAAGAAGCTTGAAGATCCGGGCAGTTTCACTTTACCATGTGCTATTGGTCCCTTCAGATTTGAGAGTTGCTTGTGTGACCTTGGTGCAAGTGCTAGTCTAATGCCTTTCTCAGTAGCCAAGAGGCTGGGTTTCTCTACCTACAAAGCTTGTAGGATCTCCTTGGTGTTGGCTGATAGATCAATTAGATATCCCATTGGTCTACTAGAGGATCTTCCGGTAAAAGTGGGAGGATTTGAGGTTCCAACAGACTTTATTGTGTTAGAGATGGATGAAGAGCCAAAGGATCCTCTTATTCTTGGGAGACCATTCCTTGCCACAGCTGGTGCTATAATTGATGTCAAGAAAGGGAAGATTGACCTCAACCTAGGGAAAGAAATAGTACTCAAGTTTGACATCAACAAGGTGATGAAGAAGCCAACCATACAGGGGCAGCTATTTTACATTGAGACTATGGATATGCTAGCTGATAAACTTCTTGAAGAATTGAATATGCATGATCCATTGGAAGTGGCTCTAACAAAGGAATGTGGAGAGTATGGTTATCTCAGAGAGGAGAGTTGGGCTTACATGAAAGCTCTCGATTCACACAAACCTCTGCAAGGAGAAGTTGATTACATTGAGTTGGGGTCAGATTCAGTTGGCGAAAAGACAGAGGTCTTCACAGTGGGTAAGGGAGCTGAAGGCGCCTATGAGACTGAGGTTGTAAGGGAGCAGTTTGCAACTGATGACTGGAGTGAGCTCAAGGCACCGAAGATTGAGTTAAAGCCCCTTCCGCGGGGGCTTCGGTATGCATTTCTTGGTCCTAATTCCACTTACCCTGTCATTGTCAATGAATTGTTGAGTGATGATGAATTGATTGCCTTGACCACTGAGTTGAAAAAGTTTAGGAAGGCTATAGGCTATTCTCTTGAAGATATAAAAGGGCTGTCACCTAGTTTATGTACCCATAGGATTCATCTTGAAAACGAATCTATGTCCTCAATTGAACATCAGAGAAGATTGAATCCTAATCTTAAAGAGGTAGTAAAGAAAGAAATCCTTAAGCTTCTTGATGCTGGTATAATTTACCCAATTTCGGACAGCACGTGGGTCTCTCCCGTGCACTGTGTCCCGAAAAAGGGAGGGATTACTGTAGTAAAAAATGATAACAATGAGCTAATCCCCACTAGGACCATCACAGGACACAGGATGTGCATAGACTATAGGAAACTCAATGCAGCCTCTAGGAAAGATCACTTCCCTTTGCCTTTTATTGATCAGATGTTAGAAAGGCTTGCTTGCCACCCTTTTTACTGTTTTCTCGATGGGTACAGTGGGTTCTTTCAGATCCCGATACATCCCAATGATCAGGAGAAAACGACATTCACTTGTCCTTATGGTACCTTCGCATATCGAAGGATGCCATTTGGCTTGTGTAATGCACCAGCTACTTTCCAGCGGTGCATGATGTCTATTTTCTCAGATCTTATCGAGGACATTGTAGAAGTCTTTATGGATGATTTCTCTGTGTATGGCTCTTCGTTCTCCTCTTGTTTGTTGAACTTGTGCAGGGTACTGAAGCGATGTGAGGAGACAAACTTGGTGCTCAATTGGGAGAAGTGCCATTTCATGGTGACAGAAGGAATTGTGTTGGGTCACAAGATTTCAGAGAAGGGTATTGAGGTGGACAAGGCCAAGATAGAGGTTATGACAAGTCTTCAGCCACCAAACTCAGTTAGAGGGATCAGAAGTTTCTTGGGACATGCTGGTTTTTACAGACGGTTCATCAAGGATTTCTCCAAGATTGCTAGGCCACTCACTCGTTTGCTGTGTAAGGAATCTGACTTTGTGTTTGACGAGGAGTGTTTGGGTGCCTTCCACAAGATTAAGGAAGCCTTGATTAGTGCTCCAATTGTACAAGCTCCTGACTGGGAATTGCCTTTTGAGATCATGTGTGATGCGAGTGACTATGCAGTTGGAGCAGTCCTTGGACAGAGGAAAGACAAGAAGCTGCATGTGATCTACTACGCTAGCCGGACTTTAGATGATGCACAGGTGAAGTATGCTACAACCGAGAAAGAGCTCCTAGCTGTAGTCTTTGCTTTTGAGAAATTCAGATCCTACTTAGTGGGTTCCAAAGTGATAGTGTATACAGATCATGCTGCTTTGAGGTATCTTTTGGCAAAGAAAGACGCTAAACCGAGACTTCTGAGATGGATTCTATTGCTACAGGAATTTGATCTTGAGATTAAGGATAAGAAGGGTATAGAGAATGGAGTGGCAGATCATCTCTCTAGGCTGCGAATTGAAGATAGTATTCCCATTGATGATTCACTTCCTGAAGAGCAGTTGATGGCTGTTAAGACCGTGAGAGAAGCTCATGAAACAAGGCAGAAGTTGGAGGAGGCTAACTCTCTTGATGATAAGGAGCCATGGTATGCTGATCTTGTAAACTACTTAGCTTGTGGGAAAGAACCCCCAATTCTTGACAGCTACCAAAGAAAGAAGTTCTTTCGGGATGTCAATAGGTACTATTGGGATGAGCCATATCTCTATACCTTATGCAAAGATCAACTCTACAGAAGATGTGTAGCAGATGAGGAGGTGGAAGGGATCCTACTACATTGTCATGGATCACCTTATGGAGGTCACTTTGCCACATTCAAGACTGTTCAAAAGGCTCTTCAAGCTGGTTTTTGGTGGCCAACAATGTTTAAGGATGCTCAGACCTTCATCACAAAGTGTGATCCATGCCAAAGAAAAGGAAACATAAGCAAGAGGAATGAGATGCCTCAGAACCCAATTCTGGAGGTAGAAGTGTTTGATGTGTGGGGAATAGACTTCATGGGGCCATTCCCATCCTCCTATGGAAACAACTACATATTGGTGGCTGTGGATTATGTATCCAAATGGGTTGAAGCAGTGGCAAGCCCCACCAATGACTCTAAGGTTGTAATCAAGCTCTTCAAAAGCATAATATTCCCGAGGTTTGGAGTTCCAAGAGTAGTGATTAGTGATGGGGGATCTCACTTCATCAACAAGCTGTTCGAAGGCCTCTTGAAGAAGTATGGAGTTAAGCACAAGGTAGCAACTCCATATCACCCTCAAACAAGTGGACAAGTTGAAGTGTCCAACCGGCAAATCAAGGCTATCTTAGAGAAGACTGTTGGAGCTTCACGGAAAGATTGGTCCAAGAAACTTGATGATGCTTTGTGGGCTTATAGGACAGCATTCAAAACTCCACTTGGAACCACTCCTTTCAATATGCTGTATGGGAAGTCTTGCCATCTACCAGTTGAGGTTGAGTATAAAGCTATGTGGGCTGTCAAGTTGCTGAACTTTGACATCAAAACCGCAACTGAGAAGAGATTGATTCAGCTTAATGAATTGGATGAGATAAGACTTGAGGCTTTTGAAAGCTCAAAGATCTACAAAGAAAGAACCAAGCTCTTCCATGACAAGCTGATACTGAAGAGAGAGTTCAAAGAAGGTGATCTTGTGCTTCTGTTTAACTCCCGGTTGAAGCTGTTTCCCGGGAAGCTCAAGTCTCGATGGTCGGGACCGTTCAAGGTGAAGGAAGTGAGACCGTATGGAGCAGTTGTCCTTTGGGGAAAGTCAGAAGAAGAGTTCACCGTCAATGGTCAACGCCTCAAGCATTACTCCGCTTCAGATGCTATAGAGGAAGGGATCTCGATCCCTCTCTCTAGCCCTCCTTCCGCCTAAGAACACGGTTTGCAAAAGTCGAGCTTACCGACTTTAAACAAAAGCGCACTTGGGAGACATTCCCATGTTTATCCTTGTACATATGATGATTTTCTTATTATTTTTGAAGTTTTGCTTTAGTTTCAGTGTTTTCAGGATTTAAATTGGTCGTAAAACGAGTTGTCTGAGTCGAGGAGTTTCTTTGCGGTTTGACTCGCGGTCACCGTCCAAACCGCGAGCACCGTCACGAAATACGCCGGCTTATTTCGCGGTTTGCCTCGCGGTTTAAACCGCAACCGCGAGACGATGGGAGCAAACGAGCAAAGTTGTTCGCGGTTTAGGCCGCGGCCACGAGCAAACCGCGAGACGCCCACCCGAACGAAACGTAATGCATCGCGGTTAGACTCGCGGTTTAAACCGCAACCGCGAGCGTCGATACAAAATCGCCCGAGCATTGTCGCGGTTTGCCTCGCGGGCAAGGCCAAACCGCGAGACGCCTCCCAGGTAAGTCTTCCTCCCGAACTCGGCCCCTTAACCGGATTTGAACCAATTTTTGGCGATTTTAACCAACCAAAACCAAAAATCCCCTTGTTTTCTCCTCCTCCCACGACATTTCTCCCATTCTTCTTCCCAAAAACACAACTTTTTCTCTCAAGAACAAACTCTCTCAACTCTTATCTATTTCTCAAATCAACTTGGTTTTCAAAGGTTTTTAGCTCAATTTTCATCATTTCTAAGGCTCTATTTCACCCTCTAGCTATCTACTCCATCCATTCATCAACAAATCAAGGTAAAACTCTCAAATCCTTTAGTGATTTTCGAGTTTGAAAAGTGCAAATTTTTGAACTTCAAATTTAGACTTGATTTCTTGTTGATAATGCTTGAGAATGATCCCCAAGGTCGTTTAGATGAATGCCCATCACCAATTTCACTCTAGGAATGCATGAATTTGAATTTTGGTGAATTAGGGTTCTTGAGTATTTGGAATTTCAAAAATTTTGGGGGAATTCTTGTTTGATGGTTTCTATGGATTCATTAGGATGCTAGTAGCCTATGCTTGAGAGACTACTTGATTTGCTTGAACTTCACTTCACAAAATTTTTGAAATTGCATGAGAGAGTCTCTTTGAAAGGTGAAATTGGGTTTGAAGTTGAGTAGGGATTTGATATGGATTTGATTGTATGCTTGAATGCTTGTGGGAAGTTTATTTGATGCTTGGCAACTTGTGTGATTATCAAATTTGAAAAAGGTCACTTGTTAAGCAATTTGCCAATGTGATCAATCTTGGAGATAAAGAGAATGTCTTGTGGCTTTGTGCATTGATATTGGCTTATATTGCTTGTTGAGATGAATGTGTTGGTGGATTGAATTTTATACTAAGACATCTCCGAGCTTTGTTGTTTTGTAGGGACATTATGGTCACCACACGACAACGAGCCAATGCACCGCAAGACAAGGGAAAGGCGAAAGCTGTTGAGGCACCGGTTCAACAGCCAAGTAAGAAGAAAAAAGGTGAAAGTTCTGGCACGAAGAAGAAAGACACCGCGCCAAGGGACAAGTCTAAACTTCCATCTGTCAAGAGGCTGTATGAACACCTCAACAAAATGACATGGATTCCAACGAGGTTTGGGGATTCTGAGACACTTGCCAAGCTCGGGATATTGGAGGATGTGCGTGACCTTCTACGCGTGCTCAACTTGGACTGCCTTATAAGCATGGCTCACCCCACTTACCAGGATGTGGCGAGCCAGTTCTTAGCCTCCCTCGAGATAACTAAGGATGCCCACGAGCTGTATGGTGATGCTGGATATGGGATCCTCTCTTACAAGATCAACGGAGAGGATTATGAGACCACTTTTGAGGATTTAGAGGAGATCTTTGGGTTTAGAGATAAGCAGCTTACCGAGGTTCCTTGGGTTCCAGGATTATCAGCTGCTGCTTGGGCAATCATGGGAGTAGGGGTTTGGCGGCCGGGCCGCAGCAAGAGCTCACATATAGGCCATCCCGGGATCCGTTATATCCACCAGCTTTTAGCCAACACACTATATGCCAGACATGATCTGGGAGGACCCTTAGATGAGGAAATGGGATTGATGGCATGGATGATGGCCCAGTACCTCCCGCTACCGAATCTGCAGGGAGATGCGCTAGCGGATTTTCCCAGCCTTGGCTCTGCCGGACTGTTTGCCAACCGGTTGTTATACTACCAATGGTGGGCATGGTCCACAACTGATAAGGATCCCAAGATGCGCATTGGCGGCCTCATTACGCCCATCCTGATGCAGAAGGGGATTGATTTGGGTGTACAAACGTGTGGATATGAGTTGATGAACATATCTTACTTGAGGAAGCATCATTTCCTGTATTCTCGGATGACCATGAGGCTCGTATACACATTCTATGTGCGCCGCTCCGAGACAGCAAGAGTTATCCTCCCGAACACCACTATCACGACGCTCTCTGATCCGGAAAACCTCCGGTTTGTCTTGGATGCTTCACTACTCCTCACTGAGGCCGACGAGATGATGGATCGCATTCATGCTTCAAAGAGGAGAAGGAATAATTCCTCCCAAGCTGAGATTGATGAAGGGATACTTGATGACCTTGAGGAGCTTGTGGAAGAAGACTCTCCGGAGCATATCTACGGTAGTGCGCGATACCACTTCCAGCCTTATATGCAAGCTCTTCCACCGGGCCCGATCCGTGATGCGCATGGTCATATCAGTGTACTCCAACGATGGAACAAGTTCCAGGACAGGATTAACATGAGGGTGATACAGAGCTGCAAGGACATGAAGAAGGGGTATGACGAGCTGAAGAGAGGTTATGACCACATGAGAGAAGGGTGCAAGCTGATGCAGAGGCAGCTCAAATCCCTCACGGATAAGCTTAATTGTGCCTCATCATCAGCAGCGGATGCCTCGGCGGGACAGCCCATGCCTATTCAAATGCCGGAATTCGATTTTGATCAGCCTCCAGTAGCGAGGAGACACTCCTATCAAGGAGAAGGAGCATCGGGCTCAGCCCCCAGACAGCGTCACAGAGCCTCCATCAGTGGCCCGAGATACAGCGCTCGTTATTCACCGGAGCCTCCTGACAAATCATCCAGCAACGAGTCTCCATCACTCTCTTCTCCACCACCTCGGGAACCATCTCCCGAGTCTGAGACTTTTTGAGGTACCAACCTAGCACCATCTTGTAAATACTTGCATTTAGATTTTCTTTTCGTTTCTTTTGAGTCTCTTTCTCAAGTTTACTTTCACACCGAGACGGTGTGAGGTAAGTTTGGGGGAGAGACTAGTCGCTAATCTTGTGTTCTTTGTTCTTAGTCTTGTTTTTAATCTTATTTGAGTCTCATGCATCTAAGGCATAGAAAAACCAAAAAAAAATTGAAAAATTTCAAAAAAATTTTACAAAAAGAAGCATGTAGGATTGAGTCTAGTTAGTAGTTTAGGATTCATGCATTGGGGACAATGATGATTTTGCCTTGTAGAGGCTCACCAATTAAGTTGCTCGTTGCTTTAATTGATTTTCAAAACAAAGGAAAACCCATTGCTTGACTTTGAGATTCCGAAATTCCCTATCCTTGTGAAGCTCGCATGAACTTAGCTCAATTCTATGATATTGGACTTAATTTAAATTTTGAAATATCTTGCTTAGGGGCTTGAAATGCAATCCCATGGTCCTTGCCCGAGTTATACTTTCCCCTTTACCACTCTTTTGTTTAACTCGGGCAACCATTGATCTTATGATCATGGCTTCCCCTACCCAATGAACCCAAACCTTTCCTTGAAGCCAAAGTGATTTGTGAGTGAGGCCTGTTCTTGATAGCTTTTGGCATGTGCAAAAACTTGAGAGTATCGGGAACGACAATGGTCTTTTCTCATTTTAGCTAGCTCTATTTGCCATAAGAGTCTAGCATTAGGATGGGAAATAAGTTTGGGGGAGAGATGAGAGTTGTTTTGGGAATGAAAAGGATCAATGAAAAGTGTTTCAAAAAGGTTCAAAAGAAAAAGTGAAGTCACTAGGAAATCAAGTAAGAAGAGAGCATTGTGCAAAAAGAAAGAAAAAGAAGTAAGGCCCCTAGATTGAAGCAAAGTGAAAAGAAAGAAAAAAAAAAAAAAGAAAAAAAAATCAAGTGTTAAGAGGGGTTAGTTATGAAAGAGTTTGCTCATGCTTGAAAAAGAGAAAGATCAATTAAGTGTTTCCTAGTGACAAAGAAAAAGAAAGAAAAGAGCTAAAGGGGTGAGTGTTTTGGTAGAAGATTGATCATGAGTTGGGGGTTTGGTGAGTGTCTATCTTTCATGGTGGGATTGTTTAGAGAAGTCTTCTAGGGATTGGGTAGAACAATGAGAAAAGAACTTTGTATGCATGAATTGTTCCCTTTCTTAGATAGATTTTGTGTATTGCCAATTGCTCCTATTCTTGAGAGTTAACCACCCCAAAAGAAACTCCTCTAAGCCACCTCAAATAGCCTTTCTTGAACCTTGCCAATTGGGATTGATTGATTGCCCCTTTGTGAGATCGCACTTAACTTCTTAATGAATGTAAGGAATTGAGTTGATGATTGCTTGTGTTCTATAGGATCTCGGGAGTTGGAGTAGGGATTGAGGGAACGGTAATGTGGAAGTACATGGATAGTTAATGGGATTAGAGCAACTTGTAACTTCTTTGAAAGATCTTGTATCTTGTTGTGAGTCTTGTGGTTTTGAGTCCCCGCCTTCAAACCTTCCTCCCAAATGGATTGATTGTCTTATGCTTGCTTGTGGACAAGCAAGATTCAAGTTTGGGGGAATTGATATGTCTATATTTTCTTGCATTTAGGGTAGTGTTTGTTCTTGATTCATCTTCTTTTCCTTGTCTTGCTTCCTTCCTTTGTTGATCTTTTGTGTTGCATTTAGAGTTTAGGCATCTAGGGCTAGGAGTTTGTGTCTTGGTTTGTTTTGGTGTGTTCTAGGTTGTTTTTAGGTGCAAAAGGAGCTTTGGTGGAAGTTTGGAGCATTTTGAGATGATGAAGTGTGGAGAATTGCCATGATGGGTCGAACAGGAGCACTCGCGGTTCAGCTTGCGGTCGGAGCCAAACCGCGAGGGAGTGCCAGAAACCCAGCGAGAAGACTCGCGGTTTACGTCGCGGTCGAGCCTCAAACCGCAACAGCCACCGTCCGTCGACCACGATGACTCGCGGTTCGCACGCGGTCGAGAGGTGAACCGCGAGAGACGCCCAATTTGCAAGCGGAGTGGCTCGCGACTTGGCTCGCGACTTGGACCGCGGGTGGAGCAAACCGCGAGAGACGGTCGAAAGCCATACGAAACAACTCGCGGTTTGCATCGCGGTTTACCGCAAACCGCGAGCCCCCCCCCAGAACGGTTGACCGACGAGACTTGACCAATTTCACCCAATGGATCCGGGTCAATACCCGGTTTGTCCCGGGTTGACCCGGTTCGTTTTACTGTTCACTATTTAAGTCCAAAACCTATTTTTTTGGAAAATTTTAAGCTTGTTTTTGGTTCTAAGTTCTTGTAAGACAAAAGTTTAATATTTTCTTAATCTAAGACTTGTTTTGTTTTGATTCTTCATCTCTTTTCTTTAATCATACACAAATCATCATGCTTAACATCTTTCTTATGGATTTTGTTGGGCTAAGCATGATTTGTGAGTAGTTTCATTCAAGGATTATGGGTTAGGTAGATTAGGGCCATTTAGAGTGAATCAAGGATGTTTAAAGCTTATTTATGATTGATCTCACCCTTCTAGATGTGCTTAGTGCTAGATTATCCATGATCAAGTTAATCTAGATCCTTAGGCTTTTGTTGCACACCAAGTGTTTGATGAAATGCAAGTTAGAGTCTTCTAGGGAATTTTCATATTCTAGCTCATGAGAATGAATGTTTAGAATGATTATTAGCTTATGGAACTTGATTGTTAATGCTTGCCTTGTCTTATTTCACAAATGAGAATTTGATCTTGAAATGTGATTAGGGAAAGTGATTAGTGCCAAGAAATTGGATTAGTCAATTGTTAATGTTCCTAGCTTGGGATTTGCTTCTTGATTGATTGTTTAGGCATCCTTGTTAGCTCTAGATGGTTCTAATCATTGACCTTAGCCCATAAGCCTTGTCTTTTATATTTGATTTTATTCCTTTTATCTTAATTAGTGATTGCTTGCTTGTTTAATTGCTCTATCTTGATTAGTTTTGCTTAGAACTGCTAGAACTTTTATTTGAATTGATTTGCTTGGCTGCTGTGGTTAGGTGTATTCAATTGGTCATTATCCACTCCCAAAATTGGATTGATCCCTCATTGCTACACGATAAGCATGGGGAATTGATACCCTTAGAGATTAGCAAAATCTCTGTTATCAGTTTGATGTTCTCGCGGAGACTGAGTTTCGGGTATCTTATGGCTGGCTTTGGTAGATCGGCAGACGAGTTTTCTTGACGGAAATCGTGTTTTGGGCTCGGTGATTCCGACGACGACTCTTCGGCGTATCGTCGGCGTCGCATGCCGGTGGTCTTTTTGCACGCGCCACGTGTCTCCGTCTTAGTCTAGGATGTCACCACGTTTGTGTCGTGTTGTATCTTGACCGATTTTTTTATTGGGCCGTTTGTAAACTTTCTTTAACGTAGCGGGCCTACGACCCAATCCAATCCGCAGTTGACAAAAAAATAATCAATGTCAAACCGAGTCACTTTGCTCTGTATACGCATCACTTTATTATTTATTTTTTTTTGAATAAAGTGATACGCATCACTTTAAATAAGTAATAACATATATAAAATGAATTATTCATTAACATTAATGGTATGATTTCGAGTAGTATGATTTTGACCATGCACGTTAATGAATACTCCCTCCGTTTCACAAAGAGTGTCATTCTAGGTCTTTATTTTTGTTTCATAAAGAGTGTCATTTTACATTTTCAATGCAGATTTTTAAAACAAATTTCTATTTTATCCCTACTATTTCAGCTTATTAATTAGAGAGAGAAACTTCTTTAGTGTATTAATTAAGGGCAAAGTAGAAATTTACATATTTTTCTTAATATGTGTGAAAAATGCTAGAACGACACTCTTTGTGAAACGGAGGGAGTAGTTCTTTTTGAACCCCAAAAGCTATAGTCATTGATTGCTCGATGACGATTGGTATGGGCTACCTTTGGGTTTATATCAACAAAAAATTTACATCCTAATCTACCCATTAGCTCAAAAGGAGAGACACAAATGATGATAAAACAAACTAATTCAAAATGTAAAACGTTTTTAAATGATAAATTAAATCTGTTATCGCGACCAATAAAGTGAGGATGTCAAGTTACATAAGACTTGCATTAGTTGTATAGTTTCTGAGTTTTGTAATTTGATGTTTGGTTAAGTCATTTAAGTTAATCAGTGTAAATACGTTAAAGGTTATCTCATAAATATAATACTAATATTTATAAGAGAAACCTAAGTTGTTTGAATGAATTATTGAGTTCTTTGTAGTTACAACAATTCCATATTGATAACTGGAAAATAAAGATTACTAAACCGAATCATCCGGTTTATAAAAAGAAGCAAATAAGGAAAAAAAAGTTGAATGATTCAAACTTGATACGCAAAACATGCTAACAAGAGAACGTATCTTCATGAGATCGTAAGTGTAACTGTGTTGATTGGAGAACGGAAAAAGAAAACTCCATAGAGAAAATGGCCAGGAAAGAGGTGGTGGTGGCCGTCACTGCTGCAACGGTTACTGCTGTTGCAGCGGCTGTAATAATTGGTCGATGGATGCGCAGGAAGGAGCGGCGACGGAAACAGACACAGAGGATTCTGAGGACATTCGCTAGAGAATGCGCCACGCCGGTTTCGAAACTGTGGGCCATGGCCGACGCCTTGGTCGCCGACATGACCGCCTCTCTCTCCACCACCACCGCCGGTTCCCTCAACATGCTCGTTTCATTCGCCGGCTCTCTCCCTTCAGGGTAAATAAAAACCAAAATAAGAATATCTATGTTTCAGACAGAGTATTAACGATGTTTTGACTTGTAGGGATGAGAAGGGAGTACATTATGGAGCTAACTTGCGAGGCAAGGAACTTCTACTGCTACGTGGAACGTTAGGAGGTAACGAAGAGCCTATTTCCGATGTACAAAAACTGGAGATCTCAATCCCTGATGATGTTTTAAACGGTTCTTTCAAGGTATATATATACATGATTTCTTGTATTACACGTTAGGTTATTGAAACTGAAGTTTATTTTGCGTTTAGGAGTTGTGCGACTACATATCGTTGGAGCTAGTTAAATTCCTTGGGATGAACCCTGGCGAAGACACAGATGAAGTTAAGAATCTAGGGTTTACTTTAACACGCTATGTCGAGCAGATTGGTTCAGGTTCAATCTCGGCGATACAGAGTAAGAGTTTAGCAGACCATGATGATAACACGGTTCTGAAGGAGTTTTTGAACGATATGAATGAATCATTGGAGAGACACGGTCTGAAAATTCGGATGAACATTGCGTTGGTAAGCCGGTCTTAAGCATGAAAATTAATCTCGACTATATAGTTTTTTATATATATATATTAAACGGATCTTTTAACCGGAGATCAACCGGGTACAAACGAAACAAAACCAAAGCAAAAGAAAAAACCCTAAATAACTGGATGAGAATCTTCTAAACCGGTTAGAAAACCAACGAAATTGAAAAAAACCCGCCACACTTTATGGACGGACCAATTTCCGACCCCGCCCGCGGCAGATACGAGGCGGCAAGATTCACGATGACAGTCGAGCCTTTCGCGCGCGGACAGGAGATCCGACCCCGCAGACGATCAAGATTAACTAATGATAATCTTGTTTTTGAGATCAGGTGGATGACACAATAGGAGCGTTGGCTGGAGGAAGGTACTATCATAAGGACACTGTGGCTGCAGTCACTTTAGGTATGGGAACAAACGCTGCTTACGTTGAACAATCTCAAGAGATCTTTAGATGGAAATCCACCATACCAAACGAGTCACAAGAGATTGTATGTTAAGATATATACTTTCAAACACATTGGTCTTGAAATGACAAAGTTATCATCAAGTGATTGTACAAGATTATGATTGTATAGGTTATTAGCACAGAGTGGGGAGACTTCAGATCTTGTCATCTTCCTGTAACTGAATATGATGCTGCTCTTGACGCTGAAAGCTTGAATCCTGGAAGCCGTGTAAGAACACATATTGATTAGTTCTCTCTTAAGACAGATTCATGTTTTGTGTTTTTGAGAATGTTGGTTACTTCTGTCTCAAGGTATTTGAGAAGATGGTCTCTGGAGGATACTTAGGGGAGATAGTGAGAAGAGTGTTGCTAAGAATGTCTGAACAATCTGCACTATTTGGAGATAGAGTGCCTCCAAAACTCACAACTCCTTACATTTTAGGGTACATACTAAATTTTCTAGACTTTAATACAAAACTATAGATTATCAAAATGCAATGATTTTTCCCACATGTTAGGTCTCCGGATATGGCTGCGATGCATCAAGATATATCTGAAGATCGAGAGATCGTTAACAAAAAACTCAAGGAAGTTTTCGGGGTAAGTATCATAGAACATAGTCGGTTTTCGACACAACCGGATGAAATATTGGTCTCGGTTTCACAAAATTTATTAAGCTAATATACATAGGTTTATGGTTTCCAATAAAAAAAAATTAGTAAATTTTACACTAAGTTTATAGTCTCCAAAATCGTGGACCGGACTTGTATTAATCTGCATATCATGGATAATTATAATTTATTAAGCTAATATACATAGGTTTTATGGTTCCCAATTAAAAAAAAAAAATTAGTAAATTTTACATTAAAATGTTTATAGTCTCCAAAATCTGGGACCGGACTTGTATTAATTTGCATATCATAGATAATTATAATTATATATGTGTATTAACCTGTAGATCATGGATTCAACTCTTTGGGCGAGAGAAGTGGTGGTTGAGGTGTGCGATGTAGTGGCCGAAAGAGCTGCTCGTGTGGCCGGAGCAGGGATAGTTGGGATGATAAAGAAGCTGGGAAGGTTAGAGAAGAAGATGAGCATTGTGATAGTTGAAGGAGGATTGTATGATCATTACAGGGTCTTTAGAAACTATCTTCATAGCAGTGTTTGGGAAATGCTCGGTGATGAGTTATCAGACCATGTCGTCATCGAGCATTCTCACGGTGGATCTGGTGCCGGAGCTCTTTTCTTTGCGGCTTGCGGTAGGATTAAAACCTAGATGTGAAACACACAATAAAAGACTATCAGAGCGACTATTGTTTTTTTTTCTTTCAAAACCATAATTCTATTTTAATGTTGTCTTCTAATTATTATTATTATTTCGATATATGTTACATTTACTCGTAAGAAACAAAAATAGTTTTATATCGATCAAGATAATTCCAGATGTTTAGGTATTCGTTTGGATTCAGATCAGATCATTCGAATATTGGTTATTTTGAATATTTTGGATCCAGATAACCAAAGTATTCAATCGGTTAATGTATTTTAGATTCGAAGTAACTAAATTTTAATTAAATATTTGATCGGTTAGAGTATTTTGTATCTGAATTAACCAAACTCTAACCAAAATATTTGAATCTAATATGATTTATCTGAAAAAAATAAACCGACTTATCCAAAATAACTGAATCTATATAAAATATTTATTAGATTTGATTATATATATATATATATGAATATTTTGGGTATCGTTAAGTTTTCAGATGTTACACGAACCAAACCGATATCTAAAAATACTTAGAATAATCTATTCAGATATTTTTTAGGAATCGGACCAGACCGATTTTTCAGGTTGGTTTCGGTTCAGTTTTTCGGATCCGGATAAAGTGTCCATGTCTAAGTTTAACATATGATCTTGAACTCTCTCATGGTGCCCACTCTGATTGTCGTGACTGAAGTAATATACAAATGCAAGTATAATGATGGTATGAAACAGCCCACATAACATAAAGCCCACTGGGCTTTTCATGTAATGTTGGTTTTAGGGTCGCCAATTGTTTCTTTCACAACAATTTGAGAGAAAAAAGAGAGAAAGATATCCGGCGAATGGCGACGGCGATTGTACGTTCAGCTCTTTCCCGAGCAGCGATCAGCGCAGCTCCGAGGACATCCGTTGCTCCCAAGCGAAGATTTTCTTCTTCCGCGGGCCATGACGATGCTTGTAATGTTCTCCTCTCTGTATTTTGTTGTTTTTACCATGTCAATACGATCTAGGTTTTTTTCTTCGTCTCGATTTTGCTCAATACTGACGATTTGGTAGATTCGCGGTTCTGAATTGATATAAGATTTCAATATGATTCTACACGGATTCAAAACGAAATCACTGGTTCTATACAAATTCGAAAACCTGATATTGTTCTTCTGATTGGATCGAGCGATTGGTAAATTTGGATTTGATGTTGTTCCGGTTTTTCCCCATATCATGTGAATCATTTTTCTCGAATCAAAATCTTCATTTTTTTTTCAGTGGTTGATACTATATTGATAGGATCGATCTGTTTTGGTACATCATAGCCATTTGTTAACCAAAGTCTTATTCTTTTTAACAGATGAAGCTGCAAAGTGGGAGAAGATAACTTATCTAGGCATTGCTAGTTGCACTGCTCTAGCCGCTTATGTTTTATCCAAGGGCCATCATCACGGCGAGGACCCTCCTGTAAGCTTTCTCTTTACAATCCTTCTTATTGGATTAGTGTTTATTACTTGTGAGAGCAACGGTAAACGAGTATTCAGATAGATGAAGTTGTTATTAAAGTCTCTTTTCTGATATGGCTTATCTCATTCACATTCTGTTTACGAATGTAAACATACATCGACTAGAGAGAGCTGTTCTTGATGGTTTTTCCTCGCTTTTGTATTCTTTGTTACAGGCATATCCGTATATGCACATCCGCAACAAGGAGTTTCCTTGGGGTATGTAACTTTGATGATGCTATTTAGATGTGACAAAGTAAAGTGTGTCTCTTTTATCATGGCTTTTCCTAAAAGGAAACCTTTAGAGGTCATCAAGATTATCTGTAACTTACTTGGTCTATTTTGTTCTTCTCAGGTCCAGACGGTCTGTTTGAGGTGAAGCACAACGAAGGGCATTGAAATGTTGGATCTTTACAATAATTTCTTCTTTGTTCACTTGAAAAGCTAAATGCTGCTTATCGTCTTCGTTTTTAACTTTGTCAATTGTTTGCTATTCCAATCTCCTTTCATTTGTTGGGAAATAAGAATAATACTTTTTGTTATCATCAAAGACGTGATTTCCTCAAATCTCTTGTGATTCAATTTCAATAAAAAGACATTCTTCTTCTGCGTTACTGAAAAGCTCAGAAGAAGAGATCAAAGAAGGTGTGTGAATGAAATATTTGACTAATTTTGTAGGCTTTGTTAGTTTGTTCTTGTTAAATTAGGCCCCAAGTAGGCCTGTTGGACTAAATGGTTTGGTTCAAACATTAACTGGGTCTTGCTCTTTCTTACTAGCGACTGAAAAAAATAACTGAGCTATAAAATCACTAGGGTTAATGTTTCTGTAGTAACTTACTAACTTCAATAAATTTATATTAAAAAAAATTAACA
This sequence comes from Orychophragmus violaceus, assembly GCA_030180135.1. NCBI lineage: Eukaryota > Viridiplantae > Streptophyta > Magnoliopsida > Brassicales > Brassicaceae > Orychophragmus > Orychophragmus violaceus. The sequence goes on from CM058239.1 coordinate 1,911,999, forward strand.
ATGTCATATAATTGAATCAAACTGTGATATTACAATGTTTTGGACCGAACAACATTATCCATCGAGTTTTGGACGATATGCCCATATTATGATAACGTTTATTACAACTTTGCGTAAGTTAAATACTATAAGAGCAAGTCCAATGGTGAAACTCACCAAAGTTTCTTAAATTTTTTTTTTTTTTTTGAAACTTAAAAAAAAAAAAATTGACCAATTCCGGCTCGCCACATCATGTGAACAGTGACGAGCCGGGTCCTTAGCTAAGGATTTTAAGAATCAGATGGTAACTGTAGATGTAGGACCCACATCATATTTTATTGTTTTTAGCCTAAAAACCCGAACTTAAAACCTCCGTTGGACAAGCTCTAAGGACTTGTTTTGAAGATATCTGGACCGGTTTTGTCGTTGAGAAGAATAGTTAAATCGGTAGCACTATGGCAGGCTTTGTACTGACTCTGATGGACACTTGAGTCTCCACCGAATTCCAAATATGTTTACTTCTTATTCAGCCATGCATTAGGTTGTACAAACTAAATAATTTTATTGGGGAATTCATCATATAAATAATAAATTTACATTAATTCTCACAAAATATAATTGCATAAATACTTTTACTGAATTAACAGTTTATAACTAAAAGCCATTCTTACTATTTTTTATAGCAAAAATACAATATAATTCAAAAATAATAAAAAAAATATATATATATATATATATATATATATATATATATATATATATATCTCAAAGTTTTTGTAACATTAGCTGAGAAGTCTGTCTTTTTTTTACATAATAACATAATATTATTTAAATAATTTTCTATTTACTTTTAATACATATATGATTAAAACTTACAAATAAATGAAAGTGAAATGTTAACCAATTATTAGGATCTACTTATTTTGTAAATATTTATACATGTACATGACTGCTAGATAATCACCTAATTAATTAATAATTGAAAAAAAAACAAAAAAAAATGAAAGAAGTAAAGTCATTCAAACGAAAACACAGCAAGAGACATTCAAGACTGTTTGCTTTGCTTGATTTGTGAAATTAGTAATCCCCACAGACACAAACATACATCTTCTCCCTTTTGTTTTGTCACTTCCCATGCTATGATCAATCCCATCACCCCCACACTCTTTAGTTTTCTTTATGAATAATTGTCTCGATCTCATTTAGGTTTTAAATGGTAGCAACAGTCGCAACGAATAAAATCATATATGGACTAAACCACTATTATTTTGTGGCGGACAACAGTCCGCTGCAAACTAAATTTATTTGTTTATAAAAATAGACTGTACTTGGTCTGCAACGAACTGTTTTTATTTATTTTTAGTTTACACCACTTCGTACCAAATAATATGAATGATAAATAAAAATAGTCTACATGTTAATGTTTATGCATATTACAAATGTAAAATCTTACTAAAACGATAATCATGCTATAAATTTATAGCCTTTAAGTAGAATCTGATGACTTAAAATAGATATAACAATTATCGACATTTCGTAATATAGATGCTGATTTTACATTTAATAGATTTCAATCTATAAACTATTGTATATATCATATCATTGTACATTTATTGAAACATATAGATTAGTTTTCTGCCACTGCTCAATTAGTCAAAAGATATCTTATTTAGTTTTTCTGTTTCAGTTTTCCTTGTTTCTTTGAATTTTCTGCACTGGCAAAAAAGAAGGATGATGAAGTAAGGCATATATATTTGAAGATTATAATATATTTTTTTATTTCAAAATGTAAGATGTTTGAAAGACGGTTTGGTTTTAATATAATATAATAAAAAGATGTTTGAGAAGGTTTTTGTTGTTCCAAAATAGAAGATGATTTTTATATTTTTAAGTAGCTTTTAACTTTATCAAAACACTATGAAATCAGTAGTATTTATTATGGAGTATAAAATATTTAAAGTACTTTAAGTCATCACTAAATTGTTGACAAAAAGGACCTCACTAAATAAATTATCTGTTGAAGTAAAGAAACAAGTACTAGGACACAGAAAATCACCAGTGGTCACAAAATAAATTAATCATATCAATAAAAAAGGTACAACCCAAAATCCAATGTGAATGACATAATCGTTAAACCGGCGACGTTGGACGACAGCAAAACGGCTGATTATTTGTCCATCATCTATGAAACTTTTTATATATTTTGACATCATCTACGGGATATATCATATATGTATAAAACGTATCTTATGGCAAAAAAAAAATGTATCAAACGTATCTTTATCTGTATTCAACAATATTTACAAACATAAATCTCATATGCATTTAAATGTACATGTATACGTACGTGTGTGATGTAACTTTCATCCATAAAATTGGTATTTGTCAGAATCGTCTTGAAAATAGGTTTCCGTGCCTTCTGTTCACAATGCGTGTTCTTCTAATGATATAACCCTTCTCGATTTTAAAACTATTGTACTTTATCGATTTGTTAAATCTAAAATCCATAGTAATAATTATCTATAATAAAAACAAATCATTTTTTGATCAAAAAAAAACTAATCATTTTTTTGGATACACAAAATGTTATTTATCACTGTTTTTTCTTGTTGACTACACTATAATAAACAACATCATCTGAATCAAATAACGCAGAATTATTAGAAACTCTGAAGATTACAACTAAATCATATATATACACATGGATTTTAGAATTTTCACCCAAAAAAAAGAAAGAAAAATTGTCGATCAAAAGTAAGAGATTTCTTCAAGGGTTATAGATAGAGTTACCACATTTGCATTTCCAGCTCATAGGTTTATAATTAGTACTGTCGTCTCCTCTGGTGTAATCAATATTAATAACCTCAGAAGATGAAGAAGAAGAAGGGGAGTGAAGTTTTGTTTGAGGATTTGTAGGAACTTGTATTGCTTCACAATGTCCACATGAACGACGACATCTAACTCTCTCACATCTTGGTGGTCTTGATCCTATCAAACCTTCCATCATCATCTTCTGATCTTGATCTCCTCTCTGCCCAAAATTAGTAACATTTTCAAAACCAACTTAATTGAGAGAAAAATAAAACTAAAGAGGTTGAACAACTCTACCTTAGTGGATTCATGCGAGTTTGGCTCTGGTCTACCTGAAAAAAATATCATAAGAAGTAAAAGAAAAATCAAGATTTTGTAAACTTTGGTTATAAAATATGGAAATGTGACATTGACCCATTTACCATTAGCCATTAGACTGAAATGGGTCGAATTAAGAATCAGCAAAATCAGTAGACAGCTTGACATTTTGCTGCACAACTCCATTTTCAGACACAAGATCGGCCTTGCAGTTTACAGGAGAAACAATTAGACTTTTATCTCTCTTTCTCTCTGTGTATTGATGTGTAGAGGAATATTGTGTTTAAGTAGAGAAGAAAAAAAGGAAAGTGACAACCCTTTGAAGGGGAAATAAACTTTTCCTAAAGTATACCACATGCACGGATATATATGCACGTAAGCTTTGTATATGACTTGACATGATATATACAGATATACTATATTATATGTTATCTGTTTATATGATTATATTATTTATATTTTTTGTATCATCACATCATCATGTCAAGAGAGTCAGTATTTGAAGAAGAAAAATACAAAATATACGGGACCTCCTTTTTTAATAAATTGTTTAAATTAAATTGTGATGGATAGTATAACGGGATCCAGATTCGTTAAATGTGTATATAAAGTTTGATACGTATGGCTACAAGTGTCTGATAAAATAAGAATCAGGTGAAAATGAAATTACGTAGGTACAAAAGAATAGGATGAATGACCAATTTTGACGTAAAAAGAACAGTTAAAAGATCAGATAATTTACCAAATAAAAAGACTAAATACATAAGAGAGCCAAAAATAAAATTAAAGTTTTGAAGACGACCAAAAGATTACATAAAATTAGTTTAGAAAAAAGACCATACAAAACCCAAAAAACAAGAAAATAAAAGGATAAAGGTAAGAAAAACAATATTTTTTTTGTTATTTTGTTTGTAAACACAAAAATATTCGAAGGTTTTTAACAAGAACTGACGTTCCATCACAGCTGTTTCGATTGGATTTTTTAATTACTAAAATATTTTATATCTTCGAATTTTTTTTACTATTTTAATTTTTTCATAATAATTGAAAATTGAGTTGCTTTTTGAGTTCTGGTTTCTGCGGTTTCTTGTGGTAATAGACTGACTGGAGCAGTAAAAGGACCCACCTCACCTGACCGGCCAATACTGTGCACCCCTTGCCTTTTCGTATTCTTCTTAACCAAATTTTTTTTATATATTTATATCATTATTTAAATAATTTCTGACTCTAAACAATTTTTTTTTAAATATAATTCAAACAAAGCAGTGCCAACACGTTTCGTTCACTCTTCCCAATTTCTTTTTCCAATGATTAAAACAATTATATTCTCAATTGCTATGTGCAGTTAACCGCTGTTAAACATTTTCTTTTTAATTCAAGATTAAATTTAGATCGTATCTAACATCCAATATAAATTAAGTAAATTTATGAAAACATGCACGTTCACAACCATATTGTTTACAGTAATCTATAGAAAACATCCAGGTTGGGCTAGGTGATTATTTGAGGTTTAGCTACTAGACTAATCAATGCAGCCCATCTAATCTATTAAAACAGGAAAGTTTGTCATGGTACATATATGTTGTTCCCGGAATTTGCCCTTGATATTATTAGGATTTGTAACCTTCATTAAGGGTAAAACTGTAAAACAATTTATATTTGATTTATTCATATATCTTATAATATCTTTTGTTTTCCTTTTTCTATCCTAATTATCCTAACGAAAATCTTTTTTTAAAAATTTAATAAAATAATAATTAAGTTCGAAATTAATATTAAAATAAATATTATAAATTATTCTTAACTAAAATTTAACTTAAAGAAATAAAATCAAGCATAATTAAGTTACTAAATCAATTGGTACATATAATTATATAATTTAATATATAATTATTTTATAAATTATATAATCATTAAATTAATAAATTATTATTAAAATAAAAAGTAGTATATAATATTTAAATAATAGTTTAAACTAAATAATATTATTGATAATCAAAATATTTAACATAATCTTTTTTTTTCCGAACAAATCATTATATCAATACTATTAAAAAATTAGAGTCAAAAGAAAACTAACCTTTAGTTCATGTGTTTATTACAACTTATGTCATTGCATATTAATGATTTAATTAAATTTCATTAAGGGTAATTAGGGAATATAACATTATCTCTACAATCCATGTTTCCAAACAAGACAATTATTAAACATGTAGCCAAACAACCAAAATCTAATGGGTCCCACTTTCTTAATTAATTAAAATCAAAACAAATTAATTGATAAATATAATTAATAATTTATACATCAACTATTATATATAAATTAAGATTCTCTAATTTATGATTTAATTCAAAATATATTTATAATATATTTTAATATCTTTTTATTTTGTTTCAAATATATATATATACACATATTACGATTGATATTTTTACGATTGTACTTTTTAGCAGGTTTTTCCATCAAACTGAAAAATATTTAATTAATTAAACGGGTTGAAAAATTAATTAGCCGATTATAATTTTTCTAAAAAAAATTCGCATATAGTAAATAATTTCAGTTGATATATTTTAAAATTAATAAAATATTAAAATGATTTCATACTTATATTATTCAAATATTTGAAGCGTCAAATTATGCTTTATGTTTGAATGAAGTTTTTAACGGATAGTTCCATCAAATTTGTAAATTATATATACGACTACAACATGTATTTTATAAAATAACATTTTAGATAAATGAGATAACAATTAAACATATACCACATAACTTTTACAATAGTTGTTTTCACATATATATTTTTCCAAACTATAATCTTACGATACAACACAGATTAAAATATATAATGCGAAATCGTTATTTTAATCTCTTAATCCTTACGATATATCTCCTCCAAATAACACATAATTCATTTAAAAAAAACTAAATTGCTAACTCACTGTTTATAATGTTGGTTAAACAATTATAATCAAAATTAGATTACATAATTAAAAATCTAAACTACTATTAACAAAATGAATAAAAAGTAAAATTTGTAAAAAAAATTAAACTCGCACTTTCTAAGTGCGGGTCAAAATCTAGTGAGAATCTTAATTTGATAATGTGTATATGCATATGATCGTTTGTATATCAGCCCCTTATTTGTATGTACTTGCTTTGGATTTTGCAATTGTGCGAATGGTTGCAAGTAGTACATATTATTAATTTTAGGAGTATTTTACATTTAAACAAGTTATAGTAGGAAATATGTTACTGAATGTGGTTAAAATTTTGTTGACTATTTTGTCATATTTATTTTGGTTTTATTATATGGCTAATCTGAAATTTATTTTGTTTCAAAAATTCTATTAAATACTTAATATGTAATTTTATAACAAAATAATAGCGAAAATATGTTAAAATAATAGTACACTTAATCTTAATTTTTGTATTTACTACATTCCAAATTCTTTATCTTAAAGATATCTGAAAAAAAAATTAAAAAGAAATAGGTTAACTAAAACTATATATATGTTAAGTAATTGAATTTCTAAAACTACTTTAATTACTAAATATCTCAACAATAACATTTACAAAATATTATAATAGATGAACCTAATTAGTTAGGACTAAAAATCTTAATTTACAATTTCTTAACTAAAATATAGGCATTAGAACTTCTTTACTCTTTTGATTTGTGGGGATATGTTAAAATTTTGAGAATAAAGAAGGCTATGAGTGATATTTAGTGGTATTGATAATAATACTGTATATGAGATAAATGAATTTTTTAGATGGCTAATTGATATAAGAAATGGTTAAATAAACCTAACAATGGATATAATAAATGGTAATAATACTGTATACGCTTTATATATTATAATAACTTCTGATAAAGATAAAAATTCTCAAATCTTTAACAAACAACAATAAAATATGTGTTTTAAAAATAAAATAGATTATTTTTATAAATATAAATCTACATGCTATAAATAAAATAATTGTCCGTTTTTTGCATGGATCATTATCATATTAAATTTAGATATTTATCTCAAATATCTAAATTTAAATTTAATAATATGTTATAAAAATATATTATCATTTATAAATATATTATTTATACATAAAAAATATCAGTAAACATTATAACAAAATTATACCCGCCGATTGGCGGGTCAAAATCTAGTATATATAAAGAATGACTTATGATCTATGTTGCATGGAATCTCCACTAGAGCACGTTTCACGTTTCAGAATCGCTTCGGAATCGGAATCTCCGTGGAAGCGCGAGGAAGCGCCGTGGAAGCGCGATTCCTAAAAATATCGATTTGGAAGCACTTTGGAAGCGTCGATTCCAGTTTTGGAAGCGTCATGGAATCATTGATTCCTAATTTGGAAGCGTGGCAAGAACTTTCATTAAAAAAAAACATAATACTCAAAAATATAGGGACTTTTGATATTTTTAAAAATCTGATAAGACCTAACTACTAATCTAAAGACTAATTTGTACTTGGAAGATTTTGATAGTGTTGATACAATGCATGATAGGTTCATTTTAGAACCTCTACAATGGTGGACAATTCATGGAACTTCAGCACCAAAACTTCAAACCTTAGCATTTAAGTTGCTTGGACAATCTTCTTCATCCTCGTGTTGTGAAAAGAATTGAAGTACATACAAGGTCATAAATTTTGCAACAAGAAACAACATTACTCCACATAGAGCATAATATTTGGTATTAGTACATACTAATCTTCGTCTTCTATCTAGAAGAAGTCTTGCTTACAAACAAGGTCCTAATCATATATGTGACTTTGGAGGTGGTCAATTTACGAAACCAATTTTGAGAGACTTGAGTTTCCTGATATTTCTCTCGACGAACCCGAGTTAAAAGCTGTTTTTTAAAGGAGTCGATGGGAATGAGGATGAAGATGATGGTTTAAACGTTTGATTTTGAGCATTATGTTTTTCTTTTATATTTGGTTAAGTTCCTTGATAACATTTATATATGATGTTATTTAAACAATATTTTATATGGTTTGGTGTTATATTATTTATTTATATTTATTATATATATATATATATATATATACGCTTCCAAAACGATTCCAATCCTTGTTTTTTCAAAAAATTCGCTTCCGCGTTTCTAAACGCTTCGCTTCCGCGTACCCGCTTCCGATTCCATGTAACATAGCTTATGATTGTCTTTGAGAATGTCATGGGCCTCTCATAGGCCAACTTTCAATTTATAGAGGCCCAATAGATTTACAATTTATACTGTAACACACAAAATAGGCTATTCCCACAAAAGCCCATAACTTTTTTTTCTGGTTAAGTAAATTCATAGCCGTATGTTCTATAATTCATACTGGAATATGACATTAAGATGTTTTTTTTTTTGTCATCTGATGGATTATATTTATAGAACCGAAAAAGTTTAATACAAGATCCTAACTATAGGAAACTAAGCCCAAACAACGGGCAACTATAACCTATAAAACAGGCAACAAAAGCCAAATCAAAAGGCAACTTCGAACCTACAACATAATCAAGCGTAATCACTGAAATCAGAGGCTAGAAATAGCAAAATAAGCTTGCGAGTCCAAATCCTTGCGAAGAATCCTGAGCGAGAGTTATCGATGCAGCCCACGGCCCACCAATCGATAACACCAACTTCCTGAGACACGACTGAGAGACACTCTCACAGAACTAAAGAACACAGACTTCATAACCCGACAAGACGGAACCTAAGAAAGTTCCACTAACTCTTCCTGATACGGCAGACACACACATCTAGCGATCTGATAACCCCTAAAATAGAAGCCCAAAACCAACCCAAATCTCAACAGAAAAGGGAAAACGAAGCCAAACCACCCAAAGAACACCGACAGCAAGACGAAATCGGTAAAGAACTCGACTGGAAAGCACTCACAACAAACTCCGCTACAAATCAATACTACGCAAACTCACCAGCTAGAACCAAAATTGACTCACTGATTAACTAATTAGAAGAGGGGAACCAAGACCCAAACAAGCCCAGCCATTCCTAAACTAAAACCGTAGCGCAAACCGAAGCTATAACCACTACCAACTTCCAAAATTACAGAAGCTAAGCGAAGGAGATCTCACCAAAGCTAAACTACGACGACGAGCCACAAGGACGAAAACCGGGACCTCATCCACGGCGGAGCAAGCGCGGCAAGAATAAGGCATAGAAGCACGGCGTCGACTACCGGAAGAGAGACGCGATGAAGCCACGATCTAACCGACAATACAGACGGACCGAAGCTCTACCTCAGAGGAGCACGGACGACGACAGCGACAGTTGGAAGAGACTCCGGAACTACCACGAAGAGCGGGGGACACTGGAGAGCCGGCACCGGAGAGCAACGACAAACGCCGGAGAAGAAGGCTGAGCTAAAGACCACAACTACCTAGAACTTAAAAACGAAACCTCCCTGGCGCCGGTAATGAGATCCGGCCACCAGGGAGACACCGGCAACGAAGAACGGAGCTGGCTGCGACTGCCTCAGAAATCGTGCCCGGGAGAGAAGCTAGGGCGAACTGATGCGAAAGGTCTCCGAGATTGCCGAATATTTTTAATTTCACATTAAGAAGTTTTTCAAAATGTGTAATATTAATGAAAAGAAGACTACTATTTTCTCTGTTTTTGAATATCTATTATTTATATTTGTTTCTTGGTTCTACAGCAAATTTTTGACTAATCAATGCATTATTTCAAAATTAAAATAACTTAAAATGTAAAAATATTTGTATGACACTTAGAGAAAAACATATAGAACATTAAATTAGTTAAAAAATAAAAGAAAGTAAAAATTATAAGTAAGTATTTATTTTAAATGTGTGAACCCTTCCATCATCATCCCCCAATTTTTTTTGAAAAAAGAAAATATTCACAAAATTATTATTTTTCGTTATCTAAATTGAGTAGGTCTAATCAATTTATGTCGGCCGTGTTATGTTACTATTTTGAACAAGTACGACAAAAAGATGCAAAAGGTGGGTAGCATATTTAATGAACAACATCTCTATAATGGAGAGGTAAAACAATTTAAAGACAAGACATTAATTTTGGATTAAATAGATTTGTTTGATGAAATTTATGGAGTCCGTCAATCTCTTATCCACAGTTCTTAATTGCACGTGAGTTTGTCCATTGTGGTGTGTCGTCCTAAATTAATTAGTCTTTTTTTTTTGTCACTGAAATTTTCATTAAAACTATTTAAGAGAATTGTTTTGGGATATAAAGTAGCTTAGAGTCTGTTTAATTAAAGAGCCAGCAGCAGAATTATAGCTCATACTGATAAAATTGAAACTGATGAAATCAACAAGGGAAATAGAGATTGTATGTTGCTGAAGATTCCGTAGAAATCCGAATATAATGAATTTGTAGCAATGGTTTTAATCAACTCGAGAGAGTCCGATTCAAAGGAGATAGATCGGATGTCAAGCTCCACCGCCTTTTCCATTACCACCCTTAAAGCTAGGTTTTCGGCGACAAAAGTAGACAGGATATGGTCTAATCCTGATAAATGCGAGGAGGTGAATTGGTTCCGTAAAGCGAAGATCCAAGCCAGGCCTGCAGAGTTCGATTCCTTTATCCAAACAACGTCCGATCTACAAAGGAATGAGCCATCAGGGATAATCTTTTCCGGAGATAGAGGGCACGTCAAGGTATTTATCTTCGTCTATTGAGTAGAACTCCATTCCTTAACCTCCACGATTGCTTTAGATAGGATGGAGAGAAGGTTAATGATTTTTCCAGAGAAGATAAGATTATTTCTTATTTTCCAGAAATTCCAGCATATCCAAGGGACGAGAGAGGTGCGTCAATTAGGCCTGAAGGCGAGAGGCAACCAATCGACCTAAGCTTGGTCCAACCAACCAATTCAACAAGCCAGTCAACCTTACTATTTCTATTGAAGAAACTGGATTGAAGTTTCGAAACTGAAGTGGAAAATTGCCTGATATAAATAAAGATGGGGATATGAACTATTCAACGAGCATGACTTGTGTGGTGTGGATAAGTAAATGAAAGCTAATATTCCATAAATTATACAGACATATCCCTACTCTCTGTCTCTCACGGCTCTCCACATTTAACAACTTTCATATTTTCATTTTCTCTTGATAAATTAGAATAATGTTCATGCACGATCATAAATACTTCACAGCTATTTTCATTAAAGCAAACAATGTTTTAAAGAGCAAATAAACTTGAAAATTGAGAACAAAAAAAGTTGTCATCTCAAACCAAATTATATAATTAACCACTACATTAAGTCAGGCTTCCAGTTTTTGTGATATTGAAATCTCTTTTGTTGTGATACAATAAATACGAAAACTAACTTTATGTAAGGATATAATATACAACATATCCACCATTTATAATATAAGATACGATCGTATCATTTTGCCAGGCATAGCAGAGCAGTGCATTGCAGACACATGTCTGAAGGAGATAGCACCACGCGTATCAGTTCAGTCCATTGGCGAAATTCATCTGATTCAATCATAGAGAGCCAATAAATATATTTTTCCAATATATATTGTAATCAGATTTTTGTTTTCATAGTTGTTAAAATTATAATACTCTACTTGTTTCGCTTGAGATTATGAAAAATGTGATAAAATTCAAATAACAAAAGGTGTGAAAGAACAGTAAGATTTAGAATAAAACAAGACACATTCAAGGAATATTAAAGCATAATAATAACAACAATACTAGAAAAATGGTAGGCCCAAAAAAAAAATTGAGACGGTCCATCATTGGTTAGCTGTACTGAAAAGCTAAGCTCTAAATGATGCATTCCCCCAATAGAGCAATAATTATATACATACATTTAACTCCATGCGTCTCTCTATAAATATGGCTTCGATCGTCTAGTTTCGATCAAACCCATCATCATAAAATCTTATAAATCTTCAACTACAAAGCAACAATGGTGGTGTTTCTTTTCTCTGCAAGAAATGCTTTCTTAATAAACTTATGCTTATTTGCAGCATTGTACCGGCCGGTTTTGAGTAGACCGGCTAAGTTTGCGGATGACTTTAGGATCACATGGTCCGATGCTCATATCACTCAACTCGATGGTGGAAGAGCCATTCAGCTCAAACTGGACCCTAACTCAGGTGTTATTACATGCATTAGAATCATTTCTATGGAAACTTAATTAATATATTTTCAGTCCCATATTTAAATGTTTTGTTATCATTGGTTTAGGATGTGGGTTTGCTTCGAAAAAGCAGTATTTGTTTGGCCGCGTGAGCATGAAAATCAAACTCATCCCCGGTGATTCGGCTGGAACAGTTGCTGCCTTCTATGTAAATATATGTAGACAAATCTTTTTAAGTTTCTGTTACTACATTTTAAAAGTTTTGGTTATAATATAAATATATATGTTACACTTGCGCAGATGAATTCAGATACAGATTCTGTAAGAGACGAGCTAGACTTTGAATTCTTGGGAAACCGAAGTGGACAACCTTACACTGTGCAAACCAATGTATTTGCTCGTGGTAAAGGCGATAGAGAGCAAAGAGTTAACCTTTGGTTTGACCCTTCTCGTGACTTCCACGAATACGCCATTTCATGGAACCATCTCCGTATTGTGTAAGTCATGCTAAAATAATATATGTATACATAATAATCACTTCATGATATGTCTATTTATTAAAAGAAACGTAACGTATCATTGAATTAACAGTAATAAGATAGCCAAGATTCGTTCAACTATTTTAGTCTTTTCATATTGGCCCTGTTCGTTTCGCAGTCGCTAGCGACTAGCGACAGCGACAGCGACTGCGATAGTCGATGTGACAGTCGCTGTGTTGTTCGTTTCGCAGTCGCTAGCGACTGTCGCTGAATTTTTTTTCAAAATCGCCGTTAAAATCAGCGATCGGATTTTGAATCGCCAGTCGCTGATTTTGAGTCGCTGCGACAGTCGCTGTCGCCAGCGACTGCGAAACGAACACGTTTGGAGTCGCTATCGCTGTCGCTGGCGACTGCGAAACGAACAGGGCCATTGTCACGAGAGACACGATTGGTTTAACAGTTTGTCGGCCCTGGGCCATATAGTAAGAGAGTGAAAGAGACAGCATATTTGTTTTGGGTGCATTCATAAGTTTGACCATATATACGAAGGTCCAGCATTTTTATAATCCATTCATAATATCTAAGAAAAACAAAATTCGAATTTATAGATCTTTTTGTTGCAATGAATTATCTAAAACTAATGAATGTTTTCTAAACGTTTAATGATGTGTAGGTTCTACATAGACAAAGTGCCTATTAGGGTTTACAAGAACAATGAGGCTAGGAAAGTACCATACCCAAGATTCCAACCAATGGGTGTGTATTCCACATTGTGGGAAGCTGATGATTGGGCGACACGTGGAGGAATAGAGAAAATCAATTGGTCGGGAGCACCGTTTTATGCTTATTATAAAGATTTTGATATAGAAGGATGTCCGGTTCCAGGACCAGCAAACTGTCCCGCTAATCCAAAGAACTGGTGGGAAGGAAGTGAGTACCATCAGTTGAGTCCGGTTGAAGCTCGAGGTTATAGATGGGTCCGAATGAACCTTATGGTCTATGATTATTGTACTGACAGGTCTCGGTTTCCTGTTCCTCCCCCGGAATGCTCAGCCGGAATATGATTTATTGTTTTTAAACAAAAGCTAGTACCAAGTGGTTCCATAAGAAACGTTGCAATGTGATTGATGAGTCTTGTAGGAATGCGTATTTTGGTTTATCAAAGATTCGTCTGAACAAAAATTATAACAAATCAATTTAACAGACCAGAGAAACAAACCAAATACAGTTTTTTCATATTGGTTAGTTCCTTTTTGCCGTCTAAAACCTAAAATTGTTTTTAGGGTTTTCAACTTTTTTTCATGATAGGGTTTATTTGTCACATGGTCTGGTAATTAGTTTTATCTTAATGGGCCTAATCTCTCCGTCTTCACATGGGTTCAGTCCAGAGCTGATCAAGTTAAGCCGACTCTGTCAAATCCAATATTTTGTAGCTAGCCATAAAATTATGAAGCAGGATCTGAATTCTAAGAAGTTGGGTCTGTAAAGCAGCAAAACCTCTTCAAATGAGCCCATCAACACTTTCTAGCGAAAACATTTTCCAAGTCTCTTTTGTTGATATTGGTGGCAGGATAGGCAACACCGATGATGAGGATGGCAAAATATGATGAATGTGATGACAAAAACATGACGGTAATGGGAATCACGAGTGGCTACAAAACAAGCTTTGATTTTTATTAAAAAAACAAAATAAGTATGAGATAAACCAACGAAAAGATAATATGATTAGGGTCCATTAGACATAATTGGAATGGTCCAACTTTGTAACTCTCTAGGATGAATTGATGAATGCTGACTAAGCTTCTAAGCTAATACTTTTTATTTTCTCTTTTTTTTTATATACAACTTGAAGCTTCCGAAATGACCGGTTGTTTGGTTGTTTTCATCTTTTATCAAATATTCAGTCTATAACAAGTTAACAACGAATATATATTCTTTAGTAAATAGTGATAATGAAATGAAAAGCGATGATGCAATTATTTGATGTAACACAAATTATATTGCAACAGCTCATAACTGTATGAAAAGAATTGAAAACAATTTGTTAAGCACGCTAACACACGTATTAATATTTCTAATATTTCAATGAATCAGGATTTTATCTAAGAAAATGTTATCTTGATCCAGTCCTTATAACATCGCAATCGCTATATATCTAAAATGATAACAAGTTAACGATAACAACATAAACTAATTAATAACTCTTCCTTGTTAATCAATAACACGTATAATCCATTTCGTTATCAAATATTGGGATTTTATGGTACACATCAGATGATTATTGTTTTTTAAAAGGATATTTTTTATATAATTATATAATGTTCTGTACAACGACAATAGCTAGCGATCAGCGACATCGACAATGACAGTTGCTATGTAGTTCGTTTTAGAGTCGCTGCGACTGTTTCTATGTTTTTCGTTTTACAATCGCTGCGACAGTCGCTATGTTATTCGTTTTTGAATCGTTGCGACTGTCGCTTAATTTTTTTTCAAATCGCTATATAATCGCTGTTAAAATTAGCGATCGAATTTTAAGTCGTCAATCGCTAATTTGAAGTCGTTGCGACAGTCGCTGTTTTCAGCGACTATACAACGAACAACATAGTGATTGTCGCAGCAACTGTTGATGTTGCCAACAACTACAACATCGATTGTCAAACGAACATGTTTTGAATCGGTTGTGAAACGAAAAGGCCATAAAAGATGTAATTATTTGAGGAACATGAACTCATCCACATGTGGTCTTGACTCAAAAAGAAGAATGTTCCACGTGTCTGTTTAACTAATAAAGATAATATTGTTTGACTAATTGGATCACATGAAATCCACGTGTTGTTCACTTGTTTGGAGATTTGAAAGATAAACTAGATGCAAAATTTGTTTCTTTTTTTAAGAACTGAAAGTGAAAGGTATGGAGGTTATTTGATATATTATGTTTTTTCTGTTGAATTTTATCGATTTATAACTAATATATTAAGATTAGCTGATAATATAATCTGAAAAATCCAGTCCTGAAAAATTAAGGTGGTAAGATAAAACAATTTTCCGCACATTAAAATCCAAAAATAACTAAACAAATTAGAACAACAACAAAATTAAAATTAAAATAAAACTAGAGATTGGATGAGATAAAAATACAATCATTCAAACTGACCTAAAGATAAACAACACACTCTAACATGCTCTCATATAAACTACTAGGTGTCGGAAAGAAGGTCGAAAATCACGAACTCGAGACATTTTAATCGAAAAATAACAAATACTGAATAAAATAAAAATTAAAAAATAACAAATACCGAATACAACTAATTAGACTCCAAATAGATACAAAACACATCTCGAGAATATCTAAGTAGAAGCTGACATCCAGACTCAAATTAAATTCTGGCGGCAATGCAAGATCAAACACAATGAAATAAATCTTAAACTCCGAAAAAGGAAACCGCAATCTAAAACAATAAATAAGATAACATTATATAAACAATGTAAGAAAGTATGTATAACAAAATATATTTTAACATAAAACAACAAAGACTAGAGATCGTATATATCTAGAATTGACAGAAAGTCCGGAGGAGGGACAAAATCACATGGTTATCCACATTTTATGCATCAATCAATTACTTAAAAGGGTTCAAAGTTCTTTTAGCATGGCACATCACAATGAAACAAAATGGGCATACACTACTATATGTTATCATATGCTATGAGCCGCATCTAGTAGTTCTACTTTGTCCCAATTATCCAGTATTCCCATCTCTTCTTCCTCTTTTATGGAAAATTTGAAACTCATTTCCTCTACAATAACTATATCATATACAGATAACCTTTTAGATTAGTGTTATATCAATAGATAACTAGTTAACCCGACAGCATGTGGTCTATGTTGCATAATTGGAAGGACTTTTTATTTATGTTTTGTCTTCTCGTCTAGTGGTACTTTAAACACTCAATGCATTGGTTCGAATCCAGTTACAGCTAAAAAGACATCTAAAATTAAAGATATATTTGACCAAAAATAATCAAAGCTATATATTAAACCAACACCTCCTATCGATTAGAACGAATTATAAGGTATGTGGAATCATTAGAATAATTATGGATAAATGACTATTTTACCAATTTTGTTGGGTTTAAATGTTACAAAATTTTGGTACACTGCTGATATGTTTTTTTTTAGCATAATATTCCTAGGTTATAACTCCAAAAACATATATACCTACCGTCGATGACTGTGTTTTAGATCGAACGGCAGAAAATATACAAGGTCTAAGAAATAAAATCATGACCCTTTCTAAAAACAAAACAATTTACATTGAGAGTAGTAATATATACTTTTGTTGTTTGTAAGATATATGTAAAGTTACTTGAAATCTATTCGGCGTTATCTACCAACCTTTTAACAAACTCGCTCAATGGTGCGTCACATGACGTGTTGACCAACCAAATGTTGATTAGCTTTAAATTTGTAAGCTTCTTATTAGCCTTCTATAATTTAGCCACCTTTTAATTGATTAATCTTTCTATAACAAATTTATTAAACTCAGTTAAATTATAGTCAATCCATTTCATATATAGTATCTTCTTAGATTTAAAATTTTGTTCATGAAAGGATATTTTTGTTTTCAATTCAGATTTTTAAACAAAATTTCTAGTTTTATCACTATTATTTTAGCTTAGTAATAAAGATGATAAATTATACATTTTATTTATAAGGGCTATATTGCACAAATAAAAGTTTGTGTAATTCATGTGAAAAAACTCTAAAACACTTAAGTTGGTGTTGGATCCGAGTTTCGATAAAAACTAATTAGATGAGTTAATCAAAATTAGAGAGTTAAATCATCTTATTAAGTGATCTACATGTAATAATAAAAGACCAAAAACATAGTTATTTATTAATTAAGAGTTTGAATTTTTTTAATAAATTTATCTACTCTGAAATTAGGGTTGAATATAATTAAAGAAAATGTATATTTTTACCATGAGATATATATTTATATAAAGAAAATAATATTTATTTTGTATTTTCTCTGGTATAATAACGTTAAAATTCGGATATTTTTGGATTTTTCTTTATTTTCTAAGATTTATATTATTTTTTTATATGATTAATTTACATTAGTTGTAATTTCTTTTTTTTGGCGGGTTCACATGAATTTGCCAAGCTGGGCCGCTCCTCTTCACTACTAAACTCTATTTAGCTCATCAATTTAATTGTTAGGCTGAATTACAGAAAATATGTTAACCTCATCTTCAACAGATAGGAGGGCTAAATGGTTTTGAAAAAATTATGAAGAAAGGTTTCTCAAAAAAGATTAATGAAGAATTGCTTACGGCCCTACTGCCACGTTTAGTTCATACTGGATTATAATCAACATCAAATTAAATAAGTTATTAAATTATTACAAAAGTAAAGCAAACGTATATACTATATTAATATTGATATTGGTAAGATAACGCGTATAAAGCTTAGCTATGACACGAGAGTTGTTATGCTAACTTATGTTTGTTTAATATCGAATTTAGCAAACGAATTAACAGTCAAGATATTAAAAATTACTATTATTTGGAATCGTCTACATATTCATACTTGATTAAAAAAAGAAATGAAAAGTTGGAAACAAGAAGTCGACAAACCGACAATTTAACCAGCAGTTGACACGTGTCTTTTGCTGTTCTTAATACACTGATTACGTTCGTGCACACGTAAAGCAAATCTATCAATCATTAAAGGAAACACCCAAATAATTGGTCACCTACATAAGTATAGTAATTAATAACATATGATACTACTAATCTTAATATACACTCATATCAAAGATAAAATACATGTCTAGTAGGAGTACTATTTAATTACCGATTCCGGCCTATTTAATACGGCTCACTGCCCCGGCTAATATTATTTAATTCGCTTGATTGAGCGATTTTTTCTGCCTCAATGACCACGTATTTTTGGAAAGTGATTATTAATCTTCTAAGTTTGAAGTCGTCAAATGCTTATAGCAAAATAATATTTTCTATTGATCCAACTATGAACCTTCACTTGCCACTATGCATGCATATTGTAGAGACACATACACGTACGTACACTGTATGAGTATAATTAAGTTGACGGGATAAATAAATCAACTATAGTAAATCATTAATTAGATAAGTTGTTTTGGACAGGAAATATTGTTCACAATCTATTCAACAACAAATTGAGGACAAAAATAAAATTATATTTTTTTATTCTAAGCCTGGAAACTAAAAAGACTACCACTGAAATGCGGATTAGCATCATAGGGTAAACCTAGTTTTGATTAATATTTTTATAGTACCAATATTATTAAAACTAAAGGGAGGAAAGAAAAGGGGACAACAAAAGGGAATGAATCCGTGAAAATAGATTAGAGTTTCCGAGAAACACACCGATTTACCCGGAAAGTCATCTCATAATTAGATGATCCACTACCATAATTTCAGGGTCATCTCATAATTATGATTTTCTTGTCGACACTCTCGTCATCTCATCATCACGCATGCATTTTAAATTATTTCATACGAAAATGTTGTATTAATTTTATTACTCTAAACAAAGGCAAGAAATCAATTTTACATCATTCTTTTCCATTAAAATTTCTAGATTTTGCATTCAAATTTGAAAACAATAACAAATACTCCATCCATAATGGTATATAGTTATTATGGGCTTAGTCGCTTAGATAAACTGCATCCATACTAATGTTGTACATGTACGTTTGAAACTGGAAGGTTCATGAATATAATACGTATATGTGTGTTCATAAATGAACTATATACTTTCTGAATATTTATCGCTGTCGTTTTCGTAGATATGTTAATAAATAAATACATCTCATGTTCATGTGTTTAAGTAAACAAAAATGAATATACGTGTATAATAAATATAGGTATTCTATGAAGTATGAAAAGTCATACTCCCTTTGTTCCTTAATGATTGATGTTTTAGAATTTTCACACAGATTAAGAAATAATTAATTTTTAGTTATAAATGCATATTTTTCATTTATTAAAACACTTTCCAATAACTATTAACCAATCACAATTTAATATAGTTGTTGGAATTCACAATTTGAAAACATTAATTAGTAAAAGTTGCATAGAAAACCTACAACATCAATCTTTTTGAAACAAATTTTTTTTCTAAAACATCAATCATAAAGGAACGGAGGGAGTATAATTTATCCCACATCTCTATAACATGGTCGTGAGAGGGAAAAATGAAGAGAAATCACGTGAAGCATGTCCCACCTTACCCCTTAAAGACAGCATCTCACGACTTCAAATCTTCAAGAACAATTTTTCTTGTAGTTATTATTCATTATTTATTTCCATTTTTCCTAAAATGCATCGATGTATAATTCTTTTTTGCTATTAAGCTTTATAATTCGAGTCTGATATATATTTGTTTATATTGTTATAATTTATGGATAATATGTATTTGATATATATTTGTTTATATTGTTATATTCCTCTAATTTGTTTTTTCTTGAATTTAGCTCCTCTAATTTGTCAGTGTTATAAATGATTTATTATTGTTTTATTGGATGGATAAATTGAAAAGGTCTAAGTTTAAGGAGATGTATCAATACACGTGAGCTAACCTCTTAGACCCACACCCTTTATCTCCCGCACTTAAAATTATTCACACCCATCAAATGATTTATTTATTTTTCAAATTTCCTTATTTTGGATAATCCAAAAAAAAATCATTGTCTGGAGCCAAAATAATAAATGTGCAATTTAAAAAACAATAGTTCTATTTAAGTTTTCAAAATAGTAGTAATATTTTGATTCAATAAGGAGTGGTTTGAATCCTTTATCAAAAAAAAAAAAAAAATAAGGAGTGGTTTGGCTTACCGAATTAACTAACCTTCTTCAACTTCTTTTTTTCACCACCTTTACCTTTTCTAAGTTTTGCGATTTTCCATCTTTTACTATTTTTAGTTTTTATTTCTTGGTGGGAAATTTATATCAATCAATTATATAACCAATTTTGGGTTCTACGGTTGAAAACAAAACCAAGTTGGCACCAGTGTCTCAATTAGATGAACGACTAGTAGTAAAGAATAATGGACCTTTGGAAATATAACCATTCAATATTATATTCGCATGAACAAACAATCATTTGCCAAGAAAGACATAATAAATCATTTGCAACGTTGTACAAATTTTAATTGATATAGTATTCATGTTTTCTACAAGCAAATTTATATTATAATTAATTATATATTTGAAGAAAAGAACAAAATAAGATGGCTTAGTAAGTACTACTAATATTCTTCTTTCTTCTTTACAAATTGCAAACAATAATTACAAACTATTTAAACTATTTAGTTTGACAAAAAAAAAATACAAACTATTTTTTTCTTCATCAACCAACAATCCCACTGATAAATAAAGTGGGATCGTTGAAGAGTCTTATCTATAAAGACTATACCAATTTTTCCCCAATATTTAACTTTAAGACTTTTCCCCTGGGAATTACCATCTAACTAATTCCTGAATGGATATTAAAAAAAACAAATTAATTAGTAAATAATTAACAAGCTGCAGAAGGATTAGTGAAAGGGCTGTAGAAGCGAGGCTTTGTGACGATGGAAAAAGCTCCCTTCCCCGTTCCTCCATCAACCGCCACCGTACCTCCGCCGCCTCCTCCACCACCACCGCTGAGTTTCTCACAAGAAGGGCACATCGACAAAGTGGACGCCGGCATATGCATGTAAAACGGTTGAGACATCTTTAAAGCCTTAAGATCTTGAAGCTCTTTTTGAAGCCTTCTATTCTCATCCGTTAAAGTCTCACAACATTTCTTTAGAAACTCACAATCCACTTCTGTTTGTTTTAGTTTTGTCCTGTCCAATTTAAATTAAAAAAAAATATTAAGAACAAAAAGTAATACATGGACTGAAATTTTCTTGAAATATAATCAACTTAATTTACCTAGCTCTCCTGTTTTGGAACCAAACTTCAACTTGTCTAGGCCTTAGATTCAGCTGTCTCGCCAGAGCTTGTTTTTGCTTCTGTGAATTAATAGAAAATTTAATCAAGCTATGCTCAACATAAATAAGAATAAAAAGATTAGGTTAATTAATGGGAATAAATAAACTATATCATACGGGATTAAGAGTGCTATGAATTTTGAAGCTTTCTTCAAGAAGAGCGGATTGTTGTTTAGTGAGTCTAAGCTTTTTACGAGCACTAACACCTTCTTCATATTCATGATCATCACTCACTCTTGAACACACCACTCTCTCCGTCGTCTCCTCCGCCTCTTCTTCGCCACCACCGCCGCAAATTTCTCTTTCTCTCTTTATCCTTCCGCTCGAGAAAGATGAGATTCCGCTGTGAGATGAAGTCTGCCGACAAATCTGGTCTCCAGCGCCAGCATCGGTCATCTCAACCGTCTTGGTCCTGTAACTCTCACCGGAGAGGCTTAGGGTCAACGACGGATCGAGGTGGTGCTCAACGGTGGAGGAAGATTTCTTGATGGTATGATTGTAATTATTAGGCGTTGGTGAGAGGCTTAAACCAAGAACAAGACCTGTGTTGCATGAATCATCAAGACCCATGATCTTCTCTTCTTTCTTATTTTTTTGTTATTAACTTTTTATTTTTTGGGAGAGATGTTTGGAAGATAATTGGGACGAAATGAAACCAAGAGGCTTCTTCTTAAGGAGAAGAGTGGGGGTTTTTTTTTTATGGGTGGGTGGGTGGCTAATAATTAGAATTAATCAGAGGAATAATTTATTTATTTTTCTTACGATTATTTAATATTTTTGAAAAGATATGTGGGAACTTACGATGGCACAATTCTTCCGACTTACAAAGGTTGACCAATGAGCACCCCACTTGCAACTATTCTTCCGATTTCATAAATTCGTGTATGAATTTTTATCGTATTCAAAACTATATCCTTTTTAATATTTCATCGGTTTCAATATAAATGTTGTTTAACTTTTTCACATATTAATAAACCAATTAAATTTATGTTTTACTATTAATTAATAGCATTATTGTTATAGATGAGTTTAGCACCCCACCCACTTAGAAGGCCCAGGATTTATTCTTGATATAAAGGCCGGCCCAATAGAGCAATAGAAGCCCAATCAAACGCGCTTAGATCGAGCCCATCATCATCGGCTCGATTCAGGCTCAGCTGAACAGCAGCAAGTCAGCTCGGCTAAGCCGAACAGCAGCAAATCAGCTCGGCTATGCTAACAGCCAAAAGAATGTACGGCTCGGCCCATCACGTCACCAAGTACGGCCCAACTCGCACGAACTCGACAAGCGGTCAACGGCCTGTAGAAAGTACGACCGTATTTTACTATAAATAGGAGTCGTCACTGTACATTAATGTAACTTTTTGGGATTTGTGCACTTCTTACTACTTTCTCTCTCTAGAATCAATTTCCCGAATTGTAAACCGAGCACGTCTTTCGACCTGCTCGGGAATCTGAATACCAACTACGCTCGTCCCGAGCATATCACTCTCGACAAAGAACCCCGAACACAATCTTCTCTTCTTTCATCCCGAGCACTACTTTATTCTTGCTTATCTCTGAATCTAGTCGGTTCTCTCTCAAGAACAACTTAGTTCCTTCGGACCGAGCACGTCAACTCTCTAGCAAGACGCGCATCCCGACCTCGTGACCACCTCGGTTATCACAATTGGCGCCGTCTGTGGGGATTTTAAGTTTTTCTTCACTAACGGACAGATTCAGCGATGACAGGAGCTCCATCGAACAAGGATTACGTCCACATCGAAGACATAACAAGCTCGGAAACAGCCTCCCGAGCAAGAGGGCAACCCCAGCACGTTTCTCAGGTTGCAGATCCAATCATTCAGCCGGCCGGCGCCGAGCAGCAACCTCTAAACACCGAACGACCACAACAAGCAGCGGAAACTCAGACAAACGAGCAGGACATGTCCACCTTGCTCAAAACTCTCATGACTAAAATAGCCGAACTCTCTCAGGGAAGTAACGCACGCTTCGATCAGCTCGCCACGGCACATGCGGTATGCCAGGGACAAATCAACGATCTGCGAATGACAAGTCAACAAGGATCCGTTCCTCGGACTCATCTTCACCGAGCATTATTTGAAGAAACGCCACCTCCAAATCCGAGAAACCGGACGGTAACGCAGCAGCAGACCGAGGACGAACAACCTCCCAACACGGATGTCCCGGGCGGCTCAGCGCCCGACGCGCACAGAGACAACGAAATTGAAGACATAAAGCTAATGTTGAAAAATATGACGTCCAAAGTCCATCAAGCGATCAGCTCGGCCCCCGAAATTGACCGTGTACTGGAAGAAACTCAGAACACTCCGTTCACTCGGCGCCTCACGGATATCCAGTTTGAGCATCCTATCTCTGCGGTCAAAATCAAGATGACGACCTACGACGGTAAATCCGACCCAAGGCAGCTTCTGGCGGCATTCCGCATTGCAATGGGGAGGACAAAGTTCAGTGTCGGGGAACGAGACGCAGGTTACTGCCAACTGTTCGTCGAGCATTTGACCGGCTCGGCCCTGGATTGGTTCTCCCGTTTGGAACCGAACTCGATCGACGGATACAGCGACTTAACGCACGCCTTTCTCAAACATTACTCGATGTATATTCAGGAGGAGGTATCAAACGCCGACCTATGGGCTATCTCCCAAGGACCAAGGGAAAGCCTCCGATCGTATGTCACCCGCTTCAAAAACGTTTTGGCCAAAATCACGATTACCGACAGCGAAGGTCTACCCGCACTCCGAAACGGCCTCTGGTACGAATCAAGCTTCCGAGAAGAACTGAAGAAAAATAGACCAAGCTCGCTAGAGGACGCCCTCCACCGCGCATCGATCTTTGTTGAACTCGAGGAAGAAAAAGAAACCCTAGCCAAGAAGTTTGGGCCCAAGAGTTCGACTTCGAAAGATAAAACCGAAAAAAGTACCGAACAGTACGAACCTCGGCAGCACTACGATCAGGATTACAAAAAATCCAAGGAAGAAGAAACCGCGAGAAAAGGGAAATCGTCGTATTATGTCAGTGATCAGTTGCAAGGACGCCGACAGGACGAGGAACATTCCCATCAGGACCAACGACAAAATCATCCCGACCGCTCTCAAAATCATCAGCAGGAACGACCCACCCAAGGATACCAAGGTCAAAATCAAGGCAAGCCATGGAACAAGTTCGTCCGAGGAGCCGATAAAAGCAAGTTATTCTGCGAATATCACCAGCGAGCGGGTCATAGCACTGAGGAATGCAGAAACCTTCAAGCCCTCCTCTTCGCCGATTACCAAAAAGACGGGAAGAAACTAGTGCTGGATCGCAACAAACCTCACCCGAAGCAAATCAACCAGGTCATGCAACCGAAGAACGAGGCCGAGCGCTTCAGGATCGTCCAGGAAGAACGAAGGAAACAGGTCGCTTTCGACGAGGAGATCGAACAAATCAACGCAGCAGCAGCCACGGATAAAAGAGCTCGCGACGAAGAAGAGGAAGACGGAGCACGTCCAAGGAGACGAATAAACATGATTATGGGAGGACTGCCTATGGTGAACGACTCAGTTCGATCGATAAAAGAATACGAACGGAGGGCCACGGCAGCCCAGCACTACCGACGAAACGCCACCGACGAGCTCAGAATCGGCGAGGAAGTGAGTTTCACCGAACAGGACGCCGAAGGAGTGGACCGACCGCATAACGATCCACTCGTCGTCGCCATGCGAATCGGCGACTGCGAGGTAGAAAAAATTCTGATCGACACCGGCAGCTCGGTCGACCTAATTTTTAGAGAAACACTGCAACGTATGGAGCTCAGCGACTACCGTATCAAACCGTCGACGAGACCACTAACCGGCTTCTCGGGAGACTCGATCAACACAATCGGAACAATCAAACTTCCAGTCTACGTCGGCAGAATCACCAAGCTGATCAAGTTCGTAGTCGTCGACCGACCAGCTATCTACAACGTCATCCTCGGCACGCCTTGGATTCACGAAATGAGGGCAGTCCCATCCACGTTTCATCAATGTGTCAAGTTCCCAACCCCATTCGGCGTGTATACGCTACGAGGAGATCAGAGGATATCCCGCACATGCTTCCGTATCGAGCACAAAATGCGCCATAAATCACAAGCGTACCTAGTCGCAGAGCCTCGAATCGAGCTGCCACCTCCCGACCGCCCGCAGAAGGACGCGATAGTACAAATCAACATCGATATTCGCGATCCCGAACGCTGCGTCGGAATAGGAGCCGACCTCCGAGCTGACCTACGAGACAAGCTGATAGAATTCCTGAAGGAAAATGCCACGACCTTTGCCTGGACAACGACTGACATGACTGGAGTCGACCCGACCATCGCATGTCACGAACTACACGTCGATCCGATCTTTAAGCCAGTCAAACAGAAAAGACGAAAGCTCGGCCCCGAACGCGCCAAAGCTGTCAATGATGAGGTAGAAAGACTTTCAAAGGCAGGATCGATCACCGAGGTTAAATATCCGGACTGGTTGGCAAATCCCGTCGTAGTAAAAAAGAAGAACGGTAAATGGAGAGTATGCGTAGATTTCACCGACCTCAACAAGGCGTGCCCAAAGGATAGCTTCCCGCTTCCGCACATTGATCGACTCGTAGAAGCGACCACCGGCCACGAGCTACTATCATTCATGGACGCCTTCGCCGGGTACAATCAGATTATGATGCACCCAGACGACCGAGAAAAGACTTCCTTCATCACTGACCGAGGGACATATTGTTACAAGGTGATGCCCTTCGGGCTCAAGAATGCAGGAGCAACTTACCAGCGCCTCGTAAACCGAATGTTCGCCGACCAGCTCGGCAACACAATGGAAGTTTATATTGACGATATGCTCGTTAAATCCGCTCTAGCCGACGACCACATCAGTCACCTCGCAACATGTTTCGCGAGCCTGAACAAGTACGGAATGAAGTTGAATCCAGCAAAATGTACTTTTGCAGTCACATCGGGAGAATTCCTTGGTTACATCGTCACAAAGAGAGGCATCGAAGCAAATCCGAAGAAAATAACGGCGATCACCGAGCTCCCATCCCCAAGGAACACCAGAGAAGTCCAACGACTAACCGGACGTGTCGCAGCCCTGAATAGATTCATCTCCCGCTCAACGGACAAGTGTCTCCCTTTCTACAATCTTCTTCGTGGCAACAAGAAATTCGAGTGGAACGCTAAGTGCGAGGACGCCTTTCAACAGCTAAAGACCTACCTCTCCACCCCACCAATTCTGGCCAAACCCGAGGAGGGAGAGACGTTGTACTTATACATCTCCGTGTCAACCTCGGCAGTCAGCAGTGTGCTCGTCCGCGACGACCGAGGCGACCAACGACCAATCTTCTACACCAGCAAGATATTTGACGACGCAGAAACACGCTACAACACACTTGAGAAACTCGCGTTGGCAGTCGTCGTCTCAGCCCGGAAGCTCCGCCCCTATTTTCAGTCGCATTCAGTGGTCGTCCTAACAAATCAACCGATCCGAACAATATTGCACAGCCCGAGCCAATCAGGAAGGATCGCTAAGTGGGCAGTTGAGCTCAGCGAATACGATATTGAGTACAAGCCCAGGACCAGCGCCAAATCCCAGGTCCTCGCAGACTTCATCATCGAACTACCACCCGAGCTCACCATAGTCGAAGGACAAGAGCCAAAGGAGAAGTGGACTCTGTTCGTAGACGGTTCATCATCAAGAAACGGTTCAGGAGTTGGAGTCAAACTGACCTCCCCGACCGGCGAACTGATCGAGCAATCCTTCCGTCTAGGATTTCCGGCCTCTAACAACAAAGCCAGCCGACCAGACCTATACCGAATAAATACCGGCCCAACTAAGACATCTTCAAATCCGCCGACTCCAAATATCATGAAGATCGACGAACTGGGGGGGGCTTACTGTTATAGATGGGTTTAGCACCCCACCCACTTAGAAGGCCCAGGATTTATTCTTGATATAAAGGCCGGCCCAATAGAGCAATAGAAGCCCAATCAAACGCGCTTAGATCGAGCCCATCATCATCGGCTCGATTCAGGCTCAGCTGAACAGCAGCAAGTCAGCTCGGCTAAGCCGAACAGCAGCAAATCAGCTCGGCTATGCTAACAGCCAAAAGAATGTACGGCTCGGCCCATCACGTCACCAAGTACGGCCCAACTCGCACGAACTCGACAAGCGGTCAACGGCCTGTAGAAAGTACGACCGTATTTTACTATAAATAGGAGTCGTCACTGTACATTAATGTAACTTTTTGGGATTTGTGCACTTCTTACTACTTTCTCTCTCTAGAATCAATTTCCCGAATTGTAAACCGAGCACGTCTTTCGACCTGCTCGGGAATCTGAATACCAACTACGCTCGTCCCGAGCATATCACTCTCGACAAAGAACCCCGAACACAATCTTCTCTTCTTTCATCCCGAGCACTACTTTATTCTTGCTTATCTCTGAATCTAGTCGGTTCTCTCTCAAGAACAACTTAGTTCCTTCGGACCGAGCACGTCAACTCTCTAGCAAGACGCGCATCCCGACCTCGTGACCACCTCGGTTATCACAATTATATAATATGTTAACACTTAATAATTATGTTATAGTTAGCTGAAAGGTAGAAAAAACTGAAAATTCAATTTAAACTGTATTAAAAATGTAAAACAACATTATTTTGAAATAAAAATTTAGTTTTAAAATAATATTTAATATGAAACGGATAAAATAATTTTGTCATATTTTTTTACAAACAAGGTTTGAAAATAATATTATATTTAACTGGAATTTTTAGATAACATGGATTAATCTTCAATACACTTACTATTCACTTATATACCGCTAAAACAAGAAGTATACATGCCATGAAGACACATGAAAACTATATACATATATAATAATAGTTAGAGAGTGATTAAGAGGGGACTTTAAATAAGAGACCACATGAATTGTCTCCCACTCCATGCTTTGCTTGAAGAAGGTAGACATGGGTAACATGTCAGCTTGCCTACCAATATTCATCATCATCACAATATACATTGGCCCTTTGATTTCTTTTAGTTTCTTTCTAATTTATGGTATTATTTATTTAGTTTGGATTGTGATATCCACTTTCTTGTTTTAGGTTCGGTTCTCTTGATCTGGTCAGATTTTGTTGGGACTTAATTATCCAATGATTTCTACCTATTTTGATTTCCACCGTCTTCTAAAATAATAAGCTGTTTCTTTAAAAAAAAATATATATGCTGTTATTATACCCCGTTCAAAACATTATTTTAAACAGACAAATAACTCATGGAATAAAAACTCTATTATGCATTATTTTATTATATCCATAAAGACAACATATCTACTTTAGATGTCTTTTCCATAGAGCTAGCTATAAAAAGTTACATAATCTTCGAATATTACTCCTTCTATCCCATTATATAGGATGTTTTAAAAAAAATTATTCTATTTTTATTTTATTTTCTCAAGTTCTATATATATTTATATTTATTTAATATGTTTAAACTATTAATAATTTACAGTATTTTTGTTAATGGTTAGAATGTTTTAAATTAAATGATAAATAAAATTTTCTATTTAAAATATAGAAATATTAGTAATTTTTTGAAATCCCGCTCTTTTAGCCAAACTTCTTATAAAATGGGATAAAACATAAAACATTTTAAGAAGATTTTTGTGAATTAGATAAAAAATGGGGGAGGGGGTTAATTATTAAGCACTGAGATTGGTTGTTCTATTGAACAAGCTGCAATTATACTTATTTATTAAAACAATAATTTTGGTTATCATGGTATCGGTCCCCGACGGCCAGACCAGTCTCCTAATGGGTAAAGGTGTGGAAAACTCATTAATGCTCATTAACTAGCACGTCGGCAGCCATATTATTAGACATTAGTATATAACAGTTAACTAATCCTAGTGTTGTACTATTTATTATTAGGACTCTAGGTGTCAACATTGGAGAAAATCATGACTCATGATTGAAAAGATCCAATATCTAACATTTTCAAAGCAAGGACGAGAAGACGAACTAGTAATTGGATTGACTAACCAATGATTTAGGTGATCTCCAAATAACCATACGTCATGACTATTTCCTGTTTGTGTCTTATATATTTTCTGAATTTAAAATGTTATCGCATTTTGTTTTCTTGATCATATCAGAATAATCACATTATACGACAAAAAGATATATAGAGCATGGAAGTGAGATCAGATTCAAGACAAGATTTACAAGATTTTTCTAGCATGAAAGATAGACTGTGTACTCCACCAAATGCTGAAGAAGTGAAAGAGGCTTTATTCTCCATCCATCCGGATAAAGCTCCTGGGCCTAACGGATTCTCAGCGAGCTT
The DNA here is from genome assembly GCA_030180135.1 of Orychophragmus violaceus. Classification (NCBI taxonomy): domain Eukaryota; kingdom Viridiplantae; phylum Streptophyta; class Magnoliopsida; order Brassicales; family Brassicaceae; genus Orychophragmus; species Orychophragmus violaceus. Next base: position 1,942,093 of record CM058239.1, read on the forward strand.
CTTTCACACAAACTGGGATATAGTGGGATCAGACCTGATAAAAGAGGTGCAAGAATTCTTCAGGTCGGGTTCTATGACTTCTACTATGAATGATACACTGGTAAGGCTCATCCCAAAAATTACCAGCCCAAGAAGTGTCGCAGATTATCGTCCCATAGCTTTGTGCAATGTGGAATATAAGGTTATATCCAAACTCCTATCCAAGCGACTTCAACCGGTCCTGCAAAGCATCATTTCAGAAAATCAGTCAGCGTTCGTACCCAAAAGAGTTATCTCAGACAATGTTCTAATTACCCATGAGATTCTACACTATCTAAAGAACTCTAAAGCTGAGAAACGATGTGCAATGGCGGTGAAAACGGACATGAGTAAAGCATATGACAGACTTGAATGGAGATTTATCCGGTTGGTTCTGCAAAGATTTGGGTTCAGAGATGTTTTGGTGGAATGGATCATGCAATGTGTTCAAACAATTTCTTATGCTTTCATTGTGAATGGATCTGCCAGAGGCAAAGTCATCCCAACCAGAGGAATTAGACAGGGTGATCCCCTCTCCCCATACATTTTCATCATGTGCAGTGAGGTCTTATCAGGTCTTTGCCATAAATCTCAAGAGGAAGGATCTCTAAAAGGCATCAAAGTGGCTACAGGATGTCCAGCAATCAATCATCTATTATTTGCGGACGATACCATGTTTTTCTGCAAATCTACCCTAGAAAATTGCAAGACTCTAGCACACATTCTGCAGCTATACGAATCAGTGTCTGGTCAACAGATTAATGGCCAGAAATCATCAATTTCTTTCTCTAAGAAAACCCCGCAGAGACTAAAGAATCAAGCGAGACAGATCCTAAACATAGACAAAGAAGGTGGTGTGGGGAAATACTTGGGGTTACCTGAACATTTTGGAAAGAAAAAGAAAGATCTATTTACCTCGATTGTGGATAAAATCAGGCAAAAGGCAATCAGTTGGTCTACTCGCTTCCTCTCAGGTGCGGGTAAGATGATCATGCTCAAGAGTGTGTTGGCATCTATGCCTACTTATGCAATGTCTTGCTTCCTGCTCCCTAAATCCCTGCAAAAGAGAATCCAGTCAGTCCTGACTCGCTTTTGGTGGGATAAAAATATTGAGAAGAAAAACCTTTGCTGGATTTCTTGGGAGAAACTATGAAAACCAAAATATCTTGGAGGATTATGCTTTAAAGAGATTAATGCTTTCAATATTGCTCTTTTGGCTAAGATCAGTTGGCGTATACTGGACAATCCACAATGTCTACTAGCGAGAATCCTACTTGGGAAATACTGCTTACATGAGTCCTTCCTGACATGTGCAATTCCATCGACAGCTTCCCACGGCTGGAGAGGAATCATTGCTGGGAGAGACCTCCTCTTGGATAATCTGGGTTGGGCAGTGGGGGATGGCGCCTCGATTAGTGTTTGGCATGATCCTTGGTTATCTACCTTGATCCCACTACAACCTATTGGCCCTCCCAAGGAAGCTGACCAACTGTTAAAAGTATCTGATCTGATCAACTGTCACACAAAAACTTGGGATATTGAGAAGATCAGAGAAACTTTACCTGAATGGGAGGAGTACATCACTGCCATAAAACCGAGTCTTCTTGCAGCTTCAGACAAACGGTGCTGGCTCCCCCATCCTTCCGGTTGTTACTCTACAAAATCAGGCTACAACGCGTTATCAAATGCTGATCATCTGCCTCCTATTGCGCATATCCCCAACATTAATTGGAACAAACAAGTGTGGAATGCCAAGACAGCCCCAAAAATCAAGAATTTTATGTGGAAGGTCTTACATAATGCTCTCCCGGTTGAAGACAATCTGATGATGAGAGGCATTCTTGCCTCGTCAAAATGCTCAAGATGTGATGAACCGGAATCTACGTTACACCTCCTCTTCCATTGCACCTTTGCAAAACAAGTATGGGACTCAGTTCCTTTTGATCAGCCTATCGAACCTGCACATATCGAAACAGTAGATGAGGGAATCACGCTATCAAAATCGAAATCGATCCTCCCCCCCACTGGTATCGACTCTTCAATCCTAACTCCTTGGATCTTATGGTGTCTTTGGCTGGCTAGGAATCAGAAAATATTTGAAAATAGAAATTTCTCACCTGGGGAAACTGCTCTAAAAGCAATTCAAAGCGCACGAGAATGGTCCTTAGCGCAAGAATCTCTCCCCTCTCCAGGAGCTCCTCTGTCTCGACCCCTGTGTCCCCCCAGCATTCATGACCCTGAGCTTATTTCATGCTTCACTGATGCCTCCTGGTTGGCACCCAGTAGATCAGCGGGCTTGGGATGGGTATTTCAAGTTTCCCCGACAAGATCATCTTGTTCCTCCTCGGTTTCTCAAGCTGTGAATTCAGCTTTAATGGCAGAGAGTTTGGCTATTCGTGCGGCCCTCTATAATGCTATGGAACTGGGATTTAGAAGAATCGAAGTCTTTTCTGACTCTCTTCACCTCATCAACACTATCAACAATGGCGAATCTTTGGTCTCTTTGTATGGAATTCTCCAAGACATTGATGCTCTGATCTCTGCTTTTGATTTTATCGCTTTTCGTTATGTCAAAAGGGCAAATAATGCTCTTGCTGACTCAGTTGCTAAAGAGGCCATTAGGGCCCATCTTGTTGTTGAAACCCTTTAATTTTAAATGAAAGCATCTTTGCACAAAAAAAAAAAAAGATCAATAAGCTTTGTGTGATATATATATACCAAAGAAATACCATTTTGAGTATTCTAAATCCACCAACTTTAAAATTTTATAATATGGTTATGAATATTCTAAGATAAGATTTAAATCTTATATAAAAATTTTAAATAACAAATTTCAAATGTTTACGAATAATGAGTGTTTTATAGTATGTTCAATCCGAATTAATTAAATGTTTAATGTAGTTAATAACATGGTTAATATATTTAGTATATCTTAAATTTACAGACTACTAATTATCTTACGATGAATTAACTTAAAAAATATTTTTTTTACTAAACGTGCTCTTATTAATTTGTGAAATTTACTTTGATTTTTATAAATAATTTTCTTGTGAGACAAATAAAGCTTTTTCGATCAACATATTGATTTTTTCAAGCTTTTCTTGCTTTTTTGAATAAACCAAGATAGTGTAAAATGATCAATTTTTTTTTGATCAAGATAACATAAGTTTGTAAATTAGCCAGGTATGCTACCACATGTTAGCTCGATGTGGAAAATCATAGAAGAAATGTCAGTATATATATATAATGAAGAATTTGTCGGCATGAAGTATAAATAACATGATTTTAATCAAATATTGGCAGGAATATAGATAGACATTGACTTCTGAAAAGGGGTGGGGGAAATTAAACCAATAAAAAGAATGTGAAAAAGAGGAGGAGAATAAAGACAAAAGTGTAAAAATATGTCACGATAAAAATATTGGGACATACAAAAAAAATCATATAATAACAATCTGGCCCCAATTTATACTACCTTTTCGGATGGGTTTTAGATGATTCGAAGACAATTAAAAAATAGGTTTGGACTAATCAGAGAGAAACAAAACAAACCTCATCCACAACCACAACATTATTAGCAAACAAAATGCATAATAGTATAGGTTTGTTGATAACCAAAAAAATAATAATAATAAGAACAGGTAATATTATATTTGCTTCCCTAAGTTTCTGCTATATCTGTGCATCCTTGCTTTTGCACTTGGTCGTTTTTGGATTTCCATCAAAACTTGTAAAAGCTTTTTGTAATACTCTCATTAAACAGGGGAGATAAAAGGTTGAAATAAAACAGGTACTTCAAAAAAAAAAGAAAAAAATAATAATAAGAAAATTGGAATAAAAGTGTAGGAAAGGTTAGGAGAGAAAATATAAAAAGAGAGAAGTTAAAGTGGTGGTTCTCATGTCATCAACACTTAGGGCACCATCTATCATGCGAACCTTCACAAACTTATCAACACGACATGAGAGATAAGGACGAACCAATCACGAAACTCGAAAACAGTATAATTGTCAGTTAGGCTCGACACGTGTCAGACTCAGACATGTAGGTCCCTTCAATGATTTGGTATGATAGAGTATCTAATTCCGGTTCAGCCCCACATTTTTAATTTTTTTGTTCGGTTTATCTAAATATAAGCTATAGCTAATTTCGGTTAAGGAGAGAGAGAGTGAAAGCATATGGAGAACTAGGATCAGTTTTGTAGTCGGTTTAATCCGGATTAATTTGGTTTAAAATATGTAATATGATTTGATGTGTTTTAGTTAGGGTTGGTGTTGAAGCCGAGTTTCGACAAAAATTAATTTGATAATTAATCGAGATTTGAGAACTGAATGTTTCAAAACTTAAAGATTTAAAAGCAATAACATAAAAACTGGAAAACGTAATTGTTTTATTATTTTAGACTTTAAAATTGATGAATGGTTTTATTTATTTAAAAATTAGGACTGACTACAAAATTAAATGATCTATTTTTCGCATATGAATTATATTTATATTAAAAAATTAAGTTAGCTTCTTAAATTCTAATAATGTTAAATTTATATATTCTTATATTTTTTTTTTAGATATTTGTCTTTATTTTTTTTTCATTTTTCTAAAAATAATTAATTTACTTAATATTTTTTTTCTTTTTTTAGTGCATGTTCATATGGATTTCGCCGTGGTTGATTTTTTTTCTTTGTTATTGAATTTGAGTTGATAGAACAATCTCGTTGTCGGATCGAACTACGAGAAGGATGTTAAACTCACTTCTAACTTGGTTTAATCGGTTTCATTCGGATTTAGGGTTTAATTTTAAACTAATTTTTTATGATGGAAACTTTCTTTTCTTAATTTCTAATAAATTAATTGACGTCAAAAAAAGAAGAAATTTTTTTAAAGGATCACATGACTAATATACTAAAAGGAAAAATAAACAACATACATATAACAATATCAAAAATAATGTATAGTTTTGTTTAAAAGCGTGGAAAACATGTTGTAAGTTTCTGAGTTGGTTAATCAGATAGAATAGCTAGTGGGAAACTTATTATTTAAATATATTTTTAAATGTTTTGACAATAATTTTGTATAGTAAAGGAGGGACTCGGCTGGGTGAATGATAGAAGGATTGTCTGGTCCTTCTTTTGTCACCTCCCCGGCTCTACGGCCAACCAGACATGTTGCTTTTCATGTCTTTATATTTTGTTCTTTTTCAATTTATTTTCCTTGTCCTTTTTATATAACTATGCATGCATCAGTGGATGATGCTTCTTTATTTGTTATAATCCCATTTCAAATACCCACTCAATTTCGGGTAATAATAATGACAAACAAAAAGACCCGTCAATCATAACTGAAAATTTTAACAAAGCCACTAAAATTGACGGTCTAGTTTTATTTTATTTATATTCATCAGAATATTTCTTTTTTTTTAATCAAAATATATACTTGAACTAAATGCGAAAATATTGGGATTGGGGATGGATTTCTGCTTTCAAATGATTTCTTTTTGCAGAATGTCAAAAGGAATATTATGATGTTATCATACATGTATATAAGATTAGTGCCAAAACGAAATCTATTCTAACTGTATATCATGTCTTAAGCGTGTGCTTATTAAAGGCTACCATATTATATTCGTGACATCATAGTTTGCACGCTTAATAAAATTTATAAATCATCCAAAACTCTCTTGTTCTTTTTGTTTTTTTTTAAATTAATAAAGAGCATATATGAACATATATACTTTTGTTTTTTTCTGAAGAATTATCAACTATTCGTATGTTCTAAAATTCAAAAGCTCGTGGCGAACATTACTCTCAAATGTAAACGCCTGCGAATAATTGAACCATATTGGAAGAAAAGGAAGGGAATTATTTGATTATTTAAATAAATAACAGCATTAACAATTCATAGAATAAAGAAACTGCATGATTAATAGGAATATAAGTAAATATTCTGTCAATCATGTCGAGATCTTGACTCTGTAAAGAGACGAATCATTGAGCCTTTGACAACAAAAGTCTACTCTGAGAATATCTATCTATCATTAACTACTAGTATTGTAAATAAAAAGAGTTTTGGGGTCGCTTCGTATCATTAGCAAAAAAACATGGACTAGATTGGAGAATACCACAAGAATTTGCGTGCATATATATATAGGGGTTGATTAGAAGAGCTGTGACTTTTATTTGTTTGCTGTATAAATTATGCTGTAAATTTTTTTGTTTTAGTTTTAAATTTAATTGATATAGGTTTTTGGCTGTGAAAATATTTTCATTTTTCACAGCTCAATTTTTTTGCTCTGCATATTTAGCTTTGTACAATCAAAACAAAAAATAAAAAATAATAAAAAGCTTTGGACAGAAAAATATTTACAAAGCATGATTGGATTAGATTGTGTGCAGAGAAATTATGTTTTAAAGAGATTCTAAAGCTATTACCAATCACCCCCATAGCCACGTAATTATTTTAGGGTTTTAAGTAATAAAGTAACTCACAGTATTATGATAATTAATGTACAGAAAATATTACATAGATTGTAAAATGTTTCATTTTTCTTCTCTCGACTCATTTTCAACATTACACTGATTATGGAAAAACAAAGAAACATAATATTCCACACTACTAAAAGTTATGTCAAAATCAATTAGTCAACTAACGCATACGAGTTTGAAATTGTTGGGGATGTAATATACATATACATTTACGGAAAAGAGTGAGTCAATGTAGTGGATTAGTGACTAGGTACTCTCGTGTCTATGAAGACTTGTAAACGCAAGCCATGATGAAAGCTTTGTCTACCGAATATATTTATACGTATGTGTATGAGTGTGTTGTGTGGTTGTGAAAAGCAAGTTAAAAAGAGAGGAAAAAGAAACCATGACCTTTCTTCTAGCTTTTTGATTCGGCCTAATAAAGTCGGTGTGTCTCTTCGTGTCTTCGTCCTTCTAAATAGTCTATTATCATCATTGTGATGTCCTTCCATTTTGTTAGGTATCACAATTTTTTTCTTTGTTGAGTCTTGTATATAGATCCCCTCATATATATGATTAAACGATTTTTCTTGTTTGTTTACGCCTAAAATTGACGTTAAACGAATCCCTTTATATATTTGAGTGTTTTAGTTAGATCCACAAATAAATTATTAGTAATGAACATAACTACTCATATTCATAAACAAACACAAAAAATGAAAGGTTAGAATGTGAAGTTTGTGGGACTAAAAATCTACGGTAGATCACAATCGAGAAGTTAAAGTGACAGATTGCCACACATTTATATATTTATCTCATTTGCATGTTATTCAATGCAAGACTTTAATATAAATATGACGTTCATCGTTTTGATAAATTTAATCTGTTTAAAATTTTTATTTGAAATCATTTTCATATGATTTGTCAAATAAATACTCACAGTCAAGTTATTTTAAAACTTTTTATAATATATATTATGAACCAGTGTGAAGGATGGCACGTAACAGCATCAGGAGAAAGATGAAAATGACAAAATTGAGCAGGGACCATTTAGTAAGAAACACATAGTGCAATTTTCTATTTGTCGCAACCAAAGATCTGGAAAGATATCTGGGTCCTCACTCCTGATGCTGATATTCACATCTATTGTCTTTTGATTATTGGTACACATCTTCTTCTACATTAACAGTCACTATCAGCTAATTATTATTTTTAAATACTAGAGCAAAAATATATACTGAATACGAATAAATCGTCATTTATCTCTGTCACAAAATAAATTATTGAACTACCATTTGATATTAACCATTTCTTTCTGCCTTCTTTATGTGATACACTCATGTCATGGACCCAATTGTAACTCGCAGTATATAAAATTGTTAAACGACTATATAATTCTGTAAATTTTTATTTGAGTTACTTTGGATAAATATTTAATATTTTAATGGGACTTATCATTTGGTTAAAAAGGGGATTGAACTGTTGAATAATCTTTAAAGTGACTTGGTTTCTTTAGATAAACCTCTCTCTTCTTTTTCTCTTTAGATTTTCGTCAACATTGATCTCCTCCGCTTTTTCGGTTATCTTCTTTCGTCGGAGAGGGTTTTCGTTTTTTTCTCTCTCGTAGATTGGTTCTTTTTTCGTGGATCTACCCTTTCCTCTCTCTAGCTTGGTGGCGTGGGCTCGGCTTCTAGATCTCGTGGCGGACGATGGTGGAGGATCTATGGCGGCGGCACAACATCACCTTTGATTTGCGGGGATCGAATCTGGTGTTTGGCGTCCTCCCTTTGTCGTCTCCGGTTGTTGTTTTCCATCGCTCTTCGGGCTTTCGGTGGTCTGTGACTTTTCGGCGCCGCTTCTTTTGGCGGTTGGTTTCGGGTCTCTGACGTGTGTTTTACTAAAGTTGGCGGTTTGCATGTTTCGTTGGGTCTACTTCACTGTCTTCATGTTTGCTAGAGGACGGCGGCAGTGAGTGATGTGGCTCTTGTGGCAGTGGTGGTGGACGGATCATAGTAGTGGAAGCCTTTCATCCGTCTAAACATCGTATCTAGCGGTGGTGGGTGGGTTCCTCTCCCCTCTTTTGTTTAGGCATCATTTTTCGTGCTCTGGATTCCTACGATTTCTTCTCTTCGGTGGTTCTCGACGGTTCTAATTTTGATGTTTTCGAAGGTCTGCTGCTTCTCTCTCCTAGTGGTTTTATCTCTCAGAGCTCTGCCTCTCGACTCTCTCAAGGTTTTCTTGACGGCGGCGGTTACACAAAGTCTAGAATTTTTTTGGTCTTTTTTTTGGGCGGACTAGATTTAGGATTTAGGTATTTGGACCTATTAGGAGTTTGTTATTGGACATGAGTTTTCTTTTTATCCTTTGTGTAATTTTTTTTTTTTTGCTTTGCCTTGTAAAAATAAATATTTTAATATGAAAGCTATTAAAAAAGGCTTGCTTTAAACAGATTTACTTGGTCTTTGATATAATTTTACTTAGTAAAATGGCCGCATTATGAAGCCCAAGTATATGAATACAGCCTGATTATAATATAAACTAAAGCCTAATAAGTAGAAAATCTAGTCCAAACAAGTAAAAAAGTCGGCCCAAAACACAAACAAATAAACCCAACCCAAACCCACAAGAAAGTCTGACCCAACTGACTAATCATGCCTACCTGTTTGCGCAAAGTAAAATCATACGCGAGTACTTTTTTAAACATATAATTTGTGATTTGTCTGAAGCGCTGACTCGAACCCTAACTCAGAGTATCTGGGTCAGTTTTGAGTCATGTTATGTATATTTGGTTTGCATTTTGGTTTTAAGTTTATATAGAGTGTGTTCTTTAGGTTATAGGGTCAATTTTTAGTATCTCTAATTACTTGTTCTTCAAAAATAATAATAATTAAAACTAACTGATTTGGTCATATGGAGCTAAATTAATTAATTTTTAGCAGAAATTTAGCTAGTTGGTATATCTAACCATACATTAGATATACAAATGGCAATATACTTTATTTGTCACAATGTTTTTAAATCGATCGAAATACTTAATTTGTCACAAATGGCAATATATTGTCATATGAGTAGAATGATACTGATATCATTTTGATCACAAATGGCAATTTATTTGTAACAAATGGCAATATACTTTATTTGATATCTATATATATATATATATATTTTATTATATAATATATATATCAAATGTTTAAAAAGTGAAATTTGAAAAGATACGACAATAGGCGAATTATATATCATGATCAACAAAAGAATGAAAGATATAATCTTTTAAATTGAAAAGCCAATAAAGGTAAACCTTTTGTGTTGGAGAAAGTTTCTGCAAAGACAAGAATTGCTTTCGGCCTTTTGTCTGTGAATTGTATACAACTTTGAATGTTGAAAAAAATCCAACTTTGAATACTCATGACATGCCAAACACTTTATTTATGGATAGTTTACAAAACATCTTTTCTCATATAATGCATCCCTTACTACAACACAATTTCAATTTCAACTTCAACTTCAACACATATAATGCATCCCTTACTACAACTACAAGAAAAAAAGAGTATTCCAGCAGACAAATTAGTTAGTAATTTGTGGGAAATATATGTTCCCAAAAATTTCCAACAGAACATTCATTTGTTAGAATATAATCGTTGGAAACCTTGATTTATTGGAAATTTGTTGGGAACGGTTCCAACAAATATATTTTATCGGCAATTCGTTGGAATTTTCTAATAGATTATTTATTGGAAATTTGTGAGAACCTACCTTGGAATTTCCCACGAATTATCAAGAAAATGTATCAACAAATTTCCAACGAATTATTTATCAAAAATTTCCGTCAATTATTTTGTTCGAAAATCGTTAGTAATTTGTGACGAATTTTTCACAAATTATCAAGAAAATGTATCAATAAATTTCCAACGAATTCGTGAAAATTCGTGGCAATTCGTGGCTACACTTCCACGGATAGCCACGAATTATGCCTATAGCCACGAATAGTAAGGAAAACATTTGTAGCTAACATAGCCACAAATTGCTACGAATAAACCCGTAGCTATCTATCCACGACTTAAATCGTGGCTATTTAAAATGTATATATATATATATATATATATAAATTTAATATAAATTTTATTAAAAATTAGTTACAATACCTAAATAAATATCTCAAATAAATAAAAAAAACTAAATTAAAAACAATTAAATTACATAAAACTAAATTAAAAAAATGTTTGTGTGGCCGTGACTCCGCCGCATCACCACGAAGCCACCGTGGAGGCTCGACTCTCCCTTGCTCCGCCGTTAAAGTAATTGGAAAGTTAAAATTTTTAATATATTTTAGGGGTTTGGGGTTTATTTAGGGTTAGAGGTTAGGTTTTATATATACATGTTATATAATTGTGGTATTGGATTTGAAAATAATAGTTTTATGTATATATAGTATATATAATTAAAGGTTTGTATTTTGTTTTTCGAGTTTTTAATTAAGAGTTTAAAGTTTGGGGCTTTAGGGTATATTTAGGGTTTAGGGTTTTGAATAGCCACGGATAAAATCCGTGGCTATTTAGCAATTCGTGGCTAAATATCCAAAGATAGCCACGAATAATGTCATAGCCGTTCGTGGCTAACTCTTTCTACGATTAATTCGTGGCTATTCGTGAGAAATAAATAATCTATAAGTGTGTTCAATCTAACTAGTTTGTAACAAATATTTTTGTTAATAATTTCCAACAACTTAAAATTATTACTAATTTTCAACGATATAATATTTGTTGAAAAATACCAATGATATTCCTATAAATTATGCGACGTAATTGCTACAACTAAAATTGTCGGAAATTTGCAACGAATTTCTAATAAATAGCTTATCATACAAAATTTTATGGGATATTTATTGGAAATTTACAACAAAATACGATTTTTGGAAATATTCGTTGAAATATCATATGTTTTCTTGTAGTGTAATAACAATTAACGTATTACATAGTAAAAAGCTTAAATATGTATCAACATATTATTTTATTTTAAAATTTAATATCAGTGAAGTAAAAAATTACCTAAAATATGAAATAATAGGAAAACCTTAAACCAACAAAGCTTAAAGCTCTTTGAAAAAACATAATGTAATGTCCTCAGAGTTCCAAACATCAAAACATATACTATTCCACGAAGAAAACAATGCCATTAGCCTCCAACACAAAAATGTGACTATGGAATTTTTTGTCTGCCTGATGTTCTTTGCTTCATAAAGGTATTTAGATTTTGGTTCTAGGCATAGCATTAAAAAGTAAGTAATAATACGAGTGAACGAAAAACATATGATATATTTATGTATATACAGTGCCGGCCCAACATTTTTGTATGCCCTATACAAATCTAAAAACAATATGCTCTTTTCATATATTTTTGTCTAAAATCATTGCCCCTTTAAACATTTTTAGACATATATTATGAAAATTATTTTAGAAATGCCCTTTTAAATATTTTTTACATATATATTAATAAAGAAAATATATAAACAATGCCCTTTTTAGTCGGATGCCCTAATCCGTCGCTTACCTGGCTTATGCTCGAGGTCGGATGCCCTAATCCGTCGCTTACCTGGCTTATGCTCGAGGCCGGCTCTGTGTATATATCTACTTTTGGACTGTGAAATACTGATATCATTTTACTCATTTTACTTACTACAAATGCTAAACCAAATGTACAGTCGTATTGCTATGATGATTATGTGTTTATAATACTATATACTGAAAGAGTTGTAGAAAAATATATGGGGAATATAATGACATATATTACTGCGAACATTCCAAATCTAAATGACATACTTTGAATGAAAGTTTTAGCTAATGCATATGAGTCTTCTTATGAATCTAAATGAGAAGATTGCTTTTGGACTTTGTGTAAATAGTAAATACATATTACGCGATATATGCTCTAAGAAGATGTAACAATTCATATTTAACCCAACCCCAAAAATGTAAAAATATAGTTGAAGACGTGGAAGCAAAGGAGGCCCATGGACCATGGTCATGTGGACCCCGGATGCGTCAATCTACACAAACATAACATATCAACACCAAGGCAAGGAGAAATATGCAAATACAAGGTTGGTCGAAACTGATAGAATATATTTGAGCAGTGACCAATCAGAACATATTAGCAGATGTTCTCTGTTTTCTTCACTGCTGCCATGTGAATCCCACATGCCACAATGACATTTGACAACTATCGCCAAAACATACAAAAGAGGTTTTATTGTCAGTATGTTTAGATTTTAAGTTACTTAGAGCATGTGCAACAAAGGTTTTAAGGGTGGGGTTCTTAAGAAAAAATTATAAAATATTGTGGGCCCCACCAAATAGTTAAGAAACCCAGCTCCAAAAATCCTTAGCTAAGGATCGGTTCTTGCACTGTTCATGCCACGTGTCATGATTCTATTCGTTCCGTCTTTTTTTTTTAATTTTTTTTTTTTTTACTTTCCAGACAAAAATAAATAAAATAATAATTAATTTTTTTTTTTAAGAACCCCAAGAGGGGGTTCATGATTGTACATGGTCTTAGGATAACAGTATTTTTTCTTTTCTGCTACTAAACATTTAAAGTAACTGCGCATATTCACTCCCTTATAAGCTAATCAGCTTAAGTAAAAGTAGTTATTTTTTAATTATATACCAAAACTACAAAACTAATCAGCTAGTAATTGCCGCACTCTGTTTTTCTCCAAAAAAAAAGTTTGTGAATGTCCTATTATCGATTACTTTCAGTTCTAAATTGCATATTTGGTAATCTTTGATCACAACTAGTCCTTCTTTGGTAACTTTTTATTTTTAAAAATCGACAAATTATTATTAATGAAGGCTATTTCCAATTTTATATGAGTAAAGATAGATCCCCACGTATGTGTATGCCCACGTGGTTGTGAGTGTATAATATGGGCTCACCTTTTGACTTTCAATGGTAGTTTTCGTTGACTTATAAGTCATTTAAACGAAATCGATCACTTCGAAACTAGTTAAAGCGATTAGAGAATTGAATATTGAATGCACCATTTTATCTCTATTTGTCATTTAGAGTAATAGAGGAATTTTCGTAATTGTTCAAAAGAATTAACAAATGTGAACATAGCTGTTCTAAGTAGTAGGTTCTAATTATTTACATAATAATTACCGAGCAGATTTATTGGCCGGACCCAAATTACGCTCAAATGTCGCCGGCAAAATATTTAACAGGTGACGTAAGTTTGAAGCAAATTTTTTGACAATTTTTTTTTTCTTCCAAATATCATTAGATGTGAAAATAAATTATACTACAAAGAAGCCATATTGCATAATCCGTTATAACATAGGGATGAAGTGAACTTTCTGTCTAAAAAGTATACCAAAATATAAATTCTGATAAAAAAATACATTAGATGAACAATCACTGATCATGTTTATTACACTTTGTTATTATTATTTTTTTTAAACCAGACTATCGTTCCTCAGGTTCACGGTCCTGAAACGATAGCCGGAAAACCCAATTAGAGACTTTCATCTTCCTTAAACTCTTGAGTCTTTGATGTTCACTTTGACTTCTTGTAGTAGACGACGGTCCATCAACAAACATCTTCAATCTATTCAACGCAACTTTTAGTGTTTCCTCGCTCATATTGGCGAAACAAACCCTAAACCAACCCGGTTCATTGCAATGGCACGACGAACCAGGAGAGATATTGAGCTTAACTTCGTAAACAATCTTTTTCCATAGCTCAATCTCAGCTTCAAACGTGTTAGATCTCAGTAGGTGTCTCATATCGACCCAACAGAAGAGTCCGGCGTTGCTCTTGAGACACTCGATGCCTGCAGCCTCTAGACCCGACACGAGCTTCTTGTGTCGGTTTTTGAGACGGATTTGGTTCTCTTTGAGGTAGTTCTTGGTGAAGTTTTTGTCGGATAACAATGCTGACAAGAGGTATTGTGTTTGAGAAGAGATAAGACCGAAGCTAGACATTTTTGTCGCTGAAGAGACAACAATATCATCGTTGGAGTAAATAACTCCAACGCGAAAACCAGGTAGGCCTAGATCTTTAGACAAACTGTAGACGATGTGGACACGTTTAGAAACATCGGTGTTGTCAAGTTTTTTTTCTTTGAGGACTTCCATTACGCTGATGAATCCAGGAGAAGTGAAAACGGTACCCGAGTAGATCTCATCGCTTATCAAATGTATATTCTTACGTGACACGAAGTCTAAGAGATGGTTTAGTTCGGTTCGCGTTGTTGTAGTACCCAACGGGTTAGATGGGTTGGTTATAAGGACTCCTTTAACTTTTAGGTTAAGCTTTTGAGCTTGCTCGTAGGCTTCTTCGAGTGCGGTTTTCGTGATGCGGAATCCGTTTGCGCTCGTGCAATGGATCGGTACGATCTCAACTCCGGTTCGCCATTTCAAATCCCTATCAAATCTGTAAAAAAGTGTTTTAGTTAGCGTAAGATTTCATGTTACTTGTGAGTGAAGCAAGGGTTTGAGAAGAAAAGTTAACTAACCCTGGATAATATGGAGTAGGGAGCAAGAAAGCGTCTCCGGGATTAGCGAGACAGAACATGAGAGTTTCGTTAGCCGGAGTAGCACCCGCGGTGAGGACAAGCTTTTTGGGATCAAAAGAAACTCTGTTTCCCCTATTTTCCGACATAAAATCTGCCATGGCCTGAAAATAGAAACAAACCAGTTTAGTAAACTTTTGTAATATTTGTCCGATCATTTTTAAAATAATTAGATCCATATTTATAATCTCACCTTCTTGAAGGAAGGAAGGCCATGATAATCTTGGAAAAGAGCTAGTTCCCGGAAAATAGATTGGCCTTCTCTTTGGAAATTTGCTGCTTCCGGGTTCTTGGCAAGCCATGACTCAATAAGATCGAATGATAACTGGAAAAGAGTAAGCAAGAACGTAAGATTTATATATATAACCTTCTGATATACGTTGTCAAATTTTTCTATAATACGTTACCTGATTTTCTGCGAGACCCATTTGGATAATGCCATCTGGATTCTTGATGTCATGGTAAGGGTTCTTCTCATACTCTTCCCAACCCAAAAAGTATGAAGAATCTTGGCCATGAGTGTTGCAAGTAGCTTTTCTTGACAATAGACCCATTTTCTTAACTCTAGAGAGAGAGGGAGTAGGAGAATGAAATATGGAAATGAAGATTTGAGAGAGAATAAAAAGATAGTATTTTGATTGGATTGTGAGTGTTGTTGTTGGTAAGCTACGATCTAGATGTCACTAGGCATGTGTGGATGTTTATATATAGTTTTCATGATAGGCCACGACAGAAATTTGACCGGTTTAAACAATTATTTTGTATTGATTATATAAGAAAAATTAAAAGAATATTAATCAATTCACGCGGTTCCATCCACCGTCCCTGATTACTCAAACAAGCTCAGCTTAAAAGAGTTATTATTACGCTTACCATAACGGTTTATGACTCTCTTCTAAAGGCGTGGTTTGTGTGGGTTCAAAGTTATCTTATTATTATTACAGTGAGATTAAAATTATTATGGTTATATAATGAATAAAAAAATATGTAGATTGAAACATATTGAAGTATATTGGCAACAGATGAAAATTATTAAGTAAATTAAAAATGGGAATATGTGAAATTGTCATTGTTACATTTAGGAACTCTTTGTACCATGACAATTCAATGTTGGTCCACGCTGCTCCATTATCAATACATGTTGTGAACTGTGTCGGCTGTATTTTTATTTGGCACTCAACTAATAGTGTCCATTTATTTGGTCCTTCTTGTGAGGCCGAATCACATTAACTAACAACGTGTTTTTCAGTTTAAACACATGTCGACTCAAATTTACAAATTTTCTTTGTTATTTTAGTTTAACTTTACAATTGTGTTTATGTTTGTGTATATTGTTCCAGCTAGTAAAATGCTAAAAACAATAATGAAAATAAAATAAAAATGGGACAAAACTATTCTTCAACAACTTAGTATACCGGTCCAGTAAACGCGCCATTAGTTTGTAGCTCCCTGATTAATCAGAGTCCCACTGTAAGCATATCATTGTGATCACCACACCTTATGAACCTATTAAATATTTTAAGCACTTTTATTTTTAAGTTTTCAAATGATTACTTTTTCTGTCATTCCATATTTAATAGAATGATTTTTAAATTGTATAAAGAGTTCATAAACTTCTAGAAATCCCTCTTACTATTGTGTGACTTTATTTTATCTTTTTAAAGAAAATTTAAACATAATAATATTATTTATTATATAAAATATTATGTTTCATAATTTTTATTATTATACTCCTCATTTCCATAAATTCTTTCTCAAAATATATTGATGATAAAATATTGACTATTTTTTGTGCAACTTTCATATGCTCCTTTGATATGTTAAACATGATAAAGTTTGCTTTCTCTTTTGGAAAACAAAAATATCAAAGTTAGGCGAAATGTAACATGATGGGATCCCCTTTTTGAGATTTCATATTGGGTTTTTTTTTTTTTCCTTAGCGTATATATTTTAAAATTACAAGAAATACAACTTTTTATTTTCATACATTAGAGCAAATACAATGGGGTTTTTAAGCCTTGGGGTTCTTAAAAAATTATAAAATATTATGTGGGCCCCACATCACAGTTAAGATACAGGTCCTTAAAATCCTTATATAAGGACCGATCCTTACACTGTTCACGCCACGTGGCGTGTAACGGTTGGTCCTTATTTTTTTAATAATTTTTTTTTTAAGGATCTGGAAAAAATAAAATAAAAAATATTAAATTTTTTTTTTTAAGAACCCCAATGGGTTACACCATTGGGGATGCTCTAAGAGCATGTCCATCCATAGCTCTTAAGGGTGGAGTTCTTAACTATTCACGTGGGTCCCACGTGAATAGTTAAGAACTCGGGTTCTAAAAATCCTTATTTAAGAACCGGTTCTTACACTGTTCATGACACGTGGCAGCCTGTCATTCGTCTATTTTTTTTTTCAATTTTTTTTTTTTTACACTTTTCCAAAAAAAAAAAAAAATTTTTTTTTTAAGAACCCCATGAGGGGTTCTTTGATGGACATGCTCTTAGACCATGAACATCAATGGTTCTTAAGGGTGGAGTTCTTAACTATTCACGTGGGACCCACGTGAATAGTTAAGAACCCGAGTTCTAAAAATCTTTATTTAAGAACCGGTTCTTACACTGTTTATGACACGTGGCAGTCTGTCATTCGTCTATTTTTTTCGATTTTTTTTTTTTACACTTTTCCCAAAAAAAAAAAAAAATTTTAAGAATCCCATGAAGAGTTCTTTGATGTGTATGCTCTTAGAAAACCACACGGACGAAAAAGTTAAGAACGAAATAAAGTGTGAGGACATATCAATGCACGTAAAATTGTTCCCAAAGCAATTGCGAAAATATATGTATTCATTAGTAAATAAAACGTTCTCGACCATGCATCACGAATCTTATTTTTGTACTCCCTCCGTTTCATATTAAGTGTTTTTTTAGTACTAAATTTTTGTTTCAAAATAAATGTCGTTTTACATTTTCAATGCAGTTTTTAGAATAAATTCTCAGTTTTATCCCTATCATTTAGCTTATTAGTAAGTGTGAACATATTAAATAAGGTTATTAATTAAGGGTAAAACAAAAATTTTAATTGTATTTTTAATATGTGTGAAAAAACCTTAAACGACACTTATATTGAAACGGATGGAATATCATTTTCAATACATGGCGTACATAGTTGTTTGTATAATAATTCACATTCTCTATATATCATTTGAATGTTGTAATTTTGATCTAATTCAATGAAATTTTTTTTTTTTTTTTTGTTAATCCAGGGAGGATCCCAGACCGTGGTCCAGACTAATCTCCCTGGGCCCAGTTAGGCCGCAGGCCAGCTTCACCTGGGAGGGTTTTCCCTGGACCTTAGGCCCAGTGCCCGCGTTATGAGCAGATGAGGCATTTTTGTTTCCGCCTGGAGTCGAACCCGGGTGGTGGTTGCCACCTCGAACCCTTCTACCACTTGGACTACCTCAACCGCTCAATTCAATGAAATTTTAGTGACAAAAATATATATTTCTCGACTAGTTTTTGACTCTTTGAATATTGCTCTTGTACGATTTGCCATTTATTTGGACTGACTGGAATTTCCAAATATATGTATGTTTAGTTTGGTAATGCATTGATTATATGTCGATTTAGTCAAACTATGGACCGAATCAAGACATTTCCATAAAGAAATATTTTTGTAAACTTGCCATAAATTTCTTCGGCTATATAGGTAACACATATATCATTTTTTTTTTTGTTGAATAACTCGTGTGTCAAACTTACATATATCATTTATCAAACTACATTAATGTAATATGGATATTTCAAATATCGACTTCAAAATTAGCACTTTTACATCTAAAAGAAGTTATAGTCTGGTTCAATGTATATATATAATTACAATTTTATCAGACTAAAACATATAAATCACAATAAATAATCATATCATATTAAATAAATAATTAAATAAAATTATATATCTAATAATCAAATTTGAAATTTATCACTCATGCATAATAGTGCTATATAATAGAATTTCTAATAATTTTGTAAGTTCATATGCATGTTAGATATGATCTTTAAGTTTTTTACTAGTCATGAAATGATTAGATGGTCACATGTAATCTACTGTTCTGTTAGTTTTATAGTTATATTATCAGAATATATGTTATGGGAAAAAACTAGAGAAAAAATATAAAATAGCACAAAAACATATCTTGTCATAAATATAGCACTAAAAATTGACATTTTTAGTATTATTTTAATTACAAAGATTTTTATAGCACTATATAAATTAGAGTTTAAAATTTATTATTTAGGGTTTATGGTTTATTATTTAGGGTTAGGGTTTAGTATTTAGGATTTATGGTTTATTATTTAAAATTTAGGGTTTAGTATTTATGGTTTATGGTTTAATATTTAAGTGTTAGAATTAGTTTTATCTTATCCTTTTAATAAATGTTATTTTGTGATTTTTCATCCTTGATGCTATATTTATAACAAGACATGTTTTTGTGTTATTTTCGCGATTTGCCCAAAAAACTAATCAAGGGATTAATAAAAACTCGACCACAATAAACAAGGAACAATGAGGGGATTATAATATGGTCCCTATACTATCTTAAAATGCAACAAGAATGGGTCCATATGTATATCTTCCGACAAGGCCTTGCTTTGATCTGATTCTTTGATGCTCTTTGTGACCTTTTAGGTTGAACAACAACAAGTGAAGACAATATGCTGTATAATTCCAAAAGGAGTGCTAATCCCAAAGCATAAAACTAGCATTGTTAGTTAATTAATTGAACTTTATCAATATGTTTCATTGGTACGTATATTTAATTCAAAAGTTGACAATGAGATAGATTAGCATGGAGACATGATTTCCACAAATTACAGATTAGGTTAGATTATGTTTTTGAAGGAAGAGGGAAAAACAAACAAGCAATTTACAATTGAACTTGGTCTTGGTCTAACCATTTGAAAGCATTGGATCAAAGGTAAATGATGGATTTATAGAGATTCATTTTATTTTTGTGCATGAATGATGCATGTCATTCTATTCAAACTAGGGTTTATGGTTTAGTTTAGCGATTTTGTAAAAACTGTTTCTAAATTAAAATGCACTTGTTTCAGAAATTAATCTAGTGTGGAGAATGATCCAAAATTTTCAATTCTTAATTATTAGGGATGTAAGAGACGAATGAGCACGTGAAATCCCAAATGTATATATGTCCCACCGTGACAATCTCCCAATATATTATCTGTCTATGCAAAAATATATTTTTTATATAAAATTAATACACCCGATGTAAATTTCCATGGAGTGGGTTTTATAGTATTGCCAAGTGCCAAAGTATAAATACTTATTTTTGTCATTTTTATAATCAATTTGGGTCCTATTGAAAATCGAGTGACAACTAACGTGATGTTCACGTTGCTCCGATCCTCAAGAATTTCCCACGAGAGACACTATATGGACCAATTTGCTTCACCTCCTCCATAACGTAGGACCCTTCTTCAACCCCTCCATCTTCAATATTACATTACTTCTTTTGTCTCTTCTATCCTTCTAAAGAAAAACAAAAACAGCTCGGTATTTGTAATTTTGACAAAATTTTCAAATGTTTATTAAATTTTATATGTCGTACTTTTGACTCGAATGACAATAGTGTTTGGTAACCGACCCTCAATAAAAACGACATTATTCCTTATCGTTGAATGAATATTGATCCTTGTTATTGGTTGAAGTCAAAGATTGATTCTATTAGACGCAGATTAATTCTGGCTGCTTTAAACATGAAAGTTAAAAAACCCTAGGGAGTAGGGACTAATCCAAAAATTGTGGCTTAGCATAAATCATATACTTGATTTTTTTGTTAAAAACCGAGTCTCAGAAACTTAAACGAATATTGACTTGTCCTGGCCGTAACAATATTTATACCTACTCTCAAGTCTCAACTCTTTGACTCGTTTTTCATCCCATGGCATGTGTGATATTTCAAAGAAAAAAACAAAAACATTAAGATTTGTTTTACGACTATCACTACATTTTTTCATATCTTGACATCATTCACACAGTAGTGACAATTATTTTTTGATGATATGATTTGTCTCAATTCGGTTATTTTAAATATTTTCAGATGCATGCACCACCATATTATAACAAAGGGATGAAGTAGTATATAAAAATATATTCGATGTGCATAAGTAAACTAATATTTTTTTATATAATAAAAGTAAACTAATATTTGATTGCATAGTACTTTGTAAAGATTATTCTTATTCATGGTGGTTAATCAAGTAGTTAAGTCTATGTCATTCATTAAATGGGTATATGGATTAATTAGGGTTACATCTATTCTTGATAATCGAGGATCCACATAACAAACATTAGGTCTCGAGATATCTTTGAGATTTAGTTTTCTGGATCTTATAACCTAATTAAAAAAATGTGAAGTTTAAAGTTGAGTTTAATTAATGTCCGTACAAGTTGTAGGAAATGAAAACACGCAACATGTACACGGAATGTCCAATAACCAAACCGCGATTTCTTGGAAGCTTACATATAAGTGTAGTGTTTAGGCTTTGATGTGTCCCTTGTGTGTGTCTTTTTTTTTTTTTTTGGACAAATGTCCCTTGTGTGTGTCTTTAACAAGTTGCATACTGCCCAAGTCAACGAAAGTTACACATATTATGTCAACTAGCTAAATCCTTGTTATCCATAAAAAGTCTAACAAAAATTACACATATTATGTTTTAACCCGTCTAAAATAATCAAACATAAGAAAAATCTTATCGCCCACTAACCATATATATAATGGTAACCTCTTACCACTGCGGTAAGAGGTTTACCGTTTTGATGGTTACCAATCATCAAAGCGTTAGCAAATATAATATTAATTTTTTCTCTCTCAGCTTTTTCATACCGCTTTCTCTAACCGCTTACTCTTACCGCTTTGCACTATTCTCTAACCGCTTACCACTTTTACTTACCGCTAATCTTACCGTTCCGCTTTTGTTCACCAATCAGACCCAATATAATGGAAACTTTGTCATGAAGGATATGTATATATCAATTTGGGACAGACATGTATGTAATTGACTGAACAATAAATTTTGAAAACGTCAAAAAAGGTATTAATGGTTTACAACAATATGTGAAGAAATTTAGTTGGAAAACGTTAGTCACGTTATGTCGATGTAAAATTCTAATTCTGTCTATTTAGAGATATAGAAAATTATGTGAATTATAGTTTTTTAGACTTTTTTAATTTAGTTATGCGGAGAAATCGAATTAGATTGTCGAAAAAACTATGATCGACCTAAAATTATTATTTTTTAATTGTTGAAAAATTTCTCAAAGTTCTTTCGAAAAATATTTCAAAATTTGTGTGAAAAAAATGATTGTACTTAACTGCATGTAAAAATATGATAAATATGTTGTTATATATATATAAGTATCAAAGTTGTCATAAAAATTATATTTCCTTTTTGTAAAGATTTATCTTCTTTTTATGAACATCAATTTTATTCTACCTTTTATCTTTTTGTTCCTCGTTATTTTTATGATAATCATGATTGTTGTAATTATTTTAAGATTATCATTATTTTTATGATTGTCGTAATTATTATTTATTCTACCGATTATGTGAAAAGATTTTTTTTGGGCGGATATTAAATCTCTAAATAAATAATTTGAGAGATACTAAACCATAAGGGCTTGCTTGTGTATGGGAGTGATAAGTTGAAATCGACTTAGAATATATATTCATTTTGTGATGTATTTTTCCCTTTTTTAGAAATTTAAAATTATAAATCTATTATGATGTATGTTACTCAACGGGGGGTATTGAACAAAACATTTGGAGTGATTTGGAGGTTTTATTAAAATTCATTGTTATTCAACTAAGTATTTTAAAATGCTTTCTCAAATCGAGTGTTATTGAACATGAAATTTTTCTAAAATCACTTAAAATCACTTAAAATCCTCTGTTATTCAAACAACAATTTGTTAAAATCATATCAAATTCACTGTTATTGAGTAGGGGTTATTGGTTTATGCATTTTAATGGATTCTTAAATCCAAGTGAAATCAGGTGTTATTGGATCATTGATTTTAAAATCTTTTCCAAAATCATGTGTTATTGGTTCTATGATTTTAGAATCCTAATTAAAATCCTATGTTACTAGTTCTATGATTTCAAAATCCAAATTAAAACCAAGTGTTATTCAATAGTAAAAATGTATATACAGATTTGATTTTACAACGGATTTGAATGGATTTTTGTGGATTTTAAAGTTAAAAATACAAAGATTCAAATCTGAGTAAAAACCTACGGATTTCGCAAAAATTAGTAAAATCTATCTATTAGATTTTAAAATTAACGGATTTCTAAATACACGAAAATAGACAAACCATTAACACCCTCTGAATTTTTTTAAAGTACTGAGATTTTAACGACTGCAAAGGATTTTAGAAGATTTTAGATGACTTTCTTAGTTAAAAATAAAAAGATTCAAATCTCATGGTTTTAAGTGGTATTGTAGGTTATTTTAATATAAAATCACAACAACTTTTTTAAAATCACCAAAAACTATCAAAATCATCTAAAATCTTAATTAAACTCAAATCACTCCAAATGTTTAATTCAATACACCCCCAACATCTATTCAACATCATAATTATGAATAGTAGATTTAATGGGCTACTAATGGGCTCCACTCCTTAATGTCTATAGCTCCGATCCATATTTGATCCCTTTCAGTTGTTTTCATATCATCCATCGCCCATTCCCTCTTGCTTCTAAATCGAAGGTGATTGACATTCTATTAATCATTTGGATATTCTGAAGTTTTTGGTAAGCAGTTTTCACAAGTTTTTTTGTAAAAATATTAAATGTTTAAACCGATAGTTTATCATTCAAAGTCACTGCCGGATTCACATAACGGCTGCAAGTTTGTTTAGACTTCTACCTAGGTTATTCTGATTATTAAACACAGATAGCCAATTTTTACCCAAAAAAAAAAACACAGATAGCCAACATAAAAATAATGAATCACATAGAAGAGAAAAAAACACACTTAATATCATGGTAAAAGCCTAATTAGTAACTACAAGCCAATCCAAACCCATAGCACAAGTCAATGACCCATCCAATACCATATCACAAGCCTATCAAGTGTAAGTTTTCAGCTTACAGGCCCAAACTTGTGTGCAAGTAGAAAAATAATACTTGCACAATGGCTGGAGACCCTGGACCTGTTTTTCAAGGAACGGCTTTGTGGTGAGTTGATATGCTTCCGTGGGATCATCAAGGCTGGCTCATGTGCAAATATGTGCTCATGTGCATGACCGAATATAACAAGACCCTTTGAAGTTAAGCAGACTGATCCGGAAAGTCTGGGGGTATTTATCATTAATCGAGGATCTGATTCATAAGAAAGGGATTAGACTATCCTTGCACAAACTAGCCGGATAATAAAACCATATTTCTAATGAGTAAGTATTCATGAAAGACGCTAGCTCAGCATATGAGGTGTTGAGATAATTCGAGTAAAACCTTAGAAAAAAACGATTTTGTGGAACGCTTGAAAAGAAAAATGATATTGAAGCAAATACGTTTTGTTTTAAGGTTTCATATTAATGTGAGTATTAATATTTATAAATTTTTATATCTTTTCATACAAGCCCCAAACTAGAGACAATAAAGAAATAGATCTTAACGAGATTTTTTCATTCTCTCGATAAAAGATAAAATCATAAACCTTCTTAGTATATACTAAAGAAGAAAAGCTCTATTATCAGTATCTTGAGATTTAAGTAGAACTTCTTAGTGGATATTGCCAAGCACAGGATAAACCCTTGATGGCACGCTCTTTGGATAATTATAGTTTTCTTTACACATTCTTAGTTACTTCTGCTTTTGTTATAGAAAACCAAGGAAAGTTCTTCAAATATAAACAGAAAGAGATACATTTTAAACCAAATTTCGTAGCGTTATGTTTCTAACAATTAACAGAGAGAGAGAGATACACTTTTACTTGATAATTATTTCTCCTTTCAAAGAACGTGACACATTTCAAACCAAATTCCATAAAAACCAAATCAAACCACCCGGTTCATTCGAATCATAATCGACACATAGCTATTCTTACACCTGAAAAGTCTTGAAAGCAACATTTCTGATTTCATCATTGATGAGAATGAGGAGGAGGAGCTCTGTAAATGGCAGGAATCGTTCGAGGGAAGAACATTTGCCTCACACCTTCAGCTTTAATTATTGGAAATATAATCCCCGAAGCACTCTGTTCCACAAAAAAAAGATTCAAGATTCAAAACTTAGTATTTCAAGAACATAATAACTAAGAAAACGACGACGTACCGAGATCAATCTAGCTCCAAGCCATAACCGTTTAACAGAAGGAAGAGGCACAAGCAACCGACCAACCCCAAATATCGCGACCGCAAAGAAATGAAGAACAAGACTCATAGGCCTCGGGTTCAAACCCGACAGCAAAGCAACCGGTCCTGACGAGCAAACCCCACCAAGGCTAAGATAATCAAAACAAGCTCGACGCATTTCGGTTCTTGCATCATCAGGAGATGCCAAGAACACTTTATAAAGAGCACCCGCTAAGGTATTAATAGTCGATGCAACCGGTTTTCTTAACGTGTAGAACGACTCAATGTATTTGGATAACGACTCTTTGTCGGTTAAGTCGACAAGAGGGTTTAACAGATCACGGAGGATAACGATATCTGATAAAGCAACGGTCATACCACCTCCGGTTAAAGGATGTCTCATGTTGAAGGCATCACCTAAAAGGAGAGCTCCTGGTGTAGGGATTGGATCAGCAGGCATGCTTCGGTTCGGCATTGTTCTTATGTTACCTTTATCAACTGCGGAAATGAATGCGTTGCGGATTTCGATTGGTACTTGTGGTGCAACAGTTGTTTTTAAATGGTTAGCCATTTCGCCGCTTGCGACTGAAGGAAGTTTTGAACCAGGTATGTCAACTAAGCAACGGACTTCCGAGCTGCTGATTGGGTAGAATAAAATGGGTGAAGGGTCTCCGAGAACAACATGGCCATGGTTAGGGAATGGAAGTTCGCAGTTCTCTAACACGAGACCAACGAAGTTTGATGGTACCTCCACCTGATTAGAGATATTTCGATTAAGTTCAGTGCTTCAAAATCAATGAAGTCCATCATTATTACACAACAAGAATGCTATGATACACGGGTACTTCTAAATGTATACCGTCCCTGTCCATTACTGAAAACGTTTGAGAGACGGAAAAACTTGAGAACTTGTTAGAGAAAGATGAGTAGAAAAACAAATATCGAAAACAGAAAATAAATTTTTAAAAAGGTTTTCAGATAGTTAAGTTTAAAAGTTAGACTTTGAATAGTAATTGCGGTCGCAGTGAACAAAGTTATGTGCAGACTAAACCACTATAATTTTAGGGCGGACAACAGTTCGGAGCAGACTAAATTTATTTATTCATAAAAATGGATCACACTTGGTCCGCAGCAGACTACTTTTATTTTTTTCAGTCTACACTATTGCATACCAAATAATAAAAATTGCGATCTAGACCGTTTGCGGACTAGTCCACCTAATCATTATTACCATTCAAAGCCTTAATATTTCATATAAAACTAAATCATCTTCTAGTTTGTTATGTTGAATTTTAAGTGTGATTTTCTTTATAATTATATGTATAGATATATTTTATATATGTTTCTTAACCTATCCATACCGTAACGGTATCAATAAAAATTTTATTTTGCTGTTTTCGTCTCTGTTTTTGTACCGTACCCGTGTCAGTACTACTTAGCAAGAATGATATACACACACCTTAGGTTTGCAAAGAGAGCGACGCAAGTTGGAGAAACAACCATCACAAACAATGGTGAGAGGAGCAAATGCTTTAAGCTCTAGTCCATCTTTTGTTTTGTATTGAACACCTTTGATTACTCCATTTTCTTCTACCAACGAGGTCACTGTTCCTTGCTCCATTCGAACACTGGATCGAAAACTCAAATCAGATCATACAACAAGCAAAAGATGAGTGCTTTGAAACAAAAATTCACAAAAAAAAAAAAATCAAAAATTTTACTTAGGAAGTGTAGAAGCTTTCTCTCGCATTCTCTGAATAAATCTACCATTGTGAAAGCTACGACCCGCAACATCAGAATCAAATTGATCCAAAGGGTAAGAGAGTTTAGTGTGTTTCCCATCTTTGAATAGAGCATAACCAAGAACTCTCTGTGCATCTATCTCCTTCACACAATCTACAATCAAGTAGTAACAAATCAATAAACAACCAAAGAAGTGGTGGCCTAGTGGTAACATAAGAGGGTTGGTTCTCTTGTGTTCCGTGTTCAAACTCTTTTTGATACGAAGAATAATCTTTAAATCGAATTATCTAAAGGTTGGCGGATTCTTGGAAGATTATGGGTCTAAGGCCCGAAACTCCAATATTCAAAAGAGATGATCTTTATTGGTTGGTTTTGGTTTACCTTCAAGTCCGAGTTCGATTAACTTCAAGTATCCACCTGGTTGAAGCAATTCACCAACGATCCGGTCAGGTTCGGTTAAGTCTCTTTCTATAACGTGAACTCTTCTTCCTTCCTACAAAACAGCCAAAAAGAGCTTAACTTTGATTCCGTGACGCCAACTAGAAACCACAAAATCAGCAACATGCAAAACCCATTTCCCCGGATATTAAGAATCACGAGGATTTTTCATATTAAATTTCGAAAAATAGTTAGTAACTTGATCCTTAAGATGATTTGTCCATAGAGAAATAAACATAATAGCTTGTGTTGCAAGAATGATGAAGCTAGATGATGAAAATTTAGCAAACAATTCAATTCCTAATGTACTAAAAATATTAAATAATTTCTGATTGGTGAACGACATTCCAAGTGAAATTGAAATGAAAAATAAAAAAATGAATCAAGATGGATATAAATTACCTTGCCAAGGGTATGAGCGAGGGCGGCGCCGGCGACACCAGCACCAACGATGATAATATCAACACCGTCATTTCCAGATTTCACCATTACGGTTCCGTTGATTTTGCTCCCAATCTTCTTGCTCCGATTCCAATTCTCGCTGCTCCGACGTCGCAAGAGATAAATAAGTATAGACGCGAATAGGGAGGCGAAGAATGTTGTCAGGATTAAGTGATCAACGAAAATCATCGGCGCCGCCATTTTTTACTCCGCCGCTCGCAAGCGGCCAATCAACGCCGGTGATTCGAGATGGGTTTTCTGGAAACGACGCGAAGATTTGTTGTGTTATGATATTATTTATTACTAAAGGAAGAGATTGTGGTTGTGAAACCAGACCGTGTCATGTTCTCTATTAATACCAATATAACCTAATTTTTCGGTGACGACGAATCACATGTAATCAGAAGAAGAGACGTGGAAGAATATTGCCTTCATAATTCATATCTAACTATGTAACAACAAAAGTCACATTTCATGGCAATTAAAGTGCAACTAATTCGATTGAGACAAGAGTATCAAGTCTTGCTAGTGTAATAAATCAGCAAAAAGGTTTCGCCGACCAGCTCCGTCACCAACGGTCCATGCACTTGATGAACCTTGACTCGAACCGCTCATTTCCTCCGCCTTCTATTCTTCTCCTAGTTCCTAACCAGTATCCATGAGACTTTTAACCGAACCGAATTGAACCAAAAATTTTAGATTTGGTTCGGTTAATTTTGTTCGGCTAGTTTGGTGGTTTTGAAAACTATATTCGGTTTTCGGTTCGGTTCGACGAACCGTTCACTCAACCGAATTTTATAAACTAAATAAACTAATTTTAACCAAATATATTAAAAGTTTTGAATGAAACCAAACCGAATCGAAATAACCGAATATACCTAAAATTAACCGAATTAACCGAAATTAGTCTAACCAAATCTATCCAAATAACCGAATATAATCAAAATTAACCGAATAAACTAAAGTAACCGAAATTAACCAAAAATTAACCGATTTTATGAAATTTTCGATTAATTTCGGCAAAAAATCAGTAACAAAAAAACGAAAACCGAAAAAAACGAACCGAAGAACCGAATTACCCACCTGATGACAGAAATTTTAATATAATTATCAAATTTGATTAACTAAATCTTATTCTAAACGAGTCGAATCATAAACCCAAAAGGGCCAAGCGGCCCAAAAGTGATTAAATTACTAGTTTTGATATTAAAATGGGCCATGGGCCAATTCAATAAGGTTTATACTCGTCCACAGCCCAATAAACAACTTGCGTCCGAGTTTGGGCCAACTCATACACACGTGTGGTAAACTGAGGAAAAACATGTGCAAAGAACATTACGTATGTACAACTCAAAAATCAATGGCTTTCAACTTTCAAGTTCAACATTGAACCACTCATTCATTTAATCCCACGTATGGGGTTACAGTAATATTGCAGCAGGCATCATTATTTCATAGTAAGTGGCTCTCAAAATATTTCCACGCAATAAATTCTCAACAATTTTTAAAAAGTTGAAAATTGAAATATTCTTATTTATTTAAAAGTTCCCTAAATATCATGGAGGAGGGAATATTTTAAAAAAATTTGGTGAAACTTTAGGGAAAAGCTGATACGTTGTGGGGTGTGAAAAAGAGACAAAAGGAGGGAATTTAGAAATGAGGTGGTGAAGGTATGTTGGATTGTTGTGGGACGATATGGTCAATAAAGCATATCGCATTATTGGAGAGACATTACATATTTTTACTCACTTTCATCTTATTATTTCTGTGTACTATAAAGAACTATGTTATCAAAAATAATAATTAAAAGTGACAAGAAACATAATTATTAGATATGGGTCATTTCATCTCCATGCACATTCTCTTTTTCATATTTTCTTTGCCATATCTTTATAAGAAATTAGCATTCTAATCTATTGCCAAAACCATCAATCATATTAATCACTAAATGTTCACGTTTTAGTACATAACAATAAGTTCGTAGTTTCAAAATATTCATGCTAGTTCATGTTGTTTGTGTGTTTTCATGAGTGCTATTTAAAACTATCCAATAGGAATTACGGACTCGTTTATATATGTAACTAAGAGACGAGGGTTTAAAAAAGAAGTGCATTGAAATCATATGTTATAGAGAGATTCATTCTGTTTCACATGAATACAACTCAAAAGAAACATATACCGCTCCTTAGGAAAGACTATTTATACCGATAAACTAAACCGAATTTTAATCCCTTCAGGATAAAACCGGAGATAAACCAAAACACTTGGCCACTGAACCAAGAAAACCAGAGTTAGCCCATCATATTTGATCAAGAATCAGCCCACGCAGCGAAAACCGGCATCTGAGGCAAAGTAAGAGAAACTCCCTTGAGCTCAGCATTAGGGTTCGTAGTCCAAGAACTCATATTTCCGACCACATTTGCTCCAAACATCTTCGGACCAACTTGAGGCAACGCGAAAATCGTCGGAAAACTCAAAACCCTCTCCGGGCTACTCACTTCTTTATTGGAACCACCGTCCAAAACAGCGTTTAAAGCGGTTTCTCCGTCGTTATTGTTGCGGACCACGATGCTATTGCTGTTCCTACGAGCCATCTCGCCAGACAAGAGTGTGTTACTAGACATTATACGATCAACGTCGTACCTAGTTATATCAAAGTTAGTCACAGCGTTCGTGCCACGGAATTTTATGGCTGCTACATCATACGCTTCTGCAGCTTCTTCTTGAGTTCCTAAATAGGGTTACAAAGCTTCCGTGAGTTACAAGCAATGTCAAAAAGAGATTTTAAAAGATGAAAGTATAAGGAAAATTACCAAAAGTTCCGAGGTATAGATCTTTGTTTCCAGCGACTCTACCGATCCTAGCTTGCCACCTTCCATGCTGGTGATGTCTAATATAATAGACACACAAACTCAATATGAAATAAATAACCAAAACTATATGTTATAAAGTTAGCTATATATATATATATGTAACTTTAAGTACCTCGTGACTCCTCTATAGATGGAAGCACCCCTAGAGAAACCACTGCTTTTCCTTCTCAAGTGGGCAACATATTCTTGTCGAGTCATGTTCTTCATGTCCTCGATCTCTTTCTGATAATTTTCCACCTTTTTAAAAATAAAACATAAACGCATGATTAGCGGTAAAATAAACCATTAAGGTCAAGGAGAAATAAATAAATATTAAAAAATAAGAATGAATGGATTACAGAGAAATTGGTGTGAGTAGAGGGACCCCAGTACTTGAGTGCAGCAAGATCATATGCTCGAGCAGCTTTCTCTTCCATATCATAACCCCCTAAAAAGATTTAATCAAACAAAAAGCAGTCAAAACCCATCATTATTTTCCCGAGAAAATCTAGGGGAAAATCATGAATCCATGAAGATTGAAGTGTGTACTTACCCAGATAAACTGAGAAGAGGATCATCAAATCATAATCACACATAGAGAAAATAAAAACTCAATGTCAAATAAATAAATAAAACATATAAAATTTACAATATAAAACAAATAAAATAATATTAAACCTTGTCTTCCTTTTCTGCTATGACCTTCCTTCTTGAAACTATTGTCCCATAGATGAGCTTCATATCTACCAGTCCATCTATGTCTATTTCACATTAATAAAACCTTAGAATAAGTACAAGAAACATCACTAACCAGAGTCAAATATTATTAATAATTAATAAAAAAATATAAAAATAGAAAACCTTGTAACGCCTCGGTATTGAGAAGTTCGTTGTCCAAAAGTGTCAATAGATTTTCTATGAACAATCTGTTTCTGTCCAACAACCACAACATCCTCTTGCCCTCTCTTCTTAGCAGTAGCCGCCATTGTTGTCTCAAAACCAGCACTTGTCTCGACCAAAGCCTCAGAGATTTGATGGTGGTTTTGAGTTTGATGGTTTTGGTTTTGGTGGTGGTGAGAGCCAGTGATGCAGCTAGATTGTGACCCAGGGCTCATGGATAAGCTAAGTGACTGTTGAAATTCCCCATATACCCCTACATTAAACGACCCTCCTCCATGTGTCAAACCAAGGTCATTCTCGTAATTTCTTGTTTCTTCTTGATGGTGGTTTCTGGTTTGAGGGAAGCTAAAGAACTCTTGAAAGTTTGTGTTGTTGTTTGGCTCATGAGAGGTATTGTAGAATAAACTATCTAAGCTAAGATTCATGGCTTCTTTGTGACTTGTGTTGTTTTGATGGGTCCCAAAGAAATCCTCCATCTTTGGAGATGAAACTAAAACAACAAAAAACCAGAAAAAATAATAATAAAAACATAAATCCTTAAAACCAAACATGTTCCCATCTAACAAGACAGAACAACATCAAGAAAATAAATAAAGATTCCCAACTTGTTAAAGTAATTCTACATTACTACTAACCTTGAGAAGATCTGTTGAGAGCTTCCATTAAGCAAAGAGAGCCATCAGATCTGAGTGGCATCACAGACATTTGAGAATACATTCCCCCAGAGTAGCAAACTCCATAGTTGCTACTATTGTCACCAACCACAAGTTGTGGTGGAACAGAAGGAGATGAGGTTACAGCTGAAGAAGATGAAGATGAGTAAAGAGCTTCTCCACCTCCCATTTTTAACATATTTGAAGATAATGAAAACCCTAGCAAATTAGTCGTATTGCTATGATCATTATCATCATTATCACAAAAAGACTTCATTTTTTTTTTGCTGCTTCTCTTCTTTCTAAAACCCTAGCAAATCTCTCGAAGTGGTAAGCTAAATTGCAATCATTGGCTAAAGAACGAACAAACCATCTTTTTTTTCTTGAACTTATCAGCAAAAGCAAGGTTTTGTTTTTTCTTTGTGTTCGGATGAGAAGTGAAGAGTTGAGAGGATATTATTATAAGAGAAGAGCAAAGCTCAAATTTGCTGTTTGAATCCGTTGGGATCTGTGTTGTTATTGAGAAAGACGTTTCTTTGCTATTATTTCATTTTTTATTTTTATTTTCGCTTTTAGCCCTACAAATTCCCCATCTTCCACATTATTTGTAATTTTTTTCTATAGTCTTTGTAGACATTTCAAAGTTAATACATTGATATGCATATAAGATACTCCTTCGGTATTTAAAAAGTTGATGTTTTAGATTTTTTATTTGATTCTAAAAGATTGATTTTTTACTTTAGTTAATGGATTTTATTTAATATTTTAATATAATTAAATATATAAAAATATGAGTGGTAAAATATTTATTGGTAACCCAAAATAAAGTAAAAAATAAACAATTATAACAAATATTTATTATTTTTTAATAAGTGTGAAAATTATCAAAACATCAATCTATCAAATATAGAAGAAGTATGAGTTATTACTTATTATAAAACTATTAATATGATAGTTTTCTCTAGTATATTTATAAGAACTAAAAGAAGTTTGAGATTCACAACATCATTTTTAATAAATAAACAGAATCAAGAAAGTTTAATTATAAAGACACTGAATAACCAACAAAATATATAGTAGATAAACCTATACGAGTTGGTACAATAATGGTAGGACAATCAAACGCACTCTCGAAACATTTTATAAAATAAATACCATTAGATGTTAACCTTGTGTATGACTCATTTCAAAAAGCAGAAAAATAACTTTAAAATTGAGAAAACGTTTTTTAAATCGTTAATATACATATCATTACAAGAACAAACAAAAAGTAGAGATACAAATTCAAACGTATAAACCGACAAAACTATAAAGAAGTCCACAAGAGGGTGAAAAAAAAAAAGTTTCACAGGGCAGAGAGGGCGATTTCCGGTCATGGGCGGCTTCTTCCTCTCTTTTTCCGTCCTCCAAATTTTTTTGATCAGATCCTCTTCTCTCCTTTATATCTTTCAGAGGTGGCGATTTTTTTCTCGGCGTTTCCGGTATCGGCCTCTTCGGTTTTTGGTCTTCGGCGGTGTTGGTTCCGGTACAGTTCCCGACCCTCCGATCAAATAATCCCAGGTTGCTTTTTATGGTGACGTTTCTTCCGATTATTCGGATCTCTTTGGGATTTCCCGATTTCTCGTTTTGCGAGTCTCGATCCTGCTCCTTCTCTCTCTTCCGGCGCCGTCCACTTCTTGGGTTCTCTCGGCTGAGCTCTTCTAGTGTTCTTCCGGTTTGTTCAGTCTAACATCGTCGATGTGTCCCTGCTTTAGAGGACAAGCGTGTGGAAAATCTGTGTAGGTGGTTCCCGTGAAGCTTTTGCGGTTGATTTTCTTTTATGCAGGTTGATTTGGATGGTGGTTCTGCGGTGTTCAGTGAAGTTGGTCTAGCGACATCAACGGCGATTTCCTCCGGGTCGTTTGGTGAGTTTCCGGCGATTTTCCAAGGCGTTACGTGTGTCTCGTTTGTTGGCTTCGGTATAGAACGCCATGTAGCTGTCTTTTTTACTGTGTTCTTATCCGCGCGTTTTACTTTATTGTAATTGGGCTCGGTGTGTTTGTAATTTGGTCTCGTCCCATGAATGCATCTGTTGACAAAAAAAAAAAAATGTGAAAAAAGTCCAAAATACCTTATGACCGACCGTATAAAATACGACGAAACTTTTGGTCACGGCTCTAAATGACCCGACATATATAACTATGCATCCTTTGTATTCATCTTTTTATTTCGTTATCTTCCAAAATCTTAATACCAAGTGGGTCGCTTCCCTACTCCTACTCGTATTTATATTTGGTTTTGCAAATACATCAAACAATAATATGTGTATACGATGCTGTCTCTATATATGTGACATGTTTGTACTTTCAGCAACAAATTATAGTTAAGAGTTTAACAGGTTGAGTTAACGAGTTTATATTAAAACTGTTAAACTCTTAACTATTTTATATACATGTTACGAATCAGATTTTTTTTTTTTGTGCAGTGACAACTAACTAGATATGTTAAAGGTTTACGTACTACAGTAAAGCTCAAATATACGTAGGTCCTATGATGTCTGCCACAACCAGCTGTAATGTAGGATAAGACACCTCTACGGCGCCGTTTTGCTGAAGAACCACCCATCCATCTTTAATCACTTTGACTTTAGTATCACTTCTTTCCAATTTTTTAATGGAAACGGTTTAGTCAATGCTGATCAATTACGATTATTAGAAACGATTATTTTGGTTTAAAACCAAACTATGACTAAGTTCGGTTAATGTACAAACTCGGCTTATACAGAAGCGGTTCGGTTCGGTTTATCATAATCAAACCTTATGTGTTTTTATACCTAACATATTTAGTTATTTGACTAAAAAACATATTTCGTTAAACTTTCATAAGATTTTTCCCGGCAGTCTAAAATTTGAAGACAAGAGATAAATATAATTATACTCTTATGTCTTATCTGACCACTAGAAATTTGATAATTTGCTTTTAATGTATAGTCATTGGTCATATTACCTGCAGTATGCAGCAGAGGGAATTTAAATAAGAAAGAATAAATAATATTGCTCGACTTATAACACTTTTTTTCTTATGACTTCCAACAATTTGATCGACTAATCAGAGGTTTTAGTTATAAGAAAAAATTATTTTTTTAACCGATATAATTCTATCTTGAAACATACAATTATTGAACCCCATCAGCTTTATTTATTTAATAATGCTCAAATTATCTTCTGTTTTAAAAGGGTTACTTTAGATAAAGAATTTTGATCAAAGTTAATATTCTCCTAATGATGGATTAATCGGTGGTAACCTTTAAAAGTGAAAAACTTTTATTTTAATGATTAAAGCTTAGAATGAATTATCCTTTAAATTAGCATATTAGTCTTGTTTGGTTTTACCACGAGGCATAAAAATTCCTTCCGACTAGAAGGCAACGACAGCTGCATTAGTGGATTAGTTTCATCAAATATAGTTTTAAAAATGCCTCCTCTGCTCACAACGTGGGCATTGGGCCTAAGGTCCAGGGAAAACCCTCCCAGGTGAAACTGGCCTGTGGCCTGACTGGGCCCAAAAAAATTAGTCTGGACCTTGGTCTGGGATCCTCCCTGGATTATCAAAAAAAAACAATATAGTTTCAAGGGACAAATATATCTTAATACTTTATTACATACGATCAATTACGAATATTAATATCCTTAAAACAAATGATGTGAAATATGGCGTAAAAATGAACGAATATGTTTACCCAAATATAGTATCATCAAAGACATGGAAACGGCAATATTTTGTGATAAAGAATGAAATTACCTAAGATAGTTAAATTATTTTTGCATGAAAGTGATGATCAAGAGACAGATTTTCTAGTGTGAATCATTTTGTTGGAAGGAAAAAAAAAGGATAGTGGGAGCAGTTGTTTTGGAGGGAAATCATATAATGCATGAAGAGGTCCCTCTTTCCTTCCTTTGATTTTGGTAATGATTAACAATTCCACCTAAAATAGTACTACCATTCTTGTATTCATTTAGTTTTGTTTTATGTCTTTTCCACAACAGTTGTCTTGATAATCAAACGGCCAGATAACACAAAATGTTGGATCCAACTGATGAATAAAAATGGAATGGTTATATTAGATGTTCCAGCATTTGAATAGTGCAAAACTGTTAGTGAAAACTATTTGTAAAAACGGTAGCAAAAAGCTGAAAGAATCATTTTTACTGTAGTTTTTTATATCGTTTTTTGTGATTGGTAAGATGTAAAACAATAGACCTTTAACCGTTTTAACTTTTAGTTACTAATCTAACCCGTTAAGTGTTAACATTCGCCAAAATCGCGACAGAGAACGCAAATGAAAATCGCCATATGAGATATATCCCATCATTCAATTCTCTTCTCTGCTCACAAGCGAAGCAGCTGTAGATCTTTTAGGACAGAGACGACTCTTTGGCTTCATGCTAACTCTGCAATGACCATTATACCCCCTGAAATGTACATATTAATTGGTTTGATTATAAAAACTCTTTTCAATATTTTTTTACCAAGTTAGCTAATCTAAACTTAGGCCAAGTCCAACGCAACCACAAATCACTATAATTACCATTTTCTTTACTCCAACCGAACGGTATGTGCAATGCCAAATTTTTTTTTAGTGTTTTATGAATAGTATTACACCAAATTTGGTGTGCTACTATTCATAAAACACCAAAAAATAATAATATTTTATTTTTGTTTTATTTTAAAATATACTTAAATTGATATTTATTAATTGATTATACATTATACATTATTAAATTGATTATTTTTTTATTTTCAAATGATTAATAGTTTATTTTAATAATGTAAAATTGTAATTGTAACTTATAAAGAAAACTAATGATAAAAATATATTAATAAAAAACTAATAATAAAAATAAATGACATAATAATGATCAATTAAAATATTATTTGACCAATTGTAATTTTATATTTTACTTATAATTATGTAGTTATAAAATAATTATTATTTATTAAAACTATTAAAATAAAAGAAATTAAATTTAATAATATAATAATAAAAATTTGGTGTGTGTGGTTGGAGATGGAAAAAATATTGGAACACCAAAACCAAATTTGATGTATAGGTTGAAGATGCTCGTGGTAGTAGTATATGTTTATAACTGTACTTTGCATTAGATTCTTCCATATCTAAAGTTCTAGTCTCATTGGGATTTGTATTAGGTCAATAGACGTGTTTATGTGAATATTCAAGTTAGAACTAGATTTTGAACCGCGCTTAAAAAGCGCGGGTTTATTTTCTTTACAAATTTTAATTTTTATTTATTTTATTATTAGTAATTTAGATTTTTTTATTATACAATATAATTTTGTTTATAATTGTTAAACCCACATTATAAAAAGTAGTTAATAATTTACATTTTTTTTAAAAAAATTATGTGTTATTTGGAAAATCACATATCATAAAGAAATAACGATTTCGTATTTTAAATTTTAACCCGCGTTGTATCGTAAGATCGCGATTTAAAAATTTTTTTTTTCTTTTGAAAACAAACATTTTGAAAGTTATTTGATATACGTTTAATATTTATTGCATTTATTTATAATATTTTATAAACTAAAATATATTTTTTCAATTTAAATATTTGTATAATTGAAATTGATTAATTCAACTTTATAACTTTTTTCATTGAAGAAAGTTAAATTTTAATATTTATAATCGAAATTGGCTAATCTATTTTTCAACACGTGTTATAATGGTATATGATTTGAAAATTTGATGGAACAACCCGTTAAAAACTGCATTCAAACATGAACCATAACTTGAACACATCATAAATTTCAATAATATAAATATTGAATAATTTTAGTATTTTTATTAAATTAAAAATAAAAATACTATTGATTTGTTGACAATCCCATTGATTTTTCCTTTCTGAGTTCGCATAGCCCATTGGGCCTTTTTCATAAGTATTTAATTATTTATCACAAAATAATACTATTGATTTGTTGACAATCCCATTGATTTTGATCAGATGTGGCCCTAAAGGACCGAAACTATTGATTTAACTCTCTTTTTTCTTGTCTAATCAGGATTTTAATTATAGCCCTTAATTATATCTAATCTATTAAAACAGGAAGGTTTGCCATGGTACATAAATGTTGTTCCCGAAATTTGCCCTTGATATTATTAGGATTTGTAACCTTCATTAAGGGTAAAACTGTAAAACAATTTATATTTGATTTATTATCTCTACAATCCATGTTTTCAAACAAGACAATTATTAAACATGTAGTCAAACAACTAAAATCTAATGAGTCCCATTTTCCTAATTAATTAAAATCAAAACAAATTAATTAATAAATATAATTAATAATTTATACATCAACTATTATATATAAATTAAGATTCTCTAATTTATGATTTAATTCAAAATATATTTATAATATATTTTAATATCTCTTTATTTTGTTTCAAATATATATATATATATATACACATATTACGATTGATGTTTTTACGATTGTACTTTTTAGCAGGTTTTTCCATCAAACTGAAAAATATTTAATTAATTAAACGGGTTGAAAAATTAATTAGCCAATCTCGATTATAAATTTTCTATAAAAAAATTCGCATATAGTAAATAATTCCAGTTGATATATTTTAAAATTAATAAAATATTAAAATAATTTCATACTTATATTATTCAAATATTTGAAGCGTCAAATTATGCTTTATGTTTGAATGAAGTTTTTAACGGATAGTTCCATCAAATTTGCAAATTATATATACGACTACAACATGTATTTTATAAAATAATATTTTTGATAAATAAAATAACAATTAAACATATACCACATAACTTTTACAATAGTTGTTTTCACATATATATATTTTTCCAAACTATGATCTTACGATACAACACAGATTAAAATATATAATGCGAAATCGTTATTTTAATCTCTTAATCCTTACGATATATCTCCTCCAAATAACAAATTAATTAATAAATATAATTAATAATTTATACATCAACTATTATATATAAATTAAGATTCTCTAATTTATGATTTAATTCAAAATATATTTATAATATATTTTAATATCTCTTTATTTTGTTTCAAATATATATATATATATATATACACATATTACGATTGATGTTTTTACGATTGTACTTTTTAGCAGGTTTTTCCATCAAACTGAAAAATATTTAATTAATTAAACGGGTTGAAAAATTAATTAGCCAATCTCGATTATAAATTTTCTATAAAAAAATTCGCATATAGTAAATAATTCCAGTTGATATATTTTAAAATTAATAAAATATTAAAATAATTTCATACTTATATTATTCAAATATTTGAAGCGTCAAATTATGCTTTATGTTTGAATGAAGTTTTTAACGGATAGTTCCATCAAATTTGCAAATTATATATACGACTACAACATGTATTTTATAAAATAATATTTTTGATAAATAAAATAACAATTAAACATATACCACATAACTTTTACAATAGTTGTTTTCACATATATATATTTTTCCAAACTATGATCTTACGATACAACACAGATTAAAATATATAATGCGAAATCGTTATTTTAATCTCTTAATCCTTACGATATATCTCCTCCAAATAACACATAATTCATTTAAAAAACTAAATTGATAACTCACTGTTTATAATGTTGGTTAAACAATTATAATCAAAATTAGATTACATAATTAAAAATCTAAACTACTATTAACAAAATGAATAAAAAGTAAAATTTGTAAAGAAAATTATACCCGCACTTAGAAGTGCG
The DNA here is from genome assembly GCA_030180135.1 of Orychophragmus violaceus. Taxonomy (NCBI): domain Eukaryota; kingdom Viridiplantae; phylum Streptophyta; class Magnoliopsida; order Brassicales; family Brassicaceae; genus Orychophragmus; species Orychophragmus violaceus. The sequence continues at coordinate 1,982,328 of CM058239.1, forward strand.
GGTCAAAATCTAGTCTAATCTATTAAAACAGGAAGGTTTGCCATGGTACATAAATGTTGTTCCCGGAATTTGCCCTTGATATTATTAGGATTTGTAACCTTCATTAAGGGTAAATATGTCATTCTAATGTTCTGGGCCATATTAGAATTGTTAGGATTTTCGAGTGGGCCTTTGTACATAATGTTTAGCTTGGACTTTTTGATGTGAGGAGTTAATATATATACACAGACCAAAAACGTTATGGGCTTAAAACATAATTAATTTGGGTCTGATTTATAGTTACTTAACATTATATTTTTAATACAATAAATCAAATGAAATAAATAATTTAATAGAAATATTAAACGGAAGAAAATGTTAAAACTAAAAAAAATAAAAAAAAAATATTTCAGATCATAATAATAAAAATAAATTCATTTATTAACTATTCAAATTAAAATTTGAGATTAGGTTATCTAAACCATTGTTACATGATATATTTATATATAATTTACTTTTTATTTAAAAGTTTTAATAATTGAAATTTATTCTATTTTTGTATATATAAATAGTTATACTAATCTTATACATTACTATATTTTTTAACACCATCAAATTAATCTCTTAAAAAGAGATACATACCCTTTTTCTAAAATAATAATATAACCTAAAAAACTAAGATTTTTTTAAAAAAAAAATCTATATTCTATCTCTAACGATGGAATTATCAATTAAACATACTTAAACAACTAAAATTGTAATGTGGCTCGGCATTCAACACGTAAAAATAACATAATGATGGTATATATCTCTTAAAAATTATAAGGTTTCTCCGCATTCAACACGTATTAACAAAATAGCTAAACACTATTTATAACAAAGAAATATTTATAATAAAAAAATACAAAAAAAACAAAAACCCGCGCTTTTTTAGCGCGGGTCACAATCTAGTCTATACTATTAAAACAGGTGACTGACCATGGTACATAAATGTTGTTTCCGAAATTTGCCATTGATATTATTAGGATTTGTAACCTTCATTAAGGGTAATTAGGGAATATAACATTATCTCTACAATCCATGTTTCCAAACAAGACAATTATTAAACATGTAGCCAAACAACCAAAATCTAATGGGTCCCACTTTCCTAATTAATTAAAATCAAAATAAATTAATTGATAAATATAATTAATAATTTATACATCAACTATTATATATTAATTAAGATTCTCTAATTTATGATTTAATTCAAAATATATTTATAATATATTTTAATATCTTTTTATTTTGTTTCAAATATATATATACACATATTACGATTGATGTTTTTACGATTGTAATTTTTAGCAGGTTTTTCCATCAAACTGAAAAATATTTAATTAATTAAACGGGTTGAAAAATTAATTAGCCAATCTCGATTATAAATTTTCTAAAAAAAATTCGCATATAGTAAATAATTTCAGTTGATATATTTTAAAATTAATAAAATATTAAAATGATTTCATACTTACATTATTCAAATATTTGAAGCGTCAAATTATGCTTTATGTTTGAATGAAGTTTTTAACGGATAGTTCCATCAAATTTGCAAATTATATATACGACTACAACATGTATTTTATAAAATAATATTTTAGATAAATAAAATAACAATTAAACATATACCACATAACTTTTACAATAGTTGTTTTCACATATATATATATATATATTTTTCCAAACTATGATCTTACGATACAACACAGATTAAAATATATAATGTGAAATTGTTATTTTAATTTCTTAATCCTTCCGATATATCTCCTCCAAATAACACATAATTCATTTAAAAAAAAACTAAATTGCTAACTCACTGTTTATAATGTTGGTTAAACAATTATAATCAAAATTAGATTACATAATTAAAAATTTACACTACTATTAACAAAATGAATAAAAAGTAAAATTTGTAAAGAAAATTATACCCGCACTTAGAAGTGCGGGTCAAAATCTAGTAATAGCTAGAAGCCACTAGAGACACTTTTACTTAATTCAACTAAATCATATTTATAGGCTAGCCAACACTAATCTCAAACCCTGCAAGCTGCATAGACTTTTAAGTGCTAGTGCTACTACTGGTGGAACCAGTCTAAAGAATTACACACATTTAATTATATGAATGCATCAAACATAATACCATAAAATAATCTGAAAAGACGGAACATTCTTATTTAATAAAACAAAATACTTTACAAATTTCAATTGAACTCTTTTTTTCCTCTAAAAATTATATTAATTAATTGGGAGAAGTTACAAAATGAAATACTAAATCTGACATACATGCAACAAGACAGTCTCCGAAATCTAATTCCATGATAGGGAAGTTAAACCGGCGGAACAACTAAATATATCTAGAAACACTAAAACAGAACCAAAGAAATTAAGTTTTTCGATAGAAAACCCTAAGAATAGAAAGCTAAACTACAACTAATCAAGATAAATCGAAAATTTGAAAAAGTAGCGGTGACAACTTAAACTTGCAATTAATACACATGCGACTTTGAACGAGATTTATCAAAACTGCTCACGGCACACCAAACGACAACATCAACCTCTTGAAACGTTGCTGCGAGACACTTTCGCAGATCCAAAAGCCAAGACTTAATAACCCGACAAGCGAGAACCACTATTCGATCCCTTATAACTTTTTCGAATACGGTTGCGATTCATTCCCAAATTTCCGAACACACATAAATAGAACCCATAAACAACCCAAATTTCAATTGAACTCTTCACTCTTGTAAGTATTTGAGTGAGAAAAGAAAAAAATGTTAATCCGAGTATTTAAAATTGTAAAAAAATTGGTACGTAGGTCTGAAATGTCATAGTCCAAGTAATCGAGGCCAATATGTCACGTCGCATCTGAATCCTTATGTCATTCTCTCTTTATTCTGCTGCACATCCATTAACCATAGATTGGATCCATCCTTTGGCGTCATCTCGCACTGGTATTCAAAATCTCACATTTATTATTAATGAATAAAATAATAAGAGTATTTTCTTTATAAAGCCCACCCACCTACGTATTCTATACATGCAAAAAGGTCATAGGTTCATAGCTATTCCACTACGTTGAAAATTTAAACTCTCTCTTGTTTTTGTCGTCGTTGAAAAGAAACTCTGTAATCAGAGATTCTTGTTTTCTTAAAATTTTGTTTATTAGTTAGATATTCTTTCGTAAAAATTGACAAAAAGGCACTGGGGATTTGTAAAGCTAACGAAGTCGCTCTCCTCTGTCTAAAGGGTAACAAAATTGTTATTTATTTAAAAAAAAAAATCAAACTAATGGAATAAAAACCATCTTATATTCGTTTGTCTCCCGATAACTCAAGAACATTCTATTCATATTGGTTTCTCTTAAAACATTAGAATTTTGGTTGTTCCAATAAAACTTTTGGACACCATATCCGGACTATCCAGCTTTGTAATTTTTAGTTTTGTTATATGTTCAACAAATATAATCTTTAATGAACAAAATAAAAACCATGCATAGTAGACTTAGCACCAATCCATGATCTTCAACTCTTTGTTAATTTCACATTTTTTGTAGATCCAAGATTCGAAATAATTTACTATTGATTCTAGGTTTTCCATACTTACTTTTCTAGACACTTTGTAATAAGTCATTGTTATTCCATAACATCATTTTGGGATCCATAATAAGTTATGGTTTATAGCATGTCGACACGCAATATCTTCAAGATGTTATGAATCAAAGTAGTATGTTGATTTTGGATTTTCTTATGTTTTCTAGTGTTCATATATCCTGCTATTCTGATTATAATACCAAAATTCATCATACAGAAAATTGTATATCATTGACAAAAAAATAGAAGAAAAATGTATATCAAAGAAAACTCCAAAAACCTAATAAATTAGGAAGATGCCTCTTTTATTGATACATGCCTCTCATGAGTTCTGCAAGATCCCTTTTGAATTATCTTCCAAAATTTTATATTTTCTTATAGTTTTTCTTCACACTGTTTTTTTCTTTGGCTTTTCACGAAAAAAGCAACAAGAATGAGACCAAAGAGAGGGCTTTGTGTTTGGTTTTACCCTTTATATATATTTCATTTTATAATATAACAAAATAAAAATAGCCAATAGTTAGATTCGGAATGTAGTGAATATGACAGCCATTCATTATTATTTTTTCAATATTCTGCGTTATTTATTTTAAAATTTTACAATCAATAATTTAATTTATGGTGGGCAGCTTGGATCATTTGTTAAATTCTATCCACAAACAGACCTGATGTTCAAATGCTGCATCCATATTTATGGTTCATATATATAGAAAGTTTTTTGCGTGTGGGGTTAAATAAATTAATTATAGAGATGAATTTATTTGAGATTTATAATTTTACAAAACCAAAATTACAGTAAGACACCGAGGAAAAATAGTTTTCATATCCATTTTGTTGGTGGTATCTTTTACAAAGTGAAGACAAGTTTTATAATATAAAACAAAAAAAAGTTTTATAATATTATCAACGTATTATTGTTATAACTCAACTGGGCCTTGATTTAAACATTTACTTTTATTAATTGGGCCAGTTTTTGTTTTAACGCTTTTGTTTTTCAAGCTTTTGTTTTTGCTTTATATCCACAAGAATGCTTAAAAGGCTTTTAAAAATCAAACACAATATATATTAAATATGTTTTGGGCCTTGATATAAAAGGCCTTCAGTGGTTTTTTTTTTTTTTTGTCAACGAGGCCTTCAGTGGTTCACTCTTATTTAGTCGTGTAAAAAAGAAAAGACTAGTTTATAAAAAAATGGAAAAATGTAATATTTTACTTTTGAACTCTAATCAGAACCAGAAAACACACTTGACAATATGATGTCACTATAGATATTTCCTAATATCTTAGTGTATTTATTTTGTTCGTTTGTCGTGGATAAAGGATACTTTTCTACCATATGCATGGACAAAATATCACCACGAGTATGGAAACACAACAAACAAACAAGAGAAATAGAACGAGAAAGAGCGACATGTACGTTGAATGTGTGTAATCTTAGACACAATGGATGGAAATTGAAATGGAGACCCATAATAATACGATTTATATCATATAATTATTAACAACAACGATAAAGAGAAGGGGAATATGAAAATATTATGGAATGGAGCCCATGCTTTGATGTCTTATTGTGTCTCATATGAACCTTCCATTTTGATGTAAAGGGTGTGTTCATTTTGGTGTCTCTTTAATAGAGTTTGTTCCTTTAGGTAAAAACACTTGTTTTGAAGATATGATTTAGACCCATGCATGTTTATACGACTATGCTTCCTACCAACAAACACAACCCAAACTGATTCACCTTACCATTCAAAGATCTATTAATCATGTTTTGAAGAAAATAAATTACATAGCCTAATAATAACTTATATTTTCACAAATTGTGGTTAAAAATCTTAAAATTAGTCATGGGAATTCGGATATTCGGTTCGGTTCCGAATAAAAACCATACGATTTCAGATATTTCAATTTTAGAGATTTAAGATCTATCGGGTACTTATAAATTTTCGGCTCGGTTCCAGTTCGTTTTTTCCGTTCTCGATCGGTTCAAGTATATAATTTTAGGAATCCAGAAATTTTCGATTCTTAAACGGTTCATGATACCGAAATAGTAAAAAAGTATACTCAAGATTAAAAAATACCCGAAAGAACACTAAAAATTCAAGAAATCTGAATCTGAAATGTTAATAAATTATCTGAAATGATCAAAAATATTCGGAATTGATACTCAAAATATCAATAAATTACTTGTAATGCAAACAAATACCTGAAACAAAAAAACCAGAATCGATATCTAAAATGTCAATAAATTATTCGAAATGTCAATAAAATACCTAAAATTCCAATAAACTACATGAAATGTCCATAACACTAATATTGTATGGGTAAATGAATATATGTGTTTGGATATTCAATTCATTATTTCGGTTTTCGGATAAGAACCAGAACTAAACTAATACCCGCAGTTTTTCAGCATTAGATTTATCAGATATTTTGGCCAGAACTGAACCAGAATTTTTGGCCGGTCCTGATTCGATTTTTCGGTTCCGTTTTTTTTGTCCATGCCTACTTAGAATCATAAGTGAGAAGGGATCGAAACTAAAACAAGGCCAGTCCATTCAGTTGGTTTTAAGTTAAGAAAACATATGTGTGAAATTTCACTAATAAATCAAAAGAGTCTTGTTAATTAAATTTTGGCTCACTAAAAACTTACGAAATTTCATTAATACAATAGGAGCGGTATATATGTTTGAATCACTAATGAATTTTGATTCAAAAAACCAACAGAATAATGAAATGGTAAATGGTTTGCATAAATGGTTTTTATATCTAGCTTATTTATCTCTAGGCGTTAATGCACACGTAACTAAAAAGATAACAAATTAAATAAGAGTAGCTTTTTAGGGTTTGACTAAAAATAAAACCCAAACCAAAGTCCTGAAAACGGCTTTGACGACAAGACCACTTAGCTGTGTACTAATCTAAAAGTCTAACCCTAACTCTTAAGCTAAGAAGACTAAAGAGCAGCCTATCATATCTCTCACCTATCATGTCGACACTCTCTATGGATCCCACTTTCCCCTACACGATACCCAATGTTTTACTTCATTGATTCACCACATCTTACCCAAATTTACCTTTTTACCCACTAATTTTTCCCTTGTTCCCAATGTTTTGTTTCTTTTTTGGCTAATTATTATTTGTCAATTGCTTTTTTGGGGGAAATTAAAATATATTTTCAATCTGTCTCCAATAATTGAGATGTCAAAACTCCAAACCAAATTCTCACATAAAAACTTTTACTGCCTAATATGTGTGAAGAGAATGAACCCGTGATTAGACTTATCCCACCACTAGAATGCTTAATTATTTGAAAATATCATATAAGAAATAAAATTTTATTCGATTTACGTATGGTTTTATCGTTGTTGTTTGGTGAAGGTTTTTAACACTAAATTCATAATATTTGCATTTATATTTGTATTACACGTTTCCTTAGCTAGGTGCTTTTATTTAACATTTAGGGTGTTTTATTCCACAAATACTTAAATACTTCTGACAAGACCACGTTCCTCCTGCTTATTATTGTATCCAACTTTAATTAATTATTTAATAGGATAAAATACTACAATTGTCACTGAAAACGAAACACATCCATATCGTCATCACATACCACTTTAGTGTTAACTATATTTGAGATGAAAAAAAAACTTTTTAATACGTTTAGTTAGTGTTCTAGGTATCGTATTACATCGGTAATCAATTGACTACATATATATAGATAGATATTTTGTAGAATTAGGATCTATTCTGGTCCATTGAACATTATACTAAAAAGGAACATAGTATTAAAATACAAGTTCGTCACTATTTGAAACATCTTTTGTTTTGTAGACTATCAAGAAGTGTAACTTTTAATGATAAAAAGTCTGCGTCCATTTCCCAAAAATGCCTTGGCTGCATAAATATTTGGATTCATCAACTTTTGTTTTGTTTATTATCTTTTGCTTTGGAAGCAGGGGATATAGGTCGAAACCTAATCCATAGAGGAGACTAATAAATATACATGTAAACCATTGTATTAGCTAACTTATTTTCTAATATTGAATATAAACAATAAAATATAAAATATCATAATTCATAAATAATAAAATGTATATTAATTTTTTATTATAATATTTTATAAAATAATATATAAATTATCATATTTTATATAATAATTATTTTATTAATTTACTATTATAATATTATGATTTTTTAAACGAATTAAAAGATAATCGCCACGACTTATGAAAACTTAACGTCTAACATATCATATTATTTTTTACTCTAAAATTAAATTTAATAATTTTAAAATTGAATAGTATTTTACTTTAATATATTATTCTATTTTTACTTCATAAAACTCCAAAATTTTCATTTTTACTACTACGTCATCTCACCATCGAAAACATTTTTAGAAGAGTGATATTTGGAGGTAGGTCTGAGCATTTTTACCTGGATCCGAAGACTCGAACCTGAATCGACCCGAAAAAGTCGGGTCCGGATCGGGTCCAGATCCAAAATTTATAATCTGTTGGGTATGACGATCGAAGATCCGCAGATACAAATTTGGGTTCGGATCTTACATGCGGGTCTTTCGAATACCCGTTGGAACATATAAATATTATACTAAGTAATTATTAGAACTTGTTAGTAACCTGTTAGAAACTTGTTAAGAACCTGTTAGTAGCCGACTCCATAAGATCCGACAGGACCTGTATGACCCATGTGATCCAATAAAACCTGAAAAACTTGATAAAACATGTAGTTTTCGAATATTTTACAGGTTTATTCGAATATTTGTAGGGTTTTTTGGTATTTTATACCCAAAAATATTCAAAAAAATATCCAAACTTGAATAGTGCCCGTAAAATCCAGGTATTTGCTTGTATGGTAATAGCAGATCCGAACCGACCCGGACACGAGAGGACCCGACCCGAACCGACCCTAAAATACACCGATTTTTAAATGGACTATATTTCTATATCCGTTAGACTTGGAACCTGTAAGAACCTGACCCGGACCTGATCCAAATATCCAAACGTTCATGCCTATTTGGAGGAATGATTATTTACATCATCAATGCATGCGTACCACTTGTGACTTTTGGGAGTTAGTTTCCTTTTAGGACATCCAAGCAAAGCTTTAACTAACATATACGTTTGACCAAAAAAAAAAAAACTAACATATACGTTTCTTGTTGGATGGTCTTGGTAGTAACACTCTTTCCATTGTTATTAAATTCAACTTTCTCCATAAGCTACGTCAATATTCTCGTATATTTGCATTTTTTTTTTCTATCTTAAAAGAAATTGCATAGCCAATTCAATTGCAAACTTTGGATGTGAACGTAAGTTCACATAAGTTCCTACAACATGTTATATACGTATTAAACATCAACATGACCGAATGTTTCCAAATTTTATTGTTTTGAGCTAAGATAATTTTTTTATTTCTTTACATTTTCTCAAGATCATCATTTATTTCTCAAGTTATAGTGAACTCCGAAATCACTGTCGGTGAGATGACGTAAGTTATGCAACTCTTGTTAGTTGTTAACAGCCTAAAGTCTTGTACTTTTTATATTTTTGTGCAAAGATTCTTTCATACTTGTGCACTTGTTAACCAGAGTTTAACCTTACACCTCTTATAGTAATTTTAAGCTACCCCCAAAATCTATTGAAAAGTATTTGTATTGTTATAATACATAGATAACACTTGTATTAGTGTTAAGCCTCTATATTACTATATACTATGAGATGTAATTGATAACAAGATTTTAGCCAATCTTTATGGGTATCAATTCCCCATGTTTATCGTGTAGCAATAAGGGATCAATCCATTTTTAGGACCGGACTAGACCAAAGTGAATACACCGAACCAAATTAGCCAAGTTAACCAATTTCAAGATTCAAACTCTAAGATTCTAAAAGTTCTAATGACAATAACAAAGTAGACAAAATTAAGCAAAGAAAGCTAAACAACCCAAGAACAGAGATAACTAGAAATCAATGATAAGAATAAGGTCTATGAGCAAGGTCAATGGACTAGGAGATTCGGGATGACCTCAGGATGCTAATCAAGCCTCAAACAAGCTAACCTCCTAGCAAGAACACAATAAGTCAATTAGCCTAATCTCTTAGAGCTAATCTCTTCACTTAATCATAATTCAAGAACAAACTCTCATTTGTGAATTGAGATCAAGCAAGCATTCAATCAAGTTCTAAACAGCTAATAATCACTCTAGGCATTCATTTCCATGAGCTAGAATGTGAAAATTCTATCAAAGCAAAAACTGGAATTTCATCGAACACATGGTGGGCAAGAAATTCCTAAACATCCTAATCAACTTGATCAAGGTTAAATAGGCATTAAGACCACTAAGATAGAAGAGATTTAAGAAAGATTAACATTAGACATCCCTTAATCATCCCTAATCACACTAATCCTACCTAACCCATAAACCCTATGGAAAACTACTCACTAATCATCATTTGATCAACAAAATCTATAGAGATAGTGTAAATCATTGAGGATTAGAGAAAGATGAAAGATTGAAACAAGAAATCTCAAAAGAAATACTTAGATTAGCAAAAGATTAAACTTGTTCTTACAAAAGGGTTTCAAATCAAAACAAGCTTAAGATTCTCTAAAAAATAGGTTTTTAGACTTATATAGTAAAAAGGGGTGAACCGGGTCAACCCGGAACAAACCGGGTATTGACCCGGATCCATGGGTCAAATCTGGCAAAATTGGGAAAATCAACAAAAATCTGGGTTGACCGCGGTTTGGCTTCGGACCGGTGATACGACCGCGGTCAAGGCGGTCTTTTTGGTCGAGTTTTCGTCGGCGGATCCTTGCTTCACCGCGGTTTCGTTGACCCCGCGGGCTAGACCGCGGTACACTCGTCGACGGGTCTTCCCTTCACCGCGGTTTACGGATGGACCGCTGCACCGGCCGCGGCTGACTCGGCTTCTCGACGTCGCTCGGGTATTTGGCAGCCCGCGGTCTCGATCAAGCCGGTGATCGAACCGCGGTAGACTCGTGGATCGGCTCGTCTGTCTTCGTTCGGCCGCGGTCTCGTCCTATCCGGTGGGTCGACCGCGGTTGACTCGTCCGATGGCTCCTCCCAAACACCCATCCTTCATGTTTCTCCATTCCCTCTAACTCCAAACATCACCAATCAATCCTAGCAACCTTCCCACACCTGAAAATAACCAAATGCAAGTGCAAAACGACCCTTGACAAACTAAAACATGGTCTTAGATGAGGTTATCCAAAAACGCAAACAAAAACGAACAAATGAAGAGAAAGAAAAGGTAAAAGAGATTGAAACACGATATAAACATTGCTTTAAACTCATGAAAACATAAGTATATCAGTAAACTATATATTCAAACGATTCTTTTCTATTAGCACCGTATGTCTAACTTGGTTACAACAGAGTTGAAGGCACTACTACATTCATGGTCGACCTCAAAAACGCTTACTAACCACATCATATCTATCAAACAAGGTTATACTCTTTTTGCTTAATTACATCCGAACATGTAGTAGTCAGTCACGGTTGATGTTATATCACTCAATACATTGGATCATGAATAAAATGGCCCATACCATATAACCAAAACCTTCGGGGAGAAGACAAAGATGGTCCAAAAGTATAATTGGAACCACGTGAATCTTGGTAAAATATTTGGTACTCTACTCAATACTATTATTTATTACCTGAATAGGACAATTTTCTATCATTTGTTTTCATATATTAAAAAATCTCACTTAAATTGTATATATATATAGTAGATAGGGCAAATCGTATTAATAGCACAAAAAACATAACTTGTCAAAAATATAGCGCTAAGGAAGAAAAATCATAAAAATAGCACAAACACATGTTTTGTCACTAAATTAGCCATAAACCATAAACCCTAAATACTAAACCCTAAATCCTAAATAATAAACCATAAACCCTAAATAATTAACTCTAAACCCTAAATTATATAATGCTATAAATGTCTTTATAATTAAAATAATACTAAAAATGTGAATTATTTCTCTTGTTGCTATATTTATGATAAGATTTGTTTTTTTTTTTTTTTTTTTTTTTTGGTAACAAATGTTAAGATTGATACCGATTTTCAAGTTTACAAAGTTGGTTGCCAAAGCAACTTATTACAAAGCAAGAAAAATAAGAAAGATGAAAAACAGGGAAAAAAGAAAGAGGACAGGGAGGAAGAAGAAGCAGAAACAGAGATTGCTAGAAGGCTGAGCTATTAGCTTAAGGAGCCTAGAAACGGAAATACATTTCGAGGAGCGATGGCACCCGGGCAGAGGCAGATGGAAAGGAAAGCAGCCTATCCTTAATCGATCGGTCTATGATGGCAGACACGGCAGCTGGGGAGTTGGAGGAGCCTCTGAAAATCCTCCCATTACGTTCCTTCCAAAGGTTGTAGATGATAGCTTGAAGGAGCAGCTTGAGAATGATCCCTTCCTTAACGTTGCCTGCAAAAGGAGCCTGAGTGAAGAGAGCCACGGCGATGGACAGGGATTGCGGCGGAGCCGATAGAGCAGTACCTACAAAACGAGACCAAATATCAATAGCAAACTGGCACTCAAAGAAAATGTGACTATGAGAGTCTAATCCCGAGGAACACAAAACACATTCCGCTGGAACAAGCATTCCCCAAGACCTGAGACGGTCCCGAGTCGTTAGCCTATTAAGCATAGCCAGCCAAGATATAAAAGAATATCTAGGAATCTCATGCTTAAACCAAACAACATTATGCCAAATAACAGTAGGAGAAGAAAATCTCAGTTGCTCCCAAGTAGATTTAGAGGAGAAAACAGGGGAGAATACACCTGTGTTGTTGCGCCAGAGAAACTGATCAGGTCCACGCTCAGGTGCAGGCGGTTGGATGGTAGATACGGCGATTTGCACACATTGAGCTTCCTCAGAACGCGCCTGCGGGAGATACCACTCACCCTCACGGGATGCGTCAGCCACCTTAGATTGGAGGCTCAAACGAAAGTCTCGAGGACCTCGATCACCAACAAAAGATATTAAGGGCCCTAAATCAGTCCATGTATCATACCAAAATGAAACCGATTTTCCATCTCCAACAGCACAACGAAGAAACTCCGAGAGATGCCCTTTCAGCTGAAGCATGCTCCGAACAGAATGAGAGAAACGCTGGGAATCATTTGTCATCCAGAAACTTTTACGACGGAACACATTTTGGCAAAGCCACGCCACCCAAATCGAACCCGACGAAGTAAAGAAATTCCAAACATGTTTTAAGCGGAAAACCATTTCAAAATCCTCCAGTCTTCTAAGCCCCAACCCGCCTTCCTGTTTGGGACGGCAAATGTCTTGCCAAGAAACCCGAGCCCCTGATGCTGAGCCCGTCTTGTTCTTCCAAAGAAAAGCGGAACAAAGAGAGTCCACCTTCTCATAGAAACGCTTGGGAAGAACGAACACGGATGACCAGAAGTTAACCATACCATATATCACCGAGGGAATGAGTCTCACTTTACCGGCGAAAGATAGAGATTTAACCGTCCAGGAATGGAGCTTCGATGTGATCCTCTCTAAGAAAGGCTGAAGAGTTGCAAAGGATATCCTCCGAGGATTGAGAGGAAGACCAAGATACCGCGTGGGGAAAGAACCCAGTCGGAAACCAGAAAATTCACTAAGCTCAGCCGCTTCCTCATTACTAAATCCTCCAAAGAAAATCTCAGACTTTGCTGCATTCATGTCCAACCCGCATAAACCTTTGAACTGAGCCATGACCTCTTTTATACCGCTTATCGAGTCTCGCGAGCCGTCAGAGAACACCAATAAATCGTCCGCAAAGAGTAGGTGAGTAACCTTCGGTGATACACACTTAGGGTGAAGTCTTATCTTTCCATCCTCCACTGCTTTGTCAATCAACTTAGACAACACCTCCATCACCATAATGAACAAGTATGGAGAAATAGAATCTCCTTGACGGAGCCCCTTCTTACCATGAAAAAAAACCAGCAAGTTCCCCATTGATATTAATCGAGAACCGAGGAGAGGAGATGCACTCCTTGATCCAAGTGACAAACATGGGCGGAAATTCCTGAGCTTCCAACATTTTAATCACAAAATCCCAGCAGACGGTGTCGAAGGCTTTCCTAATATCCACTTTAATCATACAACTCTTCGGGCAATTAGACTTGTCGTAGTTCCTTATCAACTCGGATGCTAGAAGAACATTCTCGCCAAGGCTTCTACCTTTCAAGAAAGCCGCCTGATTAGCACTAATGCAGTCCTGCAACACCGGCTTAAGCCTGTTCGCGATAATTTTGGAAATAGCTTTGTAGACAATGTTGCAACAGCTAATCGGACGGTATTCACCAACAGTACACGCTTCAGGTTTTTTTGGAATAAGAGTAATAGCAGTGGTGTTCATGTCTTTGAGTAACCTCCCATTCCGAAAAAACTCCATGATAGCTTCAACGACATCCGAGCCCACCATGTCCCAAGAAGATCTCAGAAACTCAATAGAGTACCCATCGGGACCAGGGCTCTTATTCAACGGCATGGAGAAAATGGTTGACTTGATTTCATCCGCAAGAACCTCCTTACGCAGCGAAACTTTCTGCTGGTCTGAACAGCGAAAGGGAAGGAGTGCTTGACAGAAAAAGATGTCCATCGGAGAGGTAGGCAGGTCTGTTTCCCCTATTATACCTTTGAAATAATCTGCAGCATGGTCTTTGATGTCTGTAGTGGTGCTATAAATCCTGCCCGTGTCGTCCTTCAGTAAGTGAATATGATTTTTTGTAACGTGCTGGGCCACCACTTTGAAATAGAAAGCAGTCTGGCGGTCACCCACATCTGCCCATCTCACACGCGAGCGCTGCCGATAGTACTTTTCTTCTGCCGTGAGGAGCTTATTCCATTTAGATCTTGCTTGATGTTCCTCCGCTACCAAATCTGCAGACGGGTTTGAAAGAATGGCTCTTTGAAGCGTTTCCACCTTAGAGGCTTGATCCTTAACCCGTTCAGAGATCCCGCTATAGTGCCTTTTATTCAACAGCCGCAAGTCCTTCTTAAGCAATTTCAGAGACCGCACTAGCTTAAATTGAGCAGATCCGGTGATAAGCCCACAATTCCAAGCATTAGCTATCGTTTCTTTATAATCCGGATGGTCAACCACATGATGAAAGAACTTAAAAGGCTTGGTTACATGCCTCTGAATAGAGGGAATTTTAACGAGACACGGAGCGTGATCAGATTGTAGCGGTTCCAAGAACTCAGCAAAACTGTCTGGAAATTGAGAAGACCAAGAGTGGTTAATGAGAGAGTGATCGATCTTCTTGGATATAGGATTAGCGTCCTGATTATTCCACCACATGAATCTGGAGCCTTTGGTCTGCGCTTCAAAAAGATCAGCATCTTGAAGGGCCAGATTAAACTCCTCAATGCCGTCTGAATCCACCTCAAGTGGGTAGTGTGAATGCTGATCGATCCGGAGGATTTGATTAAAGTCACCCAGAACACACCAAGGATGACGAGAAACCGGGGTGGAGGAGCTAAGAACCGACAATTCGTCCCACAAAATCTGACGATCCTCCAGCTGATTAAACCCGTACACAAAAGAGACCGTTAAATTAATATTCTCAGCCAAAATAAAAATACCACAAGTAATTACTTGGGCAGAAACTTGATAAATAAAAACCGATATAGACGGGTCCCAAACCACTACAATCCTTGCGGTATCGTGATGGTCAAAATTCCCAAAAAACTTCCAACCGGGAGGGATTGACCGCATTATTCTATCCGAATTTCCTTCTTGAATATGAGTTTCAACAAAAGCTCCGAAACGAGGTCGATGGATATTAATCCAGTCCTTCGTCATAGTGTGGCGTCTATCACTGTTCAGTCCTCTTACATTCCACGCAAAAAACATGATTAAAAACTTTATTGGGATTTTGTGACCTTGCGGCCACACTTCCTGCCCAAGGCCAGGAAGAAAGGATCATCAGTCTTAACAACTGATGTAGGAGAATCACACTTCGAGCCAGATTCAGTACTACACAAACCAGAGTCCACCAAACCAGTAGAAGCGACCACCAGCAGACCGGGTGCAGAGCCCTCAGCTAAAGCAACCTGAACTTTAATGATCTCCGGTTCTGATCCTAGACCTGTTGGAGACACATTATCCAAGCCAAGACAATCCTCGCTGATCGCTAAGTCCACATTTCCAGAAGCAAATGGAACCTCAGCCATAGCAGTCTGATCAATGTTTGCTACTGAACTCGCCAGTTGACCCTCATTAGATTCATTCGAAATACCCATGTCAGCTGAGATATTCCCCACTTGCGCAGACTCCAAAAACTGACCCTCCTCAACAGCTTCAGTAGCACAGATATTACTCTCTGCAGCGTTGACAACAAAACCTGCAGATTCAACAACAGAAACCTTCTCAACGCTGGATGTATCCTCCTTTAGATTGTTATTTTGCCCCTTCTCAACCCATTCACGATTCTTAGCAACACGCGAACGACCCCTGCGAGAATGAGGGCGAGCTTTGGTTGATGCTGGCGACACCGAACGAGGTTTGTCCCGAGCTGGAGGCGCAGCAGGGACTTTGCATCGATCTTTTTCATGCCCATATTTACCACAGCTCGCACATTTAACCGGAAGCCAGGGATAAGAGACATTTATCTGCACTTCATGACCACTAGAAAAACCCGTAACAATGCGCCCAGGAAGAGAAGTTGTTAAATCAATCCGCACAAATAGTTTTGCAACTTGGAAGTTCTCCTTCCTCTCGGTCTCTGGAGCTAACGAAACTGGCTTTCCAACAGCCGTGGCTATGCGGCTGAGACTCTCTTTGTTGAATAGGAGGTATGGTACATCCCTCAACTCCACCGGGACGACCGCCGAAGTAAGCGGAGCAACTTCAGGAGTAAATTCCGGCGACCACGGCGCCACAAACATCGGGAAGCCAGCAATGTTCCAATAAGATCGAGACAGAAGAATTTCCTTGGTGCGGGGATTCTGAACCTTAAGGAGGAACGTGCCCTCACCGATGCAATGAACAAATATTCTAGGTCCTGTTTTTGCCCACACAGCATTGACAATGCCAATGATTCTCCCCATCGAAGGGAACTCACCATGGAAACGTGCATATAAATAATCCTTGAACTCAGCTCTAGCTGATTCAATATTCTCGTCAGGAATGAAGACAAATGGAGCACCAGAAACATGTTCTGAGGGAGATCCTAGTTCCTCCAATTGAGCGGATTCCTTAAGGAGACTCGCATAATTCCGAACCGGAGCTGGAGACGACTGAGCTGGGCTCGAAACTATCTGAGCGGGGCTCGAAACCACCGTGGCAGGTGGAGATAGAGGACTGGAAGCCACATCCAAGGGATGGGAAGGTTGATTAGAAGTAACAACAGCTGCCGGAGGCAGAATCGGTTCCGACGAAGGAGCAGGATCCGAGGCGGAGATAGGCCTAACAATGGCGGGCACAGACTTTGGTGTGACCAAATCAGCCACTACATCACCAGATCTGACGATACCGGGAAGAGAAAGAGCCTGTGAAGCCGACTTCGAAGACGAAGCTATGGTGGGCCTGACGAATCGCAGAATCCTCCGGGGAGGAGCTAAAGGAGGACGACGCTTCTTCTTAGGAATCATGGTGAGAGAAATCAGGGTGCGAGACAGCCGGAAAAGAAAGAGGAACGGCAATTCTCACCGTCCGGCGTGAGGCCGTACGGCGGCGGCGGTAGCAAAAGCTAATCGCCTAACGGGTCGCAGGAAGAGAGAGAAAGTTACCGTTTTTGATGATAGTATGTTAGTATGTACAACATTTACAAACCGATTTAATGATATAAAACTCGTGATCAATTGGGATGGTTACAATATATGGCAAGTTGTAAATCGTAACAAGCAACGATTGTTGGAAAATCAGTTCACAAGATTTTTGATCTCTTTCTCTTCTTTAGAAAACCCAAAAAAAGTTTGATATTAGTAGACAATATGATAAGATTTGTTTTTTGTGCTATTTTATGTTTTTTCTCTAGTAGATATACATTGTACATATATATTGTAAATCTCACTTAGAGTATACCCTTGGTTTCCTTCTGCAAATTCTGGTATATCAAATATATTCATCGCCTCTATAAATTTAAGTGTACATTAATCACAAGAAAACGTGTTGCTTTATTTTGTACATCATAAATAATTCTCTTACGAATATTACCAAAACTATCTAACAACTCCAAAGGCTACAGCTACTTTTACCCTTTTTTCAACAACGTTACAGCTAGCTTTCCTTAGATGCATATAAATCACAAAAAAATAAAATATATTAAAAATAAAATAAAACCCAATAAATAAATCTCATACAAATTGGGAAACAGACTTCAAATAGCCTACATTTTTGAACATCTTGTGTTCTAACAGAGAAACTATGACCATACTTAAATGATGAGATTTGGGACCATATGTTAAACAACTTAAGACTCAAACTCGGATATTAAAATCATAGTATATATAACTAACTTGTACTAATACTCTTACATATAAGCTAAAGTTTGTTGTACGTTTAAAGCAAAAGAACTAAACAAAGAAGAAGGATATAAAGCAAAATTAATAATGAAAAGCATGGATAAATATGTTGTAACATTTCCGAGATCCGGTATGTGTTTTTAGGTACCATTCTTGTCTCCTCCCAAAGCTTCATCTCTCTCAAACAATTATCTTATAATATTTTTTATTTATTTTAAAATAATAATATCTTTCACCAAAATAAAACTTTGCTCAAGCTTTCTTCCACCCATGGCAACTCTCTCTCAAGTCATTATCTAGCTTCCTCTCCATATTATTACTTCTTGCACACTTTTTTTTATGGATATTGGTACTCATATTCTTGGGTCGGTTCCTGATAATGTAAACGGGTCACCGGGTCTAAAAGAGCTTGGAGGTTCTAAACAAGACAGATCCGAATTCAGCGGTGAGGATTACTTGCAACAAAGCTCAAAGCTAGCTAGAAGAACAACACCAACAATAGCAGAAGACAAACACTTATCAGCTGCTTATAGCAGAACGATGTCGTTTCATCAAGGCATTCATCTTATGAAATCTGCTTCTCTTCTCTCCTCTGACTCTCGCCGGCAAGAACATATGCTTAGCTTCTCAGATAAACCAGAAGCTCTAGATTTCAGTAAATATGTCGGTTTGGATAATAACAATAATATCAAGAACTCTCTCTCGCCTTATTGTAGAAGTTCAGGAGGTAAAGTATTTTCTTTTCTTGTTTATTGAAAATTCAGAACATGTGTTCTTGGTTTATGTTTGATTTGGTGAAATGGGTTTATGTAAAAAATCTCAAAGTTTTGATCTTTTTTAAACCATATTTTTGTGGAATGCAGGAGGATATGGTTCTGGCTTGAGCATGCAAGGGAACTTAACAAGTGTGAAAGGACCTTTTACATTGACTCAATGGGCTGAGCTAGAGACACAGGCGTTGATCTATAAGTATATCACAGCCAATGTCCCTGTTCCTTCTAGTTTGCTCATCTCTATCCAAAAGTCCTTTTACCCTTATGGATCATTGCCTCCAAGTTCTTGTAAGCTCCATTTATGTACTCTGTTTCTAGTTGTTGATAAACTGTCAT
The DNA here is from genome assembly GCA_030180135.1 of Orychophragmus violaceus. NCBI lineage: Eukaryota > Viridiplantae > Streptophyta > Magnoliopsida > Brassicales > Brassicaceae > Orychophragmus > Orychophragmus violaceus. The sequence goes on from CM058239.1 coordinate 2,001,571, forward strand.
TGATGATCATTGTGATTGATCAAGTTTTATCTGTGGTTTGGCTGCTTTAACTCAAAGAACATCAGTCCACTAATCTAATTTCAAGATTTGTTGCCATGTTTTTTTTTATGACTTTTAGGTGCAATGTTATCTCATAATAGTGTTGTTAGGGTTAACCAATCCGGGTTAGTCCAATTAGTAAATGATGTCTAGTAGACTTTCACCAACTTGGATTTGATTTGGCTACTAAGGTTTTCACATGGGCTCTCCGGCCCAATGATTAGTTTGCTAAACCAACTAATCTTTGGAAAAAAATCATCAAAAAATGATGTTAGGGTTTTCAAGATTTATGATTTTTAGTGATTTGTTGCCAACAGGTGTATTCTTTAATGTCATTTTGTTTCCAAAGTCTTGTAATACATTGATTGCTCTTAAAGTTTTCAAGATTTGTGCTTTAGTGGCAATGCCTAACGAGTGTTTGTCTCTGGCTTTTGTGCAGTTGGATGGGGAGCTTTCCATCTAGGTTTCGCAGGCGGGAACATGGATCCAGAGCCCGGGAGATGCCGTAGAACAGATGGGAAGAAATGGAGGTGCTCAAGAGACGCTGTTCCTGATCAGAAGTACTGTGAAAGACACATCAACAGAGGCCGTCACCGTTCAAGAAAGCCTGTGGAAGTCCAATCTCTCCAGACCGTTACCGCTGCTGCGTCCAAAGCGGTTACAACGGCGCAACAGCCTCTGTTCGCTGGTGGTAGTAACCGGAACAATGCGCGTACATCACGTAACCGCAGCCTGGCCACTGCATCTCAATACATCAATCCTTTTACAGACTCTCTACATAACAACAGGTATATATACACATTTTTCATTACTTTGCATATTCGCGTCGGTTCATGTTCATAGCTTACTTACATATAATTGCAAAGCAGAGTCCAACATCAGGTATATCCATCCACTGTTAACTTGCAAGCCAAGGAATCTCCTGTTGCTCATCAGAAACAGAGAAACAACAACAACAACAACAACAACAACAGCCCTTTTGAGTTTGGACACATATCCTCTGATTCATTACTCAACCCAAACTCCGCAAAGAGCTATGCAAAGCTGAAATCAGATTGGACGCAGCTTTCAATGTCAATTCCAATAGTATCATCATCATCTCCTTCCTCCACACACAACACCACTCAAGACAAAACCACTCTGTCGCCTCTCAGGCTATCGCGCGAGTTTGATCTTTCGATCCAAAGCGAGCAGGAAACAGTCGAGCCTGTCAAAAAGATGAATACTTGGATACCAATCTCATGGGGAAACTCATTGGGAGGTCCTCTAGGTGAAGTACTTAACAGCACAACGAATAGCCCCACTTTGGGATCTTCTCCTACAGGGGTTTTGCAAAAGTCAACATTTTGCGCACTCTCTAACAGTAGCTCTGTAAGCAGCGCAGAGTACAACAGAAACAATGTGGACTACTTCCATCACACAACCTGAAACTAGTTATCAGAAGGCTTTGTTTTGTGTTTTAATTAGTTTCTTGGTGCATTGCACTTCTTTTTTGTTCTGCTGTGTTTCTTTCTGAGCTTCAAAGAGGAAATGAGAGGAGAGAAAAGGGGAAACTTTTGTTCTTCTTTAACGGATTCTTTCTTCGTTTTCGATTTCTGATTCTGTTTTTCTTTCTCATAGTGATGTAATATAATAACAATCTTGATTCTAATTATATTACAACCAGACAAAAAAAATAGAAAGTTTAAACCGTTTTGATTGCTTTGGGCAGATCCAAAATAGGGTTTTAGTGCTCTGTAATTGTGACTTAAACGGTTAGACCTTTCCACATAAGGAAATTATTGTTGCGGGATTTCAGCTAAGTTTGAAATAGTTAGAATTATGGTCAAAATAGTCCGAATAAAAGAAAGTAATCAAAATAAGAAAGAAAGTGTGAGGTCTAAAACTCTATATATCTATAACTAGGTCGAGGTTGATCAACAAAATGGAAGAATGGAGAGGTCGTTAATTGACGAGTTCTCTAAAAATTATTAAGGTTGTGGGTTTGTAAATGTAGTTCCGAGGTTAGCACAATACAAGATGTGCAATTACAAATCGTAAATGTTGTATTTATAACAGAAATAGTTAAATTTCTTTTTGGACCGGTAAATTCTTGATATGTTTCAGTTTTTCGGCCGAGCAAATTAGACGGACTGAACAGATTTTGATGAGTTTAGGCCTCTTCAAACATTCAGTATATGGACTTCAGGATCTAAATATTTACTGGGCTTACAACTCCAAGAATTGTTTTGGGCCGAGATGAGTAATGAATTAATGATGGCTCGCAGATGATACGTAAGCCCTAGTGTGATATACTATTCGTCTTGACCAGTTTAGTACTTTAGTGCTTTAACTCGATAAAGAAAATAAGAATCTATGATTACTTTATCATCGTGAGTCTCATTGGCATGATGTCATGTCACTGCGCATAAAAGCTTCCCACTAAGTACGAATAATATTTATATCATTGCATTAATTTGATAACTCTTTTTAGTTATTTATCATACCACACAACAAAGAGAGTGGGAAAAAAAAACTTCTTCTTCTTTTTCTCTGAGAGTTGCAAATAGAAAGAGAGAGGAAAATTCGAAAACTATCATTTTCTTTCATTTCATTTACATAAGAGAGATAGAAAGACAAAGAAATATATTTTCTTCTTTGATCTGTTTATGTTCTAAATTTTCATGTTTTATAATTTACTTATATATCATATGATGGAAGATGGGTTTTGTTCAGTCATGATCATTCTCCGGTTGTTTAGTTCCCATTGTTGCTGTTGTTGAAGTTGTCTGATAATCAGAATCCGCGTCATCTCCGACAATCTTAACCGGAGAATCTCTTGTTCCGCCACCAACCGGTTATTGTCTGTATTCACTCGTTGAAGCTGGTAAATAACTAACCGGAGCCGGTTCCCGAGCTCACGGTTTTCCATATCGAGCTGATTTACTTGGTTCCGTAAGTTATCAATGTGACTTTGTTTACGCATCCTCGACCGTTTGGCTGATTCACGGTTCGATTCCATCCTCTTCCTCTTCCTCTCTTCGGTCATCTCCGGTTGGATTAGTTTATTCCGGTTATGATTCTGTTCTCCCGAATCAAAATTTGTGATGGCTGTCTGTTTTGGGTCGTCCGAGTCCAGTTCGTCTGCTTGAGTGCACGGTATGCCCTGTGAACTGACGGCGTCTTCAAAACCGGGGTTGGTTTTGATGAAACCGGCACAAGATTCGTCAGAACCGGTTTTAGTATCATCAAAACCAGAATTAATTCTGACGAGACCAGGGTCGGATTCACCATAACAAGGGCTGGGAACGTCCGGTTCAAGAGAAAATTGGTTCATGGAAATGAGATCAAAGCAGTCCCATTCCCAAGGAGTGAACCCGGTTTGGAAACCAGAAAATTGATTAACCGAACCCGGTTCTAGGAAAGAGAAGGCCGGTACAGTTGACAACATAACTGCTTATTATTTTTTCTAATAGAGATGAGAGAGATTAGAAGGGGAAAAGGGAAGAATTGCATAGTTAGAGGCTAGCATTTATAGCCAAATTAAGAGGGGTATATTAGTAATATATGTAAATACGGTATAATATAAACAGCTTTTGAGTCATGTTGCACTATAGTGGGGTTGAAACTTGAAAATTCTAATGTTTCGAGCCAACTTTTGTAAAAGCATGAAATATTTTGTGGGGCACCAATCCTCGTTTTGGGTCCATATAGCACGAAAAAAAGATATTAAAATTCTGAATTTTAAATAACCAAATGTTTGTAATAGCTTAGTGATGAAGAAAACATCCACATTTCACACGTTTTTAATATATACTATATACACCAAACTAATTCAAGAATGACATTTTGAAAATGTTTACTTTTCAAATTGAAATTGAATACTTCGTCTAATTTTCTTTGGATCTTTTTTTTTTATTGTGGCTCGAGTAGTCGGCAGAAAAAAACGATGAACAAATACTTTAGTTTAAATATTATATACATTCAAGAAAACATTCCACGAGTGATTACACCAATTTATTTTTATTTTATTTTTTTTGAACAAACTTACACCAATTTATTGATCATAATACTTTTTATTTCTCTCGAATGCACATGTTTCGTTTTAACAAAAAAAAATGTACATGTTTCGTTGCATGCATGTGCATGTGCATGGGTTTAATGTTTGTCATTACGTAAACATTAAAAAAAATTACATTTAAACTATTATCACAATTAACTATTTTCCTTTCTTCAAAATCCTAATTTTTTGTATTGTGAACATATACTTGCTATGAGATTGACAGCCACGATAGAATAGTTTCTGGTTCTTTTGGTGGTCACTATTTAGTCGTCATGCATCTTTCTTAAAGAGAAAAAATCTTCTTAATTTCTTTATACACGAGCTGGACACTGAATAGGGACTAAAATCATCATTTCAATCTAATTAAAAAGAAGAAAAAAGAAGACAAAGAGTGGAGAAAAGTTAATAAAACAGAAGAGAAATAAAGAATCTAAGGAACACTTTCTAATTAACTGAAGAACCAAACTAAAAACAAATAATATATAGAGTTGAAGCAAAAGCTGGCGCGTGACCCAACGCGCCCCTCCATTTTTCTCTCCCGATCTATAACTCTCGTTCCTCCTCTTTGCGGCGCGTGACCGCCTCCCCGCCGTCGGGATTCGCCGGCGTGCGGGGAGGGCCTCTCTTTTTCGTTCTTCTTTCGCCGGACGGTGGCCGTGTGAGGGTGTGTGCTCTTATCGGAGTGGAAGAGCTCTGAGATCTACTTGTGTTAGCGGCGAGATTCAAGCTTAGGCGGCGAGTCTCAGAGATCCCGGTGGTTCCGTGGCGTGACCCCGTCTCCTGATTGTCCGGATTCACTCCTTGAGGACGGAGGTGGCTATGGCGGTTTGGCGGCGTACGGTGCTTAGGGCTTTCGCGAAGACGCAACGGACCAACGATTCTCAACTCGTGGTGTCTCGACTCGGCGGCTCAAGGGGACGACGGCGGTCCTAGGTCGACGGCGACGGCTGTACGGCTTGTTCCCGGTGAAGTTCTGTCGATTTCTCTGTCTCGTCCCTCCGGCAGTGGCTCGTTCTTCCAAGCTCGGCGCTTCCGGTTTATGGCCTCTCTCTTGGCGATTGGTTTGCTCGGGTTATGATAGCTGGTTTGTTTCTGAGAAATTCAATTTGGGAATCTCTTCTTTTGACTAAAGCTGGAACCTTGGTTTGTTCGATTGTTTGAGAGAAGGTGGTTTAGACTTGGTTGTCTATTTTGTGAAGGTTTAGTACTGGTTTGTTGTGGCCCTGGTTTTGTTCTGTGTGCCAGTTATTTAACTCAGGAGGAGCTAGTAAGGCTGCGGTTGTGGTGATGCTTCGGCTATTAAGCCCCGTCAGCTTGTATAATCCCGTGGTCTAGGACCGGATCCAGGAGTTGTTGAGATCGATCTTCAGATGTGGAGGGTAGTCTGGATTGGCTCTTTCTATACTTACTGTCGAATGGTCCTAAATTTCTCGGGTTATCGGATGAAACCACTTCCTGAGGTTTCCTATTGGTTTCTTCAGTCTTCTTTGGGCCCTGATCTTTCCAAGACCGACTGCTCCATTCTAAGACTCCAAGATGTTTATCGGTAGTCTTGCCTCAATTGCTCTCGAGCTAAATTGGCAAATTATCGAATGCTATATTTCTCATGTTTTTTTCAACTTTTTTTGGCATGAGATCTTATTTTAGGTTTAGCAATTTGTGTTTTCAAGTTGTAACACCTAACATTTCATTTTGATTAATGATATTAATATTCTTATCAAAAAAAAAGAACCAAACTGGTGCTTTGCATGAGAGCTGAGACCAATTCTTTTTGTAAAGAACCCTATAACCTTTTTTCTTAAAAGAACCCTATAACCTACGACCAGAAAGCATATATACTTGCTTGCTACACGGAAACATTGAAAGATAAACTAGTATATATGCCCGATTCAAAGTGTATAGAAATTTTAATTAGTGATTCACAAGTAATATTGAAAAACAGAGAAATATGAAAATTTAATAAGTTACCAAAGTATATAGAAGACTTGAATTAGATTTATAGGTTTAGTTGATTCAGTAGAAATATTAAGAAGCATATATAGAAGACTTGGCCGACCAAAAAAAAAGACTTAAATTAGATTTATAGGTTTATATGAAAAGTTTAATGTTTTATTAAATGTTGAATCAGATAAATTATTTTGCAATAACTTTAGTTAGCTCATTTTAGGACTAGAAAAATATATGTGGAGCAACAGCCACATGCATCTCACTTTTTTTTTTTTTTTAAAGGATATTCATAACATGCATCTCACTTGCCAGACTGATGTTTGGTTCGATCTCGATCTCATGTGAAATGAAACTTTAATCTCCAATAAAAAAGCTTTACATATATTACCATTTTCAATAATTCCAACTTCATTTATATATAGAGAGACCAGCGTTCCATTACATATTTTATATATATATATATATATATATCTGGATATACTATTACGTGAATCTGCACATCTTATGTCTTTGGTTCGGTCTCGTGATGGAATCAAACTTTAATGTTCAATAAAAAGGCTTCTTTTTTTTTTTTTTTTTTTTTTTTATATATATTTTTTTCTTTTTTTTTTTTTAATAAAGCAAAAGTCCCCTGTTAAGGGTTTACAATCCTGCTCCTACAACAGAACACAGGCAGAGTGCCATAACTTAACCAAAACAACGTCTGGAAAACCAAAGGAGGGAAACAAGAGTGAAGCAAAAATAAAGAGGAAGCAAGATCAATTTGTCTGGAACGTCTCGAACCAATGGCTTCGCATATTAGCTTTTTCAAAATATCCCAGTTTCATTTTTGTCAAAATATAAATAAACATTCCATTGCATAAATACATGGATATATATACTATTTTGTGGAGAAACAGAGATACATTACAAACATCTAAATCTGAAACCTCCTATCAAAAATGTTAGAGAGGTCCATTAATATTATTTTACATATTTTTAGGCATATGTTGAATCTTTTATATATAATTCAAATAAAGTTCATGCCATATTGCGAATCACTCATAATACATTATTCTTTACCCTTCTGTTAATCAACGAACTTCCCTTTGCTTGAGGAAAATACCTAAGTTTTGAACTTTTGATGCGTATATAATATGGGTCTATGTATAATTGATGTTCTGTTTATTTATTTTTGTTAACACAATTGATGATTTATATTTACATAAAAGATAATTAAATACTTATGAAAACTTAACCAACTTTAATTTATTTTTCCAGGTGATCAAATTCTTGTAAGTGAAAGAACAATGTTTAGTTTTAAACAAGTTTAAAAAAATCCACACTGAAAAACTATCATTGGAGAATTTTAGTTGATCCTTAATAAATATTTCATATCTGATTATAATTATCATAACGCAAACTTGGAATCATGTACGAGAATTAGTTAGATTCGGTGTACACTTTTTCTGCAAACATTTCCTTATTTGGTAGATATAGTTATAGTTGAATAGAATTTCATGTATTTAAACAGAAATAATAAGTTGTATATGAAAAAAACATATATATTCATGTATTTTCCACTATAAATATGTCAATGTCCTTGCGTACACCGCTTGTATATGCTATTAGCCGACGACGGCTACAGTTTAACTAAATCTTTAGTTAAAGTCGAGGGGGAAATCTTTAATAAAAAGCATACGACCATCTTTTATATATTTTCTTTTCTTTTCAAAATGGTAAGATATACAAATAAAAGGGGTATTCGCAGTTTCTATTACGCATGTAAAGTTAATAACCACTACCAAAATAGGACATATAACGACAAGAAAATATAAATTGTTAAAAAATAATGTGTCGATACATCGATATTTGGCAATGGATGTTAACATGCAACACTCTTCCGCTTTAAATCGTCTTTAACAACATCTGTCGTTTCTAAGAAATTTGAGTTGCAAATATTCGATGTTTATTAACTGGTGATTAAAACGAAAAAGGAAAAGCCATGGATTGTAATTAACGATATATATATGAGTTAATGGATGCAAATTAAGCAACGTATGAATCCACTAATTCTGGCTTTTAAACATCTCTTTTTGTTTTCTATATGTTTGTGGTGGAGTGTTTGGTGAGATTTAACGCGTGGCGTCATTTGGCGCATCATTATTTAGGGTTCTCCTTAATTATATAGGTGGATTATATACTTTTGATTATGAGGATTTGATTCATCTACATAAACAAAATTGGTTTTTCAGTATTGGACTTAAGACCGATGATTGAACTACGTTTTAGGTTTAGGTTTAGGTTTAAACTACGTTTTGGGTTTATATTTTCCGAGTGTACCTCCATCATGAGCTGAATCATCGGCCGAGATCACCTGTGAATCTGTGAGGTTCGAGTTCTTAATGGTATTGCCTGGATTGCATAAGGCCTTTGTATTGGTAACTGGCCCAAAATAATAACATTAGGTTGACTTTTACCTCACGTAACACGTCAACGTTTTCGATATCCTTTCTTCGTGTGTATGTATTGATTAGGTTCAGTCCCACTATAATCTCCTCCACGCCACTCACATACCAGTAGCCAGTAGTGGCAAAAAAATATTCACACGTATTGTCAAGTTTTCTGGGCTTCTAACCTAAAACTAAATTGATAATAAGTGGATTGGCACGAGCCACTTTCGGGCCGGGTTACGAGAGTGTGTGAGTCATGCTCTGATACCATGTCAAGTTTTATGAGCTTTCAACCTAAAACAATTGGTAATAAGTAGATTGACACAAGTCTCTTATATATTAATCATTATCATTCCCAATTTTTAATGTGGAATAACTACTACACACTTTTTAGAGATTAAGGTCTCATGGTCCATTAATTCCTACAATATCTCAATATATATGTATCAAATGATTCAATATAAAGAAGTTAAGGTAGTTAGTTAACTTCTTTAAGGAGGAGGAAGTTAGGGTAGGTTGAAGAGGAGGTAATAAAGTTGCAGAATGGTGATGCAGTTGATTTCGAAAACCAATTTCAGGAAAATATTTTGGTGGTCGGATTTTTTTTTTGTTATTAAGTGTCGTTAGTTAGTGTAATCTCGTGTTTAGAGCATGATCTAGGAGTCTTTTGTGCATCGAGTTATAGATGTGGAAAACAATCGACAATCGAGCCTTTTAATTTTGTTATCCAATAGTTTTTTTTTCCAGATTGCCGGATGAAATAATTTCCTATTTTTAAATGTAGCTGCTCCTTATTCGGATTCCGGACGGTTATCGGAAATTGGCTTTGTTGCTTTCGAGTTAACGAGATAATGTACCAATTGTTTTATTTTCCTCGTTTTTCTGTCTTTTTGCGTAAATTCAATTATTAGATTTTTTCAATTGTCAATTCAAGTTATAACACCTAAACATTTCATTTTTAATGATATTACATTTTTTATAAAAAAAGTTATTTAATAGATATGAATTTATCTGTGATATTCTCTTATTATGTTTTAGAACGGTGTTTCAAAAATATAAATTCAGTATAAAGAAGTTAAGGTAGTTACTAAAAAAAATAAAAAATATGTTTCAATACAAACAATCTACATTCTAGAAAACATATCTGAAAACTATATGCATTCCTATTTCTTCTCTTAACGAAAGGAGTGAAGATATATATATATATATATATATATATATATATATATATATATATATATATATATATATATATATATTTTCCGGGAAAGATAAGAACATTGACAAAATAAAAGATAAGAACAAAATAGTCTAATTTTTGTTCAACAGATTACTGACCAAGATTGACTCTATATATAAAGATGGTTTGGTCATTGGTGTCAATATCTAAAAACTAATCACAAAATGGAAAATCTCTCTACTTTGCTCATGGTCGCTCTCCTCCTTTGCGTCGCCTCGCGAACGTGCACCGCCCGCCCTGAACCGGCCGACTTCGCTTCCTTCACAATCTCTCCGGCCGACATACTTAGTCTGGTTAGTCATATATACGTACCCATTTATTATGTTGATTTTATACGTAATTATATAACTTTCTTTGTAACCAAACAATTATATAACTTTTCATTTTTAAATGTTTAATTACATATAGGAAATGATAGAATCAAAACTAAATGAGGTGGCGGGAGAGATCTGCGAAAATAACGAGGACGAAGATTGCTTGATGAGAAGAGCATTGACGACTCATCTTGATTATATCTATACACAGAAGAATAATAACCCTTGACAGTTTGTGACCAAAAAACAAAGAATAATAACCCCTAGGTTAATTGTTTGAATTGTCGTTCGACTCATATCACGTCCACATGTTGTATATGTGATTATGTGTATATAAGAAGCATGAATTATTTCAGTTAATTCTTTTAATGAGAGTGTTAAATACTTAAATTATTCCCAAATGTTATGTATATAGAATTTCAGTTATGTTTTCTTTGGTTGGAAAGTGTCAATGGTTCCCACATATTAAAATTACGTGTAAATATTAAAATGGGACCACGGAAAATGGAATGAAGAAATAAAAACCATGTGAAATAGTGTAATTAATTTGTATGTAACGCTAATATTGGGGAATCACAGAAAAGGGTTCACAGAAAAGAAAAACATACAACATCTAAATCCAACTAAAACTGAAGTGGTTCCTTATTATTAGTTGGTTCCAATACATTTCTAATTCAAAGTCTGTTAAGAAGAACACTATGCCATATTATCGGTATTAGTAATTGCTAGTCCTAATTCAAAAAGATTAGTCGGACCTAAGATCCACAAACTTCTCGGTTATTTTGAAAAAGAACATCTAAATCCAAACACCCTTAATTTGAAAACATACGATTAGTAAAATTCTACAAATTTACAAATTCATTTCACGACCCCACAAGTTAACAATCAAATTCATAATAAACATTAATATAGTTTCTTTTTGATATATTGCATATTTCTGGTTTTATTAAATAGATAAAAAGGAACTCCAAGTCTGTCAGCAGGAATTACAATCAAGGGGCACATTTGCAAGAGCCAATAAAATGTTATTTCATATAAAATCTACCATCTGGAGAGATTTGCAGGCTTTTGAAGTGATAGATCAAAGGGGAATGATGAAGAACTCCCCTTTGATGGCTCATCCAAACTCATGAACGGTTTAGCCACATCCTCGTCCTCTGGAGCACCGGTTAGCCTCTGAACCAACTCTTTGAAGTTTACCGGCTCGACTCGGTAAACGTGTGGATGCATTTGCTTCAAAGGCGATGTTATAGGCCTCTTCAAGGGTTTTAAAGGTTGTTTTTGGGTCGAATGGAGTGAGGTTAAGTAATTTCTTGTTGCCCGTGTCGCGGTTTCTTGAGCACTAAGGTAACCTTGAGACATAAACGCATGTGATGAAGCTTCCATATAGGTGAGATTATGGCTTTTGAAAGTTCTTGGGTTAAACTGGATGTCAAGTTTGAGTGTTCTATATTGATGGGTATATCATGTATGCATATATATATGATTATTGTGCAACAATTTCAACGGGGTCCAGCCTTTGGTTTTTGACTCTTATTAAGGGTTTGACTTTTGAGAACCATGCTCTTTTTGTTAGTTTTGTTTATATGTGAATTGAAGAAAAATGGAAATTTTCAACGTGTGTGTTCTTAATATTTTATTGATTTTTTTTTCTTTTTTGGTACTTTCTTGATATGTTCTGGGTGGAAAACTATTAAAAGGAATATTCTATAATCAATTTGAACAATTTTGTCCAATATAATATAGAAGGCCGTCCACGTGATATTTGTTATTTGTAATGAAGATTACTACTTATCAATATATAGCCTCCGGAATTGAATCTTAATCGGCCTTTGTGGAAACATGTGCAGCCATTTACAAAAAGTATTGACACTACATATCTTTTCTTTTGTTTATGGATCAAAAATTACAAATACAAAAACACTATATTACATAATGTTGGAACATATTTAACATAATAAAGCTTTGGGCTTTTTATGTGTATAAGTGAATGAGAAATAAAATGGATTATGGACTCATAAAGACTATGAGTTCATAATATGTTGGTACTTTTTAATGAGAAAACAAGTGTAAAATGTTTTACATTGGTTAGATGTAAATTTTTTCATTTGTATAAATAAGGACACTCTCATGTCATTGTCCAAATAGCTTGGACTACACTATGAAGTGTAAGAGAGAGGATAGAATGACCACACGCGCGTGTTGCCGCCGCCGGGCCTAAACCTTAGGTTTTGGGTCTTGGATCTTGGGTTTTGGTAATAGACCCCGAAGAGGTCTTCGCGCGCGTATTATGCTCTCGTTGATTACCTTGTACCCCACTTCACCGAAAGCTCCACTCACCTCCGTGATTTACGTGCACTTCCAACAACTCCTCGATCTCTTTCATCTCCTTCCTCTACAAAACATAGTGTTAAAGCTCTCAGTCAGACATATAGCTACCACGCACAAAAAAAATCGTTTCAAAACTTGTTCCTTCATCTCCTTCTTTGTAAGTAAGTCTCGAGAGTATACATCGTGCTTTTGTTCGTTGGGAATGTTTTCGAGTGATAGCAAATTCGTTTCGATAACGGTTTTATCCTGGGATTCGAGAACCGTCTCACTGCGGATGATAATTCGAATTAAAAAAAAAACTTCATAGTCTCGATTCCGTTCATCTTTCCTTAACGCATACACCAATCACAATTCATTCACCATTCGTATATAACCCATACTTTGGAGTCTACGCATAACAGTACTATATTTACTCATTAAATGTATTATATATTCAGAAAAGTAACAATCTATTTTTAACCTTTAGATTCGCGCAAAATGCGGGAGACTTGGTTTTTCATGTGTTGTGTTAAACTTAAACACTATATGGAGCTTTTTTTTTGTTATATATCTGTCGCAATATGCTATGTTTCCAATTGACGTGGACCATAGCCAACTCAATGAACAATACGAATATTCAAGTAATGCTAATATGAGATTGTTTTATATTGTGTTTTGTATAATCAGAGGAGTTGAATAATATATGCAGACTGTCAATGAACTAATCCAAAGCACCGGATCCTCGCGAACTTTGAATGAGGATAGGCACAAATAAAGACAAAATAGGCACAAATAAAGACAAAAGAGTTAGCGACTTCCAAATGTCTAGGACAACGACCAACGCCACATGCAAAACCGTTGGTTATGTCATGCATTTGGGACGTGGACCAAAGCTTACGACCAAATACTACATAGTTTTTATTTCCGTCTTCCCCATGTACAATTACATAGTAAATTATATTACTATATAAATATTTTGCAACCATTATACATCGAAGTACTTTAAAAAGAAACTTAGGAGGTGTTATTCAATTGTGAAATTTAATAGAATTGAATGTATTTCAAATCCAAAGTGAAATTCAGTGTTATTCAATTGTGTATTTGTTAAGAGTACATTAAAATCCATTAAAATCCCTTGTTATTGGATTAAGGATTTGTAAGATGTAATTTGAAATACATTCAAAACACCTGTTATTCAATATCTAGTTGATTTTATTAGATTTCAATTATTATGGATTTTAATGTATTCTTTTACTTAAAAGAAGAGTAAAACAAATCCTACAGTTTTCATAAGTATTTCGAAGGACTTTATGTAAGAAATAGCTGTAAGAGAGATAGACCATCGTCACTCTTCATCATGTCAATGGAGAAGATTTGTTTCGGCGAACCTTGATTGTCTCAGTCGTACGTTGCTTTGCCGTACCAGACTTAACAACATTTTGCTTTTCTCTGTTTTTGTCGGTATTTGTTGCAGGTAGCCGTTGTTCCATTGGAGTGATGGGCCTACGATTCTCTTGAACCAATATTGAAGTGTTCTTACGCATCCATACCTTCTGACCCATAATTTCAGACTTGCATACATTGCCTATCTGTTCCTTCTTCTGCAAGTCATGTCTGTTTTCTTCTTGTGTCTGAGCTAAAGCTCTGATAGTTATCACCTTTCAGGATTGTGTTTGTCACATTATGCTAACGAATTTGGTAACTATTGTGTTTGTAAACAATAGTTATCTGTTCGAATTTTCTCCTTCGCTAATTAAAGCATGTTTGTCACATTATGCTGCTTGGTAACGAATTTTCTCCTTCGCTAATTTTTTTTTCTGTTGATGTGCTCAAACAGCCAAGGCGGGGTTGCTTTGAGAGACGGGAGGAAGGTGGCGAAACATTTATCAGTTTTTTGGTAAAATTCTATTATAATAATAAATCTCAATTTATCTCACTTATTGGTAGTACTAATTCTCACATCACAGCTTGTTTTATGTACACTTGAGAATGAATATCAACTCTGGATATTTGGCAAAAAAAAAAAACTCTGGATCCGTAGTCAATATGCAGTTGATTTTACATTTTTATCATTGATTTTAAATTGCAACAGACTCCACTAAAATCCTCAGTAATATATTACAAGCAAATCCTTAAAAATCCATCATGCATTTTTAATTTTACTAGAGAATTCAACCAAATCTATTAAAATACTTTTAATTCTAACTACATTAAAATCCATTGAATTCCACGGTTGAATAACACCTCCTTACTAACAGTCAAACCAAACAACAAAACTCACCATGGCATATCAGGATAATCAAACGGCACAGATTGAAGAGGAGAAGTCTTACTCAAATCAGAATGCACATAACCATACACCCTCATCACCTGATCATCAGCAAAATTAAGTGCTCTAATCATCTCATTCCAACACTTATCACCATCATAAATCGGATTATGATCACCACTACAAGGCTGACAACCCGTAAAATGCGTTACAAACGCTCTTCTCCGACTCCCTCTCCCACCAAACTCGCCTTTCAAAAACCGCTCCTCTCTAAACGCACCGTACCGCTCACTCACTTTCTCCCCGTGTCGTCTACGCAACGTGGCATCCTCTCGTTCCATCTCGAGATACCGCTCCGTCACGTTAGCGAAACCGTCAACGACACCAATCCAATACCCTTGAAGATAATACTCTGCTTCGAGGTATATCTTAGGGTAATACAACTCTTTGTGTTTATACAGCAAATAAATCAGAGCCGTCTGATCATCTGACTCGGGGAAGAGTTTATCTTTGAATATAGACCGTTGGATCGGACCCCACTTGGCGTAATCAGGACTTACCGGGCCCATACTTTTCCACGTGTCAATTAACTCCATTGACCATTGACAGTTTCTAATGAGGAAAACGCCGGCGTTTAACGCCGTCCAACTCTGTTTATCGTAAATAATATTTGCCCAACCGTGAACCACGAGATTGTGGTGACGGTAACGGTGAAGCGGCGGCGTGAATTCCATATCGGTGAAAATCGCGTCGGAATCAACCCACCAAATCCACTCCGCCTCTGGATGAGCAAGCATCGCCGCTTTTACCACCGGAAGTTTGGCCCAATACGAATTCATCTTTGGATGAAGCAAAGAATTGCTGTAGAAGATGTCGTGGCCGTGGATTCGACAGTAATCGACTTTGTTTTTGAAGCACCGGAGCAATAGATGATCTCCGATTGGGTTTTTACACGGTGCAGATTGCGAACCGGTTACCATAACGATCCGGGTTTCAGAACCGGGTTTGAATGAGGGGTGTGATTCAAGCCATTGTTTTCGTTTCTCGTCCCATCCTGTGATTGAATTCTCGATCGAGTAGCTTAGATCCGGATCATCGTAAAAACCGGGATCAGGCGGGTCGAATTGCATATCTAAACCGGAGCATTTAACTGTGTCTCGCCGTAAACCGGTTTGGGTAAAATAAGAGGAGGGTGAAAAAAATGAGATGTAAGACCAGACGAGAATCAGAGACGTGAAAGCTCCGGCAAAGAAAATAGCTCCGTCAGACACAAAGACGGCGGTTCTGGTCTTTTTCACCATCGATAATGATGATCAGAAAATGCAAAAACCTTAATCTGTAAAAAAAAAACTACAACATAGTGATGGAAAATATATAAAAAAAGTCTCAGTAAAACTTTAGAAAGTGGTGAAGTGACGAAACCACTTTTCCGTTTTAGGGTTCATTAGCTTAAAATGTGAGGTGAATTAGTCAGCTAATTGTATCGTAATAAAAGGGAAACTACTTAACATTTCTAAGTAACATTACGAATGGATAGGATTGGACCATTTCAGCATTTATTGTGTTAGATTAGATCCAGAATTTTAAAAGGAAGTTTAAACTAGATTCAATAAATTTTAAATTATTCAATAACACAATAGATTAGTGGGCTTTTATAATTATTTCAGCATTTATTGTGTTAGATTAGATCCAGAATTTTAAGAGAGTTTAAACTATAGTATTCAATAAATTTTAGCTTATTCAATAACACAATAGATTAGTGGGCTTTTATAATTATTTCAGCATTTATTATGTTAGATTAGATCCAGCATTTATTGTGTTAAATTATACTACCATCTGTTTATAATTGATTCATGTTTTAGTATTTTCATATGAATACAACATGTTTATAAATGCATTGTTATTTGTTATTTACAATTTTTATAGTTTTAAACCAATAACATTTTAACAAATTTAATTATATCTATTGAAGTTTACAATTTATAATGATTAACTAATAAAAAATGTATAGAAAATGTAAAACATCAATTTTTATGATACAAAAATAAAATCTAAAAAATCAATCTTTTAGGAATGGATGGTTCATTTTGACCAAAAAAATATATCCTTTCATAATTTTAGGCTATTGAAAACTAGATTTTGAATTTGTAATTCTATATATGCCATTTTTTTGTCCTAATTTTATTTCAATAGACTGCAATTTCTATAATAAAAAGTCAAACTCTGTTTCTCAATATATAGATAAAAATCTAACTAATATTTTCTTAATTAATATTAAAGTGATAAGGTCATTTAATGACATATTATTTAATTTCCCAAAGTTTAGGCTTTCAGTATTTGAGGCCCATATTAATTTTGATGCTTTCAAATCTGTGACCCAATCTCTATTATTTTACATCAAGCAAAACTCCCAATTGGCAGTTTTGAAAGTTGAATAGAATAAGTAGTTTTGAAAGTTGGAACAGATTTAAAAAAAGCCCACTTAGTTTGGGCCGGAAGAGTAGTCCAAAAAGTTCCTTGAAAGCCCACTAATTATTGGATTCGATATGAACAGACACTGTGTCGTCACTTTGACGCGATGCAGATTGAGATTGGTTTATAGTTCCGTGAGTGAATGACCGGACCGGTTGAACCAACTTCACTCTCCCGTAGGACCCG
The DNA here is from genome assembly GCA_030180135.1 of Orychophragmus violaceus. Taxonomy (NCBI): domain Eukaryota; kingdom Viridiplantae; phylum Streptophyta; class Magnoliopsida; order Brassicales; family Brassicaceae; genus Orychophragmus; species Orychophragmus violaceus. The sequence continues at coordinate 2,018,822 of CM058239.1, forward strand.
AACAAGGTCGACCCCACGTGGGGACACCTTAAACTCAAACACACTCACGACCACAGAAATTAAAAGAGTTTGGCAAGGAAGAAGCAGCTGCTGCAGAAACAGGACAAGAATAGAATTATTACTAACATTGACGGCAACTAGGCCTCCTTCTCCGACTATAGACCGCCGTCTCCTGCCGGTTTAAATTCAATTTTTTGGAATTTTGCTGAATTCTTCTAACAAAGTCCAAAAAGATGGAGCGGGGAGCTTTGTTGGGTTCTGCGTCTTCTTCATATTGCTATATTCCCTTCAAATTTGGCCAAACAAGACAGAATTTTTCGTCTTTCACGCCGGAGAATAAGCTGAATCCTAGTAAAATCCGGTTTAGCTGTCCATGGTTTAACCCGGTTGGTTCTCTGTCTTCTCTGACGGCGAAATGCAATATGTACGACTATGCGGCGAATGCAGGCGCCGTTGTGGAGGCTGAGCATCCAGTAGACGACAAAGAGTTTGTCCGTTGGTTCCGTGAAGCTTGGCCTTATCTTTGGGCTCACAGTGGCTGCACCTTCGTCGTTATTATCTCCGGTGAGATAATATCCAGCCCTTACTGTGATCTCATTCTAAAGGTATCGTTTGTGTTAAAGAAGCACACAAGGTGTTCGACTGTTTGTCTCAGTTAAAGTTGTTATGTCTCTGATTGAACAGAAAGTTAAGTAATTTGATTTGTGTGCAGGACATAGCGTTTCTTCATCATCTAGGAATAAGATTTGTTCTAGTTCCTGGAACACAACAGCAAATCGACCAGCTTCTGTCTGAGAGAGGTTAGATAAAGATAAACTTTGCCTCTTGTTATGTTTTGATTCTAAACTAGGAGCCTAAAGGTATATGAGTTGCAGGACGCGAGGCTACATATGTGGGACGTTACAGAGTAACGGATGCAGCATCTTTGCAGGCTGCTAAGGAAGCTGCAGGAGCAATATCAGTGATGCTTGAGGCCAAATTATCTCCTGGACCTTCCATTTGCAATATCCGTAGACATGGTGATAGTAGTCGTTTACATGATATAGGTGTCAGGGTTGATACTGGTAACTTCTTTGCAGCAAAAGTGAGGCTCTTTCTTGACCTTGAGTTTCATCATATTTGTTCTGCCTGACGGATTATCTTGTTGGCTCTTGTTGTGGCAGAGGAGAGGAGTTGTTGATGGTGTTGATTTTGGAGCGACAGGTGAAGTGAAGAAAGTAGATGTTGATCGGATTTGTGAGAGGCTTGACGGTGGTTCTGTAGTCTTGTTGAGGAATTTGGGCCATTCAAGCTCCGGAGAAGTCTTAAATTGCAAGTATGCTCACTCCATTAACCTTAGATTGAATTTTTCTCTCTATATTGTATTGACACACCTTTACCTCGGCAGTACCTACGAGGTTGCTACAGCTTGTGCATTAGCTATAGGTGCAGATAAGCTTATTTGCATAATGGACGGTCCAATTCTTGATGAGAGTGGACATCTTATACGTTTCTTGACACTCCAAGAGGCAGATATGTTAGTGAGAAAACGGGCACAACAAAGCGACATTGCTGCTAACTATGTAAAAGCTGTTGGAGATGGAAGTATAGCTTATCACGAGCCTCCTAACGGTAAGGTGACTTCACCTCCTAACGGGAGAGCTGCATTATGGGGAGAGGGAAACCACACTCCAATCTTTCAGAACGGTGTTGGATTTGACAATGGGAATGGATTGTGGTCTGGTGAGCAAGGTTTTGCTATCGGTGGTGAGGAAAGACTAAGCCGGTTAAACGGTTATCTTTCTGAATTGGCTGCTGCGGCGTTTGTATGCAGAGTGAGTTTGTAATGAACCCTTGGTCTTGATTCTTATTGGTCACCATTTGAACTGAAACCCGTTTGTTTTGCTTCAAGGGTGGAGTCAAAAGAGTTCACTTGTTGGATGGTACTATCAGTGGAGTTCTATTGTTGGAACTTTTCAAAAGAGATGGAATGGGGACTATGATTGCTAGGTATATGCATTCATGTATCAGCCCGGTTTATCGTTCTTACAGTGCTAGACTGACTGTTATGTTGCATTGTCCACAGTGATGTTTACGAAGGAACCCGAGATGCCAAAGTGGAAGATCTTGCAGGAATCAGACATATCATCAAACCTTTGGAGGAGTCTGGAGTTTTGGTTCACAGAACTCATGAGGAGGTGCCTTAGTCCGCATTTCACAGTTTCTATTAGGACATCATGTCCCACATCGGTATTTGGAAAGGATCATTAGTAATATATAAAGGATGTAGTTTCATCGGTTTGGAAAGGATCATTAGTAATATATAAGGGATGTAGTTTCATCTGTTTAAAGATTTGATCTTTGAGTGCAGTTACTACGAGCTTTGGATTCATTCGTGGTTGTGGAAAGAGAAGGTCAGATCATCGCTTGTGCGGCTCTGTTTCCATTCTATGAAGACAAATGCGGAGAAGTTGCAGCGATCGCGGTTGCATCAGATTGCCGCGGTCAAGGCCAAGGCGATAAATTGTTAGGTAAACAAACTAAACTCAAGACATTTGTGTCAAGTTTTTCAATGACAAGCACTCTGTTTGTGCAGATTACATAGAGAAGAAAGCTTCGTCTCTCGGTTTAGAGAAACTGTTTCTACTTACAACTCGAACAGCAGATTGGTTTGTGAGACGTGGGTTTCAAGAATGTTCAATCGAGGTTATACCAGAGACTAGAAGACAAAGAATCAACCTTTCTAGAAAATCTAAGTATTACATGAAGAAGTTATTACCTGACAGGAGTGGCATTTCAGTGTCGAGATTATAAGAACAAGAAAGAAGGACACATCGGCTTTGAATAGTAGCCATGGTCAGTACGGATTAGTCCGCAAATGGTCAAAACCGCTCTGATGCGGACTAAATGCAGACAAACAAGCAAAACTCTGAGCAATATTGTAATAACATTTTCATCATCACCAAAAAGAATTCAGATTGTTTGAATTGATCATTAATAAAGCTAAGATTTTTGTTTATTCATTCCAAAGCTACAGTAGCACCTACCGATTTGAGTTTCTCCATGATCTTATCAGCTTCTTCCTTAGTGAGACCAGTCTTGACAACAACTGGAGCTTTCTCAACCAGATCTTTGGCTTCTTTCAATCCCAGTGACGTGATCACTCTGATCTCTTTAATGACTTTGATCTTGGAAGCTGCTTCGAATTTCTCCAGCTTCACATCGAAAGCTGTCTTCTCCGCAGTTTTGGTCTCACCAGAGGCGGATGCGTCGGCGAGATCTCCGTCGGTGATAGATACGGCGGAACCGTAGCGATTGAGACCGAGTTTATGGCTGAAGAGGATTGAGTAATCGTAAAGCTCGATCCTGTTTAGTTTGAGCAAATCGTCGGCGATCCGCTCGAGTTTCTTTGTTCTAGTTTCGGGAGAAGCGACGGCGCATAATGGGCGAGTAACGGAGATTAGAGGCTTTGAACGGTGGAGGAAGCCGATGGATCTAGCCAACAATCCGGGGATCGGAGCTCGCATTTTCGCCGGTGAGGGGGGTTTTGCTAGGGCTTTCTCCCTCCGTTCAGTTTCATTTCATTTGCCGTTAACTTTCTTTGCTCGTCAAATTGTACGGGCTACGTGTGGCCCATTTAATGAGGCCCATATAGAAGAGAACCACATCAGGGAATAAAAAGGGACCGCGTCGGCGCGCCAGTCTAGGCCTAAGCCTCGGCAATTTTATCAGGATCCCAAGACCGGATCCAGAACCGATCCGAAAAAATTGGGTCGGATCGGATCTGAATTCAGGTAAATTAACGTGTTAAATATGATGATCAAAGACCCGCGATACAGATTCGGGTTAGAGTTTTACCTGCAAATCTTTCGAATACCTGTTATAACCAGTGTTTTTAAAACCGGACCGACTCAGCGGTCGGACTTAGTTAAACTACGAACCATAAGCATATCCGGGTTGAATTGATTATAAAACCTAATGGTAGTTAAACCTGTTAAAAAACCGGATTGGACCGCCAAAAAACCGAAAACCTGCGACCCATTGAACAATATCAAACCAGATTTTATAAAAAAATATTATTTTATATTTTGTTAATTACTTTGTCTTTCTTAAACAATCAAATATAACTATATTAGTTTTAAATATTTATTAAAAAATAAGATTAAATGTGTTACTATATCTTATTTCTTCACTCAATGGATGAATAACAAAGAAAGTAAAAACTATGTATTTAAGAGGCATGATGTGTATGTTGGTGAACAATATGTCTTCAAGATAAATTATCTATTTAAAGTGTTTCAAAACGTCTTTTAGCCTAAATCTCAACATCTTTTAAATAAGTCGAAACGTTGTTGATTTAACATTTAAACTTATGAAGTATTTTTTAATAATTATTACACATGTTTTTAAAAATTATGATTAGTAAAGTGTCTTATTTGATAGTTTAAAATTGATAACATATATATATATATTATTTTTAAATTATCATTAAATCTGGTTGAATCCGGTCAAACCATATCAACCCATGATCCAAAAGCTTTATCGGTTCAGTCGCCGGTCCAGTTTTAAAAACATTAGTTATAACCTATAAATAATATACTATATAATTGTTAGAATTTATTAAAACATGTTAATTATCTGTTAAAATGTGTTAATAGTTGGCCCAATAAAATTCAATAGAACCTAATATGATATGTTTGATTCAATAGAACCTAATAAAATCTGATATAACTTGTCATTTTCAAATATTATTACAGTTTTTTGGGTATTTACGGATTTTTTGGGTATTTATATCCAAAATATCAAAAAACCTGTAAATGCTTGAAATTGAATAGTACCTGTAAAAATTCGAATTTTTACAAGTACGTCACTAACAAACCTGAATCGACTCTGACCCGAGAGAATCTAATCCGAACTTAACCCAAAAGTATACATATTTTTAAATGAATTCTATATTTCTATACACGTTAAACCCAAAATCTGTAAGAATACGACCAAAACTTGACATGAAGATCCGAATGCTCATACCTACACTAGACCAACCCGAACCAATCTGAAAAAGCTGAAAATGTATTTATTTATTCATTATGGAGAAAGAAAGCACTTGCCAACCTAAAAAGAAGAAGAAGAAAATCGTGAAATTTCAAAAGTTTTGGATCTTTTGCGACATGTATGATTATTTTGTTTGTGGACCAAAATACTGCTTTAGCTAATGAAGTCATATTTTCCTGTTTGAACTCGACGTTAAACTGACAAAACAAATAGAAAAAAAAATCGAGTTTAATGTAATAAATTCTACTAATCAAGTTTTCAAAGAAATTAACAGTAACGTCCATATAAAGTAATTCATAGAAAAGGACCCTCTATTTGAATGTTTTGTATATAAGGGACAATGAGGTAACTAATATTCATCTTTTCTTTATGTTTGTTTTAATTAGGCATGTATGTAATAATATTGCTTACGCCTGTATGTTACAACAACAAATATATCTCATTACTAAACCCTAACACAAATTACAAAATGTTTTGATGATATAATGACTGTACATAATTTAAAAGTTTTATGGTTGTTTGAATATATAGGTAGTCATGAGCATGTGATGAACAAGTCCACCAAAATGGTTTCAAGAAACATACCATTAAAAATGGCAAATAGAATTATTTTCTCACAAAAACTTGGAAAATACTTAGGTTCACCCCTAGAGGTGAACCCATTTGTTCACCTCCTCTTTTTTAACCAATAAAAATATGCCATGTAATATTATTTTTAAATAAAATAATAAAATTAAAATTAAGGAATTAAAGACATTCAAATATTTTAAGGACCCTTTGAATGTAAACCCTTTGGGGTTTAAGGTTTATAGATTAGGGTTTATGGTATAAGGTTTAAGCTCTTTGGGTTTAAGATTTAGAGATTAGGGTTTAAGCTCTTTGGATTAGGGTTTAAGGTTTAGGGATTAGGGTTTAGTTTTTTATTTTTTAAAATTTACATGTTGGTTTAGGGATTAGGGTTTATAGTATAGGGTTTAAACTCTTTGGGTTTAGGGTTTATGGATTAGGGTTTAAGCTCTTTGGATTAGGGTTTAGGATTTAGGGATTAGGGTTTAGTTTTTTATTTTTTTAAGATTTACATATTGGGTTTAGGGATTAGGATTTAGTTTTAATTTTAATATTTTAGGTTCAAATTATCGTTTAGGGTTTAGGGTTTAGAGATTAAGATTTAGGTTTTAGTATTTTTTATAAAAAAAAATTATTTTTAAGTTTTGTTTGAAATAAAATATATTTTCTTTTCTTTTATTTTCGTTTTTTATTTTCTTATTTTTAAAACATTTTTAAAATTTTAATTATTTTTAATATTAGATTATGTGGAATTATTTGATTGGTTAGAAAAGGTGGAGGTGAACAAAAGGGTTCACCTCTAGGGGTGAACCCAAGTATTACTCCAAAAACTTTATAAACTACTTTATATCAATTTAAGAAAACTCATTTCTATTGATCACAACCGATACTGATCATTGATTTGGATGAATGGATCGTTTTAAACTCATAAATTCGTTTTTATTTTTCTTAATCGAATTAGAAAAATGGAAGTTTAAAATGACCCTCGAAACTTAACATTTTACATCATGGGATTAATTAAGATATTCCCTATGAGTTTAGGCTCTAGTTAGATGTGTGTAATGGTCAAGTCGTGGTACACAAGGGACCCAACAAGGTTTTGATTCTAGTTAAAGCAAAAATGGGCCAACCCTTAGATTTTTATTGTATTGGTTTACCTTTTACATGACTTTATAAACAAGAAAACAGACCAAAAGAGGCTAGAATCTTAAAAAAAGATTAGCTTAAAAAGCGAAGCTAAAAGATCGTACCAATATTATTAACATGGGGGAGGCAAGAGCCTCATCAAAAGATGCATGGAGAGAGTGTTGTAGTGAAACCAGCCACATATCTTAAAAGCAGTTCCCACTACTTTTTCATATTTGTTCTTCCAAGTAAGCTATTTATGTAAACAATGGTATCAATGATGGCTTAACTATTCATTTCAATTATTTACTTTTTATGGGCTGTTTTCTAAATATAAAGATGATGGGTAAGGGGGGCCATGAACTATATGCATGTGTGATCCATTGAAGACATAAAATATTTATACATATGTGAATCAAATAAAAGACTGGTCCCTTTTATCTCTTTTATAAAGCAAAGGTTGTAAGATGCATTATTAAAAAGCCAATATAAATAAATGGTATACACTTCACAAGAACGCAAATGAATAACTTATCATGTCGACACAAAAAATCAAGCTATCATTTTGTGAATAATTAATCGTAATGTATAAAACGTTGATTCTTTTATATATTCTATTGGTTGATCCGGTTAGTTTCGATAAAAACATATTGTGGTGCTACAATGTCTACTTTTTCCGAATGACTATCATACTGTTATCCCAAATTTAAATGTTTTCCGACTAATATCAGAGATAAACCGAAGTCCAAACTCATAATGTGATTTTTACTTCGAGGAGAATTGAATCCAAGAGAAATGAGATAGTATATTCCCATGTATCTCATTTACTACTCGACCAAGTCCATGTGTAAAATAGTTTCAAATTTGATACCATAGAAATTGTGATGTTAAGGTTCGTTTATGTTTATGAATGATCAAAAAATATGCTAATACATTTTCAGAAGCGTGCAGGCCATTATAGCTGCATTCAGGAGATTCCACCGAAAAGATTCCTCAAGCAAAGTAGCTGTCATAAGATTCTATATATATACAGAAACCAAAATGAAGTGAAGCAGTGAACCACCTCTCTTTAATTAACAAAGCTTTTATGTATTAGACCCATGGATATTTATATACCTTAATCCGTAATAACTCTGGTTACGTTGAACTTGAAATGCTGCGATTGATCTTATAAGTTCATATCCATTATGAATTCCAATTAACTGAATTATTCAATGTAACAGTAACTAACTCATATCAAATGCTCACATAGTTTACAAAAAAAAAAATTAAGGGTATAGACTATAGTTTAGAGCTTCTCGTGTATCAAAATAATAAGTTCATTATAACGGAAAATAAAACCCTATTTCGCATAAACCAAACTAATCACAAAATTAAATTCAACATGAAAAATCAAAATACCAAAAACAAAATAAAAACCACGAATTTATGAACCTTGACACCCTCCTCAATGATCATAATATAATTAGTCCTATTCCAAAAGCAAATTTCATATTATGAACGCATTATCATCAATAGTAAACTCTCAATCTCAAAACCATCACCACACGTGTGAAACCAATTCCAATTTTACGTTGGCCGCCACGCACTAGCCCAAACCACCGGCTGATCTCTCCAACAAAGGAATATTCCGGCGGCATCAGAGCACTGTACCATCGACCAAACCCCTTCTTTATATCTCCTCAACAAAGCTCTGACATCATCCGCCACCTCATCACTAAACCCCACCGCCCCAAACCCTCCGTTCCTCATCCTCCTCGACCACTTCCTCGCCGTCTCTCTCCTCTCCGTCGAACCTGACGGCTCACAAGCCACTAAATCAACGATCGCACGTCCCGCCACACGTTCAAGCATCAGCCTCTCGTTACTCGTCCTAGGAAAACTCTCTTCCAACGACTCAAAACAAACCCTAAACCAACGTAAACATTCGCCAAACGATCTCAAAAACTCATCTTCTTTTCCGACAAGATCAGCTTCTTCTTCTACGACGGTCATAATCCTCGGCCTTAACCGTCGGAACTTCGATATCACAGCGTCTCTAGGGTTTCCACGTGACGCGATCCCATGCAACGCGCCTACGCAGTTGACGGCCAAGACCTCGTCTGGTTTAACATGAAGCTCGTTGAGATCAAACTCTGATAAATCTCCAACGTGATGAATAATATTAAATGTAAAAGGAACTCCCATGAGCCTAGCAAACTTCTCCATACGATTTCCGATCTCTTTCATCATCCGATGCGACGCCGTTTGATCGTTGACCAATTTATTAGCGACCACAACTGTGGTTAGTCTTAGGTGTGGCGCGTCGTCTGAACGTGTGGCTAAAGCTTCTAGAAGAGTCGGCCATTGAGTGCAAAACGTTGAGCTTATGTCAACTATATGGATCTTTGCCTCTCCATCTACTGCTTCCAAGATTGCTCCGTTTGCCGCCACGTGTCCAAACGTGGCCCACGGGCTAACTTCTTGGAACTTGAGGACAGTCTTGCGTGTTGACTCAAAGGAGCAAGTCTTCTCGGTGGCTGCAGCGGTTACCATGGTACGGTAGCATCGTTCACCTGAGCCGGTCATGCGGTTGAAGAGAGCTTGGAGGAAGTAAGAAGCGAGTTTTTGCTCGGTGTCTCCGTAGGGAGAAGAGAGCTCGTTGAGCGTCCAGAGTATTTGTTGCGCACGTGCGGTGTCCTTGTCGGAGAAGGCACGTGCGGCTTCAAGGAGGATCGAGTCTGCCCACTTGGCATTGGATGAGAAGTCAAACGAAGGAGTTTGAGGGATGGAGAAAGCAGAAGGGTCATTGTGGTGGCCGGATGAGGAGTAGGGTGAGGCCAAGGCGGCTGCGGCAGCGGTGGAGGAAGGGGTTGCTGAGGTGGCGGGATTGTATTGGTTTGGAGTTGTGTAAGGAGAGTAGTAGTTAATAGGATTGTTGTTGTGATGAGAGGAAGAAGAGGAGAGGTCTTCTTCATCCATGAAAAAGTTAAAGCATTCTTCAGCGACGTCGTTTTGTGGGAAGTGATTGTAGTGATAAGCAGTTTGTGGAGAGCCAGTAGTGGTGGTGCTCAATGAAGATTGATTTGTAATGATACTATCGGATTGTTGTTGTTGTTGGAGACTGACTAATCTAAAGAGAGTATCCATTTTCTTCTTCTTTAATATGAATAAGAAGGACAGAAGAGAGGTGGGAGAGACCCACAATATCTAAGATTTAATACTTTGTTGTGTATAATATTGCATCAGCATCATCATGTGTCGTTGTATATATATATTTTTCTTTTCTTTTGTATTCTTAGTGGGAGTGGGTGAATCTTTGATGAAGATGAGTTGTAGAGAATGGGTTTGGTGGTGGTCTTTGTGAGTTTGGAGTAGTAATTTAAATATAGAATGAAGCATGAAAAGAGGATTTTTTGCATCGAATTGTTGTCCCATGTTTATATTTTGGACTTAAATAGATTGTTTGAATCTAATTGGGTTTAGTGAAGGCATAATTAGAGAGAGAATGGGTTTTACTAAAACAACATTCTTTTACTCTTTTTGGCTAATCAAGAATGTTTTTTGTTTTTACTATTGCCTTAGCTTGTGATCAATAAAATTTATTATGGACATAATGGTCCTCAATATCTTGTCACAATTTATGAGGTATAGCTTACATACACATTCTTTATATTGTTTACAGGATAATGGATTAGTTAGATATAGGTTTTTAATGGTAATTATGGTTAGGGCGGGCAAAACCAATTGCAAATTACAATACTTTATTTTGAGACCGACACAATCCGCTGCAGACCAATTTTTTTTTTTCACAAAATAGTTTGTATTTGGTCTGCCGCGGCTTTGAATGGTAACTGCGGTCTGGAAGGATTAGTCCGCTCTAGTCGCAATTACCATTCAAAACTTTAATCGAAATTGTGAATGATAAAAGAAATCGGTTTTGATCATTTGCGAACTAATTTGTTTTGACAGTATTTATCAAAAAATAATTTGGAGTTTAAGTAGAAAAACGTCCTGACAAAAGAAAATGAGAAAATAAAGTAAAAAAAAAAAGTTTTAAAATAAAGAAGAAAAAGATAAGAAGGTCGATACTCGATATCATGTAATGGCTTAGTGGGTTTCGCTTTCCTTCTTTTTCATATCGATCCACCCGAGTAACCTTCCCTATTATTTCTTTTTTTTTTTTGGTCCTGGAAGACTACTTCATTAGAAACTTAGGAACGAGCGTCTGTTACAACAGTTACAAAGCCTATGGTCATGGACCTTGCGGCTGATTTTGCGAGTGAATCGGCTATCCCATTGCTTGCTCTAGGGATAGACATAAAGGAAACACTCTTAAAACGTTTGGTAATGGCTAAAATGTCCTCACATATTATCAGTGCTTCCAAAGGTGGTCGGTTCTTGTTTAGAGCCATGATGACGTTTTTTGCATCTGATGCTATACGAACTTGTTGGAGATTGAGTTCTTTTGCCACCAGGAGTGCTTCGCGGATTGCATATGCCTCTGCAACCAAGGGAGATTTGATGTGGCTCACGGTTTTTGCTCCATCCGTGATTGGTTTCCCGGTGATATCTTCAAAGTGCCATCCGATGCCTGTAGGCTTATCCTGTCCCAGCCATGATGCATCTGTAAAGCATAAGGCTTCTTGCTGATCTATTGGCTTGAGTTTCTCGTTGATGTTCCTTTTTCTCTGGTCTTGTGTTACCTCGGTGGTGAGTTGTGCTTTCTCCCATTCTTTTGAATATTTAAGAGCTGCTTGAAGCGTTTCCTCCGTCGACATCGTCCTGTTCTCAAACACTCTTCGATTCCTTGCAGTCCACAAAGCAGAGAGGATCCAAGGAAACAAAGCAGCCTCTGAAGTTGAGTCCTGATGAACCGTTTTGAGATTCCTTCCCTGTATAATACCATCTCTCATGTTCTGTATATCGCAGGTCTTGAGATTGGTTTCAAAAGGTGCTTTCTTCCACACCTCTTCCGCATAGTTGCAGTGAAAGAAAAGGTGGGTTTCTGTTTCAGGTTGGCCGCATCTGGTGCAGCTTGGGGAGGTCGTGACTTTCCTAGCCATAAGGTTAACCCCCACTGGTAATGTCTCTCTAGCTGCTCTCCACATCAATGTCTTGATCTTTGGTGCTGTGTTCAAATTCCAGATTTCTGGATTCCACTTGAAACCTTCGAACTTCTCTTTCCTCTCTGTTTTATCTCTGCTCTCTAAAGCCGTGAAGTATCCAGTCTTAGTTGAGTACACGCCATCGATAGAATGTAGCCAAACAAATCTGTCACTTGAGTCCAATCTGCTGGGCTTTAAGCAGAGAATATCCTCCCATATCTCTGGGAACAGGGTTTTCACTCTTGATTCATTCCAGCCCGAAGCACTATCGTCCATGAGGTCCGAAACTGTGAGGTTTTGCTCTGCTCGATCTGGGGGCCCTGTGGTTATACCCTGTTTGATGCTCATCGTCCATGGGTCTCTCCAAATATTAGTTGTGGTTCCATCACCAATTGCAATTCCCAGACCTTTCCTTAGCAAATCTCTGCCCACCAATATGCTTCTCCATCCATGCGAGGATGTGGCTCTGGGTTTGATCTCAAGTAAGGGCTTGTTCCTGCAGTATTTGGCAGTTAGCATCCTTGCTATCAAGCTTGTGGGCCGAGTGAGTAACCTCCAGCTTTGTTTTGCTAACAGCGCTTCATTGAAGCTTATGATTTCTCTGATACCTAAACCACCTCTCTCCTTTGCTTGAGTCAATACATTCCATGATATCCATGCCATACCTTTCCTGTCGGGGTTTGAATCCCACCAGAATCTGGTCAAGGCAGATTGGATTCGCTTGCACAAGCTCATAGGCAGCTGGAAACACGACATTGAGTAAGAAGGGATGGCCGTGAGAACCGATTTTAGCATCACAAGCTTTCCGGCTGCGGACAGTCTTTTGGTTGACCAGCTTATCGCTTTCTGTTTTATGCGATCCACAATTGAGCTGAACAGGTCGCGTTTCTTTTGGTTGAAGAGCTCAGGGAGGCCAAGATACTTCCCTGTCCCACCCTCTCTTGTGATTCCAAGTTGGTTCTGGACTCTTGTTCTTATATCTTGTCCTGTCTTTGTTGAGAAAGTTATGGCTGATTTCTCTTTGTTTATGAGTTGCCCTGAAGCAGTCTCATATTCTCTGATGATGTTGGCTAGCACTGAGCAGCTCTTTGGATCTGTTTTGGTGAAAAACATCGTGTCGTCGGCGAACAAAAGATGGTTGACTCTCATCATGCAATATTGTATCTACATGGATCGTTCATCACGCATGTATATGAATATGTGATTCTTCTGGACACCTAGAAAGTGAAAACGACATGCATGTTATAAGAGTTATGTAACACGGCATAAACCCCCCCAAAAAGCCGTATATAATACGCTGTTTGTTTATATATAGGCCAAATACATGAAACCAAAAGTTGTTCAAGTACCATTCTAAGTGGTGTAAAATAAAATAAAGACTCTTTTATATATATCCTAAACCAGCAGACCAGAAAAAAGGTTAGAAAGTGTCCTTCTTAATCAATTATGCCAAATCCACCAGACCAAAATCCTTTAAGAACTTGGTCAATATGCGACTAATTTTATTTATTTTTAATTAATCTCGAGTATTTAGTCTATGAAGAAGTCCAGCTAATCTCTAATGGAATATGTAATTCAAAGATAAACTGTTTTCTATGTAGCAAATGAGCAGAAACCCATATTTCTGTAGGTGTCTATGACAATGTTTTATAGATCGAACTCAAAAGTCATGAATCCATCATTTTATCACGGAATGTATAACCCAAAGATAAACCATTTTCTTAAAGACCAACAAAACAATATAAATACCCACCATTTGAAATTCATTTAAGGGGGGGCTTTATGAACATTTTGTATAATACAAATAAACATTTACATAGAGACATGTAAATTAACTAAACTAGAGAGACTTAAGCCGAAGAGGCTGAGAAAGCTTCTCTCTGATCCCTCCGCTTCCTTCTTCTCTCCTTTAATTTTTTAGAAGGACGGATCGTTATCAGAGATGGGGTTTTTCTGATTTCTCTCGTTTTTTTCAATTTCTATCTTTTCCGAGTGAAATTTTTTTTTCCTTCCTGTTTTTGTTTTCGATCGAAGATCCATGTTTATCACGTTCGTTATCTTTGTTCTTGATCTTTGATCGAGTTTTTGTCCTCTAAAACCATGGCACGACAACGATATTAATTCCCACTATCGGAGGAGCAAAGCCGAGCTCCGCCACACAAATTAGGAAAGGACGGTGTGAAAAGAGAGAGAGGTAGCGAGATCGGAAGCCCCGTATAACACGGAGCAGCGGAGAACCCGAGAAAGTCCGAATAATCGGAAGAGAAATCAGCCATAGAGGACAAGCCTCTCATGGATCCTGTTGGGTTTTGTACGGCGGCGGCGTCTCCTTTGCTCCGACGGTCCTTGGTTGAGTTTCTTCATCGGTTTTCTTTGGTTGCAGGTATTCGGATGGTGGCTTCGGGTAGCTCTGATCGGCAAATGGTTCAGGGCAATCTCAAGGTGTTGGTCCGGTGAGCGGTGACTCGTTTTCCTCGACGGTGCTCTTACGCTCTCTGGCGGTTCCTCTGGTGCGCGTCGCGGTGGATGCATACCGGCGAAGCTCGGGTGTTGACATGTGGTGTTCATTCAGCGTGTCGTCTCTATCCACTTGCGTTTCTCGTCTAGCTCTTTGTACTGGGCCTCGGCACATTTTTTATTAAACTCGGCTTATGAATGAATTTGTTGACAAAAGAGAGAGAGAGAGAGAGAGAGAGAGAGAGAGAGAGAGAGAGAGAGAGAGAGAGAGAGAGAGAGAGAGAGAGAGAGAGAGAGAGAGAGACTTAGGATCATGTACATTGGTGGACTCGGACATGAACTCCTAGGAAAAAAAACAATTAAAATTTGTTTTTTATTTTGCACAGTTAAGAGTCGGGCTCTAAAAGTACTCCGCTAAGAACATGTATCGTCACTGTTCACGTGACATGGCGAACCGGGATTGGTCAATTTTTTAAAAAAAATTTCGAAAAAAAAAATTAATTTAAAATTCCTTAAGAACTTTTCTGAGGAGTCCACCGTTGGACATGCTCTAAGCCTCTATTCAAAAAAAACTATAACTAGAGAGAGAGAGAGAGAGAGAGAGAGAGAGAGAGAGAGAGAGAGAGAGAGAGAGAGAGAGAGAGAGAGAGAGAGAGAGAGAGAGAGAGAGAGAGAGAGAGAGAGAGAGAGAATGTTTATAGGTGTGAGTGAGTGAGTGGGAGCAGGCGTGAAGTAAAGCTGACGGCGTGCATCAACATCATCAAAGCTCCACATTTCCTTTGCCTCCTAACCTCTCTCCATTCTCTGCCACCATTTTCCCTTTAATTCTCTCTTTTTCTTCATTTATACATTCTTTACTTATTTGAGATTGTTTTTACCATTTCATTCATATATTTTTTTCACAATAACCCGTAAGAAACCAACCCATGTGTCATATTCTATTCCCTTATATAAACAACAAAGGGTAATAATTATCTCAGAAATCTAGGGCATGCTTCTTTGTTTTCTTCTTCTTCAATCCTATTGCCCTAGTTAAAAAAACACTCTCCACTAAGTCATATACTATTTTTGTATAGAGTATGTATATACCTTTCAGTGTTCTCTCTTTGAGTTTCCCACATGAGGATTTATTATTCTCTATACATTTTTTAGATAGTTGTATTTTTGTTCATTTTTTATCCATATGTCTACTGGTTATGCATATGAACCAACGACACTTTAATGGATATATATAGGCTCATCATGATTTTCTCGTTTGTCTCGATAGAAAGCATTCTTGTCTACCCCAAGCTCATGTCGTGCGTTAATTTGCGTTTAAAATCCCAAGTCTCGACGTTAGATTTGAATCATTTGGTTGAGACCTGATGCTCCATTACACTTAGGCTTTGAATGGTAGCAGCAGTTACAATGAACAAAATTGTGTCCGGACTAAAACACTATAAATTAAATTTATTTTTCATAAAATAGACGCAACAAACTGTTTTTGTTTTTTCAGTCTACACCATTGAATATCAAATAATGTTAATAATATATAAAAATGGTCTTGACCATTTACGGACTAGTTCACTGTAACTATTGCTACTATTTAAAACTTAAAAAAATGGTTAATGATGAATAATGATACCACATAGGTATAGCTAAGTGGTTAATTAGTAAAAAAATTCGAGTACTCGTGAAATGCTGATATTATTAAATTAAACTATAGTATAAAACTCTCTCATACATTTTTTTTTTTAAAAAAAGAGAGAAACTCACCCACATACTGTATTTTGTTTTTGTTTTGGGGTCAAAACTCTCTGAATTTTCTGAACAATTCAGATACATATGCCATGTCGTCTTGTTAAATTTCTAGACCAATTTATGAATCTAAAGCGATCAAATATACCTACAAATGTACAAGAATAGATTATTATTGCCTAGCCTACACACTATGTCTAGATATACCTATCAAGTTCTCTTTGAGTTTCTTCTACAGTTATTAGAAGGAACCCCACGCCCTGCTTCGTTGTCCCTTTCTTCGCAAGTCGCAACCTATCGAGTTCTGTAATTCAGTTTCCTATATCATTTCTCGAATTCTGTTGTAGCATTCTAGGAAAAGTCCCATCTTCATTTTCTCAAGATTCAGTTTAGTTCTTATACATTTGTTGTGGGTTTATACATGACACCAACCGACATGGCAAAATTACATGCATTAGGGCATCTCCAACCCTACTCCATTTTTCACTCAAGATTCAGTTTGAGATTACTCCATATTTTTATACATTTGGTTGTAGGGTTTATACATGTTTTTATTTTTTAATAACAGTTATAAACATTTTTTCAATATTATAAAATAAAAATTTATCATTTTTAATACTATTTTATTATTTATAAAAATTATAAAGTGAAATTATTTTATAAGTTATGAAAATTTTACAAAATAGGGTCAATTTGTAAATTTTATAACTAAAATGGACAAAAAAATAAAATAGAAAAGAATCTATATAGAATATTCCATTTATGGAGTAAAAAATGGAGTAATACATTGGAGTAAAACACTACTCCATTTTGGAGTGAAAAATGGAGTTATACATTGGAGATGGTCTTAGTCAACATATAAACCATATGTATGCGCTAATTATTTGTTTGTTATGCAATATGCTAAGACATTGTATATTATATATTCGGACAAAACATTTTTGCATTCTTAATGCATATAGTTATGATTTCTTAGGATTGTTTAGGTCCATATCCATAAATGCGTTTTTTTTATTTGTTGATTAGTACATGATGTTTTAAATTTATGCTTTTTGGTACAATATTGAAACTTTTTCTAACTATTTGATCATCGTCCAATAAGCCATGGACAAAAAATAACCTGTAGGACTCCAATCAATCACATAAAAGTAAAAAAGGACTTCTGAGTAATCAATTTCGTACCATGATAAAATTTATATTGGTACAATATAGAACAAATGATGTAAAAAAGATCACACATTATTAAGACCAACTCAATCAACCTAACTCAAAAATAATAATTTTGACATGACAATTCCCACTAAAAATGTACATAAGTGACACCAGGTAAAGTTTTTCTTAATTTGTACGATTTTGTTTCTAACATGCCAAATTGAAGTTGATCCTAATATTGATGTAAAACTACACGAAATTATACCATAAACATTAAAAGTATATGAGCTTAATTTACTAAAAAAATATCTATATTAAAATTTACACAAGCTTGTATGTAGATCATTAACTAGTACAAACATTATGTACGTGAAAAAATAATTATTGGTTAATGAATTTTGTAAATTTGACGTCATAATTCTAATATCAGTAGTTTTTGAAAGAACTATTTTTCACGATAGCCATGATCAAGTAATTATTTTTACAAATTTAATCTTTTTTAAAAATACTAATAAGGGGCATTCAATAACATCTACCATTTGCCCTTTTTACTAATTTTGGAAAAAAAAAAAAAAACAACATCTACCATTTTTTTTGTCTCTCAAAGCGATTGAATCGCGACTTCTTCCTTTTTGTTGTACAAATTCGTGTTTGGGGTTTTTTCTGATCTTGGCGTTCTTCATCTTTTTTTTCTGGGACTGAGATCTTTTTCCCAAATCGCTCTTGCTTTCCGGTTTGTTTCTAATAAACTCAGAAATTCCTTCTATGGCCGGCTTTCTTTTCCGACTAATCGGAGCGTACCGGGATCTCCCGGTTCTTTGTTCGCTTCAGATCCGACCTCTCTTCTCTCTCTTCGCCGTTTGCTTCCTGAAGTGTCACGGATTTGCTCTGGCCCTCTGTTACGCTTGGATTAATATCGCATTCGTGGCCACCGCGCTAGAGGACGCGCATATGGTGGCACCTGTTTGGTCTCGAACCTGACGGCGACGGCGCCTCCATGGTTTCAGCAGTTTCCGGTGCTTTTTCAGTGATTGGGTTTCTTTGATGCAGGTTTTGGCAGGTGGTGGCTCGAGAGACGTTGATCTGCGGATGGTTCCTGGCTGATTCAAGAAATCGATCCGGTCGGTGGTGGCTTCGCTCTCCTCCGTGCTCGCCGCTTCTTCCCGGAGGCTCTTCAGATGGATGACATGCGTTGCATGTCGTTGTTGCGGTGGAGGTGTGGTGTCTTCTTCTTCTCCGTATCATGTTGCCGAGTCATTTGGAAAACAAAGCAGAGATAAATTATGGACTCTAGTATGCAAATTAGAGAAGCAGATATGTACCAGTCCATAATTTGTAAGGCCCTAAAGCTCAACAAATAATTAGACCCATGAAGGAAAAGTCGTTAAATATCCAGTATAAAGGCCTACTGAAAGGCATCTTTAAGCCCAACAAAGTCCCATAAAAATAAAATCATCATAATCTTCAACATGTCCGAGAATAATATTGCAAGCATTATTTAAACGTTTGTATAATAATCGAGTGTTTTGTTGGCCACACGAATTAAAACGAGTCAACTCAGCTTCATCCAATGCTAATATACTCAACGACTCGGTCAATCAAAAACACAAAAAGCTCAGATCTTTCCAAAAACAAAGGAACTTTCCCATCCCTCCATTAAAAGCTTCCGATTTTTCTTCTACACCCACAAAATAAGTTTCTGTGTTTCTTCTTCTCTCCCACCAAATAACCAGAAAATTTGAAACAGAGCTTAAGAAAAAAAAACAGAGCTGGAGGAAGAGAGAAGGAGAAGATTGTAGAGGGAGAACGAAAATGGAGAGTTACTTGAACGAGAATTTCGATGTGAAAGCAAAGCATTCATCTGAAGAAGCCCTTGAGAAATGGCGAAACCTCTGCGGCGTCGTTAAGAATCCTAAACGCCGGTTTCGCTTCACCGCAAATCTCTCTAAACGTTATGAAGCGGCTGCGATGCGCCGCACGAACCAGGTTCTGTCTCCTTCTGCTTCTTCTTAGTAGATTAGCTATCGATTAAGGATCTTTAAAACTTTCTATTTACAGGAGAAATTAAGGGTCGCAGTTCTCGTCTCAAGAGCCGCCTTTCAATTCATCTCCGGTGAGTTTTAGGTATCAAAGTTTACAGCTTTTGATCTAATTTGTGTCGAAAGTTTACAGCTTTTTGTTTGTAGGTGCGTCTCCAAGTGACTACACTGTCCCTTCAGAAGTCAAAGCTGCAGGCTTTGACATATGCGCTGATGAATTAGGATCAATCGTTGAAAGTCACGACGTTAAGAAACTGAAGTTCCATGGAGGAGTTGATGGGCTTGCAGGTAAGCTCAAGGCATCTCCCACTGATGGACTGTCAACAGATGCTAATCAGTTATCCCAAAGGCAAGACCTTTTCGGAATCAACAAGTTTGCAGAGAGTGAATTACGTAGTTTCTGGGTGTTTGTATGGGAAGCTCTTCAAGATATGACTCTTATGATTCTTGGTGTTTGTGCTTTCGTGTCTTTGATTGTTGGAATAGCTACTGAAGGCTGGCCTAAAGGCTCACATGATGGTCTTGGTATTGTAGCTAGTATTCTCTTGGTTGTGTTTGTTACAGCTACTAGTGATTATCGTCAGTCTTTACAGTTCCGTGATTTGGATAAAGAGAAGAAGAAGATCACTGTTCAAGTGACAAGGAATGGGTTTAGACAGAAGTTGTCTATCTATGATCTTCTTCCTGGTGACATTGTTCATCTAGCGATTGGAGATCAAGTTCCTGCTGATGGTCTGTTCCTCTCTGGATTCTCTGTGGTGATAGATGAATCTAGTTTGACTGGTGAGAGTGAGCCTGTGATGGTGAATGCACAGAATCCTTTCCTTTTGTCTGGAACCAAAGTTCAAGATGGATCTTGTAAGATGTTGATTACAACAGTTGGGATGAGGACTCAATGGGGAAAGCTAATGGCGACTTTAACCGAAGGAGGTGATGATGAAACTCCATTGCAGGTGAAGCTCAATGGAGTAGCAACCATCATAGGCAAAATAGGTCTCTTCTTTGCTGTGGTTACTTTCGCGGTTTTGGTTCAAGGGATGTTTATGAGGAAGCTTTCAATGGAAACTCATTGGATCTGGTCTGGTGATGAAGCATTGGAGCTCTTGGAATATTTTGCTATTGCTGTGACAATTGTTGTGGTTGCTGTTCCTGAGGGATTACCTTTAGCTGTGACTCTTAGTCTTGCGTTTGCGATGAAGAAAATGATGAATGATAAAGCTCTTGTCCGGCATTTAGCAGCTTGTGAGACTATGGGATCCGCAACAACGATTTGTAGTGACAAGACCGGTACACTCACAACCAATCATATGACTGTAGTGAAGTCTTGTATCTGCATGAATGTTCAAGATGTAGCTAATAAAGGCTCTAGCTTGCAATCAGAAATCCCTGAATCTGCTCTGAAACTGTTGATTCAGTCTATATTCAACAACACTGGAGGCGAAGTTGTTGTAAACAAACATGGTAAGACCGAGATCTTGGGGACGCCAACAGAGACTGCAATACTTGGAACTTGGTTTATCTCTTGGTGGTAAGTTTCAAGAAGAGAGGAAGTCTTATAAAGTGATCAAAGTCGAAGCCTTTCAACTCCACAAAGAAGAGAATGGGAGTTGTAATCGAACTCCCCGAGGGAGGTCCTCTGCGTGCTCACACGAAAGGAGCTTCTGAGATAGTTCTAGCTGCTTGTGATAAAGTTGTGAACTCAAGTGGTGAAGTTGTTCCTCTTGATGAAGAATCAATCAAGTATCTGAATGTTACAATCAATGAGTTTGCTAATGAAGCTCTTCGTACTCTTTGCCTTGCTTATATGGATCTTGAGAACGGGTTTTCGCCGGATGAAGCAATCCCTGGTTCGGGGTTTACTTGTGTTGGGATTGTTGGTATTAAAGATCCTGTTCGTCCTGGAGTTAAAGAATCTGTTGAGCTTTGTAGACGTGCTGGAATCACTGTGAGAATGGTTACAGGAGATAATATTAACACTGCAAAGGCTATTGCTAGAGAATGTGGGATTTTAACTGATGATGGTATAGCAATTGAAGGACCAGTGTTTAGAGAGAAGAATCAAGAAGAGTTACTTGAATTGATTCCAAAGATTCAGGTACTTGTTAGTGTCTTGTAGGCCTGGGCGTTCGGTTCGGTTCGGTTCTTTAGCTTCTTGAAGTTTAGGATCTATTCGGTTATTTAGAAAAATTTGATTGGTTTCGGTTCGGTTCTTTTAGTTTCCGGTTCGATTTGGATAATAAATTTAGGAACCGGTTAATACCTGGGAAAAAAAACCAGATCCGGCTCGGTTACAATTCGGTTCTTTCGGATAATTTAAATATAGATAATACTTTTAGGTATAAAAATCATATATCAGTTAGTTCGGGTCATTATTCGGTTTTCGATTCGGTTCGATTATTTTGGTTATAAAAATTTAAAAACCATTCTGATAATTATGAAATTTTGATCGATTTCGGTTTCGGTTTGGTTCTTCGGTTCTCGGTTTTAATGCACAGGACTAGCGTCTCGTATTAAAGATTTGTTTTTTGGTTTTCCAAATATATTACAAAACGTTTCCTTGTTGTACAGGTGATGGCTCGTTCTTCGCCAATGGATAAACATACACTTGTGAAACAGTTAAGGACAACATTTGATGAAGTGGTTGCTGTGACTGGAGATGGAACAAACGATGCACCTGCACTTCATGAAGCTGATATTGGATTAGCTATGGGAATTGCTGGAACTGAAGTGAGTGTATAAGACTTCTGAAATGTCATCTGTGAGTTAAAGAAGCTAAACTTTTCTTACTTATCTTTTGTAGGTGGCGAAAGAGAGCGCTGATGTTATCATTCTCGACGATAACTTCAGCACGATCGTCACAGTTGCTAAATGGGGACGTTCTGTTTACATAAACATCCAGAAGTTTGTTCAGTTTCAGCTCACAGTTAATGTTGTGCAGGTGATTGTTAACTTCTCTTCAGCTTGCTTAACCGGTGAGTAAAGAAACAAAAAAAACATCCATTCAATTATCGGAACTAGACATGGGCGTTCAGTTCTTCGTTTTTATTTTTTCGGTTCTTTTGGTTTTTGGTTTTTCCGGTTCTAGAGATCTAGGATCCATTCGGCTAGTTAGAAAATTTGGTTCGGTTTTGGTTCGGTTCTTTCGTTTTTTGGTTCGGATAGTAAATTTAAGAACCAACTAATACCGGGAAATAGGATTCGGTTTGGTTTGGTTCTTTCGGATAGTTTCATGTAAGTGGCGAAAGAGAGCGCTGATGTTATCATTCTGGACGATAACTTCAGCACGATCGTCACAGTAGCTAAATGGGGACGTTCTGTTTACATAAACATACAGAAGTTCGTTCAGTTTCAGCTCACTGTTAATGTTGTTGCCCTGATTGTTAACTTCTCTTCAGCTTGCTTAACCGGTGAGTAAAGTTCTTTCGGTTCGGTTTTCGGTTTTTATGCCCATGCAATCATTTTGAATCTCTCTACTTACTAGTTACCTCTTAATAACAATGTCCAGGTAGTGCTCCTTTGACTGCTGTTCAATTACTATGGGTGAACATGATCATGGACACGCTTGGAGCTCTTGCTTTAGCTACAGAGCCACCAAATAACGAGCTGATGAAACGCTTACCCGTTGGAAGGAGAGGAAACTTCATCACTAACGCCATGTGGAGGAACATTTTAGGACAATCAGTGTATCAATTCATAGTCATTTGGTTTCTCCAAGCTAAAGGGAAGTCTATGTTTGGTCTCGACGGTCCTGACTCAACTCTCATGCTAAACACTCTTATCTTCAACTGTTTCGTCTTCTGCCAGGTAAACACACACACACACACTATAACAATCCTCAAGCTAGAAAGATAGATAGTTGATTGAAACTTGACATGACTTTGGTCTGAAATTTCCAGGTGTTTAACGAGATAAGCTCACGAGAGATGGAAGAGATAGATGTGTTCAAGGGAATACTAGACAATTATGTCTTTGTGGTTGTGATGAGTGCAACGGTTTTCTTTCAAATCATAATCATTGAGTTCTTGGGCACATTTGCAAGCACTACACCACTTACAATAGTCCAATGGATCTTTAGTATCTTCATAGGTTTCTTGGGTATGCCAATAGCTGCAGGATTGAAGATGGTTCCCGTCTGATCGATGATCCATCATATTGGATCGATCATATTGGTGCTTAAACTGCTCCTTTGAGGAAAGCTCTTCTTATTTGTTAGAAACAGTTTACTTCAAATTTTAGAATAGAAAGTCTTCTGACAAAGTTTTTGCCTTTTGCAATGACTCTGTTTTTCATTGTTGAGTTTTAAGTTTGATAGGGTTCGCTATATTAAGGACAAACATCTGATTTATGATTCCTACATTTTTGTAAAACTCTCCTTCTCTTTTGTATGACTCTTTATATAATTAATTCCAATTTTCATTTTAAATTCATATTTATTTTTATAATTATAAATTACTTTAAAAGAATATGTTAGGTGTTAATTCATACATCAGTTTATTATGTTTTTTTAGATTACACTATAAATTAAGTTTTTTTAATGTACCTGATTTGTCATACTAGGTGTTGTACCCCCGCGCCCTGCGCGGGGGAGGTGTGACATATTTTTGTTTTTAACGTATTTTTATCTTTATCATCGGTTGTGAATTATTTTTGGGGTTGTGTTGTAGTATTAAGTTTGTCATAGCTAAATATCTGCCCACTTATTGTTTGTTGCATCAAAGATATACAGTTTAAGATATTATGGCTTCTATGGCTTTTATCTATCTTCTCGCAGCAATGATTTGAGCATGGGTTCTTCGTGTTTGTTCATAGAAGAGTAGTCCAATTTAGTTCCAATCGAAGTGAATGGTAGAAATGAGTTCAAAATCCGGATGTTTTATTGGTAGTAGTTTGATTGAGTCTGCAACTCGTTAAGTTTCGAAAGTGGTTGAGGCTCTGGTGTTAACCTAATTGTCCTTGCTGACAACAAATAATAAAAACCCGTACCTTTTTTGGCCCTCTGGTTGCCATTTTTCTAGTTCTCACACCAATGCGTCACGCCACAGAGTGGGCAGTTAAACATTTCAATAGGTGTATATGTAGTGCTTCTCGATGCTCGCGTTGCATGTCCACTCCATGAGGCTACTGATTTTGAAAACATAGTTATTTTATATTTGAAAGCATATTAACACGTGTAATATTTTACTTTCAACATGTTGATGCTCTCTCTACCGATTTACCTTCACCTTTTTCCTTGCTCTTTTCGTCAGTAGTATTATCCATCTTCTTTTTTTGTCTGGCTTTTTTTAGACATATGCGAGAAGAATGTGTTTGCGTTGGTAGCAACACAAAGGTTGTTTCTAATTTATTTGCAAATAAATCAGTGATTTTATGTAAATAGACTAATAGGATGTGTCCGTTTGAAGCCGAGACATTATTTCGGTTTTTTACTGTTTATCTTGTATTTGAAGGAAGTATTTATAGAAGTGTCAGACCTAAAAAATATTTTAGCGGGTTGCATAATATCAGCATGACGTTTTATCATACATAGTACTTTATTTTTGTATTTATTAATATTGCAAAAGAATATATTTCTATTTTTATATGATTTCAGATTACTTGTATACGACAAATGATAATAACATTTCATAATATGAATTTTTTATTACAGGAAATAGGTCTTTATCAGCGCTTACCTCAGAAATTATCAGAACCCTCTGAATCATGTTCCTTCAACTTAGGAAGCAATTATCCAAGAGGACCATCTTCCCTGAGAACAACAATATAAAGATGCTTAAAAAAACATTTAAACATACACGTGATGGATTTAGTTTGAATGCTAGTCTACTCTTACCAGCAAAATAAGGTGATCCCATGTGGTATATGGGAGACCAGGCTCTGCACCCTGGAAAAGATAAAGGTGATTATAGCATTTACGCAGTTGCATTGCAATGATCATCAGACGTGTGCGTCATCCACCGGCATTAATCCCTTCAAGATATTTCTGCAGTAAACCCTTGTAGTACTTCTTTTGCATCTGAGACATGCCAACTTTAAGTACGTTTCCCAAATCCGCCAGACTTGTCAAAACTCAAAACCCGACAGATGGCCAGATCTGGTTTTTAACGTAAAAGAAGTAATATTATGTGGACGATTTTGGTTTGGGAGGTTCATCTGAGAATATATATATTTAAGCAGAAGAGAAACTTTCAAATGTTGACAAACTCGTTATTCGTCCAAGATATACTTGCCGCATAAGCCGTTCCATATATCGATCCATTCCTCATTCTGCTTCTGCTTTTGTGTCTGATAACTGATCACTACTAATTAAACAGAAGAAGAAAATATAAGAGAATGGAAGCAAACAAAAGAAACTATTATCATTTTCCAAGGCATAAAACATTGGCTTGGCTACCATACCCATTAGAGGAGTAGAGAGGAATATTAACAATATGATTTTAGATTGGGGAATCCAGGGCAAAATTTCTGAAAATATTGGGTTTAGGTTATTTCAAGACAAGTGAATGAAGAAGACAAAACGAATGGTTAAACCGTAGGAAGTTTATACTTAACGCTTAGGTTTCTTTGTCAAATGGAAAGCCGAGAAGAAATGAATTGCCACCTCTTATTGGACCTACATAATTTTAGCCCAATTAAATGTGATACATTTTTTTTATAAATGGTTGTCGGTAAAAGGCTCAATTTTTTTTTTTGAAAAATGGTGCCATGTAGACTTAATGAAAAAGATGACGTGGAGCTCTAAAAAGAAGAGAAAAAGTCTCTCATTATATATATGATTAGCACCATAAAAGAGAAAGTGTCCCATGAAATATACGAAGAGGTCACCGTACCAGCAGCAACTTTACACACTCGTGAATACAAATTTCATTATTTAGTCACTTTTTAATCACTTTTCATTTATATTAATCATACCCTTTGGATACTATATGTTAGTAATAGCAAAAAGGCAAGCTGACGTATATTACACGACTCAAAGGGTGTAGCTTCATCAAGATGCTTTGCAACTTTGGTTTACTTAAATTTTAATTATTATTTTAATTTAAAAGTTATCTACTATTATATTTAATATATATACATAATAAAATAACAAAGTCAGATAATTTCTATAATATATTTCCTATTTGATTATAAGATATTATTAGATATTTTGTTATAGATAAAATAGTTTATAATTATTATTAATATTAAATTTTAAAAATATAAATAAAATATTTATAATTTAATATATATATAGCTATTTATTACATTGATTTAAATAATTACTTTTTATTATATTTAGTACATATACATTATCTTGATAGTAAAAAAAATTAAAATATCAGATAATTGTTATAATATATTTGCTATTTGATTTTAAGATATCATTAGACATATATTGCTATAGATAAAACAATTTTATAATTATTATTAATATTAAATTTGTAAAAATATAAAATAAATATTTAATAATTTAATTATTATACTAGTAGATATACATAATTTTGGTAATACAAAATTTATAATTTAATATAATTTCTATAATATTTTCTATTTGATTTTAAGATATTATTAGATATATTTATTATAGATAAAATCATTTTATAATCATTATTAATATTAAATTTACAAAAAAATAAGATAAATTGCTAATAATTTAATATATATACCTATTTATTATATTTATTTAATAATTGTTTTCATTATATTTAGTAGATATAAATAATCTTGGTTATACAAATTTTTAAAAATATCAGATAATTTTTATATTGTATTTATTGTTTAATTTTAAGAAATTATTAGATATGTTTGTTATAGATAAAATAATTTTATATTATGGATTTTATAATTATTATTAATATTAAATTTAAAAAATATGAGATAAATTATTTTTAATATATATTTTAGATGAAAATTTTTAATATTAATATTAAAACTTTGTATCCGAATTATGCTAGTTAGATATTAAATATGAATGATTTTCGAATTTTAAGTTTCAACCAGTAAAACGAAACCACTAGTTAATAATCTGTATAAAGCGAAAACACTATATTATAATTTATAATCAGTTTATTACGTAATTATTAATTTGATACAAGAAATTAAATAAAAATAGTCACATAAATTAGCTCAACTTATATAGCTGAATCATTATGTGAACTGTTATAGAAAAAATATATGTTTTATGCACATAAACATGACTAGGATCTGACGCTTTAAGTATGTTATAATATTATTGGAACATTGTATATATTTAAATATATTTGAACGGTTCACATTTCACAATATCATTCTAATAATTGAATGGGCGAGACTTAATTATATATTAGCAATCAAGATCTTCAGCGTATTATCCCCAATAAAACATATTCTGCGTGTTCGTTTGGTCAACGCTACAATTAGTCGCAGCGTCTAAAATTTCTTCATCTTTCCTCCATTGTTTTTATGTTTCTTCATCATCACTGCAGTAAAAGCATAGAACCTGCGACTAAAAATCAAACGCATGTGGTTAAGCAGGTGACGCTAAAAAAAAGAAGCGTCAACCATCCTCTGTTTAGCTGCATTATTTTGTGCCGTCGACGTTATCAGATTTTATACTGCGGCAATTTTCTTCTTTCTTTACCTTCATAATTTATGTCGCTACCGCTAGACGCAGCGGGAACCAAAAGAACACGGCTATTATTCAAAGTTTCGAAGCTCATATGTATTTTGAAATTTTGAAGTTTTCTTTTATCCTAGAAACAATGGTGGAAGTCTACTTTTATTGAATACAACAAAAATGTCGACTGAGGAAACTTAATCATGTATTTGACAATTGAGAAAGATGTGTGCGAATAGTTTATTTTAAATAATTAAAAAACACATGTGTACCTTTTCCAACTACGTCGTCGCCAACCACTAATAATATATGAAAAAATTAGACTAAAAAAAAAAGAAGGATAGATGCATTTTTGGATTTGTTTTCCTTGTATTAAAAACTTGGACATAAAGTTTAGACAGAGAGGAACAAAAAATAAATATATAGAGGAAAAAGAGAAGGGCTTGTTTTCGGAGGAGATGTTCATGTTGGCTTCAGCTTCCTTTAAAATATTAAGACATTGGTCTTCCATTTCGTTTGGGTTTAGTATTTCATTTTTTTTACCGGTATCATGTTGATAGCCGGTCTCTATTTTACGTCTAAAAATCCGGTTTGTTCCGGTTTTGTATTGTATTGTAACACTTTGTTTTTATATAATAATCATTTAGACGGAAAAAAGAGAAAAAAAAAAGAGAACTAAAATTGGATAGAAAAGTTCGTCCGACGTGGATATGAATCAGCAAGTACTTATCCATTCCCTGTCTGAAACGGATCAGCTGTATGGGACCCAATTTCGACGTGTTACACAGTTCACATTTCCAAGTTTCCACCCATTAAAACTCTTTCTAAAATTAAACAATTAAAAAAATAATTATTTTAATTTTATCCGAACGAAGGAAGAATATAAATTGGTCTTTGCCATTACTTGTTCCTCCCTCTCCGTTTCCTCTGTTTTTTCTTAAGAAACACAACAGCTCTTTTCTTTCCTTATCTGCGATAGATAACGTTGATCAAATCAAATATATAACTATAATTAAGTGGTGATTATAGAAGAAAATCATTCTCATAAGTGTTTTATTTTCTTCTAATCTGATCTGCAAGTGAAGTTAAACAAATTTAACTGATCAATATCATAATTCAATTCAAAAATCTTGTAAGTCCTAAATATTTTCGTGTTACCTTTTTTTATTTTGGTTCTTATATAGTTCAATGAAATTGAGATTTGCAATATTTATCAATCTGTTTCTCTATAGATCCGAGTTTATTTTTGTTACGAGTTTTTTTTTTTTTAATTAAACGAAACGATTTCGGAATCCGGTTTCTTCGATAACTTGTTACAGAAGAAAAAAACACAAAAAGATATGGAGAACATGGACGATATCTCACCGGAAAACGTCTTAGCACCACCATCACCACCATCTCCTCCTCCGGTAAAATCAACTACCGGTACTACATCTAAGAAATCAACGGATCTGTTTCAACAAAAATGCAATAGAGTTGCTTCTACAGCTACAAGAGATTCATGGGATCGTATGTTCGACGAAGCTCATGGAGCTGATGTTTTGATCCATACAGATGATTATGGTTTGATCTACGCACATTCTAACGTCATCGTAAGTCTCTATTAATCAAATACTTATATCTAATCTGACACATTAATATCAAATTTTTGGTGATGTACCATTTCTTCATGTTTTCATGTTTTGAAAACGTGATTCCACTATTTTCTACTATTCGTAACATTCATCATTTTTTCACGTTTTTGAAAAGTAATTCCGTTATATACAAATAAGGTATTAAAAGTATATCTAAAAAAAAAAACCTGATTAATTCATTAAAATTAGTTTCTCGGTGTTTTGTTAATTTTCTACGGGAACTTGATCCAGTTCAGTTCGTCCTGCCAACAATTATTCAGTTATTCCGCTATTCTACTATTCACATGACATACTAGTCAAGCTCTTTGTTTAATAAGCTTATGTTGTTCTTAATCTACTAATCAGGGAATGGCTTCAGATGTAATCAGAGGAATGATGAAGCAAGATAAGAGAAAACCTCGTCGCAAATCAATCTCAATCCTCGGCGTTCCTCACGACGCTGTTCGAGTTTTCATTCGATTCTTATACTCTTCTTGGTAAATATTATCATCTTCTTAACATATCTAACAATAAATCTTTGGTTATTACAAAAAAAAAACATTAACTAAACCCTCTCTGTTTCTTGCTCTGTTTTGTGCAGCTACGAGAAACAAGACATGGAAGATTACGCAATGCATCTTCTTGTCCTATCACACGTCTACGTAGTTCCTCATTTGAAACGAGTCTGCGAGTCTCACTTCGAAAACACTTTGCTCAACAAAGACAATGTAACTGATGTGTTTCAGTTAGCTCTTCTCTGTGATGCTCCTCGTCTCGGTCTTCTCTGTCACAGAATGATTCTAAAAAACTTGGAAGAAGTTTCTAGTTCAGAAGGATGGCAAGCGATGAAACAAAGCCACCCTAGTCTACACAAAGAGCTTCTACGCTCTGTCTCTTACGAGCTTAATGTAAGAAAAACCAAATCTTGGAACTTAAATGTCTTGTTTTTTTCTTCTCTTTTTTCACTAAAGGATTTTCATTCATCAAACAAAGGTATCCAAAATTACACGAGTGGTGGATCTTCTTGTTTGGGTGTCTTGGATTTAGGGTCTTGATCCGATGTTTGTTGAGTTATAGACTTATAGTAGGTGATTAGTCGTTTGTTTTATTGTCTTTTATATTGGCTTCGGAGATTTATTTTTGTCCGCTGGCTTATGGCTTTAAGGATGGTTGTTATCCGCTAACTTTCGTTTTCGGGGGTTTGTGTTAAACTCTTATTCTTTCACAGTTTTCTAATTCAAGTATGTCTTTTTGTGTGCAGAGCTTGAAGCAAAGAAGCAGGAAACAAAAAGAGATACAAACATACACTCAGTTGTATGATGCAATGGAAGCTTTTGTTCACATATGTAGAGATGGATGCAGAGAAATCGGTCCAACAAAGATCGAAAACCCGCATGTATCTTGCGGGTTTCAAGCGTGCAACGGGTTGGAGATGCTTTTGAAACACTTGGCCGGATGTAAACTGAGATCAATCCCTGGTGGTTGCAGCCGTTGTAAAAGAATGTGGCAGCTTCTTGAGCTTCATTCTCGTATCTGCGTCGACTCGGAGCAATGCAAAGTCCCTCTTTGTAGTAACTTCAAGGAGAGGATGAAGAAACAGAGCAGGAAAGATGAGAAAAGATGGAAACTTTTGGTGAAGAATGTTTTGAACACCAAGAGAATTGGAGGATCTCCATTCTTTTTGCAGGCAATTGATGTTAGTCTGTGACATTCTTTCATTTCATATAGAATTAGAGATTGACTATATGATATATCTATTATACATGTACATAGGTAGCAGATTTTTTTTGTAAAGAGAGAGATTCAAGATTTCAAAATTCGTTGTCGTAAGACTAGTGTTCAAAAAACGTTATAGATGGTCGTTTAGGCGATCTAGTCTCTCATGAACCGTATCGATTCAATTTTAATCCGCCTAAAAATTATAATATTACAATAGTAAATTAAAATAACATTTATTTATTTATAATTTATAATAGTTCATATAAAATCCTATGATAATGAATTAATATTAATTTTATTATTTATAAATTATGATATTTCATATATTTTGTTATGTATATTCAATATATTATTTTATTACGTCATGCCACTTAATATCGATTTAGACTTTCGATTAGGCCATTCTGGCCGGGCCCAAACACGATGTTTCTTCAAAACTGAGTGAGTTGTTTCAATGTTCATCACCAGTAGGAACAATTGGTAGAGAAGAAGCTTTAACTGTTTCTTTTCCTTCAAATACGTTTTGCGTTTTCTTCATTTCCTACAAAACCAAACTCAGATTAGCAAGCAATATCTTTTAAGTCCTCAGACCTCTCTATCTTCAAGAACAGAGCATACCTTCTTATATTTACGATGAGTAACCATTAGCTCACAGAGTTTATGCACCATCATCTCTTCTTCCACCTGAAAACGAAAAAAAAAAACTCACTTGCTAATTACATCACAAGCTCGTTTAAAAGAGTTTCTATGATTGAGCTTTCTTGCAAATGAAAACACTGTTGATATTGACCTCGTGATCGTTTAAGTAATCTACGAAATGAAACGATAGTAATCTGATAAGGAACACAATACTAAAATCTCCCAAAAACATAATAAAGAGTATCTCATACTGACATAGTTTCTAGATAATCATACATACAAATGGATCATAGAATACAAAAAGTCACTGCTTAACTGTACAAGAAACTGTATTAAACAAGAATCATAAAACACTAATCCGACAATACTTGAAAAAGTGACTCTTTACTACTACCACACGAAACGCATCTCTTGAAGAATCTCAAAGGACGAAGGAAACATACAGAGAAGGAAATGTCCAAATAGTTAGCGAACAAGGAAGGACAAGACAAGTAAAGTTTATGTTTCCAAAAGATAATGAAAAAGCACTTAGTGCGCAAAAAAACTAATAGCTCTCTTCAATCACAATCCACCAATATCAAACGATGCTTGCAATAAAGATAAATAACAAACTGATAAGGAAAAACGATATGTTTCCTTATCGACACAGAATGACGTTCTTAAAACACCAATCTGTAGTTCACCTGCAGAGAATTTCGAAGAAGAAACGATTCTCAGACTAAAATGAACTCTTCTCGAGCTTCTAACACAGAAGTTTCGATTGTGTAACACAAAGAGAATAAGAGAGAGATAACCTAACTTGAAATTCTTATTATGATTGATCTTTCCAAATGGATTGATCGACACTTAAACAACAACACCAACAATAAAATCTTAAAAGATAACACCAAAACCAACAAGAAGATATTCCTAAATCAGATTAGCTAAACTCGAGTTGACTTGGAATATTGAATATTCCCCGCCACAATTCCTATATCACAAACCCACTAACATCTTCAAACATCATCAAGGGCGAATTTAAAAACCCTAAAAACATATAAATTGGATCGAAAGATCTTACCTTTTGATACGGACGGATCGATGTAGATCGCAGAACAATCGCTGTTCACGAGAGCGAAGTTTCGATCAATTCGAAGATTCACTTTTCTAATTTTTCCATTTTTGGAGAAAATTTGAAATTTACCTCTTTTTATACCCTCTCGCTTTCCACACACTTGTTGTTACGGCCAATAAGCAAAACCCTCTGGCATGGCCAGAAGCTTCCTCAGTTTTTAAGGCTAAAGCCTAGAGGCTTAAGCAATAAGCACAGTATTTTTTTTCTTGTTTTAGGTACCACGTCAGGAAAATATATGAGTAGCGGAATCTAAGATAAATTTAAAGGATATTTTCAAACACATAAATAATTTATTCGTGAAACTGGCAAAAGAAAAACTTTAGTGAGAATTTTTAACTAAGGTAAAAGTCATTAGTTGAGAAAGAGAGTTTTGAGCTAAAAAGAGAGAGTGACTATAGACTCGAATTGATGAATAAAAGCGAAATATATTAGCCGTTCAAAAACAATAAACGATTGAATAATACAAAACTTAAAGAAAAAGTTGTTAGTGAAACGGTAACATGAAAACTGAAAGATAACTGTTTTTACTATAGTTTTTGATACTGCTTTTTAATTAGTAACAAGTAAAGCGATGTACGTCTGATGGTTAAAAGTTACCAATCGAATTCAATATTAACAAGTTATTTATTTGATCTCAAAAATATTAATAAAAATAAGCACTAGGATTTAACAATATATAATCCTATATAAACTGAGGATATTTGGGGAAAGCAAGAGATAAAGGCTGTCTACATAAAAAAAAAAAAAATATGCATGGACCACGTTGTTTAGTGGTTCCCATAATCACACGAGTAGCCAACTCGTCCATATAGTAATTAGGTAACATGTAGCTTTCCACTTTCCTATTTGATTATACATTCAATACTTTGGGAAAGAAAATTTCTGAAAAAATATTTTGTTGGTTCTAATCATTTCATTGCTAAACTTTACAACAACTTACATCAAACGCAATCAAAATATTTTGAAATTGATGCCGCTTCCTTCGCAAATCGCAATCTTAAGCCATGTGCTATGCAATGATCACACAAATGTTTTAGTTACCAAAATTATAGACTATTGCAATTTATACATAAGGCTCAATGCCAAGATTTAATCAGCAAGAAGAACCTATATGCTATATCAATCATGTTGAAATCCATTCAAATATGATTGTAGATGTTACATTCAAACAGTTTATCACCCCATCTATTGTGATATATTCCATATGTTTCATAATATAAGTAGGTTTAGTGAAAATGCAGATATTAAAAAATTATTTTCTTAAAAATATTATAAAATAAAAATAATTTATCCAATTATTAAAAAATTGTAGAAAACTTGGAGAGTAATTGGTTACGCAGTATCCAAAAAAATAAAATTGAAAAAAATATGAAAACAGTTTATACTTTGAAAAGAAAACCTGTTAAAACTATTTATATTATGAAACAAATAGAATATTAGATCAACGTAATAACACTTCGTAAATTTAACTTAGGAAAAAATGCCATTGGTAGATGAATATGTTGTTTGGACGTATTGTATTTAGTTACACAATATCAAATAAAATAAAGTTGAAAAGAAATATGAAAATAACTTATATTTTAAAACAAAATACCATCAAAACTACTTTATATTATGAACATAAGAAACATAATAACACTTTGTAAATTTAACCAAAGGAAAAAATGCCAACAAATTATATAATAATAAAATGAAGACAAGCCTAGATTCGGTAGGATTGACTGGTCTGTAAACCCTAAATTTTACTTACATTTAGATGTCATCCATGACGTAGAAAATTTACTTCTCAAATCAGAAGTAGATGCTAGTCTGATGATCAAGGACAACAACAAAAATAATAGAAAATAGAGAAATCGAAGAGGGAAATCTATTGGATAATGTGAATAGATTCTTGATATGTATAAACCATGTGAGGATGAAACAGCAATGAATCGTCTTCTAGCTTCTTAAGCTAAGCATACATTGGATTCCTATTGGCTGCCACATGCACCGTACCATTTATCATCTATATATATAGTCTTCGAGGATCTACAAGATTAAACTTGAAGTCATGAATCTAATCAAGAAGATTTCCTGCAACAAGCTAAAGAAATCTTCAGGTCCAAATAGGTTTTGAAACTTTTTTGACTTTTTCTTTTTAATGATTACTTCTACGACTCACAATTTCACGTATATACCCATGTTACTATAGTGGCATCATAAACTTTTTTTTGATAAATTTTTTTAAAAGATTAGTCGGTTTAGCCAACGACTAATCTTTGGGCCGGAGAGTCCATGTGAAAATCCCGATGGCCAAGAGGATTCGAACCTGAATGACGAGAGGATACTACCACTCCCTTTACCACTAGGATACGAGGTCTTGGTTGGCATCATAAACTTCACAAAGTAAAAGAGAGATTGGTTTTAATTATAAATAACTTAAAATATGTTAGTTGATCACTAAAATAGGGGCTGATAGGAAATATTTCATAGCTTCTATTTTATTTTAACTTAATTTAATTTATTTGTGTACATAGTATTAGTAAATACAATAAATCTCGGTAAATTAATATTATCAGAATAATGAATTTTAATAATTTAACAAATATTAATTTATCGAAAAATTATTTAGATTTACATTAAATTATATTAATTCATTGATGTATTAGATTGTAATATTAATTTATAGAAGTTATGTTGTAAACATTTCTTTCTTTTTATTTATAAAAAGTAGAGATTACTTAAAAGAAAAAAAAAAGTAGAGAGAAAAAGTGAGAATGAAAAGGAAAGAAAAAAAACATATCATGAAAAGAAGGTAAGTTTGTCTGAATGGAAGGGGACAGACCAAGTAAGTGCTTTGTCAGATTTCGCGTGCATTTCTACAGAAAAGCTTTTACACACACACACACTTGCTTCTCTCTTTCGTTTTTTTGTTGTTGGCTCTTTCTTCTTCTCTTTAATTTCCTCAATTTCAATAAAAGCATCGATTTTTATAACGAAGGGTCACTGTTTGATCGCTAAAGAAGGATCTTTTATCATCAACCTGATCTGGGTCTCGTGTTTTTTGGTTTGTAGCGCCATATGTTGTGTTCATGGGTTTAAAGTTGAACAACACAGCTCATACTTTGTTGAGCTCGTCATAGAGAGAGAAAGAGGAGAGAAGATTTACACGATTATATAGCAATTGATATTCTGCTGGTGGCTCATGATTAAGAGAGCTTCTTACAAAAACTGAAGTGAGTTTGGTTCCTCAAGAAGTAAAGAAAAGAAAGGTACTAAATAACCTTTGAATTTTTGATATTTTTGTTCTTAGAATTTCTTACATTTGTGGGTTCATAATTTTGCTATAATTACAGTTAAGAGGATCTAAGGGTTTAAAAGAATGGAACTGATTCCTGATTTGAAGAAAAAAAGAACTAATTTTTATTAAAAATAGTACTCTTGAACCGAGATTAACGATCTCTGCTAATGTTTTAGTTAGATTCTTTTCAACAAACATCCAAAAAAGATTTGATTCATCTTGTCTATTAAGTAAGTGGCAATCTTCTAAAGTTTTGTTGGTTCTTGTAGGTTTACCCATCAACCCACAACACAAAGATTCAAGCTTTGGATTCGTTTATTTCCACACAGTGGACGACTAAAATATAAAAAAGATAAAAAAGGGTTTCACGTGTTTCTGTGTTTGTGAATGTGTGAAGCACTTAGAAAAGAGAGAAGAATTTGATTATTTAAAAAGAGTTTATCTCTGTGGCTCTGTCCGTAAATTCGAGCTTTGAGTGGTTGTTTTGTGCATCTCTAAGTTTTCTCTTTTATCAATGTTATCTTTGAGATGTGAGACTCCATTAACAATGTTTCCTTAAGTGTATGTGAGAGACCCTTTCTTTCTTCCAGAGTCTTTGTTTCTTTGTCTCTGTTTGAGATTTCTCTTCACTAATTCACCATCATGAAGTTCATGAAACTTGGATCCAAACCGGATTTATTTCAATCTGAAGGAGACAATATTAGGTTTGTTCTTGAAAATCCTCAACTTATAGATCTGATAGTATCAAGAAAACAGACAGCTTCAAGTTCATAATCTCTGTTCTTGTAGGTATGTATCAAGTGAGTTATCAACTGATGTTATTGTAATCATTGGCGATGTCAAATTCTATCTTCACAAGGTAAACACTAAAGAGTAAAGACTTATCTTCTTTCCTTAAATAGAAAGTTTGCTTCATCAACTTTAATGTCTTGTTTCACAAGGTAAACACTAAAGACTTATCTTCTTGTCTTACAAAGTTTGGTTCTTATGTCTTTCTGTTTTGATTTCTGTTTCAGTTTCCATTGCTGTCCTATAGCGCACGCTTACAAAACCTAATTGCAACAACATCGTCGTTTGAAGACAATGAGATTCATCAAGAAGATGAGATTGAGATACCAGAGTTTCCTGGTGGTCCTGCTTCGTTTGAGATCTGTGCTAAGTTCTGTTACGGAATGACTGTTACACTAAACGCTTACAACGTAGTCGCTGCTCGTTGCGCAGCTGAGTTTCTTGAAATGCAAGAAACCGTTGAAAAGGGTAATCTTGTTTACAAGATTGAAGTGTTCTTGAACTCTAGCATACTCCAAAGCTGGAAAGATTCAATTATTGTCCTTCAGACAACTAGAGCTTTGTCTCCATACCCCGAAGAACTGAAGCTAACCGGTCGTTGTCTCGAATCTATTGCCTCTAAAGCTTCCATCGATACTTCGAAAGTTGAGTGGTCTTATACTTACAACAAAAAGAAGAATCTTGACAATGGGTTAAGGAAGCCTCAAGCGGTTCCTAGAGATTGGTGGGTTGAGGATCTTTGTGATCTTCATATAGATTTGTATAAACGAGTGATCACTACAATCAAAGCAAGAGGGAAAGTTTCAGCTGATGTTATCGGTGAAGCGTTGAACGCTTATGCTATCAGAAGGGTTCCTGGATTCAGCAAAAGTAGTTCTGTACAGATTACTGACTTAGCCAAGTACAGAGCTTTGGTTGAATCAATCATTGACCTGATTCCTGACGAGAAACGAAGCGTTTCTTCCAGTTTCTTGACTAAGTTATTGCGAGCTTTGATCTTTCTTGGCTGTGATGAAGAAACAGGGCTAAAGAACAGAGTCGGCGAGAGACTAGATGAGGCTAGTTTGAGCGATGTTATGCTCTATGATGTTGACTTAATGCAGAACTTAGTTGAGGTTTTCTTGAAATCTCGGTTGGGAGAAGATGATATAACCGCGAAAGCATCGGTTGCGAAACTTGTTGATGGTTACTTAGCTGAGAAATCGAGGGATTCAGATAATTTGTCACTTCAGAAGTTCCTTGCACTTGCGGAAATGGTCTCAAGCTTTCCGAGACAGTCTCATGATGGAGTCTATCGCGCAATCGACATGTTCCTTAAGGTATAAGAAACAACTCAAAGTTTTAGACAGAGATCTTAGCAATGCCTAATCTTGTTATTTTGGTCCGGTTTGATTTTTTATATTGACTAGGCATGAACGTTCGGGTTTGGGTCGCGTTTTTGGATTTTTGGGTTTAGGGTTAAAGATCCCGTTCGGATATTTCTATATATCGGGTCGGTTTCGGTTCGGGACTTATCGGATTCGGGTCAGGTTCGTGTATCGAAAATTACCAAAAAATATTTGAAAACTCGAAAATAGTAAAAATTTGAAAATACTCGAAATCCCATAAAATATATCTAATCTAATTAGAAAGTATTAGAAATATCCGTCTTATCCAAAAACCGATAAAAATTACTTAAATTATTCATGAATACTCGAAAGTAGTATAATTACTTAAAATTAGGTAAAACTTCGGATTAGTCCGGATAACTCGTTCAGATTCGGTTCGGGTATTACCCAATACTCGAAATACCTAGACTTAAACCTCTTTGGATATTTTGTAGAATCGGTTCGGATCAGGATCGGGTTTTCGGGTTCAATTACAAATCCCCAGCCCTAATATTGACTTTTGTCTTAACAGGAACATCCAGAGATCAACAAGAGCGAGAAGAAGAGGATCTGCAGGCTAATGGATTGTAGAAAACTATCAGTAGAAGCTTGCGCGCACGCTGTTCAAAACGAGAGGTTGCCAATGAGAGTGGTGGTGCAAGTACTCTTCTTTGAACAGGTAAGAGCTAACAACAATGGTTCATCATCAACCGGAAACAGCACTCCAGAGATCATTCCTGCTTCGAGATCGACAAATACTGAAGATGAGACAGAGTGTTGGGACACAGAAGATATAAAGACATTGAGAGGTGAGTTGGCAAGTCTAAGACTGGCAAAGAATCAACAACATGAGAAGAAGGTTATGAAAGGAGGAGGATTGGGAGTTTCTAGAGTGTTTTCGAAGCTTTGGTCTGGTAAAGATAGGAGTGGAGAGATGATGAGTAGCTCAGGGACTTCGTCGAGTCCTGGTTCTGTTAATGATGACTCTAAGTCTTCTTCTTCCACAAGCAAGAAGCATTAGAGGAAGTAGAAGCAAGAAGAAGAAAAAGATTTCATCTTTTTTTATAGGTTGTGAAAATGTTCATCCGATGATTAACTTGTTTTCTCGCAGATTCAGTTTCTCATTTTGTGTCTTTCGATCCCCTTTGTGGTTTTGTTCTTCCTTATAGTTGGTATGATGTTTAGAATGGGTTTACTTTTTGCTTTCTCATCACTTTAAAATGGAAGTGTTAAAAACAAAAGTTTGTTCTTGAAACATAATAAGATAATCCTTTCTTGTTTTTTAATTTTCAAATAATCTAATAGTTTAATGAAACTATCAATTTTCCACAAGAATATCATATATCATATGTGGTGCAAACTAATACTCCATATTAAAGATCTGAATAGTAACTGCTTATTTACGAGACGGTTTTCGAGTACAGTCCGATTTAAATACGGTACATGTGGAAAAGATGTATTAATGAGATCAATGCATTTTTCATTTGTTTTGAAAATTTAAATATTATTTTTAAAAATGCTAATTACAAAAAATTATTTGATCAGTAACTGAAAAAAAAACTATTTTCAAAAAACGCATTTAAAAAGCTTTTTTATTTATTCACCATTTAGTGTAAATCTCTTCCAGATAAATATTTAAATTTATATATTTCCTAACAAATAATATCTATTTTATCGCCTACACCTCTGTGGTCTAGGGTTATTTGACTTGAGAATGTGCTAAGAC
This sequence comes from Orychophragmus violaceus, assembly GCA_030180135.1. Taxonomy (NCBI): domain Eukaryota; kingdom Viridiplantae; phylum Streptophyta; class Magnoliopsida; order Brassicales; family Brassicaceae; genus Orychophragmus; species Orychophragmus violaceus. The sequence continues at coordinate 2,058,836 of CM058239.1, forward strand.
CACTCTTTCTGAGTTCAAGTCTTTCTAGAAACAAAAATCATGGATGTGTGGGATGTATGGGCTTGGGTCCTGTTTGGCCCAAGCAGTTTACTTGATAGTTGATAACATGTGACTAACTATTTCTTGACATTAGTCGGAAGACATTCCAAATTCGAGATAGACAGTGTGGTATGATCTCATAGATCTCATGACCCGTTGATCCGAGCTCGCTTGGAGCTCATAGTATCCATTGAACCGTTGAACCAACCGTTGAACCAAATGAATCCACTCTGTAGCACTTCGGTACGTTTCTACCGGAACTAACCGGATCAGCGGAAAGAGTATCAAAAATAAATCTCTATCACAAACCGATCAGATTTGATCCTAAGCCAAATTAAAATTCGATTCCAACTAAACCCTTATTTCTTGCAAGTCTTCCTAATAGGTAATGGCCATTGACTTTGTTTTGGACTTGCATACGGACAGTCTTTAAACTTCAAATAAGACTGGACTACGGCCCAAGTCATCATTAACTCGTGGACTTTTAATTACAGCACATAACATAAAACAATTGTATGTCTAATGTCATAAGAGTTTCATTGTTTGTTTGTTTTTATTTTATATAGTAAGAGTTAGTTGTTGTTTTGCAAGAAGTATTGTATTGAATTCATGTTTGTATGAAAGAAATTTTAATAAGTTTAGAAATTTTAGTGACAAAAAAAAATGAAAGAAATTTTAACCTTTTTAATAAGTTTAGAAAATTAAAATTGTTATTAAAAAATAGAGAAATATACTATTGTACTAACTATAACTATTTTTGTCTTATAATTTTATATACTAAATCAATATTATTCAAAACGAATTATTATTCCGAAGAGTTAACTGATCCGACTCATCATAACTTACTTGAAAAAATAATACTTTGTACTCTTATTCTTCTTACAAAGAAATTGGCACGAACATAAGCTTTCCTACAAATACAAATGATAGAAAAAAATTCTAAAAATATGAAAATTTCATATTTATAAGCTTTCTTTAACATAAAATTGGGTTACAGATCCCCTATAATTATATTAGTATTGTTTTTTTTTTTGGTTAAATTTTATATAATCCATATTTCTCCAACAGATTTTGTTTCAACATATTGTTCTTGAGGTAGAGAACTTTTTTTTTTTTACAACTCTTGAGGTAGAGAATTAAGACCGAAAAGAAATGATTTACTTCGACACTTTCATTATACTGAAAATCTTCTTCGTCGTTTTCTTTCTTTATTTTAGAAAACAAGAAAATATTTATGTAGATTCACTAATGTTACATCATTTTCCTTCCGGACGCACTCACATAATGAATATTCCCTTCGAATATATCTCGGGCCATGTTTTTCTTGTGGGGGATATATGAGAATGAGATGTTTGGATTTCGAATAAGGACCCAAATTGTTATAAAACAAAAAATTGAAACATAAGCTTTGAAAATTTGCAAGATTCTTAATTATCTGGTTTTGTAAATTTTCATTACATCATAAGTTTTGGTTTTGCGTAACTACAAATAGATAAACTCGATTAATTCATTTAAAAATTCATGTTAAAAACACCTTTTTAGTATTATGTTAGACTTTAATGTTAAAGTATACACTACAAGAAAAATTGTATTTAGCCACGAATTTTTTCGTGACTAAAGCCAAAAATCCGTGGCTAGTTCGCCATTAGCCACGAATAGCCACGAAAATGTTTCGTAGCTTCGAGCTCGTTGCTAATGTTTAACCGTGGCTATTCGTGGTTAGTCGTAGCAACTTTGCCACGGTGTAGCCACGAACCTATTCGTGGCTAATAGCCACGAATAGCTACAAACGAGTTTGTGGCTATTTAGCTACGACTAACCACGATATATTCGTGGATATTAGCCACGAATAGACACGATCTTATTCGTGGATATTTACCACGTCTAGCCACGATATAGTCGTAGCTATATAGTTACAAAAAACAAAAAAAAATATAAAAATACAAAAAATAAAATCTTTATTTTTTATTTATAACAAAATACAATACAAAATACAATACAAATACAATATATATACAGATATATGTATATATACATTTTTTTGGTAAAATATGTATATATACATTTACATATATATACGAATACACAGGAAAAAAAAGAGCCGATACACCGTCGATACACCGGCTCGCCGCCGACGCTCCGCTTATCCACCGTCGTTGCTCCTCCACAGCTGCTCCACCACCGCTGCTCCTCCATACCACCATCACTCCGTGAGAGAAGAAGAGCCGATACACCGCCTCAGCACAGGAGAATAACACGGCGGCTCCGGTGACTCTGTGGATCTGGTTCGTCTTTTCCCGGCGGCTTCGTCCACTCCGGTCTGCTTCGTCTGCTTCATCGTTGTGAAGCTTCGGAGATTCATCGACGAATCCCTGCATCTGAGAATCGCGAGAGGAGATGGATAGATCTGCTTCTTCAGATCTAACACAAACTAAATCAGAAGATGAGAAGACATCGTCTCCTCTGCCGTCGAGCTCTTCTTCCGCCGACGAACACAAACTAAATCAATCACAAATCGATTTAGTTTTCTAGATCTCAGTTCATTATCACACATCCATGAAACATGAGCAAACCTAATTGAACCAAAAAAAAATGTTGAAACATGTATCGATAGAAAATTTTGGGAAAAATCTGTGAAAAGGAGTTAAATTCCGTGTAGGAGATGGTAAGATGAAGGTGATTGAGAGAAGGTGGTGGTAAGATGAAGAAGAGAAGGAGATTTCGTGTAGGAGAGAAGGAGATTGTTAAATCTGAAAATCAGATTCGTGAAGGAGAAGAAGATGATGAGTTAGGAGAAAAAAAATTAATAAAAAATAGAGAAACACATCCAACGGTCTTGCTTTAAGATGAGACATGATCTAACGGCCTACATCAATTCTCTTTGTGATCCTTGTGATCAACTATTAGCCAATGAAAAAATTAGATTGGTTTAATTCATATATAATACTCAAAAATGAATTCAAAATAATACAAATTGTTAAAATGAAAAATTTCAAATTTTAAATTTAAACTGTAATAGATAAAACTTCTAAAAGTGTTAAATTTTTTAAAATAATTTAAAATAATTAAAATGAGTATATAATAACTAAAATGATTTAAAAAGTAATAAAATGTTTAAAAGAAAAATTATAAGTAAATATTTTTGAGTTTACTATATCTAAAGTGTAAATGTAAATTGTTTAAATATTAGTTTGATGTATATATTTAATGTTTATGTTTAAATTTATAGTTTGTGATTAAAAGTTTAATGTTTGGAGTATATGTTTATAGTTTAGGGTTTATGGTATAGGGTATGGTTAAGCTTTAAGTTAATGTTGGAAAATATTATATTTGAAAAATAAGAATTTTGTAAGTGTTGAATCTTAGTTATGAATATATTATAAGAATTATGTTTTTAAATTTTTTAAATTTAGAGTTTTAGGGTTTATTTAAAGTTTAGGGTTTTGAATTTATAATTGTAAAATATAAAATGTTATAAATATTAGTTGTAAGTATATAATTAGTAATTATATTTTGATTTTATAGTTTATAATTATAAGTTTATATTTTGATTTTATTTTTTATGATTTAGAGTTTAAGGTTTAGAGTTTAGAGTTTTAGGGTATATTTAGGGTTTAGGGTTTTGAATAGCCATGGATAAAATCGTGGCTATTCGTGGCTATCTGTGGCTAAACTTTTCCACGATAATTTCGTGGCCACTCATGGCTAAATTAGCCACAAATAGCTACGTTTCAGATCATGGCTAGTTAGCCACGAAAACGTTCGTGTCTAGTCGTGGCTATGTTCTTCCACGACTATTTCGTGGCTATTCGTGGCTAATTTTCTACGAATAGCCACAAAACATTTTTCGTGGTTATTTAGCCACGGATAGCTACGAACTAGCCACGAAAATGATTCGTGGCTGATTCGTAGCTATTTGTGGCTGGGAAAATCATAGCCACGAACCGGTCGTAGCTTGTTCGTGGCTAAAAACAGTTTTTCTTGTAGTGATATGTGTTACCAAAAAAGGTTAAAATATATATCATATTATCATGTAATCGAAAGATGTTTATTATTTTATAGTTAATGTAGTTTTTTATTAAAAACATATATTATTAAAGCTTCAATTAAGAAATCATTTTAAGCTTAGATTTTTAAACCGCCAATAGAATAACGATGTTTAAAATGTTACAAATTTACAATCTATTAAACATACATGATCTAAGAATCCTTCTTCAGTGACACGCGAATATTTTTTTTTTTTTTTTTCATTTGAAGTGATACTTATTATTATTTAAACGGGGAGATATGCGTTTTTGAGACAGAAAATTGGCAGAAGACAAACCTTTCTTCAGAGATTAAGTCGACGGAACAACAAAATATCCCCGGAAACAGAAGCCCGTATAGGGTTACTAAACTTACAGCTACGGGAAATAAATCGATAAAATCCAAAAGTCAACCATAACAACTCGAACTTAGAATTTGTGGCAACCGCAAAGAACAAAAGAGTTCGATAAATCGTCGTAGTCCACGGCTCACCGAACGATAACTTCAACAACTTGGAAACTTTCAGAGTGACACCTGAATATCATCCAAGCAAAATCTTATCGGAATATAAAGTATTTTAATACATGAGAGTAAAAATAAATAAAAGTTGCAAAGTACTCGTCAATCTTTCTATTGTCTAGATGTTTATATCCTAGTGCTATTGTGGCCACATGTCGCGTCTATAATACACGGATCGTTAATTTACTTCTGAAAAAAGATTTGTAACCCTCAAATATTTGCATTGGGAACTTTCATTTTTGCTACTGGTTCTTATACTCTCTCTATATTTGCTTTAAGATTGTTAAACTTTAAGATTCACATGATCGTCTACTTGAGAACCCCGTGAAGTTACCCTTAGCTACAAAATCTTTGAAGGAAAACATATTTGGTCCCATGATAGCTTAATTTTGAGAAAAAACTTTAAAGTGAAGTAATATGTATGCATGGCTATATGTCCTCATATAACAAGATAAAAACGGATCTGAACAAACCATCCTTATTTATTGTAACATCACGGTTTTGTAGTATATGCGAGAGGTTTAAAAGAATATATTTAGTTACTTATGTTATTAAAATATACTTATATTTTAATTATTTGTCTAGAGGAAATTTAAGAATGAAGCGTATTTGATTGAAGCAGTTGATGACCTACTGAAAAATAACTAGCGGTGTCGCGTGAATACATACAAAACACGAAAAATCATATAATAATTACGGTGAACAAATCTTTCGAATCTTTCGGACTAATACATCAGCCGTCAAACAATGGTAAACCCATAAACTAAGAAAGCCGTGAGATCCACAAACGGTGACGGTCGGGATACTGCCAATAAATGCTAAATGAAACAAACTCCCAACAGCTAAAAACAAACCTCCAGTCAACATACGCACGTATATATGGCAATCCTTATCACTAAAATATAATTCACAAACACAAAGTAGTAAGTTATCTCCACATGTCTTATGAATACGATGAACAAGACCTTATAGTATAAACTATCCCTGACTCAATCGGTGCTCACGACTCGACAATACTGCTTTTGGACAAAGACACGTTTCTCAAACCCGAATCAAAAGGTATCAATCATGCTACTGCAAACCAACAAAAGAAACATATAAATCTATCAGTTTAACATCTTTGGGACCATTAAATATAGAAAAAGTGTGGTCCATGACATTGATATTCATGTCATTTACACGTAATACTGGCGATATCAAAAGGTATTTTTATTCTCCAATATCTATCAATGATCGATCTTGAATTAGCAAAGTACTAAGAACCAAAATCCCACCTAAAAAGTACAACTAAACTAATTATACATCATATTATATTTTATTTACTCTTACAAATGTGCATCTCACTTGGGAACTTTTAGTGGGTATTCAAAAGTTGTATGCAAATAATGATTTTGATTAGGGATTTAGAATAACATTGGGATAGTAAACTTTTAATCCTCAATTATTATATTTAAACGCATATTTAAAGGTTATGAGATGTGAACAATTAATATTACTGGCAAGTTTATTTTTTTATACGGAATTTGACCTTTATATGGATTATGTAGTGTATAAAATTTCATCAACATATTCACATTATATTTGCAACGAACTGTCAGAATTAGTAAAGATAATGTCGAAACCAGAAAAGTGACTAATTTTCTCGATCTATATAGAAAAGTTCGAACGAAGAAATGCTTACTTTACGAAATTTGATTTCATCTAACATATCGTGTACAAGCAATTTGATAGTGGATAGACTAGCATGTAATGCACGTTTCAAACCGTCATATACCATCTACGTTGACTAGAACTACCAAACTAAATTAGTAAATGATAGTTTCTTTCATGTATATTGTTGACTAAAAAAATTATGAGATAATAGTGGTAAGGTTATCATCATTGGTAATAGATTATGTCTACTATCTGCAAGATCATCTTCTTACAGAATATAATCACTTCATTCTATGTATTAATGCGTTCATAATATATCTCTATATTAGTCGGCATTTTAATTTAGCAAGAGAAAAAAGTATCTTAAAAAGCTAGATCCATTTACAAGACAAGAAGACACAAACCCAAAAGTAGGAGATATTGCCTCTTACCACTAATCCAACACCCACCAACAAAAAAAAACAGAACAAAAATAAAAAGATGACTAATTTTAAAATTAAAGACCTAAAAGATCTTCAAAAAGGATCTAACATGAAGGTTAATAAGATTCTATATTATCAAGCGTTATAAAAAAAAACTAAAACTCCCTAGGGTCCACAAAAATAGAAGTGCCAGATGGCGATTTAGTCCAATCACCAACAGCGCCGTCACTGTAGTCATCTCCAAGCCGTTTAATGCACCATAGATCCTCGTCGCACGATAACACTTTCCAATAGGGTATCCCTCGCCGCAACGGCTCTTCTCCGGCGACTTCCGTTGCCAAAACACCGCAACCTCCTTCTCGCGCCAAATTATGCGCATGAGCACACAAAGACTTCACCATCTTCACCGCACATGAACCTTCTCCTCCAATCCCATACATAAAATAAAGCCCAAACGGTTTAAAAACCGAAGGAATCGAAGGGACTTTCAAAAACGGCAACGTTTTATCAACCACACGTGTGGTTTTAGCCACCAAACGTCTCAACCGCGACGCACCACGTACCTCTAACCGAAACGAGTCTTTACAGTTCCAAACGCTCAACACGGCCCATGACTCTGGCGGGTACTCTAGGAACTTAGCTGAACCGGGCCATGATCCTGAACCTGAACCATAACAGCTGCCACGTGGTACCGCGACAAAAGTCCCGAGAGAGAGTTTGTTACTCAGCACCGAATCAATATCCCGCGGGAAAAACTCGGTTGTACTGAACCGGAGTCGGTACAGCAACTCTGCATCAACCGGGTCCAATTTGATAATAGTGACACGATGCGAGACGTTGACTCGGTGAGCGTAAACCGGGTTGACCAATATGGACGGCGTACGGAACTCGGAGTAACCACATTTTCCGGTGAAAAGATTAACAGAAGGTTTATTTTCGTTTTCAGTTGCTATATATGAATATTCTGCACCGTTTTGTATAAACCATTCTTCTATCATCTTCACGAGCTTAAACCCTATCCCTTTCCTCCTGCAAAATTAATGTAAATTATTAGTTTTAATTACTTTCATTAATCATAATCATTGTTAGTGGGAATAACGGAACGGTACCGGTGAGAAGGAGAGACACGGAGGCCCAAAACGTAGGCTAGTTTAGTGTAAAGAGGTTTAACGGTGTCGTTTTGGGAATTAAGATTTTTGCCACATGTAACGGTTTTGATGCAACCTCTAATCATGCCCACTATCTCCTTCTTCTCCGTACCCATTTCAGCCACCTGTTACAACCATATTAAAATTCATGAAAAGTTTTTAACTTTATGAGTTAGCTACTTGATACACTTGGTTCAGAAAATATAAATGATGAGTCTTTTGATCTTATCAAGAGCCAGTGAAATCAGATATGAAATTTTAAAAAATTCTATTTATTGAAATGGGTTTTTAGATTAACCAAAGGTTAAGAAGTTGGAAGTGATCATAAAAAAATCTCTTATCTTTAAGCTCCAGAAAACAGAGTTCTTAAAACAAAACAGAGTTCTTTAAGATAAAACAGAGTTCTTTAAGATAAAACAGAGTTCTTTAAGATAAAACAGAGTTTATTTTCAGAACAGAGGAGGAAGAAGAAGAGACACGAATACAAGAAAGAAAGAAAAAAGATTGGAAAGTTTGTAATTTACCAACATAAGAAAAGAAGGTGAATGTCGGATCCTACAAATCGGGTCACCCAAAAGATCAGTGAAGAGAGAAAGCTTGCCGCTAGGACCGACTTCACACCGTCGCTCCACATCCTCCACACTGGCTAAGTCTCTGCTCGGGTCGTATTCTCTCACCACCACCGTCATATTTACTTTCTAGAGAGAGAAACAGAGCAAGATAGAAAGACAAAAGATGAGAGGGTTAAGAGTGAAGTAGATAAGGGTTTTATATAGCTCTAGGGAAGGTGAGTGTAGATATTAGAGTAGTGAGGGAAGATTATTCGAGAGGAAAGAGAAGCATTTATAGAAGCTATATATATATAACGTGAGGTATAAGTAATGAACAGAGAAGCTAGAAGAGTTTATAGGATTTGGATTTAAATGGAAATAGAAAATGACTTTTTATAAATTTCGGCTACTTTTTATTTATGATGAGGTTTAAAAGTTGGGGAAGGCGAGTAGTTCATGATTGAAAGAGGTTTAAAGTTCTTCTCAATCCTATTTATAACAGTCTCTACAATTTTGTTTTACTCTTTTTTAGTAATTACAAAAATTAGAATGATAGATGAGGTTAGGGTAGCTTAGATAAACACAATTAGAGAAATTTGTGTACTAGTCATAATTTTTAAGATGTTTCAAGAAAAAATAGAATGTAATTTTTGTACTACTCATTTTTTTTCAAAGTCATGCTAATATACAAAATTAAAAGAAATTGTAGCGTACTGTAATTTATCCCAAAAATTAAGCGATATAATCTGTATTTTATTTAGTATGTCATATTAACAATAATTTATTCAAAATCTTAGTTATTTCTAACCGATAATTGAAAAGATTTTTTTATTTATTTAAAGGGATGGAAAATTACAACAACAAAATTAACCACCAAATTTTATTTTTAAAATAAATAGCTCGTAAATATATTTTGGCAATATATGTCACCATCATCATTCACCAAAATAAACAAAAAAGTTCAAATTTTATGTTGGATGATGCAAATATTTGTTATTTATTTTCATTATAATATAAACCGTATATTTTGTCATCTTTGGATAAGTTGTGAATTGCAATTTTCTCTGATACTAATAAGAAAATAAAAAAATGTAATTGAACCTCTCATAATTAGAGACATTAAATGTCTTTTTCATTTCCTCCACAAAGTAAAATTAGTGGGCTTCAATGGTATTAATGATGAGAAGAGAGATTAAATGGTGATTAAGACTAGCATTGATGTCGAAAACTTACCCAAAAGGAGAAGTTGTAAGTGGGAGTGAGAAGTGGAAATGGCGGCTATGTCTGCGTTAACTCATTATCATTTTCCTTTGCCCATAATAAATTCACATACACATATTAACTTCCCATATCATCATCACTCTGATTCACTGCACCATCTCCAAAGTAATCATTTGCTCTCAACCTCCATCTATTCAAAATTATCTCATTATTTTCTTCTTTTTTTTCTTTGGAATTATCTATTTGCAAATAATTAATTTTCTGTTATAAATTAGATAATTTCGGTCTCTTGAATTTTGAACAATTACTCTATTTCATTCCTAACTACTAAAGCTAATCTAGTATAGGGTTATCTAACTTTAGTCTTAGATTTGTTTGGTTGTAGATTATAAATTACTAATCATTGTTTTGTATTTGTTTGCGTTTTTTTAGTCTCGGCCAATCTTCAGGATGGATATTTCTGACATCGGTTTGGAAAATTTTCAATAATGGATTTGCTAGTTTTTTCATGCATTCTTTTTTTCTTTTTAGTAATTATTTTTATGATTGTATATATGTATGATGTATATACAAGGCCATATATGTGAAACATTCACATCGATACTATAACCACAAATAAAGTGAGACCTTTCGATTTAACAACCAACTCTCAAACCAAAATATTAATCATCAGCTATATTTGTAATTGATTATTTTAAATTGCACGTCAACAACTTTAAACCATTGTAATACAATAGATCATGTATGCATGCAGCTTCCTACTTACCACATCAAATTACCGTTTATGTGTGTCGTCTACAACGCCTCTGATTACCTTTTACCGTCAGCATTCTTCTCGTAGAATATTTTTTCAAAACAAGTTCAAGTTGATATTTTGATTAAGTGGAAACTAGACAAGAAACATCACACGCACAAAATTTAAACAATGGACTAAATATGTACAGACAAATAAATGGCACACTTTGACGTGGCCCCTCCTCAAAACATATAACATATAGTTGAGATTGGTTAGGTGATTAATATTGTATTGATTATGACATTGTCGAGCACTATATACAATTTTACGAGAACTAATATTTAAAACTAAATTTTCAATCATGACATTATTATATATGATCTAGTTGAGCCGTGTGTCATTATGACATAGATTGTTATTCTAATTAACAATTATTAACATAACAGTTGATTAATTAAATCCGTATCTAATTAAAGAGAAGGGACTATCTCTTTAGCAAATGATGATAAGTCTGCCTAATAATAGTAAGATTTTACTTTCTCTTAGTATCATTTGGAGGTTTGTGTTTAATTAACCAAGAAGTCCATAAAACTACTTGAAAGGTCATTTGAACAATATATAAGCTGTAACTAATAATATATTATCAGAAACTTTGAACCAATATATAAAATGTGTGGTAGCATAGTCTTAGTATAAGAGAAAATATTTTTTATGTTTTGGATTCAAATTTTGTTGGTATAGAAAAATATTACTTAAATCTAAAGATCTACAAGTTAATTCCAAACTTGTGAAAATTATGGATCTAAGGCCCGTAGCTTCTACAATAATTAAAAAAAAAATTAAACCAATATTGAAATATATTAAAAATTATGAATTAATATCACTAAATATTAATATTTTAATTATTTAAAGAGTTATTAATTTATAGAATAGTTAAACTAAATTTTAATTTGAACTGAATAGTTTTATTAATTAATTGAATTATTAACTTATCAAATATTCATTTAAAGAATTTATACTTTAATGTATGCTGCAAATTCGAAAACACTCAAGTAATCTTTCTGGCTGTTTAAACTAACTATCCTCTAGACAATTACTAGCTAAAATTGAGATAATTACTCTTGTCATGAATTTCTAATCCAATATTGGAAGTCTAGAATCTTACTCATAATACCAATAATTTGTATGATGATATATCCTTATTTAGTGTGGTAATTTAATTTCTATCATTTCAATTACTATTTTGACAAAAGTGCTTACGTTTTTGATTCTGACAAAAGTGCTTACGTTATGACATAAATATTGACACTTATCATAAATCATAACGGCAATTAGACAATGTAACGGGTCCGTAATTTCAGGCATTTGTTTCCGTCTTACCATACTTTACAATATATGAGTAATATCACAATACATTATGGTTAAACTATAATTAAGTAACGACGTGGATCGTTTAGACAGATACTATATACCATGGACCACATCGTATTACTCAAAGTGTCGAGTAATTAGCAGACAAATTATTGTCTTTTTGGTCAAAATCAACTTGTCTACAATCCAACACGTATCGTATTAGTATAATATTATGTAAATAAGATAAACCGTGACAGTTAGACAAATGATAAGAATACATATAGATTCTAAGACAAACTCCTCAAAGACATCAAATGAGACGATCTTGATACATTATATCCCGGTCCATCTTTATGTGTAGTAAATGTTTAGTTACGATTTATTCAAAGTAACCCTAATTTAATTATAACGTATTTACAATTGTATTTGACAGAGGACAGCTATTATTGTAGGACCGGTGCAATACATTTCGCATTCACAAATATTTTCATGTCGTTTTGGGCATTCCAAGATAATATGTTTAGTTTTGTTTGACAGTATTTTGAATAGGTCCACTGAGTATGTCCTTTTGAGTGAGCATTTTCTGTAACACGATAGAATATTAAATTGAATAGTTAGCTATGTATTTTGTAGGTTCTATTATCGCTTAGTAAACTCATAATTATCGCTTAGTAAACTCATAGACTGATTAATGAAACTATAACACGTAATGGGTCAGGAAAATTGAAGTATTTGAAGCGGTGCTTTTATAGTCATTGCGGTTACTAGAATACAAACATCACAACGAGCCAAAATAGATGAGATGTTGAATGATGAATTAAAATACTCTATGAGTGATATATAGCAACAAATACGATCTTACGCGTGTTATTCAGTTTTTGCTTAGAAGGGCATTAGTTTTATAAATAGGTTTTAGGTTTCTTTGTCAATCTTTTTAGGTTTTAGGTTTTCTTTTCAGTTTGTGGTATTTCAATTTTTGAGGTTTTTGGTTATTGTAAAACTAAAATAGTAACTTGTATAGTTTTATAAATAGGTTTTAGTTTTTTTTTTTGTCAATTTTTTAGGTTTTAGGTTTTCTTTTTAGTTTCTGGTATTTTCAGCTTTTGAGGTTTTTGGTTATTGTAAAACTAAAATAGTAACTTGTTTAGGTTTATAAATAGGTTTTAGGTTTTTTTTTTGTCAATTTTTTAGTTTTTAGGTATCTAATTATATATATGTGACTAACTTGCAAAATAATTTTATTATTGTTTTGGTTTTAGTCTTCGGTCTATGTGTTAAAAATGACTATATGAATACATAAAGTTTTGTAAACAAAAAAGTAATAAATTATAGTAACAAGTAGGAAATAAGGTATAGCAAAGATATTGCCATTTGTCTCGTGGTGATATTAAAAAACTGCAGATGGCTACTTGACTAAGGACAAAATATTAAATAAAAGTAAAGAAAATCAGTTTCAAATATACTAATAATAAGGGGAGCTAGCTAGTCTCATGCAAGTTGACCCACAATCCCATTACCAGAATCTAACTAATTTGATAAGACTAGATTTTAACTAGTGGATGGAGTGGCTCGAGGAGTGACGTGGTTTTGTTATGAACGTTCCGGAACTATGATCATTTTTGTCGGATCCGGTGTTTGTTATTATCACCTCCCCACCTTAAATATTTTTGCATAAGTATATATAAATACTTAGGTTTGGATATTCGAATTTTAAATAGAATTTGATCCAGATGTGGCTGCATAAGTTTGTTTCACAAACACGTTTTTCTCTCTTTTTTTCTCCATCTTCTCACTAAACAACTCTTCTTACACAATTCTGAAACTCCTCCGACCACTGGACGTGAATTTCTAAACCCCACTAATGGTCCGGTTGTAAATATTTTTTGGGTTTGCTGCAGTTCTTTGTCCGCCAATAAACTTCACGGAATTTCGCATCTGTTTCATCATGTATTTTTGATGAGATTCCGACGACTCGGCGCTTCTGGCTCACACCAAACTCTTCGGCTTTTAGTTTTATGCTTAATCGTCCGATTTCTAACCCAGTTTATACTCTACCCTTTTACTTGGTTTAAATCAGACCTTTCTGATTCCTCCTACGGAATCACTCTCGATCTTCAACTGACGGTGTTTCTCCTCCATCGGTGGCTTTATTCTTCTCTTCCCTCTTCGCTCTCACCGTCAATTGAAGAATGGAGCAGTTCTCCGGAGAGTTCTTTCTCCCGATCGAGATGAACGGGATATAGAGACACCGATTGCTCTACTTTCCTTCAAATCGTATTTGAATAGGTGATTTCAAATACATCAAATTTGGTGTTATTTAGTGCGGATGTGAAAGCTAAACTTGATCTTAGGATGCTCCGACGTTTTGGGATGGTTTGATGATCAGCGGGTTTGGATAGTTACAACGACATGAGGTTTTCGGTGACCGACATCTCCATGGCCGTGGGTGGTGGAATTTCTACAAAAATGACACGTGCACAGTCTTAGTTTTGTCATACGCGTACACATGGTGTTCATTTTCGTTACAAATCTTTTCGGTTTTCGGACAAATATTTGTAATGGGCTTGCTTGGCCCAACTTCTCGTATTTCATTTCAATATTGTACCATGTAAGCATGTTTACTCTTTGGCTCATGTGGCCCAGTAATAAAAATTTAGACGACAAAAAGATAGAATTTGATCCGAACTAATGAATATATAATTAAAGATTTATTTAAAATCCGATAATTCTTAAGTCGAATTCATTTTGATCCGAATCAGTTTAGATCTAACAATAATATACATATAAATTTTATTTTTCGAATACCATTTGGTTAAAATATAAATATTTTCAAAAAAATGAAATATCCAAAAAATTATAAATAACTGAAAATTATAATTATATAAAACTACAAATTTTATCAGGTTTTGTCAGATAATATAGATCATATTAGATTCTATCGGATTAATTACTAACATATTTTTTGTCAACTATTTAGTATATAATAACATGTTTGTCGGTATTTAACGGATCTCCGATAAAATTCAGATCCAATCCAATATCCACGAGTCTACGACTATTATATCCAATAATTCACTACTTATGATCCAAGCTCAATTCAAACAAAAAATTTTAGATCGATTTTGGATATATTTAATAGTTAAATTTATTAAAAATGTCAGTTTTACGAGTTTTACAACTATAAATTTTAAATCTAAATAGCCAATTACATGATCTTTAGAGTTATATTTGAGAACCAAATATTAATTGTTGGCTTACAAATTAAGTACTTTTATCATTTCGATCACTTAAAACAGTAATTAAATTTTAGTTATTAGGTTCTTTAAAATTATCATTCAACGTTTCTTGGGTTCGGTCTGTCTCTTCCGTGAATTATGCATTTGTAATGCATTGTTATTTGTTACCATGAGCTAATGTGACCTAACAATCTAACTGTCACGTAATTATCTAACAAGAATGAACCAAGACATCAAACTTAGTTTAAGGAAGTTGATATAGTTGAGACTTGCGATAGATTTGAGACCTGATACTTAGGTGTTAAGACCAGTCAAAGGCTACAGAAGACAGACCAGAGTTTTTGTTTTACCGACTTATGTCGGATATTGTAAATGACGATAACGTCCTTCTTGTGTATATTTGTTTGTTGAAAAAAATATACTATGAAAATCCAGCTGTGAATGCTTAAAGCACAAAGCGGCCGGGGTAGAGAGCCAGAGACACTGAGGAAGTGTCAATTCGAACATTTAATTCACACTATCGTAAATTCCCTAACTTTTTTAATATAATACTTTTTTATTAAGTACGGGCCCTAGCCCTTGGCTTGGGGAGATGACCAAGATTATGTGCATGTTGCCCATCTGTATACTGAAACAAACTTATCAATCGTTTCTATACGTTGAGGTTCATGCATTTATACCAAAAATATGTCAATATGATGAGATATACTTACATGTTCTACTGAGTTAAATCGAAGATTCAATTTTTATTGAACAAATATATACAGAGCCGGTCAGGAGAATATCTTAACAAATCGTCAAGAAAAAAAGGTATGTTATGTAAAAACAATGAAAAAGATAAGAGGAAGAAAATAGGTTAGTTATCAAAAAAAGAAAAAAAAACAGGTCAAACCTGAGAACTCTTTATAAAGGAACAAGCTCAATTACCAACTGATATGTTAAGGGTTTTACGAAAATATGACGGGTTTACTTGAAAATAGAGGGACACGAACATAAATTTGATCTACTTATATATATATATATATACATATATTTTATAACCGTAGAAATTTTAAAAGTTTTATAGACCCAAAGCTAATCCCACGACATCTACATTCGAATATGCGTTTGAATTTTTTTCCAAAATTAAAACACGACTAGGATGAAGATTCCAACCTAAATAACAAAAGGATACTATCACAACATTTACTATTAGAATATGAGTTGCTGGTTTTTCTAACTTGATCTATTTATATTATAAACCGGTTCTGAATATACACATATTGGTTATATGTATTAATATGTAAGATTCTAATACCCAAACATTAAAATTACATATATGGAAAATAAAACAGTTTTCCTTTGCATTAGCAATTTATAAATATTTTTGTTGAACATAATTCCTACACTTTTAAATTTATAAAAGTTTGATAGGTGGAAAAAAAAGATTGATAGAAGATACAATTTCTTCTAGGTTTCGGACAAGTGTTAACAATTCAAACTATAATATTGTTGGTGTTAGTTCTAGCTATTTGGTCATTAAATTATATCAGATTAAGACCGAATGTTCCAAGAATTACAACGAGCTTTCGTCTAAGACTTTTTAAGCATTACTTTTTCATTTTCTGATTATATATATAAAAAGTGTAAATGTAGGAGTATGTGTAAGAGTGCATTATGATAGGGAGAATGGTGGTGGACGATAATTAAGAATGCTTGAAATGACGTTTCATACAGAATCACGATGTTTGTGGCAGGAACAATCAGAGATCTGCCATATTAGAAAATCATAGAGATTTGTATAACTTTATTTTTCCAATATACACTAAAATATCTATTAGTGATTATCCATTCATTTTCTTTTATTTGGAAAAACAAAGTGTTTATCAAATTAGCCTAGTAGTCTCCTGGTCCAGAGTTGTCAATCTGTTCTAACAAGAAGATGATATTAATTTGCCTTACAGCATGTATATCAATGGTTCTTAACAAATTTTTTAATATTATTATTATTATTTTTACAGATGTAAAAAAAAATTCAAAAAAAAAAACCATTTAGAATGCAACACGTCTGCGCTACAGTGAAGAACCCGAGTTCTTAAAGCAGGAACATCGAAGGATTTTAGCACGGTTTCTTAAAAAAAAATTATAAAATATGTGTGTGCCCTACATAATAGTTAACATACGAGTTCTTAAAATCCTTATATAAGGATTGATTCTTATACTGTTTATGCCACGTGGCGTAACGTCATTGGTCATTTTAAAATTTTTTTTTTTCTTTTTTGCATCTGAAAAAAAATATTAATTTTTTTTTCTTCAAAAAACTAGGTGCAAAGAACGTTGATGTGCATGCTCTTAGACCATGTGCATCGAAGTATCTTAGCACAGGTTCTTAAAAACAAAAATTAAATATGTGTGGGATCCACGTCAATAGTTAACATACTGATCCCAAGTCCTTAGCTAAGAGACGGTTTTTTTCCTTGTAGCGCTGAAGTGACGCTACAGGATTGGTCCTTCTTTTTTTGCCTATTAAAAAAAAATTTAATTTTTTTTTTTAAGAAACCCCTAGTGGGTTTTAAGGATGTACATGCTCTAAAGTCTCTTATTTAAAGATCGATTTTAAAGGGGTTCTTAAAAAAAATATTTTTTATTCTATTTGTCTAAGAAAATGTGTCAAAAACTGTTTAAGAACCTTTGATGTACATGATCTTAGGAACCATCGTGCCATTAATTATATAAGATTACAAACTAGAGAAGATAAAATAGGTTATTTTACTTGATGTTTTTTTTTTTAAAAAAAAAATTTACTTGATGTTTTGTTCAAAAAAATTGTTTATGATTCAAAAGAACTCTCTGAATTTGGTTACAGTAATCCAAGGTAAAGAATAAAACGATAATTATGATTCTGGGGTTAACTTTACCGATTTTTGGTTTGGTTTTGGCTTTAATTTCTAGAAATTATCTTGTAAACCTACTGACTTCAGTTTATATATGTTATAATAGTCTTGGTTGTTTTATTTATGGAATGAATATAATCTATTTTTTTAACGCTGATACAGATTATGAGAACTATTACAGTATTACAAATAATACTATCTCCGTTCTACGAGAATCTATCAACAATCAGGATCAACGGCTCCACCTGCTCCTGAAAACTTCCTTATAAGCTTGCCTCCATTAATCTTGTAAAATTGCGCCTTCGGAGATTCGAACCCAATATCTGTCGATGTAAAACATTAACCACTTGATCACTAGACCACGGTTGCTTCACGAATATAATCTATTAGTAAAAAAGCGATAATCACAAAATCACAAGTTTAAATAACAAAACAAGCTTTGGTAATGTTTTTTTTTAATTATCAAAAACTCAAATAATGATAGCAACGATTATAACGGTTAAAATAAATGTAAATTAGACCACTTATTTTTTGTAACAGGCCAATAATCTACTGCGGATTAATGATGCAAATCATTTTTAATTGTTCATAAAAATAGTCCGTACTTAATTCCAAATATATTATATATATATACATATGTATTACTGTGGATCAAGTACTGTGATTGGCAAATAAAACGGTTTGTATGTTAACGTACTAATCTACCTTAATCACTGTTATTATCCAAAACCAAATTTGTTTTTCTTCTACAAAAGAACACTTCATTAGAAATTGTGCATAAATAAAGTGTGAATAATCGGACTTTCTGAAGGTTTTTTAATGTTATTTGAGTGAAGAAGTCAAAGGAACAAGATGGGACTTCTGCTAGCAATTGCAGGTTTCTTGTTTGGGTGCCTCTTGGCTGTAACTCGGAGCTTCCCTCGTTCTTTTTTTTTTTTTTTTTTTTTTTTTTTTTTTTTTTTTTTTTAATTAAAATATATTATATTAAAATATCGACCCGTAGAAACGGGCATCGGAACAACAAAGACTCCGGTGACGATTCCGGACAAAAAAACAACGGTTTAACAAAGCTCAGATTCTAAAACTAACACTGCTATACGCTAAAACTACAAAGGGATCTTTGAATGAGGTGGGAAGAAGACTGAGAAGCCTTAAGCTCCAAATCTCCGGCGGGCTGAGCATTCACGACCACCACAGCGGTTCAAGAAATCGTGTTATCCGGTTAGCCCGACACCGGTTTCCAAATCCACTTGCCCCGCCGTGACGAGAAGATCCCGCTCCCGGAGACGTCCCACGGCCACGTAAATCGACGACCTCACCTAGCGTAGTCGACCTCATCCATCTCCTCCTTCGAATCCGCCGCAATCTCGCCGTCCTCTAAAACTTCCACCGCCGAACCCAACCAAATCGACTTCCTCCGGTCAAGATCCGCCGCCGAACCAGGGAGAGCGACCCTTCAGGAGAACCGCCATCTCCTTCCGGAGCCTCGCCGTCGCCGTAGCTTCCTTTAACTGAAGATGCAAACCCCACCAACCGACGAAAGAAGGCGCGTCTCTGAGCTTCGCTAGATCTACCGCCGTGACTTCGGGCGGATCTCCCCGCCGTCCTCCAGCGGAGTTTCCCCATCCTCATCACGCCGCCGACCCACTGAGCCCTGGAGCTTTCGCAGCGCCGCCTTCCTCGGAGTTCCCGCCTGCGCATCTCGGAGAAGAAGGGTGAGCGACCATTACCGTCACTGTTGTGCTGCTCCGTCATGAAGCTCTCGAAGTAAGGTAAGGCATGGAGGCCATCCCGCCGTCCGACGAAGAGCGCCGGAATCGAGACAGCCTCAGATCTGGATTCGAAAAGCGGAGAAACCTAGAGAGAAAAAAGGAAGAAGAGCGTGCGACTCAAACGCTTGGATTCGAGACTTGGGTCGTGCAAATACTGCAAATACTTATAACTTTGGCACTATTATACACTCATATAATAGGATAAAGCAAAGCAAAACATTATATAAAATTTGAATTCGAATTTTCAGAGACTACTATTACAGGAACTGGAGCTGAACTAGGTATTCATCTATTTAACCTAAAAATACGTGTATGAATTTTGATCGTTCATAATCATTAAGAGGACATAAATAAATGTTTATACTGGCAGTCGTACAAATGCCAAGACATAAATATATGGATGATAAAAGAGAAAGACATGGAGCGATGTCTACTACTGAGTACTGACGATAAGAATTGTTTATAATATTAATGTGTTATATTATATCAATGTCATCAACTCATCTTCGTGACTCTCGTCATGTCAAATCAAAGCCCATTCCATCATATCATTATCATGATCATGATAATTCATCACAATCATCTTCCATACACATTTACTTACGCATGCATGTGAGAATGAGCAGACGACACAAGTATACCTCACTACCGATTCTCTCGTGAAAATGTTTGTTCTCTTTCTATAACACATGTCGTAACCATGTTTACTAAAACTTTGGTTAACAGTTGCAGAGATATACGGGATCTTGGTTTAACGTTAATTATGGTTAAAAATCGTGTGATGTAGGGTAAGAGCAACCCCATTAGTGAACCTACTAATGGGGTTCTTAATCTTTTTTTAATATTATTTTTGTTTAGTATGAATAGTTAAGAGTCCTTATCTATTTTAAAGGTCCATTGGTGAACCTCTATTTGGGGTTCTTAAAATATTTTTTTTATTTTTTCAAACATTTTTTTTAAATTGTTATTTATTTTAAATTTAAACTTGAACATATAATAATTAAAAATTAAGATGACCAAATTTTTGCCATATATTCTCGACCAAATCCGCTTTCAAACGATGATGTATTTGTTGATCTCGAATTTGATTCCGAATTCCTAGCATATTACCGAGATTCGAAGGTATTTCTGTAGAATACGTGTAGTCCACCCGCGAACATCTGCTTGATTCTCCTTCTACAAAGTCAGATGTATCATATTGTGTGTATGCATCTCGTTCGTCTTCTACTATCATATTGTGCAATATGATACACGATCTCATAATCTTGCCTATTTTTTCTTTGTCCCAAAGAAGTGATGGTTTCTTAACAATTGCAAATCTAGCTTGTAATACCCCAAATGCACGTTCGACATCTTTTCGGGCGGCTTCTTGTCGTTTTGCAAATAACTCTGCTTTAAGACCTTGTGGTAGTGGGATAGACTGGATAAATGTAGCCCACTTTGGGTAAATACCGTCTGTCAGGTAGTACGCCATATCATATTTGTGTCCATTGACCATGTAATCCAGTTTTGGTGCTCGGCCTTGTAATATGTCATCAAAAACAGGTGACCGATCAAGGACATTAATATCATTCAAGGTACCTGGAGGACCAAAAAATGCGTGCCATATCCATAAATCTTGCGATGCAACAGCTTCCAAGACGATTGTCGGCTTCCCTGAACCACGTGTATACTGTCCTTTCCAGGCGGTCGGGCAATTTTTCCACTCCCAATGCATACAGTCGATGCTTCCTACCATCCCGGGAAACCCTCGTATTTCCCCAATATCCAGCAGTCGTTGAAGATCTTCCGGAGTGGGTCTCCTTAGATATTCATCTCCGAACAACGCTATTATTCCTTCTGTAAAATTTTCCAAACATAAAAGAGCTGTTGTTGCACCAAGTCTTAGATATTCGTCTGTCGCGTCACCCGCAATTCCATAAGCGAGTATACGAATAGCTGCTGTACACTTTTGCAGTCCAGATAACCCGAACCTTCCAACTGCGTCTCTTCTGTGTCCAAAGTACGGAACTTCGTTTGAGAGGCGATCAACAATACGCAGGAAAAGAGGCTTGTTCATTCGAAAATGACGTCTAAAAATATGAGGCGGGTATGTAGGTTCTTCACTAAAATAGTCGTTCCACAAACGGATGTGGCCTTGCTCGCGTTCTCTTTCGATGTAAGCTCGCTTTTTCTGCTTGTTTGGCTGATCCTCTAATAGTGAGTCGAACATATCATCGACCCGTTGGTTGAACATTTCTTCGAATGCATCATCAAGCCTTTCATCACAATCATCGGATGAAGATGAGGTCATTTGTGTTTGTTGTGAGAATAAGAGAATTTGTTGTGAGAATAAGAGAAGAAGTATATAAGACAAGTATATAAGAAAAGGAGAGCGATTATAGTTAAGAAATATAACAAGTTTGTAGAGATAGTAGCATTGTTTGAGAATGAAAGATAGTAGTAGTTCAAGTCGGGTACAAGTCTACAACTGAGATAAAGCTAACACATAAAGACTTGCAACATTTTTATAGATAGAAGTTGCTAACATCCAAAAGACAAAGATGAAACAGAGTAACCCGTGAAGAAGATGCTAACAGAGTAACCCGTGAAGAAGATGCTAACAAAGTAACCCGTGAAGAAGATGCTAACAGAGTAACCCGTGAACCTGAAACCTGCACCATACAAAAAACAAACATAGTCAGTACTCTGTCATAATGCACAACAAAACAACACTACTAACACTAAGACAAAACACAAAATCCACTAGACAGTGTTGTACACACATGAGCACAATCTATCAGACATACATTACTATAGGACTAAACACAAAAACAAAGGAAAACAACTACTCACATGATCACAACATCTCAGATATTAGTTTGTTTTTAAGTGTTTCTTCAATCTCAGAAAGGGGTTCTGATTTAGCTAGAAGTCGGTCAAGTATTTTTTGCTTGGATATCTTTTCTTTAATTTCTAACATGTTCTGCAGATGTGCCATTGCCTCATCCTTCCCATTTTTCTGACGTTTTGCAGCCTTGGATGCTTTAACACCAGGAGGCCTCCCTTCACCTTCCTCCTCTGGACCACTAGCCTCCACAATGTTCTTGCGTTTCTCCCCATCCTTAGATAAAAAAGTGGAGCTCCATTTCTGATCATGCCTCAATTCTCTCCATGCATGTTCAAGCGTGAACTTAACCTTGTAGTCGTTGAAGAAGATATCATTTGCTGCTTTCATCAAGTCATTTTCATTCTGGCCGCTTGTCTGCTCCTTCACGGCAGTCTCATAACACCCAACGAATTTGCAGACCTGGTCATTCAGTCTTCCCCATCGTTGCTTGCACTGACTGGCCTCTCTATGTGAAGTTCCAACCAGCTGAGGACTTGCATTGTAGTAATCTTGTATCCTCTTCCAGAAAGCTCCGGCCCTTTGCTCATTCCCAACTATTGGATCTTTGCTGGTGTTCAACCAAGCATTGATCAGTACCACATCCTCTCTAGGTGACCACTTCCTCCGTTCTTTAGAAGTTTGTTCATCAGAACCTTGGCTGCTAAACCGAGGAGTGTCTGATGACTCTAAGTCTATGGTCTGACTACCCTGACTAGCTAATAGATTAAGAAAGCCGGGAGAGTCAAAGGAATAAGTTTCCATATTCCTTTGAGATTTCTGTGTTTGATATTTGGGATGTTATTAGATGGTTTAGTTGTTATTGTTTTAGCACTCAGACTCTCTGAATTGGTTTATATAGATCTTTTTGTTATCAATGTGCATTGATAACACAGAGTTAGAGATAACTATCTAGATATCTCTAACCACCAAACATTTATAACACATCACCGTCTAATACAGTGATGTGTAATCGGTATTTATAACACATCATATCACATTAATAGCATTTATATTACTCACCAAACAACAATAAAGTAAAATGTTTACATAAACATCTAGTTACAAGCCAGATTTTATCAGGTAATGAATGTAAACAGTTAAGAGCAATCACCAAACAACTAGTTATATCTCTAACTACCAGTTAAGGGAAGTAAACTGACCTTAACATTCTGACTCTTCTGATGCAAGACGGTTTTTCAGCTGGTTAATCTCCTCCTTCATGGCAGAAACCTGCCATTTCAGCCTCTCAACCTCTTCCACCCTCTTGATAAGGCTCCTTATCTCTTCTTGGACTCCGAGTACCCATGGTTGTCTGAAGTGTAACCCATCCGGCTGAAACAGAACAAAAAAACATTATTGTTTCATGTTAAACAGAACACATTGGCAATTAGGTTACACAGAACACAATACGATAAACCATGAAGACCATTACCTTATAGACATCGCAGGTAAAGAATGTCTTCCCGGGGAGAGTATCAAACTTGTCATCTGCATCTTTCTCGTCCACTATCATCCCTCCGCAAGGACAGCTAGTCGGAATCCCATAGTGAGCATCAGCAACGTATTCAATCCGGTCATAGTGTGCTTTTGCCCGCTTCTCCTGACGCCTCTCTTCTTTCAATATCGGGTCCATGACCACTGATTTGAGTTTTGTTATCCTGCGAAGAAATATGAAAACACTTAGAGAAGCCCGAGAATCGCAAACCCTTAAACCAAAAGATACTCAAACACAAACCCTAAAGCATGCAAGACTCAAACTCGGAAACCCAGAAACAAAACCGTAAATCGAAAACCCAGAAACAAAACACACAAATTCGATTTCAAAGACTAAACAACAAACCCTAAAGCATGCAATACTCAATCACATATCGTTACCCAAACTCTAAGAGCGAGATCACTTTAGAAACCGTAAATCGGAAACCCAGAAACAAAACCCCCAAATCGATTTCAAACAAAGCCGATAAACCCTAAAACACACAGAATCATGCGACGACATCGATTATCAACCATAAACCACTTCACTGTAAACGATTACAGCCTTAAACGGAGTCGATTAAGAACAAGAAACTCGCTTTCTCGTTATCGCAGTCGAATCGCCAATCGCCTCTATCAAAAACTCTCTCGGGTTCGAAATGAGAGACCAAAAAAAAAAAAAAAACGAGTGTGCACACAAAAAAAAGGGGACGAATGGCCGAACGCCACGTGGTTAGAGACGGTCTCTAAAAGGCTCGTCGTTTAGAACCGGTTCTAAACATTATTGGATTATTTCTTTTTATAAAATGCCCATTTGCCTATGAACTCGGGCCCAGATCCGCGCATAAACCCGCGATGTTCATGCTCTAAGATCCTAGCACGATAGCACCGTCAGTTATTTATAAAATAAGTTTGTCTTTAAATTAGCAAAGACCTTATGAATAACAACGTTCTCGAGAAATTCAACAATTAGATTTTATATTTTTAACAAAATATTTGCCACATTAGCCAAATGCAAACTTTTAGTCTGGTTGTAGCATGCACAAGCCCTTTTTGACAAGCGTAACCTAAAGTAAAAGCATATCGGAAAAATCTTGTTTATTGATTTTGTAACCTAAATGAGAAACTAAAATCCAGATCATTCATTGTAACCATTTTGGTTTGAATATAACGTAATATTTAATTAAATATAATTAATAAATCGTTATAGTTATTAATAATTTCGTTATGGCTAGATGCCTAAATTATTTTTGGATCATTTTTTATCTATTTATTAAAATGATTCAACTTATTATATATATGACCAAAAAAGAAGTAAACAGTAGATTGGATATCTCAACGTACGACGACACAGTTTCGATGTCTTATGGGTACTGCCTTCACATTTGGGCTTTCTAATGAGATATTTATCCATCGAACAATGCCTCTTCGTTGCCAGAGTCCGTTACATATTCCTGTGGGCTCGAAGTGTGCATTTGGTAGAGCCTCTGTTTAGGTTTTCATACACATGTCTGTGTTTGACATTTTGTTAACTTATGTCATGAAGAGGGTCTATGTTATATCCATCTTGACAAAGGAATCTTATGTTCCACTTATTAGTTGCGCAGTTGTCCAAATTCAAAGTAAGCTATCTTGAGAAAGAATCTGATGCATTCACTCTGAAAAAGATCACGGAAGCATTTCATTACCTTCTGGTTACTTTGAGTTTAGTTTTCAACTAACGAAAACCACAAGTATCTCTTTATTTCAAAACATACGTCTGATCATACAGTCTTAACCTAAGTCGAACAACTTGGATTCTTTGTAATAGGAAGCTTTCCATCATATGTGCTCTTCAGTACGTCCGGTTTCCTCACTATCCGCGGTCCTGATGGAACCTTATGAGTCTTTGGCCGAATATCCTACATGAACATACGAAAGCATTAAATATGATTTTGCCTATTTTTCAATTGTTAACTAAATATTGAGGAAACAGGGCCAAAGAACAGGGCAATATTAAAGATATCTTAGAAAGCAAAATGTGTATTAACCAAATCTAGTGAGCTGTAAGAGCATGGTTATGAAGTGAAGCCTGTAAAGTCCAACCGAATAATATTCTCATGTATATATATTATATTATTACAAAGATTATATATCGTATTGTGATAATGATTAGGAAGATTTACATATTTGGTGTTATCGATAAGTGAGTGATAAACTATATATGAGTACTTTTTGTATCAACACAATTCAATAATATATTCTATTATAGTTACTTTTATCTTACAAGCAATCTCAAGAAGATTTCTGCCTTGAGCAGAGAACAGAGGGCCATACCTGATCAAAGATGGCAATAGGTATTGCTAGTGTAGCAACGGCATTTGGAGAATCAACAATTCCAGATAGCCGTCCTTCACATGGACAACATGAGAGCAACAGGTAGGCCTGTTCACACAATATTCTCATGATCAGTTCTGTCTTTCTAGCTTCTACTTCATGAATGTTCTGTTTTTTGATAAACTAGATTCTTGGAGAAACATCAAGTACCTGTTCTTTCGAGTAACCAAATTTGAAGAGATAATCTATAGCGTTTAGAACTGCCCGTTTGTAAGCAACTGTTGCATCTAGATAATGTTGTCTTCCACTCTCATCCACACTAATACCCTCAAAGACTAGCCACTCTGAGAATCTTGGTTCCACTGGCCCTATCTCAAAGATTGGGTTCACATTGAGAGGAGTAGGTCCCATTGGTGTAAGGTACTCTTGCATTCCATTCCTAATGATTTCACACCTATTAATGAGTTGGTAAAACGTTATCTGGCCAGAAACGCTGCACATACATGATAGCATCAAAGAAAACATGGTATAGTATAAATTAGGCATGGACATAAAAATTGAGAACCGAACTACCGAACTGAACCGAAAGAATCGTAACCGATTCGAATTACGTAAATACCCGGTTCCTAAATTTTCATAATTGAAATAACTGAACCATACCAAAACCGAACCGAGAACCGAATGAATACCAGAACTAACCGAAATATGAATTCTATACCTAAAATATTAGTTGTATTTAGATTTAAATTAACCGAATAATCAAAATTAACCGAATATTACCAAGAGAAGCTGCACTATTCAAAATAATCAAAATGTTTTTTAACCGAAACCCTAAAATACCTGATTTTCATCCGGGTTATCCCAATTATCCGAATTTCTATCCGAATTAACCGATTTTTTCCCAAAATTATTTGAGTTTATATCCAAATTACCTAAAATTATCCGAAAGATCCCATTGAACCCGATTTTCTTTCGGGTATTAGACAGTTCCCAAATTTACTACCCCAACCGAAACGGACCGAAACCGAACCGGATTTTCTAAATATCCGAATAGATTTAAACCTCTAGAACTTCTAGAATCGAAAACCGAAATAACCGAATAAATGTTAGAAGAACTGCGAGTAAAAAACCTATGTACATACTTGAGTTCTAGAAATCCACTCATCTCAATGGCGCCGCAGAAGGAGATCTCACCATCACCTTGTGAGAAATGCATATCACCAGTGCTTAAGTTAGCCCCTTCTACAAACACAGGAAGATATATCTTAGAGCCTCTGCTTAGGTTTTTAATATCACAGTTTCCTCCGTTTTCTCTTCCTGGTAATGTCCTTACCGCCTCATTGGCAATCCTTTCCCAGTCCGGTGTTTCCTTTCCAATCTACAAGAGAGTTATGTAAGAATTTCCTAAAGGTCGGAGTTAAGTACCATGCCATTTCATATAGAAGGCTAACTAGCACCTAAGTAGCATTGATAGGGCTACGAATACAAAGAAACAAATACGGAAATAGGGACGGAAAACGGCAAAGTTAAATGGTACTTATACATATAAACGGCAAAGTTAAAACTTTATAAATAGGTACGGTGACATACGTTAAAAAACATATATAAAAATATACTTATACATATAACTATAATGAAAATTATACTTAATTTTCAATATAACAAATTAAAGGGTGATTTAGTTTTATATGAGATGCCAAATAGACTAGCACTTACGTTCCCTAGGAGGCATCCTTTAGTCGTTGGTAGGTTTGCTAGTGGCCTTTGATGCACAACCTCACATAGTGATAATGGCTTGAGGAGATTACTTTCTTCTAATTGTCTTTCCCTTTCATTCCATATTCTCAGGAGTTCCATTGATGGCGCGGTGCCAATGATTCCTGGATGTGTCAAACCCGGAAACCGTACTCCTACACATGATAAGTGGATTTGCTCATATTCCTTATATATTACTTATTATCCTTTCTAACTACCGATGTGAGACACATGTCCTAATCGTGAGCTACATCAAAAACAAAGATTCAATTCCTAGAGAGATGGAGTCTGATGGGTTCTCACCAGGGATTTGAGGAGAGTAGGCATAGATCCCTTCAAAGTACCAAATAGCTTTGGTGGCACAAGGGAAATGATCAGTCAAGAAACCGCCCCCATTCTCTCTATCAAACGAAGCAGTGAATCCCCATTCATCTCCTGGTAAAGGACCTAAGTTGCATATCTCAACAGCAAGAAGATCACCAGGCTTAGCTGCAATACCATCCTCATCAACAACCCTAATCGGTCCACTTAGGTAATGAGGCTGCACACACAATCACCAAATCTTTTAAGCTAATTCATTGGTACATCATTGATTTACACATGATTCTCACTAAACCATCTTACAGTGGAAAGATCTGCGTTCTTGATATCGTTTGAAGAGCTATCGTCCTTAACAGTACCTCCCATGCAATCTATCATTTCGATCCTGAAAAACTCACCAGCCTTGACTTGTGCTACTGATGGTATCTCAGGATGCCATCTGTTATGCAATGGCTGACTCTGCTCACATGGCTTCTTCTTCAGATCAACCTTCACCACCACTCTTGGAGTCGACGGAGCCATCAAACCCTGATAAGTACAGTGATCTGTATTCTCTCTTGTCTCTTTCTGATCACACTTCCTCTGTATATCTCAACTTCAATCATCTTTTTTTTTTTCTTATCCTTTGTCAAAGTGAAAATAGAGACCATTGGTTGTTGCCGATACGTTATCTATCCACAATTACAAGGACAGTAAAATAAATATTGCATTTTTAATTTATGTTAAATTATATACTTTAAAAAAAAAAATTCAAATTGTTTTTGGACTTTTTAACTCAAAAGGATAGAGAATATGCATTGGATAATTAATTGTCCCAAAAAGATAAGATACCTTTTATTTTATTTTTATTTTATTGAAAACCAAAACTTTGTAACAGCTTTAAATTTTAAATCTTTGTTGAATTATCAAGAATATCTGATTTGGCACATTGTTTTTATAATCTTGATCATGTGCATCTGAGCATATCTATTGTATATGGTTCTCCATGTTTTTTTGTTGTTTAGTATCATTCAAAACAACAGTTTAAAAGAGTAACTACAGTCAAGACGGATTAGTTCGTAATTTATAAAAATTAATTTTTTATTATTTGTAATTTTTGATCAAATTTATTGAAGATAAAAAAAAATAATGAAAGAAGTTTGATGCGGACTAAATGTAAACTATTCTTTGTTGGGATTTTAAAGTCCATGTCCAACTCTCTCTTATTAGTATGATATTGTCCACTTTGGACCGAAGAGAAAGCCCGCATGGATTTGTTTTGGTTTCCTTCCCAAAAGGCCTCATACTAATCATAGTTGGACATTACTTATATATTAGACACTCTTTGTCTAAACTTCCGATGTGGGACTTTGTTTGTTAAACCTATTTTATCTCAACCACCTTGTTAGAGATATCTTGGGCTTGAAACTTACGAAACTTATCTCATATTTTTGTGAATAAATAAATTTGATCTGCAGTGAATTGTGTCTGTCTTAAAAACAAATAATCCGTAGTTTATTTTGTCCGCCATAGCGACAATTACCATTTAAAGTCAAAATAAGAAATGGCTTACCCGATTTTCGAAAGTAACCACGATGTCCTTAGCGATATCCTCCCACATAAAAGTATATAGAATCTTAAGATACATGTGTGCGACTCGTGACTGTGTCTGTGTGTGTGGCAACGCCTATGCAGGACACAAAGGTGAAAGTGACATTTTAGTTGACTTATGCTGTTTTGTCTATGAAACATTCCATGGTTCTAACCTCAAGTGATCGGAGGAATCTCATGGAGCCAACGGTTCCATGGCTTCTCCTTCTTCTTCATATCGACCATTGAAAATTTGAAACACTCTTGGATCCGACTGGAACAGAGGATATGCTAAAGTATTGAACCTAAGAGTTTCCGACAGATTTTGTCCAAAAGAATCTAATCGAATCTTTATTTTGATTTAGTTTTGGTTATTGTTATCTGCGTTTTATGTGGTTGTGGCTCACACGCTTGGCGTCATCAAGTTTTCTTTCCGTAGCTCGTCATAGAATTTTGTGTAACACCGTAAAACCAAGTTAGGTTTATAATTATTTTCAACATAAAAAGCGAATATGATCGTATGGCTAATAAATATCATATTGTGATGGTCACTTGCATGTTACATTCCAGCAAGGTCATCTGTACGGAAGACAGAACTAAAAGCTATTTTGGATAAGTATGCCACATCAGAAGCGACAGAAACAGTTCATTTCATATCTAAATTACAATCGTAAAGCAGAAAGTTAAGATACACTGGCAGATTTTCTTCATGACCATTAAAAAAAGAAACTAAAAAATCATGTAGTAGTTGATTGTCATCTTTTTTTTTTCCATCTGAAGTTATATTTTTATTTATCCAAAGTGAAATACGTTTTTGGGATACAAAAGCCGGCAGAAAACAGATCTTTCTCCGGAAACTAAGCCCACAAAGGGAAACTAAGCCGGCGGAATAAACAGAAATCCCCGGAAGCAAAACCTACATCTAAAACAAAGACAATCGCTAAAATCCAAAGCCAATCAAAGCCAAACCGAACTTGCATATCTTGACCCATGCGGAGATGCTTGAGCGAGACTTACCGATGTAGCCCACGGCCCACCAACAGTAACATCAGCTAAACGAACAGATGCTAAAAGACTCTCTTTCAGACTCAAAGAACCTAGACTTCACAACCCGACAAGAATGACCCTAACACGGACCACTAAAACACTCTCGGATACGGCTGCGACACAACTCTATGTGCCCATAATCACCTAGATAGAAGCCAAAAACGATCCAAATCACACCAGATTTGAATCAACCAAAGCCAAACCAATCTAAACTACCCCGAATCCAAACTAAACCCGGAAATAAATTCAAATTAGAAAGCACTCACAACAATCTCCCACAACAAATCAAAAGACACAAGTCCAGTGAACAAAGGCTGATCTGTGAACCAACGATATAGCTTGAATAGAAGAGGTAACTAAACATAATCTTCTAAAACCGAGAGACCCAAACTCAACCCAAACCATGAACCGGAACCAGATCCAATCTATACCTGAACCTAAAACCAAAACCACAGACCGAGCCACAGAAGCAAGGACCGCATAGCAAGACCGAAATCCAACAACAACCGTATAATCTTAGATCTACAAAGCAAACACGGCTCACCACAGAGACGAGCATGACCACCGGAGGAGACAACGGATTCGGCGGCTATAACTCCACGGCCACGCACAAATCGAACCAGGCGGAGCAGAGACGACCGGCGAGACACGAAGAGAAGGCGGAGGCAACGGCGAGAAGACGGACCTGGCCAACCGTCGTTGTTGGCCGAGCGAGCTAGAGAAGGAATCAGCTACATTACGGCGGCGAGTTACACCCTCCCCGGCGACGAGAGAAGACGCCGGCCGGGGAGAAAACGAAGGAGACGATGCGGCGGCTGTCCTCGGGAGTCGGGTCTGTAAGAGAACTAGGGCTTCCCCCTCACTACTTCTTTGCTGTAGTTGATTGTCATCATATATTGTTTTTTTTTTTAAACATTATTATCATCATATATTGTTCTGGTAAATAATTTCCTTCAAAATTTGGAGTGATGCAAAGACTATTATTATATGAAATCACGATTAAAATTAACTCAGTTTGTCTAATATTACACAAATTATGTAAGATAAATTTTTAAAAACAATTTTCTCATTATGTCTCTATTCAATGCTTAAATGCTTTGATGCGCTTATTATATTTTTGTATTCTTTACATTAGCCCCTATTTTATGTTGCTTATTATTCGTTTTATAGTGCTTATCATACCGTTACTACTAAAAATATCAACCAATTACTTTGGACTAGTGTCATTAAAATATGATTCATTTTGTTGGTAGACATATCGTATTTATAAAAGAGTAAACCTAATTATACTTTAAGTAGTAGTTTGAGACCTATTCCGACAAAGAGTGGAACATGATGTGAGCTAAATTTTCTCTAATTAGGTCTGAATTTTTCAAAAGATCGCCACTGAGGAATTTGCATAAGCAAATCACTTTTCAAATCACGCAAGGGGAAGAACCTTTGAGCATGGCGAAGGGTCAATAGTGGCTTGTGTAGAGTTGTAGTTACCCATTCGGTTTCGGTTCGGTTAATTTGGATTTCAATTTTCAGTTATCGCTGTCTATTAACCAAATAGAAACTGGAAAAAATCGAGTCGGATTGGTTCGGTTCGGTATGAAATTTGTGTTAAAAACCGGAAAATACCTGAAATTTATCGGATCCAGTTTAGTTTTGGTTACTTTTGTATTCAAACTACCAAAAAATAACCAAATTACCTGAATTACCCGAAAAAACCGAACCGAATTACCCAAAAAATATTTGAATTATAAAAAAATTTAAAATACACAAGAAAATAAAAATAAAAATGGATTACATTTTACAAAAAAAAAACAATTAATTTTGAAAAATAGAACTACAAAATTTAAATATTTTGGTTATTTTGGCTATTTGTTTAAATATAATAATTTTTTTTTTGGTATTTATAAATAAATTTTAAGTATTTTGGTAATTTTAAATCTAAATATAACTAATATTTTTATATATTTTACATTTCAAGTACCAAAAAATAATTATCGATTCTCGGTTCGGATCCAGTTCGGATCCGGTTCAGTTTCGGTAACCACGGGTAATGAAAATATAAACCATTCGGTTTATGCTAACAAACATAATCCCATTTTTTCTTGGTTATTTTGAATCGGGTTCGGTTCGGTTTTTCAGTTCTGGTTAAAATGTCGGGGCCTAATATAATAAAACGTATGTTGTGTTGTAGCCTTGTAGGTACGTAGTCTAATGTAATTACCAGTCGATATACAATGAATACACTAAGCAGCCTTTTTATAGTACTTGTAAAATAGTGCTGATTTATATAACCCGGAGTCGTCTGGACACACATGAGTTTGTGGAAGACGACGAGGTCATGACTCCATGGACACCACGTTCCTCTCTCGTTATTATTATACTCTTCATATACCTCCAAAGGGATTGGAGGTACATGAAAGTAGACTCGTGCAAGTTAAATCGTTTAACAATATTGTGGATGTAGCTCATCAACGTGTAATTGTTTTTTTAGCGTTTACATTTTACAGTATTTTAGGGTTTATATTTTACAAGATTTGCAATAAATTATTTTGATTAATTGCATTTAGTTTTTACGCTGACACATCAATAAATGATGGTATTAGCTTGTACTAGTTTCATTTTGAAATGAAATACATGAGTCAAACATCTAAGTGTAGAGAGACGAACGTAAACAAACAACCAAGACATAAAACAATAATGGATTGTGATACAAACCCCTATTAAAAGTTTTGTTTTGAGAAAAGAAAACTAGCAATACTTTTTCCAAAAAAAAAACTATCAATATTGATTGGTTATCCGGGTGATCTTACTGTTGGTCTAGCTACTAGAGAAAAGTTTTGTTTGCTGTCCAGACTCTTGTGGTTAAATGGTTGGGGATGGGGTTTGGACGCTATCATGTTTCGGGTTCGATCCTCCTGCCATACGAAACTAAATCATATTTATTTCGGACACCTATATAAATATTAGCTTTGTTTTAGGGGTCCATTTAAATACCTGAAGAAAGAATCTATCCATAGATTACACCTCTTTTTGTAGACTAATCTGAGTCTATTCAGAATATCTTTAAATTAAAAAATAAAAAATAATATATAAGAATATGTAGCATTGACATAACCACAACACTTTATCCTCTCTCTTGTTTCTTTTGACACTTTGTCCTCTTGTGATTTGTGTATTAGTTTCATTATCTTTTCTTTTGCATCAATAATGCCCTCCAAATTATTAAGTCACTAATAAAATATATATGATGCATTCACCACCCAAACAATCGAATCATCAAGTAACACACGATAACTACCAATGAACACAAGATCACTTATTTCTTTTCATTTTCTAAACTTCATGAAAATACACACCACAAGTTGTAACCAATAATTTCCTCAAGTCCACGTGCACCCCATCGTCTCCTGACGTAAGATTTGTCTATTCTTTTTCTCTCTATCAAATCCCAAATTCAGATTTGTCCCTTTATATTTATACTAGTTATTGAATAAAAAGAATAGAGTAGCAAAGAAAGTAATATAAATAACACGAGGCTGAGTCAGCGACAAGTGTTCGCGGAGAAACGGAAACGCTCTTTCTCTCTATCTTCCACCAACGCCAATACCTTTGGAATCCCTTACCAAACGCTGTCCTTTCTCGCAGTGTTGTAATATTCTTTTTCTTTGGTCCTCACCTACCTTCATTTTGTTACAATATAAACTTGTATTTCATAATTGACATGAGTAAAAATACATAGTTGTAAGTTTTTAATTGTTGTTACTATATCTTATCAGCTATTCTTGATCCACGTAAATACTTGAAGTTTGCAAAGTTTTATCAAGAATACCCTAAGCGGCTAAATATACCAACCAAACTTTTTTGAATATTGAATATTGAATATATATTATATACACAAAGGTTCTAATTAAAATAGTTTGAAAAGAAAGGACAAAGGAATCTCGCCCTAGCGCCGCAGACGCTCTCTGGCACATTCTTCGAAGTCAGCCACCGTCTCGTTTTCTGCCGATTTCTCCCCGGCCGGCATCCTCTGTCGTCGCCGGGGAGGGTGTGTCTCGATGCCGTTTAGTAGATGACTCCTTTTCATCCTCGCTCGGCCATGTACGACGGTTCGCCAGCTCCTATCTCTCGCCGTCGTCTCCTTCCTCTAGCTGCGTGCCATCGATCGTCTCTGCTCCGCTGGTTCGGTTTGGGCTCGTCCGTGGTGTGTTAGCTGCCGATTTCCTTGCCTGCGCCGGTGGTCTTGCTCGATTCTGTGGTGAGATCGTGTTCCCTCTTTTGTTCTTTGTGTAGCCGGTTGTGTTTGGCTTTCGATCCATGCTTCTGTGGCAGGATCTGTAGAATCGGTTTTGTTTTAGGTTGGATTGAGGCTGGTTCCGGTTCATGGTTTGGGTTGAGTAGTGAGTCTTTCGGTTTTAAGAATGTTATGGTTAGTTACCTCTTCTATTCACAGGCTATTGATGGTTCATAGATCCGCCTTTGTTATCTGGACTTGCTTTCCTTGATTCGTTGTGGGAGATTGTTGTGGGTGCTTTCTTATCTGAATTTTATTCCGGGTTTGTTTGGCTTCGGGGTAGTTTAGGTTGGTTGGGCTATGGTTGATTCAAATCGTGTGTGATTTGGATCGTTTTAGACTTCTATCTAGGTGTTTATGGGCGCATAGAGTTGTGTCGCAACCGTATCCGAGAGAGTCTTAGTGGTCCGGGTTAGGGTCATTCTTGTCGGGTCATGGAGTCTTGTTTCTTTGAGTCTGAAAGAGGGTCTTTCAGCATCTGTTCGTTTA
This sequence comes from Orychophragmus violaceus, assembly GCA_030180135.1. Classification (NCBI taxonomy): domain Eukaryota; kingdom Viridiplantae; phylum Streptophyta; class Magnoliopsida; order Brassicales; family Brassicaceae; genus Orychophragmus; species Orychophragmus violaceus. The sequence continues at coordinate 2,094,515 of CM058239.1, forward strand.
GTTGATGTTACCGTTGGTGGGCCGTGGGCAACATCGGTAAATCTCGCTCAAGCATCTCCGCACGGTCAAGATATGCAAGTTCGGTTTGGCTTTGATTGGTTTTGGACTTTATCGACTGTTTTCTGTTTTAGATGTAGGTTTTGTTTCCGGGGATTTCTGTTTATTCCGCCGGCTTAGTTTCCCTTTTTTGGGCTTAGTTTCCGGAGAAAGTTTTGTTTTCTGCCGGCTTTGGATTTCAAAAACGCATTCCACCTTGTATTAATAAAATATAACTTCAGACGAAAAAAAAAAAAAAGAAAGGACAAAGGAATAAAAAAGAAAACAAGTTGACACACTCTTTTATTATTCACTCTCCTCTATAAATCCAATTCCAATCTAGCCTCTCTCATCTTCTTATAACTTGTTTCTTCTTTCTCTTCTATTAAATCAGATCAAAACCTGTGTTTCTTGCTCCCAAAATATTGGATATATATTCTCATAAATCTTGTAGTTTCTTTTTTTTGTTTGGCAAAAAAATATGAGTTGTAATGGATGTAGAGTTCTTCGAAAAGGTTGCAGCGATACATGCATCCTTCGTCCTTGTCTTCAATGGATCGAATCCGCCGAGTCACAAGGCCACGCTACGGTCTTCGTCGCTAAATTTTTCGGCCGTGCTGGTCTCATGTCTTTCATCTCCTCCGTACCTGAACTAAACCGCCCTGGTACGACGACGTTTTCTATATTTCAGAATATAACACGCAACATCATTAATACAAAACTACTAGGCTAGCTACAAGAGAGCCTGTATTAGGGTTTCAAGATTCGTTAGTGGTTTGAGATTGATTTTTCGGTTTGCTTGTATGCTCAGCTTTGTTCCAGTCGTTGTTGTTTGAAGCGTGTGGGAGGACGGTAAATCCGGTTAACGGAGCGGTTGGTATGTTATGGACTGGGAACTGGCACGTGTGCCAAGCGGCGGTTGAAACTGTTCTTCGCGGCGGAACTTTAAAACCGATCTCACATCTCCTTGAATCTCCGTCCTTGATCTCCTCCGATGAGTCTTCCGAGATCTGGCAGATGCAGCGTCAAGAGGGTTCCCGGAACGACGAGAACAGTCAAAACCACCATGGCCATTTCTCGACCTCAAGATCTAAACTTACTACGACGGGGATGGATCTCCAACTAAACCACGAGTTAACTCTAACCGGTCCGGTTGTACCGGTTCCTTTACTTCCTTTGCCGCCGTTTTGTAAGGTGGTTAATGGTTATCATCCGGGAAGTCCATCGGAGGAGTCTGTAACGACGTCGTGTTGTGAAAATGGAATCAACGGCGATGGATACATAAACAAAAGAGAGAAAAAGTTATTGAACCTTTTTGTTTAAAACCGACGACGCAAACTCTTCCCACTCAGTTTTTTAGGGTTTTTTGTGAGTGGAAGTGGAGCCGCCGCATAATGATTTTCTCTATCGAGAAATATGATAATTTTGGCGATATAATACTTTGCCAATGAGTATAAATAATATGTTGAGAATGGTTAATTAACTTAATTTGCTACTTTGCTTACACAAAATACACTATATAAAACGATTTTCATTTTAATAAATTACCTCCAAACTTGTATTTTCGATGTTTTGTTTTATCATTTTACTCTTTTTATAACGGGGACATACTAACCAAACTTTTGAAATTTGTTGTAACTTTCTGATCCAATATCAAATCAATATTTTAATTAACCGACTACAAGAAATTGTGGCATAAGAGTACCTTCATCCGACGTTTTAAGCTTTTTTTGGCTCAAATTCTTATGCAAAAGAAATAAAAAATTAATATATTTAAGAACCTTCCCTACAACAGATCCTTAGTTAGTTAAGAATCGTTTTTTAGACTGTAGCGCTGATGTGGTAGTATGTGATTGGTCCTTTTTTAATTTTTTTTTCATCTGTAAAAAAAAAAATTAATAAAAAATTATTTTAAGAACCTCAAGGAAGGTTCTCCGCTGGTTTTGCTCTGAGGACAATATTATTAGGGGACAAACTATAACTTGACTATAATCTGTCATCGACCATTAATGGATATTATGAAAAGATACAAGACATTCTTTACTTAATAATATCTCATCCAACTTGGTAGCTTTTTAATTATATCTCTTTTTCATTATATATGAAATATAAAGATCCGATAGGAAAAAAATCCTATATAGAATTGACACTTGATTTGTAGAAGCAACTCGATAATATTTGGTTCCCATGAATTTCAAAATTCCAGGTAAGATTAGTATAATAGTTGCCAATATTCAAATATTAATTTGAATTAGATATAAATAATGTTAATTAAATGGTACGACGAAAGTTAGGTCTTCCGGGACCAGACGGCTTTTGGATGTGCAAAGAGCCATTTCTTCTTATCAATTTAGTTAGTAGACACGCATAAAAAAATTTCTTTTGGGAAGTAAAAAGAAAATATTATTTTGTGACAAAAATTATAAACCTTAAGACGACACTTTACTTCTAAAATCTGATCAAATCATCTGATTATAATTTGATAATTATTCAGCTTGCAAAAAAGTGTTCGTAAAGCTGCGTTTATGGCCTAGTTTTACATAGGCCTGAGCAGTTCGGATCGGGTATTTCGACCCGATCCTTACCCAACCCGGATTACCCGATCCTTACCCGTACCCAATATTGAAATTATCCGTTTGGGTAGTGAAATTTTTTTTTAGTGGGTAAGAGTACTGGTCGGGTATTACCCGAAATACCCGAAATACCCAAAATATCCGTCCAAATAATTAAAATTATAATTTTTTATTAAATTGTATAAATATAAATGAAATTATATAATGAATAAAAGTTTACTTATTGAAAATATGTAATAATTATATTGTTAGATATATAAGTTTATTTTGTTTTGTTATTATTGTTATTTGATTAGTTTATTTGATTATAAGTTTCTATAAAAAAAAATTAAAAAAGCCCGGGTATTCGAAATACCAGAACATTACCCGTACTATTTAGAGTTCGGGTAATTAATGGGTAATGGTTTTAACTACCCGACCAACCTTTACCCGGCCTTTACCCGACCCATAACCGATCCTTACCCGTTAATTACCCGAATGGGTATTAATTTTTAATATCCAAAATACCCAACCCGATCCATACCCGTCAATACCCGATCCGTACCCGCAAACGTTCAGGCCTAGTTTCACACATCACTAGTAGCAATTTTTTGTATATCCACAAACTGACCACAAAATAACTACGAAAAATGTTAATATAACCACAAAAAAAACTAGACATAGAAGTAATAGCTATAGAATAGCCACAACTTTTTTCCGTAGTTATTATATTGTGGCTAATACATTCATGACTATTTGAATTTTTTTCATGGATATTTGAACTTTTTCATAGTTGTTTAACTGCATACCTAAAATGCTTTAAAAAATTTGTGGTTAATCTGTGACTATATGAAAAAATTTCTACTAGGGAGTAGAAGTATTTGATTGGCAATTCAGCTTTCCTTTCTGATTTCATCTAAGTAGATTAGATTAAGTTCCTTAAATATCGATTGAAGAAGCATGATAATTTCCTAAATTTTCAAGGGGAAGAATAAGTAACATCTCATGTTGCCAAAAGGGGCCATCAAAGCCATGGGCCATCCAGGTATCCTCACCACATAAAATATTGTTTACTACAATATGGCCAAGAAAGCCATTGCTTCCCTTGATATGGCCTGGGCCTGGGCTTATATCCCAAGAAATAAGCTGTACAAAACGTTGAAATTTGAAAGTTCAAAAGCTAATACTAACTTAAGTTGTTGCTTGTCTTTAAAAGCTAAATAGATTGGTTGATTTCCATACAAAGGCTTGAAAGAGAGGTTGCAACAATTGCATCCAGGGGGCAGATCTACCTTATGAAATCTGTGGCACGTGCCACATACACATTTTAATAATTTTGCAATGAAAGCTTACATGTTTTGATTCATTAGTTGACTTGGATATTGAAATCCCCTTAATATCTTCAAGTAGCAAGTTGGAAACTCCTTCTCTCACCTTTTTTTGTATATATATTTTAGTAGAAGTGTCTCCTTATTTTCTTTTCCATTTTTTCTTTGTCACCACCTTTGTTTCTTTCTTTTATTTTTTTATTAACACATTACACATGTTGTTTTCTTTTATTTTATTTTCCATTTATATTTTTAACAAACTAATTAAAGTAAATCTTGCAATCTATCCTCTAATAAATGAATAAATATAATATTGAGCAAATCCATAAATAAATATATCACTTGGTTTCAGTTCGTAAAATATTTTAGAATCTAGCTTTTATGTAAAATTTATTTTGCTATGATTTATAATACATATCGTTTATTTTAAATATGTTTTTATATTTTACATATGTATATGTATGAAGATTTTTTTTAAACGATTGTATATGTAAGAAGATTTAAAATATTTAAATGGATATGTTTAATAATTTTAGTTTTTCATAAATAGTTTTACCATATTACATACTTTTAATATATTCTGTGATTTAAATTTTTATTTGTGCTCTATACAAAATTCTTTTCTGGATCCGCCCCTGATTGCATCCATAGTTACAAGAGATGAAGCACAAACTCATATTTATATGAAATAAATCTTAGAGGTTTGAGCTCCCTTCAACAGAAATGAGCTTAAGCCAATTTTTCTCTTTATATAACCAGAGATTGATCCGTCAAGCCATCGGCCTTGGAGTTTTTTTCGTTTGTGTTTTTCTTCAGTTTCACTTTTGTTAACCTATGTTTGAGGATATAGATTTTGTGGCTTGGGAAATACTGATGAGTGTGTATATTCCAGGGTTTAGTGAAGGCCGGTTCGTAAATATGATATTCATTCAAATTTATTCAGACTCTAAGATCATAACTTACAATACAACTTTAGGTTTGCAAATTTACTTTAGCAAACTGAAACCTAAAATCGAGACTTTATTACAATTTGAGATGAATCATCATCACATGAGCCATCCTAAACCTCAATTTAATTTGAATATAAATAAAAATAAAAATTATGTGTATTTAAATTCAATTGAAGGCTCCACAATCACGACGGATATTACCATTACGACCGGTTTTAACACCAACACGACCAAGCCTGATCATGGAGTTACCAAAAGCTTGATTAAACAACTTTGCATTATTGGCCCATAAGTCAACGGTTGGCTTTGACCGACGATCTGTGAACAAAACTTGATCTGACGTGAACAATCCTTTGCCTTGTTGCAAGTTTTTGTAGTAAATGTTGTCGAATTGTCTAGGTGTTGTTGGGTCCATGTTTATAGCCACCCTTGGATCTATGTTTCTTGGACATGACGCTTGTAACTCTGTCACGTAAGCTTTGTTAACTGTAGGGTCTACTTGCGTTGTCTTGTTGAAAGTGTATATCCTGTTGAACACTTTGGTGCAATGTGCGAATCCTAATGTGTGTGCTCCTGTTTATAATATCGAACCAAGTTTATTAGGACCGGGAATTATTAAACCGAACCAAAATACCAAAAGTTTAAATTGGTATCTAGGTTTTCACATCGCAATAACCGTATTGGGTCCGATTGGATTGGTGAACAAAAGCGGAACGGTAATTTTAACGGTAAACGAGAGCGATAAGCAATTAGAGAATATTGTAAAGAGGTAGGAACAAGCGGTTGGAAAAACGATATAAAAACTGAAAGAAAAATGTAATACCGCCTTTGCTATCACTTTTATGATTGATGATCATAAAAACGATAAACCTTTTGCCATTGCGGTAAAGGATTACCAATAGGTTTATATCACCAATTGGTAATTTGAGAAGTAAGAACAATTATATCACCAATTACTTATTATGGTTTAAAGAAGTAAGTGTTGGAAAAAATGGTATAAAAAAAGACGAGAGAGAAAGAAAAAAAACGTTTTACTATAGCTTTTATGATTTGTAATTATCATAATAAATAAATTTCTTATCGCAACGGTAAGAGATTACCAATCAAAACCATAAAATAATAAAACAGAATATATTATATAAAAGCATTTTATTTATTATGAAATTTCTTTAATTTTTTTTTTTTTAATTTTAAAACCAAATCAAATCCTAATCAAACTAAACCGAAATATTCACAATGTTAATTCATTGAATATAAGTTTGGTCCGAATGAATAAAATGTCTTACCGGAGAGAGCGACCATGTCCTTCAAACTAAGACCGTTTTTGGCAAAAAGTGAAGTGAGTTTATTGACATCGTCCGTCGGCTGTGGCAGCTTCCCTTCAACGCTAGCCGCCGTAGACGATAGCCCATCAAGCCTTCCTAATTCCACTTCATATCTTGGTCCACCGGCCTAAATTTATATCAACTATAACATTAATTAACCATAATAGTCTAAACCGAGTTTGATGTAATAAATATGATGATAGTGATGAGTTACGAACGAGGTTAACGACGTCACGAGTAGCTATGGCGAGAATATCGGCGCAAGAAACTTTGTTACGACAACTTGCAACGGCATCAAGAGCTTGTTTAGCTTTATTAACGGTGTCAAATCCATCTCCGGCCAACGACAAATTATCCGGATGATCTTTCTCCGCCTTGTTATTATTGGTCGATGCTATCATCACCGAGGCATCACAACCCTAATATATTAATTAATTAGACCCAAATGAAATGGAAATAAATTTAAGCAAGAAAAATAATTTACATTGACGAAACAATCGTGGAAAAAGAGGCGGAGAGTAGCGGGTATGGTGGTGAAAGTTTGTTGGATCTTTTGTTGAACGGCGGTTCTGACAATTTGTTCGACGTTGGGACAACTTCCGGCGTAGAAGTTGCGGCGGAGTTGAGCGGTGACGAGGTTTACGGTGAGAAAGAGAGAGAAAAGGAGTAATAATAGATTCTTTGTAGCCATTTTATTGTTTAAATTATTTTTAACTCACTTTCTCTCTTTATAAATGTATGATTACATGAATGGAGTAACGGATCTTATGTACATATTATATGCTTTTCTGTAGTGGGCACTAGTAGCGCCGGCCAGCTTGCATTTTTATTTTATTTTGTAAGAAAATGACTAAATACTATTTTAACTTTTGGCATCATTTTAAGGTTCTTTGAACGATTGATAATAAGTACAATAATTTATGGTTAGTATTAAATATTTGATTGATATAATTTAAAATATTTTTCAACTCAATTATTATTATTATTTTTTCTGACAAATCAAATATATTAATATTATAAAAAAACTTACAATGTACACATCATTACGATATAATCGTTCAACTAAATATAAAAACTAAAACAATTTTGGTGAAAAATGAAGAGTAACCAAGTTTTCTTTAAGAAAATCTTATAAACTAATAGAATAATTATGTTATATCCCTCCTTTACATACTCTTCATTAATTATTATCTTATAAATGAAACTCTAAAATGCATTATTATTTTATATTTTTATCATTGTTAGTTTCATAGTTTGTATGATATCATACTATTATTCTTTCTAAATGTTGTGTGTGTATGATCACAATAATTATCTATAAGAGGGAATAGAGAGTGATGTGGATCGATATTGATAACGATGTTTCACTTGGCATTGCGAATAATTGTGTAATATAGCCACCTTGAATCATTCTCATATCTCAACCACTACTCGTGACTGCTATACTTTTCTAGATACATATAATTAGTTAGTTAGTCTTAATCAACCACGATTATCTTAATTTTGACAAGTAGCACTACTAATACCCAAAGATGACAGAATGAAACAACCAAAGAAAGGTGAATCTCATGGTCTTTTTTTGGATCTTGTAGTCACCAAGTTAAACACGGACTTATGAGTATCTTCTAAAAACCAACAATCATGTCTTTGAATATAAATCGCATTGTTCAAAGTCTTGTGATCAAATGGTAAGAAGACGGATTTGAATCGCCAACAAATTTCAAATTCGATCTATATGTTATGCAAAACTAAAATACATTTTTTTGAATATCTACATAGATATGAGTTTTTACTTTCGGCTCATTTGAATACTAAAAAAAATTATCCATAGACTTCATGGGAATTAATTTGACCCTCAATAGATTCGGAATACTCCTAAAGTTAATAAAAATACAAATCACCCCTAAAAACTTATGCAACTTAGCTCAGCATTACATATATAGAAAAGAAAGCTACATATGCACGGTCCAAATCAGTTGACATTATTATGGTTTAAATTAGGGTTGTATTTAAGCTACTGGTTTTATATAGATTTGAAATTTAATATATGGTTAGGCGATTGTTGATATAGACTTTAGTTGAAGTTTAAAAAAAGAAACAAAAACTTAAGTTGACGAGAATAGTTAGTCTTCAATGTCATTCAAAAAGGGCAACTCCATGCAATGCAAGTAAAGGAAATCACGCTTCTATTATTAATCATTTAGTTTATATAATTTTGTAAGAAAAAAGTGTCCTTTTCTAATCGACAAAACATTATAAATAATTTCACTATATAAGTCATAAATTATTCCTGTTAAAAAATAAAATAAGATATTTTGTAATTATATGCAAACAAATTAATTGATTGCTGGGAAAATGATAGAAATCTATGTCTTGAAATGGCTTAAGTTAAAAGTAAAATAAAATAAGTTATTTTATAATAATATGCAAGAAAATTAATTGATTGGTGGGTTTGATTCATTAGATTGTAATTTGATATTTTTTCTTTCAAAGAACGAAAAAATAAAAACAGATATATATACTATTATATTAAGGTCAGCAACTTATTCTCCTCAATTTTCAGGTCAAGCTGAATATGTAAGTATTATCAAGATCACAACTCACAAGTTCCCCTTAACTATATTTTGATAATTTAGGTCGCGTCTTTTTTGGTTAAAAACGATCTATGATTTTTTTTTTTAAATATGTTTTACACGTTAAATAAAGCAAATGGTTGAATCGTCTTCCTCGGTTATATATGCCTTTATAAAAAAAACAAGTAATCAAGTATTACAGACAAGAGCAATGTGCAGATCAGAAGGCAACAAACAAAATTAAGTTATATTTTATAAAGTTGTAGAAAGGTCATTCGTTTTGAATATATATAATATTCAGTTTAGATTATAAAGATTAAACAAGTCAGTCCATAATTGGAATCACCTGAATCCACCAAAGCTTTATTAGATTTACTAGAGCCAAAAACATATATCATGTAATGTTTTGTTAGAAATAATAATTATAACTATTAATATAAGGGTTATGATTTTGCATCTAGTTACCCTTTAATATATAATATTATAATATAAATATTAAATATAATTTAAAGAAAGCCCTTTTTACAAAAACATATATATATATATATATAATATTAGGCTTATTAAAATGTTTTGTACTGTATTAAACTAACACAAATGGTTGTAAAAATACTAAACACGACCAAAGTAAGAGGACTCGCGCGTCTTCTAGTGTCTGATATTTATAGTATTATACCTATACAAATCGGATTATCATGTGCCATGTGACTGAGAGAACAAAGACTAACACAAAAGGAATCTTTATTCCTGTAAAGTGTATTTTTTTCTAATAATAATTTATCACATATTCTCTATAGTCTATTGCCATGATTGCATAATTTGCATGTTACTATACAATATAAAGATCAAGTAAAAAATTATTCATGGTTTAAAGTAGGCACGAGATTTCGGTTTTTCGGTTTGGTTGTTCGATTTTTTTGGTTTTTTAGTTTTTTAAAAGACTACAGATCAGTTTTTGTTCTTCCAATTAATTCGGTTCAGTTCATTAAAACTTCGGTTCGGTTCGATAATTTATGTTTGATTTTATATCTCATAGCTATATATATATATATCAAACACACAAACACAAACTGACAAAAAAGTATATGTATAGCGGAAGATTGAAACTTTTACGAAAATCAAAACCTATCAACAACCACTAGTGTACAATAATAATTAGGTTTGGGACTTCGGTTCGGTTATTCGGTTTTTCGATTTTTTGGTTTCTAAAAAAACTGCCGTTTGGTTTTTGTTCTTCCAATTAATTCGGTTTGGTTCATTAAAACTTCAGTTCGATTTTACATTCCAGAGTTAGTTTAAAGTTTTCACTTTTCCTCCTCCCAAATAACTCTGCTATTGAAAAAGTATGAAGTAATGTTAAGTATATACTGATAGGCTTTTAATGGGCTTTTCATAGGCCCAACTGTGGCCTAGAAAAAAAAACCCTGCTATTGACAAAAAAAACTCTGCTATTGAGAAAGTGTGAAGTAATGTGAAGTATAAATTGATGGGCTTTTAATGGGTTTTAATAGGCCCAACCTTGGTCCAGGAAAAAAACCCCGCCACGGGATCGTGAATTCTCCACCTTATCCATGGAACATTGCAATCTTCGTTACCATTTTCTTTCTACTGATGCTGCTGCAAAGTCGCGTCTTGCGCGAGCCAAGTTTCATTTCCTCGACTCGAATTTGATGATTTGACTCTCAAATTGTTGTCTTTCCCTTCAACAGTAGTCTAGAAAGCAATGGAGCTTTGTTCTTCATCTTCATCTTCTTCTCTCCTCCGCGTTTCTTGGCAATGTCGTTCGTCTTCAAAACCCGACATCTCGTTTTCTTCTTCAATTTCTCAATTCCCATCCAAAATCCGACTAAACTCATCATCTCTCACAAAACCCAGATTCCAGAATCTCCGAATTTGCGCATCCGTAACGGCCGAGACTCAATGTCTTCCACGAGACAGCCCTCAACGTCTCCTCAAAGAACTCGCGCAACGTAAACAATCCACAGGACCGAAGAAGAAACTCCCTCCGAAACGATTCATCCTAAGACCACCATTAGACGACAAGAAACTAGCCGAAAGATTCCTCAATAGCCCACAACTATCTCTCAAATCGTTCCCTTTACTCAGCTCTTGTCTCCCACCATCAAAGCTCAACAACGCAGATAAAACATGGATCGATGAGTATCTTCTAGAAGTCAAACAAGCTTTAGGTTACTCTCTTGACCCATCAGAGAGTTTAAGCGATGAGAATCCGGCGAAACATTTTGATACGCTGCTTTATTTAGCGTTTCAGCATCCGTCGTGTGATAGGGCACGTGCGAGGCACGTGAAGAATGGGCATTCGAGGCTTTGGTTTTTGGGTCAGTATGTGATTGAGATGGCTCTTACGGAGTTTTTCTTGCAGAGGTATCCGAGGGAACCTCCAGGGCCTATGAGGGAGAGAGTGTTTGCTTTGATTGGGAAGAGGTATCTTCCTAAGTGGATTAAAGGAGCGAACTTGCAGAATCTTATCTTTCCATATGATGATATGGATAAGCTGATTAGAAAAGATCGTGAGCCACCGGTTAAGTAAGTTTCTTTCTCATTTGAATGTAAACAAGATTGCACTTGAGTTAGTCTATAGGTTAAGTTGGTTGGAGCTGAGAGTTGAATGTTGGTCAAGAGTTTGAGTTTATATCTGCTTTTGTTGTAGGATGAACTTACTGACTGTTGTCTGATTCTCTTCAAGAACTTGTTTGATAAACTACCTTTTGTGTTTAGATAAGCCTAAGTTTTACCATACTTTGACATCTTTCCATAGTTTAAGTTGCTTTGAGCTGAGAGTTGAATCTTAACGAGTTGAAACAATGAGCCAAGAGTTTGAGTTTATATCTCTGCTTTTGTTGTAGCATGAACTAGTTTATGTTGTCTGATTCTCTTCAAAAACTTGTTTAAGAGTTACCTTTTGTGATTAGATAAGCCTAAGTTTTACCATCCTTTGTATATAACGTAGTTGCTATGATGTCATTGTTCAGATTATGTTGCGAAGAGCTTTAGCTGATCAGTTTATCTGTTTGTCTGCAATCATAAGCATATACTGGACGAGTCTGTGCTTTACTTACTGCTTATCCATGTTACTTTGTCTTGTACTCTTGTTCATCCTAGATCTGTGTTTTGGGCTTTGTTTGGTGCCATCTATCTATGCTATGGGATGCCAGAAGTGTATCGTGTACTTTTTGAGGTATTTGGGATGGACCCAGATGCTGATGATTGCCAACCTCGAGCTAGGAGACAACTCGAGGATGTAGATTATGTTTCTGTTGAATTCGAAGGCAAAAAGCTAGGCTGGCAAGATATTGCTACTTACAAGGTACAAAACCACTGTTAAACTCTTAGGTTGATCATAGAAGAGTGTTGAGTCTTAAAACACATTTTGTTTTTCAGCCTCCTGAAGATGCTTTATTCGCACACCCGAGGCTTTTCAGAGCTTGTGTTCCACCAGGAATGCATCGTTTCAGAGGAAACATTTGGGATTTCGACAGCAAACCAAAAGTGATGCAGGCTTTAGGTTATCCTTTACCGATGAATGATAGAATCCAGGAGATAACCGAAGCAAGAAACATCGAACTTGGACTCGGTTTACAGGTAAAGAAAGATCAGTTCATCCTTGGCTTTATCATACACTATGTTACTTACCTTCTCTAATCGTTTCTTCTTCATTTCCCTGAAATTCATACAGCTCTGCTTCTTGCATCCTTCAAAACACAAGTTTGAACACCCACGGTTTTGTTTCGAGCGATTGGAATACGTAGGCCAAAAGATACAAGTGAGAAAATCTGATCTCACATCTTAAAATATCGAGAGTGTGCTATAATTGTCTCACATTTGAAGTTGGAGGGAATATAAGTGACTTAGTTAAATCCACTTATCACCAATTGGTTTTAAGTTGGAAGTCCGGGAAACTTATTTTTCAACTCGGGATCATGCAGGACATAGCAATGGCGGAACGTTTGTTAATGAAGCACCTGGACGCACCGGGTAAATGGCTGCAAGAGAAACATCGACGTTTGTTAATGAACAAATTCTGCGGTCGGTATCTCAGAGAGAAACGTCTTCACAACTTTATAATCTATTCGGAGGAGGTTCATGATCGGTATGAACATAACCGGAGACTTAGAAATCCGGCGACAACAGCTGTTCAACAAGCCATTCATGGCCTTGCATACACCATCTATGGTAAACCGGATGTTCGGCGGCTTATGTTTGAGGTTTTTGACTTCGAACAGATTCAACCTAAAGCTGTCTGAAAGTCTATGATGAGTCTTTTGTCTTCCTGTATTTTTAGTTTTGCTTCTGGATTTGATTTATGTAGTTTAAAACTTATTAGAAGGCTTCAAACATGGGATGATATTAAATTTTCTTTGTTTTATACTTTGAGCAAAAAATCAAGACCAAACACAGAAGTACCAAGCAAGCATTTGTCATGTTACTTTTTTTTTTTTTTGACAACATTTGTCATGTTACTAATAGAGTAAAATTTACAAAGCCAAACTTGTGAGACTCCAAAACACTTGACTGAAGTGTTTTTATCACCTAGTCCTAGGCCTAAGATTTTTAACTGAACCTTGTTTGGTTCGGTTACTCTGGTAAATTTGAAAAAAAGTTTGATTATCGATTTAGTTCGGTTCTGTTTGACTAACCGATAAAGTAACCGATTATTTTTAACCAAACTAAATCGATTTTAACTAAAATACATTAAAATTTATAAACCAAATTACTGAAAATATCCAAATTTAATCATATTTTTATTACAAAGAACAAAAATCGGTTAATTTCGATTTAGAATTTAATAACCAAAATTAACCGATAATTATACAAAACCAAATTTTAATTCGGTTAATTTCAGAATATTTTTGAAATCGAATTAACCGAAGAACCGAAATATCCGAACGGAACGGATCCGAAAAACCGAACTCTCAGCCCACCATCACTTGTAGTTGACACTAATGAGCCTGTGGGCTTATGCCAGATACTTCTTTCCCAAAAAGCCTAAGATATTCCTCTCTCAACGGTCACATAAGATTGACATCTCATTCTCCACCGTTGGATGAAGATCCCATCTCACCATTGAAATCAAAATTAGAAAAAACATAAGACCGTTGGTGAAACTGCTCATCTTCCTCAAGAAGCCTCCTTTATAGATTCCCCATCCCACTATTAGTATTTTCACTTATCCTCGCACCAAAATTTCTAAGTGAAGAAAAATGATGGCGTCTCGATCAATTGTTTCCCAGCAAACGATGGGTAAGAAAGATCTTTTGATTTTCTTTTCTAGAGTTTATGGAAAATTGATTTGGTTTTGTGAAAACTAAGATTTAGTAATCACAGATCCAATCGCAATTAAATTGAATCTAAGACTGAACTTGGTTCTGTTTGTTTGTGTAGGTGATGTTGTTATTCTAGAAGATGATGACAAAAACGTTGGAAAAGGAAGAAACCGTCAAGTTCTTCGTGACATAGGTAATGTTGTTCGACGAAATTACCCAAAGAACGATCCAGAAAAGATCAATCGTCCTCGTACACGGTCTCAAAACGTCCCACTTGTGGAGGTAAATCTCAAAGTTTGTTCCTTTTTTCCTGTAAGAGATTTGATAGCTAATGTTGTTGTTTTGATCTACTAGCTTGATAAACCAGTGGTTGTGAAGAGAATCCCAGTACCAAAGCCAAAGAAAAAAGCTGAGAAACCAAATGATGATGAGATTATTGAGATAAGCTCAGACAGTGATGAAGAACTTGGTTTAGTTGCTAAGAAGAAAACATCAATCTCTTACACATCTGTTCTTACCGCTAGAAGCAAGGTATATTGTTTGGTCTGAAATCTGAAGCAAGATAGAAACTGTTTGGTCTGTTCTGAATTATCTCTTATGTTGCTATACTCAGGCTGCTTGTGGTTTGGTTAAGAAACAGAATGAAGAGATTGTTGATATTGATTCTGTTGATGCTAAGAATGATCTTGCAGCTGTTGAATATGTGGAAGATATCTACAGTTTCTACAAATCTGTTGAGGTTAGTACTCTTGATTGAAGACATTGTATTATGAAACTTGACTAACTTTATCATTTGGATTGGCAGAGTGAATGGCGTCCAAGTGATTACATGCCATCACAACCTGAGATTAACGAGAAGATGAGACTGATTCTCGTTGAATGGTTGATAGATGTACAAGTCAGATTCGAGCTAAACCCTGAAACATTTTACCTCACTATTAACATCATGGATCGGTTCTTGTCTTTAAAGCCAGTACCTAGAAAAGAACTACAGCTAGTTGGTCTCAGTGCACTTCTAATGTCATCCAAATACGAAGAAATCTGGCCACCACATGTAGACGATCTAGTTGACATTGCAGACCACGCATACAGTCCCAACCAGATTCTTGTAATGGAAAAGACAATACTGTCTACACTCGAATGGTACTTAACAGTTCCAACACATTATGTCTTCCTCTCACGTTTCATCAAAGCTTCTATTGCAGACCAACGAATGGAGAATATGGTGCATTATCTGGTCGAGTTGGGTGTAATGCATTATGATACGATGATAATGTTTAGTCCATCTATGGTTGCAGCATCTGCAATCTATGCAGCGAGATCTGCTCTTCATCAAGTTCCTGTTTGGACTAACACACTTAAGCATCATACTGGCTATTCGGAAACTCAGGTTATGGATTGTGCGAAGTTGTTGGCGTATCAGCAGTGGAAGCAGCAACAAGAAGGGAGTGAGAGTAACAAGGGAGCTTTGAGAAAGAAGTATTCCAAGGATGAACGGTTCGCTGTGGCTATGATCCCTCCGGCCAAATCTTTGTTGACCGGAACTGAGTCTGCCTAGGAGTTAGGATCCATGAAGAATGAAGAAGGATAATAATCTACTAGTTTTATTAGATTTAATTTTTTTTGTTAAAGTCTAATGACAGTGTTGCAATTACAGTGAGAGTATTTGCAAGTAATTCACTCTTTTATTGTCCAATTATCTAGTATGCAATTTAAATCCTCTTGTTTGCATTGACTTTACATAAACCTATAAAAGTCAACGTTAAACAATTAACAGCAGATGTTAAAGTTATCCTCCACATCCCTACCACTGACCAGAGGAACCCTAATAGCAATATTAAGAATGAGATGAGCCCAGTAAGTATAATGGGCCTTAAATTAAGGATGGGTCTGGTTCCTCACACAAAAATCTCCACTTGAATGCTGAGTCAACATATGTGATACGTGGTCATATTCACCATGGCCTTCCACGTAATGAGAACCATGCAATTTTGTTTTTTTTTTTTGTTTTTTTTTTTTGAACCATGCAATTTTTGGGTTCTTAATCGATCTAATTATTACTTCCTCTGTTTTATAATAAGTGTCATTCTGACATTTTTTCACGCAGATTAAGAAACATATTAAAAATTTTATTATATCCTTAATAATTAGTTTAACTTTTGATATTCTTATTTTTCATTAGTCAATACTAAAGTTAAAATAGGTAATTTATGTCATAAATTACATTGAAAATGTAAAACGACATTTATTTTGAAACGAAAAAACAACTCTACAACGATATTTATTGTGAAACGGAGGAAGTACTATTTAGTATATATATTTTATGTGAGGTTGGATTCTACCGGTGAACAAAATCGAAATAATAATTTTAGCGGTAACAAAAACGTTAAACGATTAGAAAATAGTGTAAAAAATAAAAATAAACGTTTAGAAAAATGATATAAAAAAATTAAAGAAATAAAAAATTTAATAAAAACCTACTTATGATTGGTGATTATAAAAATGAAAGAAAAAGATTACCAATTGAACCAGTTATATAACATATATTTTATGAATTATTACATCCTCTAAAAATAAAATAGAAGATTCTTTTTAAATATCAACGTTTTAAAACCTATCCATGGGCTGCACATCCCCTTGGGGATTAGTCTGAGCTCTTCCATAGGCTCGGGATATCCCAGATTAATCAAAAAAAAACCTAAACGAATATCGTATTTTACGCCAACTGATAAGAGCTATATAACAAGAAGATTTGAACCAAGAAGAAAACGAGAGAAGGTTCTGTGTGTCTACAGAGAGAGAGAGAGAAATGAGTGTAGTAGAGGAAGCTCACAACGTGAAGGTGATTGGCTCAGGAAACAAAGCCACCGTCGTTTTAGGTCACGGGTTCGGCACGGACCAGTCAGTATGGAAACACCTAGTCCCACATCTGGTCGAGGATTACCGCGTCGTTCTCTACGACAACATGGGAGCCGGTACGACTAACCCTGACTATTTTGACTTCGATCGTTACTCAACTCTCGAAGGCTTCTCCTTTGATTTGCTTGCAATCTTGGAAGAACTTCAAATCAAGTCTTGTATCTTTGTTGGTCACTCTCTTTCCGCCATGGTCGGTATCTTGGCTTCTCTTAACCGACCTGATCTCTTCTCCAAAATCGTCATGGTTTCTGCTTCCCCAAGGTACGACTTATGTCTCATTTCTGACAAAAGGGCATATCTATGTGTTGGAACATATTTTTGAGGTAAAATAAAGCTTGGGCTTTATTAAATATGTGTGTGTGAATGAGAAATACATTATGGGCCATGGGCTCATATAAGCCATAACATGTTGGCATCTTGTAATGAGGAATGAAGTTAAAAAGTCCCACATTGCTTACAAGGGAAACTTTTCACTAGTTTATATATGGACACTCTCATGTTATTGTTCAATAACTTGGGTTACACTATGGAGTGTGAAAGAGAGGATGGAAAGACCACACGCGCGCGCGCCGCCGTGCCGTGCCGGGCCTGGGCCTGGGCCTGGGCCTGGGTCCTGGGTCCTGGGTCTTGGCCCCGAAGGGGCCTCCGCGCGCGTATTATTTTTTGGAGAAATTTTTGTTGAACCAAAATCAATTGGTTAATCGGTTTGGTAGTTTAATTAAACAATTTGGTTTAATTATGCAAGCTTTAATTATGCTGTCGAGAGCCATAATTACACCACTCACCGAAAGCATCCGTGATTTGCGCGCACGTCCCATCCAACGGCTCCTCTATAAAACAGAGCTTCAGCTCTCTGTGCAAAAACGATTTTACTGAAAAAATCGTTCACACACTCACGTCCAAATTGTTCCATCTCTCCTTCATCTTTACGTAAGTTCTCGAGAGTATACGTAGTACTTTCGTTCGTTGGAAACGTTCTTCGAGTGTTGCGAAAACGTTTCGATATCGGTTTTATCCTGGGATTCGATTATCACACAGAAACCGTCACACTACGGGTGATAATTCGAGTTAAGGAAAGAGACGTCATCGTCTCGACTCCGTTCGTCTTTCCTTAACGTATACACAAACCGCGATTCATTCACCATTCGTATACAACCCGTGAAGTCGGGTCCTACAGTCTTAACTCGAATTACAAGTCCGTTCTCTGTTTCATAACATTGGCCGGACTTGGTGAATTGCGTTTTGTGTTCTCGGTTAAAGGAACGAATCTGCGAAACGTTCAGCGTTTACACGGATTTAAAACTTGAACTCGCGAATCGTATACGTACGGTTACTTGAGTTAGTGGTTCGCGGTTAGCTTATAAGCTTTTCACGCGATTGTATATCGTTTAAACCAAACGATTTTGAGTCAAAGATTTGCGGTTCCGCTTCACCGCGTTTCAACCGCTAATCATGTTAAAGATTCAAAAACGTTTTCCGGATTTGTGAAACGAATCATATAGCGTTTACACGAATCGCTTACAAACGATACAGAATCAGTCTCTAATTGCGAATCGCTCTAAACGCGTTTCGACGAAACGTTTTGCAAATCGCTAAAAATAGCGACTGGGCAAAACAGTTATAAACCGCATCTTAAAAAACGTTTATAACTCATACTTAGCGACCGCCTCACAGCGTTTTATATTCTCGCTAAGCAAGTCGGTTTAAACAAAAGAAAAATCGCTATTGCGTTTGCGATTGTGTTTGCGGTTTCAAAACACGAAATAGCGTTTCGTTGTTTATCATTATTAAATCGTTTATTTGTAAACGTAAAAAACTGATACATCTTGTTTATTTGTGTCAGGAAAATGACAAACGAAACTGAAAATCTGGTTGGTTCGGGTTCGACACCAAACTCTCCTCCGGATGTAAGCGCCGAAGAAACAGCACGCAGGGCCTTGTTTCAAGCTGATTCCGAGAGAATGGAAAGAGAGAAAGCTGAAAAGGCAAAGGCTGAAAAAGAGAAAGCTGAGAAGAACGTGGTGTATCACGCTCCTCCTCCTCCACCAGCGTTTGCTTCTCTTCAAGCATCGTGCCAAGGCTTATTGCCTGACAAGTTCAACGGCAAAAGCTGGAAGATGTGGTCGAACCAGATGAAGTTCTATCTCCATGCGATGCATCTCTCGCGGTATCTCGAGGAGGATCAACCCGAAATTGGAGAAGGAGCCGGCGATGTGTACACTGTCGGAACTCTGGATGCATGGAATCAAGGAGATTACATGACGAAAGGATGGATTCTTGGCCGTCTCGTTGAGCCGCTTTATGCGATCTACTGCGAGCAAAAGACCGCCAAATCCCTGTGGGCCGCCTTGGTGAAAAAGTACAAGGTCGATGATGCTGGATGCCAGAAGCACGCAACGGCAAAATTCTTGGAGTTCCAGATGGTGGACGACAAACCCATCATGGAACAGGTGGAGAAGTTCCAGCGAATCTGTCAGGAAGTTGCTTCAGAGGGAATGTCAATCTGTGAAATATTCACAGTGAATAGTTTCATCGAGAAGCTTCCTCCAAGTTGGCTGACGTTCAAAAACTACCTCAAGCACAAGAGGAAGGCCATCACACTGGAGGATTTGATCCAGAGGCTGAACACGGAGGATCGGAACCGTCAAGCAAACGGTGTCCAAGTTCGTGAACACAGTGTGAATGTGGCCACCTACAACAAGGAAAAAGGTAACCTGGACAAGGGAAAGGGCAAGGCAGTTGCTAAGTCACCCTTGAAGACTAACGGGAAGAACTTCAAGAAGTTTGGCTCCTCGTCCAGCCATCCCCCCACTGAGGACAAAAAGAAGTTCTTCAAAGGTAAATGCCATGCTTGTGGAAAGATGGGTCACAAGTCCAGTGAGTGCCGCACCAAGGAGAAAGCGGCAAAGTATCAGGCAAACCTGACCGAGGAGGACCTTTGTGCTGTGGTAACAGAGGTTAACATGGTGGACGAGAAGACCAATGAGTGGTGGTACGACACTGGTGCCACAACCCACATCTGCAATGATAGGTCCATGTTCAGTACCTATCAGAAAAACAAGTCTGAGGAGGCACTCTTCATGGGTAATAAGGCTGTCTCCAAAATCGAAGGAAAGGGGTCGGTGGTGCTGAGAATGACCTCAGAAAAGGAGATCACGTTGAAAAACGTGAAACATGTGCCCGACATGAGGAAGAACCTGATTTCCGGTACGCTGCTGAGCAAGGCCGGTTTCTCGGTGATCTTCGAAGGTGACAACCTTACCCTCAAGAAGTGGGGCATGTACCTGGGAAGAGGATTCGTGAAGAATGGACTTGTCAAGATGTGTGTCATGACTGTCCTCAAGAAAGAAGAAGCAAGTACCTCCAAAACCAAGAATGAGATTGTTGTTAAGAATGATGTTGCTAATGTTTCAACTGTTGTAACTGATTCCGCAATGAATAAGAATAAGTCCGTTGCTTACTTGCTTGAGTCTTTTAATATTTGGCATGAGAGATTAGGACATGTGAATTATAAATCGATACACAGATTAATGAATTCAAACCTAATCCCGAAATGCAAAGTGAGTAAAGAAAAATGTGAAGTGTGCGTACAGGCTAAACTCACAAAAACACCATCGCCCAAAGTCGAAAGGACTACCGCACCTCTAGATTTAATTCACACAGACTTATGTGACTTAAAATATGCTCCTACTAGAGGCGGGAAAAAGTATTTCGTGACTTTCATCGATGATCATACGAAATATTGTTATGTATATCTATTGCATAGCAAAGATGAGGCGTTGGATAAATTTAAAGAATATAAACTGGAAGTTGAAAATCAACTCAGTAAGACTATTAAAATAGTCAGAAGTGATAGAGGAGGGGAATATGATGGCAGGTTCAATACTTTCTGCATGGAACATGGAATCATCCATCAGACGACTGCCCCTTACTCACCGGAATCTAACGGAGTTGCGGAACGAAAGAACCGAACTCTGAAAGAAATGATGAACGCAATGCTTCAAGATTCTGGGTTAGCCCAGAACATGTGGGGGGAAGCGTTGCTTACATCAAATTATATTCTAAACAAAATTCCGCACAAGGTCACCGGGAAGACACCCTATGAACTTTGGAAAGGTGTTGTACCTTCGTATAAATACCTGAAAGTGTGGGGGTGCCTAGCAAAAGTGGCAGTACCGCCTCCGAAAAAGGTCACGATAGGACCGAAATCTGTGGACTGTATTTTCATCGGATATGCGCACAATAGTAGTGCTTATCGGTTTTTGGTTCATAAATCGGACATACCGGATATCCATGTAAATACCGTAATGGAATCTCGCAATGCATCCTTCTTTGAAACGGTGTTCCCGTGTAAAGATAAATCTAATCCTAAGCGGACACGTGAGCAAAGAGATGACAGTGAAGCTAGTACTTCGGGTACTTCAGCTCCTGAAGTTGAAGAAGTTGAACCTAGACGAAGCAAGAGAGCTCGTAAGGAAAAAGACTTTGGCGAGGATTTCCTGATGGTCTTTCTCTTAGAGAATGAACCTAAGACGTTCACAGAAGCCATGACTACACCTAACGCACCTTTTTGGAAGGAAGCCGTTAATAGTGAGATTGATTCTATTATGCAGAATCACACTTGGGAGATAACCGATCTACCTCAAGGTTTTAAGCCACTAGGGTGTAAATGGATTTTCAAAACCAAGTTGAAAACAGATGGCTCGGTAGATAAGTACAAGGCTAGGCTTGTGGTTCAAGGATTTCGCCAAAAAGAAGGTTTGGATTTCTTTGACACTTATTCTCCGGTAACGAGAATAACCTCAATACGAATGTTGATCAGTATAGCAGCATTAAGAGACCTAGAAATTCATCAAATGGATGTTAAAACTGCTTTTCTAAATGGAGAATTAGAAGAGGAGATTTATATGAAGCAACCTGAAGGGTTTATTGTCCCTGGACAAGAACACAAGGTATGTAGACTTGTGAAGTCATTGTATGGACTTAAACAAGCTCCAAAACAGTGGCATGAAAAGTTTGACAACGTAATGATGTCGAACGGTTTCAGCATAAACGAGTGTGACAAGTGTATCTATGTAAGAAGTACTCCACAAGGGTATGTCTTGCTATGTTTATACGTAGATGACATGCTCATCATTGGCAGTACCAAAGATATGATCAATCAGACTAAGAACATGCTTAGCCAGAGATTTGATATGAAAGATATGGGACTTGCGGATGTAGTTTTAGGGATTAAGATCATTAGAACTACAGAAGGTTTAACCTTGTCCCAAGCACACTATGCTGAAAATATACTTGAGAGGTTTAAGGCTTACTCAAAAGGGACATCAAAAACTCCTGTTGATACTCAACTTCACTTGAAGAAAAATTCAGGTGAAGCAGTTTCACAATTAGAGTACGCAAGAGTGATCGGTAGTCTGATGTACTTAACAAATTGTACTAGACCCGATTTAGCGCACGCAATAAATGTACTGAGTCGCTATACCAGTAATCCAGGACATAAACATTGGAAAGGTATAACTAGAGTATTGAATTACTTACGTCATACCAAAGATTATGGTCTGCACTATGGTAAAGAGCCGGCTATTTTAGAGGGATATAGCGATGCAAATTGGATATCTGACTCTCAAAACTCGAAATCCACGAGTGGATATGTCTTTACACTTGCGGGTGCAGCAGTGTCCTGGAGATCTTCAAAACAAACAATTCAAGCCAGATCCACGATGGAGTCAGAGCTAGTAGCTCTAGACACCGCGGCAGCTGAAGCAGAATGGCTTCGGAATTGGCTGGAAGATATCCCAGAGTGGGATAAACCCGTATCCGCTATCCGTATGCATTGTGATAGCCAATCAGCGATACTGCGGTCGAAAAGTACCTTGTATAATGGAAAGAACCGTCACATTAGGAGACGTCATAAATCCATTAGGAACTTTATAACCACTGGTATAATCCATGTAGATTATATCAGAACGAATGACAATCTAGCGGATCCTTTCACAAAAGGATTGCCGCGAGATAAAGTTCTAAAATCATCAAGAGGAATGGGTTTGAAGCCTACGAATTAAGAGGAAATTTGATGGAAACCCTACTTACGTGACTGGAGATCCCAAAATGTAGGTTCAAAGGGAAAACTAATTCAAATGAAATTGAGCACTGCAAGACTTATGTCTTACCCAGTTCCTTGAATGATGAATAGTGCTACCTGTATGAGAATAAGGATAAGCATTGGCTTTTAATGATTCCATAGTTTCACAATAGTGGAGTATGACAGGATACTTCTGAAAAGAAACTAATGACAGATCACCTAGTGAGTGTGAAATGGGGCCGTTTCTAGGAGAATGAATGATAGGCTATATTCTCTAAGTTCACTCATGAAACCAGGAATGTTCAAGGCCAAAATGAACAAAAACAGAGAACAAAGTTCTACGAGAAAATGTCGCTGCGCGATACCTGTTGTCTCGGTTTACATAAAACTCCGGTTGGTTCAAGACATCATGTTCACCTCCCGGCCAGTAAACCCGACAGATATTAAAAATGATTGGTTCAAAGCTGAAAAATGCTACCTATCAGACACAGTTACATTTTCGCATATACTCTCGAAAGTCTGTCTAGTCTAGTCAAGTCAGTGTCTAGTCTAGTCAAGTCTAGTATAGGTCTTTCGAGTCTGTCGAGTCTTCGTATGTTTAGAGTAATTTCTATTCATGTGGGGGATTGTTGGAACATATTTTTGAGGTAAAATAAAGCTTGGGCTTTATTAAATATGTGTGTGTGAATGAGAAATACATTATGGGCCATGGGCTCATATAAGCCATAACATGTTGGCATCTTGTAATGAGGAATGAAGTTAAAAAGTCCCACATTGCTTACAAGGGAAACTTTTCACTAGTTTATATATGGACACTCTCATGTTATTGTTCAATAACTTGGGTTACACTATGGAGTGTGAAAGAGAGGATGGAAAGACCACACGCGCGCGCGCCGCCGTGCCGTGCCGTGCCGGGCCTGGGTCCTGGGTCCTGGGTCCTGGGTCCTGGGTCTTGGTAATAGGCCCCGAAGGGGCCTCCGCGCGCGTATTATTTTTTGGAGAAATTTTTGTTGAACCAAAATCAATTGGTTAATCGGTTTGGTAGTTTAATTAAACAATTTGGTTTAAACTTAACGGTTTGGTTTGGTCAAACCGAAAGCTTTAATTATGCAAGCTTTAATTATGCTGTCGAGAGCCATAATTACACCACTCACCGAAAGCATCCGTGATTTGCGCGCACGTCCCATCCAACGGCTCCTCTCGACCTTCATCTTCTTCCTCTATAAAACAGAGCTTCAGCTCTCTGTGCAAAAACGATTTACTGAAAAAAATCGTTCACACACTCACGTCCAAATTGTTCCATCTCTCCTTCATCTTTACGTAAGTTCTCGAGAGTATACGTAGTACTTTCGTTCGTTGGAAACGTTCTTCGAGTGTTGCGAAAACGTTTCGATATCGGTTTTATCCTGGGATTCGATTATCACACAGAAACCGTCACACTACGGGTGATAATTCGAGTTAAGGAAAGAGACGTCATCGTCTCGACTCCGTTCGTCTTTCCTTAACGTATACACAAACCGCGATTCATTCACCATTCGTATACAACCCGTGAAGTCGGGTCCTACACTATGTTCCTTATCTTATTTCTCAAAAACCAATAAATAATTTAAGATTTATTCTCATTATATAAAAAATCCGTGAATTTGATACTGACGTTCATCAGAAAGACTTCCACATACCCATTTGTTTATTTCATTTTTTTGCTGTTTTTTTGTTGCTCAAATGTTTTTATCGTAGAAGTTCCAGTTTTAAATCTATAATTTTCCACGAATTT
Organism: Orychophragmus violaceus; assembly: GCA_030180135.1. Classification (NCBI taxonomy): domain Eukaryota; kingdom Viridiplantae; phylum Streptophyta; class Magnoliopsida; order Brassicales; family Brassicaceae; genus Orychophragmus; species Orychophragmus violaceus. Next base: position 2,119,342 of record CM058239.1, read on the forward strand.
AAATTCAACCATTAGATAATCAAATTTAAAAATTAACATTTTGTACAAATAAAATAAAATTGGAGGCACAAAAAATTAACTCTTTTGTGTTAGCATTAGATTAGTACACATTTGGATTCTTGATTAAATGTTATTTTAATCAATTTTTAATAAAAAATTTTTGCGATTTAGATTCGTGAACGATGCTAATTACCAAGGTGGATTCGAGCAAGACGATCTAAACCAATTGTTCGAAGCGATGCAAAGCAATTACAAAGCGTGGTGCTTAGGTTTCGCTCCACTCGTCGTAGGAGGTGACATGGACTCAGTCGCAGTTCAAGAATTCAGTAGAACGCTCTTCAACATGCGTCCGGACATAGCTCTCTGCATGGCTCATACCATTTTCCAAAGCGACATGAGACACATCTTACCACTTGTCGATGTCCCTTGTCACATCCTCCAAAGCGTTAAGGACTTAGCCGTACTTGTCACTGTGTCCGAGTATCTTCACACCAATATAGGATCTGAATCCGTGGTCGAGGTTATGCCTTCAGATGGTCATCTTCCTCAGCTTAGCTCGCCATCATCTGTTATTCCAGTTCTCCTTCGTCACATCCGCAATGACGTTGCTATCTAGTCGAAGAAAGTTGTTTTTTAATATTTAAATTAACGAACATTAAATTTTGTGATGTGATATGTCTGTCGATTGGGAATATCGTTTCGTTGTCGTTTGATTTTGATTCGTTTGTCTTGGATTGTTGTTCTTATCTTTGTTTAACGTAAAGTCTTTTTGTTAGATTTTAAGAGAATAATGCGGAATGATAGAGATAATGGAGCTAGAATATAGAGAATAAAAAGAATAATATAGATAATATGTTTCAAAGAGTGTATATTTAATATTAGTCATAGAGTTACAAAGTGGATTAATTAAGTCTACAAGTTAAAAAATAGCCGTCGGAGAGAATGTGGTCGTTGGGAGAGGAGAGAGACTAATTAAATCCACCCAAACTTCACTCGTCCACCCTAGATTTCACTCGTCCACTCCAGATTTTAGTCTTCCACTTTAGACTTCACTTCTTTTAGATAAACTTAGTCAATACTCCTCCTCAAGATTAACCGTAGAGACAATAAGAAGGCTAAGCTTGGAAACCCAAGAACATCACTTCATTAAAACTTTAACATAGAAAACCACTTGGGACAAAATTATGTTAAGGGAAAAAGAGTGAAACCCATGGATTAGGGAACATGAGATCAAGGGTGTGTAAGATCCACAAGTCCAAGTTTGCCATATATGTTGCTGCAAACTTTTAGACTTGAGGCCTTTGTGAATATATCCGCCAATTGATCTTCACTCTTTGTATAATATGGCAATATAACCCCTTCTTCAATCTTCTCACGAACCTTGTGACAATCAGTCTCAATATGCTTGGTTCTTTCATGGAACACCGAGTTAGTGGCAATGTGGATCGCGGGTTGGTTATCACAATGAGTGATGATCGGTCCTTCTTGCTCAATACCAAAATCTTTATGAAAAGCTTTGAGTCAAGTCAATTCACTTGTTAGCTTCTTCATAGCTCTATATTCCGCTTCCGCATTTGAGAAATATACAACCTTTTGCTTCTTTGTCTTCCAAGTCACCAAATTTCCTCCAACGAAAGTGCAATAACCAGTTGTAGACTTTCGATCTATTCTGTCACTTGCCCAATCCGCATCACAATACCCAACAATCTCAGTGTTACCATTCTTTCCCATCTATATACCTTGGCCGGGACTCCCTTTGAGATATCTAAGTATCCTTTCCACCATTGACCAATGATAAACCGTTGATTCTTGCATGTGTTGACTCACTTGGTTGACTGCAAAGCATAGGTCTAGCCTTGTAAGGGTGAGATATATCAATTTTCCTACAAGTATTCTATATTGAGAGACATCCTTAAAATTCTCATCTGATTTCTCCCCATTTCTATTGACCTTGTAGCCATCTTCAAGTGGTGTTTTGGCTAGTTTTGAGCCAAGTTTTCCAGTTTTACTTAAGAGATCAAGTGTGTACTTTCTTTGAGAGAGGAACAAGCCATCCAGTGATATACACACTTCAAGCCCAAGGAAGTACTTCAACTCTCCAAGATCCTTGATATCAAATGTGGTGTTGAGGAAGGCCTTGGTGAATTGGATACCTTTTTTATCATCACCAGTGATGATTAGGTCATCCACATATACAAGAACCAGGACAAGGTCTTTATCACTTTTTAGAGTGAACAAGGTGTGATCCTAAAGCCATGATTAATGAGTGTGGAGCTAAGCTTGTGGTACCATGCTCTTAGGGATTGTATCAATCCATATATAGCCTTCCTTAATCTCAATACTTGGTCGGGTGCACAAAGGTCTTTACGACCGGGGGGAGGTGTCATGTAGAATTCTTCTTTAAGTTCCCCTTGAAGAAATGCATTCTTAACATCCATTCGACAAAGGTCCCAAGAAAATTTGGTAGCCAAGGATATCTACTCTCACAGTGTGTAGCTTAGCCACCAGAGCAAAAGTGTCTGTGTAATCTTCTCCATATGTTTGAGTGAAACCTCTAGCCACCAAGCTTGCCTTGTACCTCTCTATATCACCATTACTCTTGTACTTGATGGTGAATACCCACTTGGAACTAACCGCCTTCTCCTTTTGGAAGATCTTATACATCCCAAATGTGATTCCTTTCCATAGCTCCCCTTTCATCCCCAATTGCATCAACTCAAACCTTCTCATCTTTAGCCTTCCTAAGTCTTGGGAACTCGATTTTTCTCAATCTTCCCAAAGAATGCTTGATGATCGGTAGGCCAAAGAGCAGTAGAACAAGTAGCTTGAATTGGGTGAACCACGACTTCATTGTTGTAAAATATCCGATTATCCATCCATTTGGAGGGAAACGTGCGTCTAGTGCTTCTTTTAAGTGGTTGAACTACTTCTTCGACCACCTCTTCCACTTCCTCTTGTGGTGTAGGCACATCTTCATCTATCCCAACTTCCCTTGTTCTTAAGCTTGATCTTGGGACGGCTCCCCCTCTTGATCATACGCATGATCTTGGTATAGTTGGGATTGATTCTTCTTCATTCTCATTTGCATTTCCTTGCCTTGGTGGTTCATCATTTCCCAAATGATCAAGTAACAACCTCAAATTTGTAGCTAGATCTGATGGTGACCTTAAAAGATCCTTTAGACCTTCCCAATCCTTCTTATCATAATATCCTTGTTCTTCAATGAACTTGACATCTCTAGACACAAGGAGTCGGTTGTTAATCGGATCAAAGCATTTGTAACCATTTTGAGTGGTTGAATATCCAAAGAAGATGCATTTGGTGATCTTAGCCTCTAACTTGTTTCTTTGTTCACCTGGTACATGAACAAAGCACACACAACCAAAGACTCGTAAGTGTTCAACAGATGGCTTAGAGTTATTAAGTACATCAAATGGTGATATGTCCTTTAAGACTTTTGTCGGAATTCGGTTGATAAGGTAGCATGAAGCTAGAACCGCATCTCCCCAAAATTTTTTTGGCACATTAGTGTGGAACATCATTAATCTTGCCATTTTCATAAGGTGCCTATTCTTCTTCTCTGCCACCCCATTTTGTTATGGTGTGTGAGGACAATTTATTTGGTGTAATATGACATGTTTAGCCAGGTGTTCTTTAAATCTAGCGCTTGTGTATTATGACATATAAACAAATAACAATCTGTTGCAGCAGCTAACCGCAAACAAACAAACAATATTCTAGTTTTTTTCTCTTTATTTCTATCTCCTTTGGTAACCTCAAAATCTCTAACATACCAAAATTCACAATTGGAGAACCCTAATAGAAACACTAAGAATGAGATGATCCAATTAAGTGAGATGGATCATCTCACCGATTGATCCAATAGAAACCCCACTTCTGACACTTGAAATTTACAGTAATTTATTTTTTTACCCCAAAAAAAAAAAAAAAGTGAGATGGGCCTTCGATTAAGCGAGAACCATGCAGTTCTGTGTATTTAATCAACCTAAGACTAGTTACAATGGGGCTTATGTGTCATGTTGAAAAAAGAAATTTAACAGTTGAATAAATTTGATAGGTTGCAATGGGTGTTGAAAATGTAAAATGATGACATAGATTCAACTGCTGTTGAATGTATTCAACGCCGTTGAAAGCATCTGGTGGGGTCTTTTTCTTTTTTCTTTTTGTTTTATTATTTAATTATATGACACATGTAACATAACTATTGGATACTTATATTTATACTTTATTTTTCTATCTCAATTCTTTAACATCATTTATTTAATAATAATTATAATTATATATATAATTTTTATATCAAAATTCATAATTTTTATGCTCTATAAATAGAAACTTGTCTCATTTTTTTTGACACAAAAAAAAAATTCGTTTTTTTATTATATTCTTTCAAATAATTTTCAGTGGTATCATATGTACGTTCATTAGTATTATATGTACGTTCAAATACAACATACATACGTTCATATAAGTTTATTGTATTGTATTTTCAAATTTTTAATCAAAAATTGTGTTTTGTTTTCTTTATTTTGCCACTTTATTACATATTTTTAAATAATATAAAAATATATAAAAAGCAAACATTATTTAAATAATTAATTAACTCTTAATTATTTTAATTTAGTGTTAATCAATAATTATTAATATCATAAGTATTCATAAAATATAAAAACATAAAGTAAATAAAATTAGTGGAAGAGAGAGAGTGTTGAATAAACAAAACCATTGTAGAAGGTAAAAGTTGAATGAGTGTTAAATTATGATGTGTAAAAAAGAGAAAGTGATGTGGAAGAAAGAGAAGATGATGTGTAGTGTAAAATGGGGTGTTGAATCAATTTCCCATTGTACATAGCCTAATTAGATGACAAAAAAACCCAACCTAATTATTACTATTTAGTGTATAACTAATCCAATAAATTGATCTTTTTAAATGTGTTATACTTATTTTACTGTACTTAGACGTATTCTATTCATTTGGTTTCTGAATTATATATACCATATGTGAGGTTATATAACATATATTTTACAGAATTTATTACATCTTCCAACAAAAAAAAAAAAAAGAAGATCTTTCAAAATTACCAACGCTTTAAAACAAAACGAGTATCGTAATTTACGCAAGCTGATAAGAGCTAGAGAACAAGAAGATTTGAACCAATAAAAAAACAAGAAGAGAACGAGAGAAGATTCTCTGAGTCTAGAGAGAGAGAGAGATGGGTGTAGTAGAGGAAGCTCACAACGTGAAGGTGATTGGCTCAGGAAATCAAGCGACCATCGTATTAGGTCACGGGTTCGGCACGGACCAGTCAGTATGGAAACACCTGGTCCCACATCTGGTCGAGGATTACCGCATCGTTCTCTATGACAACATGGGAGCCGGTACGACTAACCCTGACTATTTCGACTTCGATCGTTACTCAACTCTCGAAGGCTTCTCTTTTGATTTGATTGCAATCTTGGAAGATCTTCAAATTGAGTCTTGTATCTTTGTTGGTCACTCTGTTTCGGCCATGGTCGGTATCTTGGCTTCTCTTAACCGACCTGACCTCTTCTCTAAAATCGTCATGATTTCTGCTTCCCCAAGGTACGATTTATGTCTCATTTCTGACAGAGTTTTGACAAAAGGTCATATCTATGTTCCTTCTCTTGTCTGAATTATCTCAAAAATTAATAAATAATTTAAGATTTATTCTCAATATATAAAAAATCCGTGAATTAATAAATAATGTTAGTACACACATCTGACACAGTTGCATTGAGCGGAAGTCTGAGATTTCGAGGTCCATTGTCTCCTATGAAACTCAACAATCTACCTAACGGCGTCCATGAATCAAACCAGAAACTCGTTGTTGCTCCATTTCCTACATCCACTCGCAAGAAATTCATTGCTAATGGTCTTAGGTTCAGAATTGATCTCCATGTCCAAGAGCCAGTGACTCTATCTTCCGCAGCCCAGAGAGAGCAGCTTCGAAGGTTGTGATGTCTGTGCCATTGTGCCCAGAGAGACCTGTTATCAGACTGCAATAACCAAATAAAACGCAAACACAAAGTCTTATTCCAGTCAGAAAAACTGCGCAGCCCGAGTCCCCCTTCTTTCTTTGGCAAGCAAACTGTTTTCCAAGCAATCTTTGCATTCCTTTTACCACTTTCGATGTCCCCAGACCAGAGAAATCGAGAGCAAAGTGATTCAATCTTTTTAATGCATCCTTTAGGAAGTACAAAAGTAGAAATCCAAAAGGTTACCGTTCCATTTATAACCGTGGAGATTAGTAGAGCTCTTCCTGCGAATGAAAGAGTCTTTACCGCCCGGAACCTGAATCTCTTCCTTAACTGCTCCAAAAGCGGCTCATACTCATGAATCCTCAGCTTGCGATGCATTAGGGGTAACCCCAAGTATCTGATTGGGAGAGTACCATTTTTTTTTAAAAGAGATACTCATTTGTTTATTTATTTTTTGGTTAAAGATTTATATAAAGTTGGTTGGTTTAAAAAGTTGAGAGATTTGTTAAATTTGTAAAATGTTTTATTAGATTTGTTAAGAGTTTGTATATTTAGAAATTATATTAAAATATTTTTCTATTATAGTGATTTTGAGAATATAAAGAATAGTATTTTGAAAATTTTGTTCCATAAGTTAAATTGTTTAAAATTTATGTCTCAATAACACAAAATTTTAATAAAATCACAAAATCATTAAAATCTTATTTTTTTTTTTAAATAAGAATGTGTTTTGAAAATCATCAAACCAATAAGAATAGTTTTTAGTAAAAATATTAAGATTTATAAACCAATAATAATAGATTTTGAAAATTTTAATAATCATTTGAAATCTATCTACAAATAAATTTTCTAAATGTTATTTTAATCGATTTTGATGTTTTTTGGTGCGTTTTAGATACGTGAACGATGTTGATTACCAAGGTGGATTCGAACAAGACGACCTAAACCAATTGTTCGAAGCGATGCGAAGCAATTACAAAGCATGGTGCTTAGGTTTCACACCACTATTTGTAGGAGGCGACATGGACTCAGTCGCGGTTCAAGAATTTAGCCGAACACTCTTCAACATGCGTCCGGACATAGCTCTCTCCGTGGCTCAGACTATTTTCCAAAGCGACATGAGACAAATCTTACCATTTATTGTTGTCCCTTGTCACATCCTCCAAAGTGTTAAAGACTTAGCCGTACCTGTCGTGGTCTCCGAGTATCTTCACACCAATATCGGTTCTGAATCCATCGTCGAGGTTATTCCTTCAGATGGTCATCTTCCTCAGCTTAGCTCGCCGGATTCTGTTATTCCAGTTCTCCTCCGACACATCCGTAACGACATTGCTGTCTAGTCGAGGAGAGTTATTTTTTTTTAATATTGAATTAGCGAACATTAAATTTTCTGATGTGATATGTCTGTCTATTGAGGATATCGTTTCCTTGTCGTTTGATTCTGATTCGTTTGTATTGGATTGTTGTTCTTATCTTTGTTTAATGAAAAGTCTTTTGTATCCAGCTTTGCTCGACCTCATTATTGATGTACTCCTGTAATGTCAATATTGATGTTCGTGATTGATGGTCCATTGTAAATTATATCCAAGTGTGTCGTTGTGCTATAGACTGTTTGAACAGTAATGTCAACTGTAATGTCCGGACCAGTTGCTCCACATCTGCTTATTAGATGGTTTGTTACGTTAATGTGGAAAACTCCCAAATTATCTATCATTCAATTAGTACAACTTAAACATATTTAATTCTAGAATTCTCTCTAAATAAGTAATCGAAAATGTGTATTTTAGTGACATAAATAGCTAAATTAGTTTTTGAAAATCTTTTCGAATATAAACAAACTTACGGTTTCAACTTTTAATTGATGATAACCTTCAAAATTATAATTAAATTCCCATTTTATCGCCAATTTTGTTTTACCATACTGTTTAACCAACAAAAGGTTATATATTAACCGATATAGGTCGAGATTTTGTCCAATTTAGGTCGGTTTTCGGTTTAACATAGTATATCTAGCCCACTTTAAAACGGCATGATAAGTGGGCTGGCCCATACTTTTTCGGACAAAGTCACGTGAAAGGAAACTTCACACGTGTGCCACTCTTTTCCCCAAAATTTGATTTCCACCACTTATTGCAGCAGAAACCACCACCACCATCATCTATCTTTCTTCCCCGTTAACTTTAACCTCTTCCCCGTTTAGCTCTCCGTCAAAGTCTTCTCCCTTTGTTATTTTCACCACTGTTAGTTCCCATTTTACCCCTCGTTCCTGAGGCTCGACGGCCACGAACGAGTAGAAGATAAAACCAAGGCGATTTCCGCCATCGGAGACGGACACCTTCGTTGGTTCGCTTCTGTGCGGAGTTAATGGCGACGGCGACATCGGAGCGAATCGAATTGGCTAAGCACTGCAGTTCGCGGAACTGGTCCAAAGCGATCCGAGTTCTCGATTCGCTCCTTGCTAAGCAGTGCTCAATTCTGGACATATGGTTGGTCCTCGGCGATCTTCAATTCAATCCCGATTGGTTTCATTTGATTCTGAATTCTTTTTTAATCGTTTAATTTCAATTTTTTCAGCAATCGAGCTTTTTGTTATAATCAATTGGAGCTTCACAAGCATGTGATTAAGGACTGTGACAAGGCACTCCAGCTTGATTCTTCTACCATTCAAGCTTATCTACTCAAAGGTTAGCTCACTTTTTCAAGCTTTTGATTAGGGCTTCAGAGTAGCAATTCTTGTAAACATCAGGATGAAGTGGTTGCTTAAGCTTTGAATCATGGTATCAATACTGTCCATGTGAACTCAAGTGTATCCGTTTGTTCCATCTAGGACGTGCTCTTTTGGCTTTGGGGAGAAAACAGGAAGCTGTTCTTGTTTTAGAACAAGGATATAAAAAGGCGTTGGAGCAGACAGCTGATCTGAAGCAGTTACTTGAATTAGAGGACCTCCTGAATGCTGCAAGACGGGGAATTGATGTCACTGTGAAGCATCATGCCTCTGAGTCCCGGAAAGAGACCCCTGTCTCGCCTCTAGGATTATGTGCTACTGAGAAGTGTGATGAGAAAAGCGATAATGCCTGCAAAGTACCAAGCGTGGCAGTTTCTGAACCAGGAGAATGCAGCAATGGAAACACGCACGAGTCATCCAGGGAATTGGGCGAGCAATCAAAGATAACTAGTTTTTCAAAGGATGATGAATCCAAGCCAAGCAAGCAATCTGGTGGTAGTTCCGAGTTAGGTAATGGATCAGCGTACAAGGAAAAAGAGAATGTAAAGTCTGGCAGCCAAATCAATGGTTCTTATGAATCATCTAAACCATGTAATGGTTCTGATTTGCATGGTAATCTATCTGAAAGTTCTGATCGGTTAGGGGACCTGTCGATTATTGGAAACAAGTTAAGTAGTAAGTCCGGATCTAATAGCAAATTGAGCCTGAAAGCTGAGGCAAGTTGTGGAGTTAGCGATGAAACCAAGATAAATAAGAAGTGCACCATAGCTAGAATATCAGAAACCCATTCTATAAGTGTGGATTTTCGACTTTCTAGAGGCATTGCGCAGGTATTAGCAATACAAAAAAATATAAGAAAAGGGCATTGTATGTTGTATCTTACTGGTGTTAAGGTATAGCTTCCAAACTCTTAGTCACTGGGCTCGTGTTTCATTCAACAGGTGAACGAAGGAAACTACATGAAAGCTATATCTATTTTTGATAAGGTAATTTTCACGTACTCCTCTTTTGTGATGTTTTATCTCTGGCGAGTGTCTTTTGCTTTTCGTTTCTCTGTATTACGTTCTTCTTGGAGGTTGTTTGGCAGAAATGAATCAATTTTTTTTTTACCATTAAGTTCATCTGTGTGCAGGTGCTGAAAGAAGAACCTACTTACCCTGAGGCCCTTATAGGAAGAGGGACAGCTTATGCATTCCAACGAGAGCTTGAAAGTGCTATAGCTGATTTTACTAAGGTATTTATATATTTAATTTGATAAGAGTTGTTACTACAGTGGGTTAAGTTCACCAATTCTACTCCTATTGGTCAGGCTATTCAATATAACCCAGCAGCAGGTGAGGCCTGGAAGCGGAGAGGACAGGCTCGTGCTGCTCTTGGGGAATTTGCTGAGGTTAGTGGTTCCACGTCTTCTCTGCTTCTGTTCTTAAATTCAGAGCTAAAAGCATAAACAATAATTGTATTTGATGGGGCTCTGTTCGCCCCTGCACATTTATTGATTGATAAATAATATTTTCTGATTGATATCTAATAATTTGGATAAGCCTCTGATTGATGTCTGTGTTTAAGGCTTTAAGCCTGCTTAGTGCTTGAATTTTATGGGTAAAAATCCAGAAACGTTTCTTGTACACACTCTTAAGCTACTCTTTGGTGATAGGCGGTTGAAGATTTGACTCAAGCACTGGTTTTTGAGCCAAAGTCGCCTGATATATTGCATGAAAGGGGTAAGTGTCTTTATGCTGTGTTTCCGTTTACATCTTGGCATCTTGCTAACTATTTTAGTTTTGATATCGTTATTAACTGTATATTTTGGTTAAAACCCATAAAGTACCACTGACATTCTCAATTAATCCAGGTATTATTAATTTTAGATCTAAGGACTTCACTGCTGCTATAAAGGACTTATCTATATGTCTGAAGCAAGAGAAAGATAACAAGTCCGCATATACTTATTTGGTAAGATATATCGTCTATTGTTACCCGTGGTCTCCGAAGTAACCATGACCAAGTGCGCAAATGTTTTGTAAGCGAAACTTTGTTGATCTTTCCAGGGACTAGCTTTTGCTTCTCTTGGTGAATATATAAAAGCCGAAGAGGCGCATTTGAAGTCCATCCAGCTGGATTGTAATTATTTTGAAGCATGGCTACATCTCGCCCAGGTAACACGCAAATACTAAAATGTATACAATTATGCGTTTCTATAGAAATTTCAACTATTTAGCTGAACTGTCATGAAAATTGTATGTTGGTCAGTGCTTTTTTTTAATAGTCTGGGTTTCCATGCATATGATGTTGAATAAACGAAGTTAATTTTCTATAAAGTTAGTGAGACTTTAAAATAAAGAAATCTTACTATTTGACTATTGGAGGCAAATACTTAAAAGGTCCTGAAAAACTTCTGTTCTGCCATTGGAAAATGACCTTAATTTAGCTGACTCATCCTAGTTTCTTGCTTGAATCAACTGACTATTATACACTTAACAGTTGTTATTCACTGTTCTTGATGTTGTTTCCTGGCTTTTCTTGGCAGTTATATCAAGAGTTAGCCGACCACAGCAAGGCTTTGGAATGCATCGATCAGGTTCTACAAGTCGACAACAGGTAGCTCTTATTTTGGGATGAACTATCGCATGTTGCACTATATTTCTGCCTTTGCCATCGTAGTTATCGAAATTTTACTGTCTTGACCAGGGTTTGGAAGGCTTATCACTTGCGTGGATTAGTGTTCCATGGATTAGGTGAACACAGGTATGTATCGTTAGTGTAGACTAAGATTTCTGGAAAGTGAAAATTTGGTTAAAGGGAAAATATGCCTTCGTTAATGTGCATGTTACCTAAAATCTCTCGAGTGATCCACGTATATCTCAACGCTTACTTTAAGATATGATGTCTAATAAGATTTTCTTCTCCTGGCTATTGGTGTTAAAAGATCTGCGTCTGAGCAAAATGATTTTCTAATGGAAACTGATACTTTTGGTGGTCATAATCACCTTGGGGTTTATCTGCAAGGCTGGTCTTTAAAGAAGTTTATTATTCACTTGTAGTTGTTTTTGGTAATTTTACTTTTCAGGAAGGCTATCCAAGAACTATCTATTGGCTTGAGCATTGAGAGCTCAATAGAATGTTTGTACCTACGAGGTTCCTGCTATCATGCTGTAGGAGAGTATAGAGATGCGGTAATAATTAAATATATATTTATGACTGCATTTCTTAAAGGAAACTCTCTCTTATTATTACTTGCATATCCTTACAGGTGAAGGACTACGATGCTACAGTCGATGTGGAGCTTGATGCAGTGGAGAAATTTGTTCTTCAATGCTTGGCATTTTATCAGGTTCCAAAAGACCTGTTCCTTCTTGGTTCCCTGGATTGAATGCTCAATATTGAAATGTTATTTGCATGATTACTTTCTTGGTACACTCTTGTTTATAGCAACCTGTAATGATAGGATATTGCATTGCTATATTCTAATAGCATGGCCTTATCTGATATTACTGCTTATTTGTTTATTTATAACTAGTACTGAACAATGAAAACCCACCCCCTGTACGTAATACTACTGGATGCTTCATTTGTCGCGGCGCTAAAATTTTTGTGCACAATTAATATTCATGTTATCCTTTTTCCGCAGAAAGAGATTGCCTTGTACACGGCTTCCAAAGTTAGTAGTGAGTTTTTCTGCTTTGATATTGATGGTGACATAGATCCAATGTTCAAGGTGATATATCTCTCTCGATATTTCTGATGTTTCTACAACGTCCAACCCTTTTCTTTGTTTACTTGTCTGCTCTCTATATGATTAGTTTATTCCAATCAGAATAAACATAGGCCCAACGATGAGCCAGAGAAGTACCTGGTGTTTAACATCTTTATACGACGGGAACAAACTTGTGTATTCAAAGAATGGACAATATAAGTGTCTTCAAAGTGTGATTTTATTATTAAGTATCAAATAGCTCAACAAATTCGAAGTCTAAGTTAATACATTAATTGGTTTTACAATACGAGATGACTATGAATGCTTTCAAGTGCTGTATGTGACTTTTCTTTTCTTGTGGGTTTTCAGGAGTACTGGTGCAAAAGATTACACCCAAAAGATGTTTGTGAAAAGGTTTACAGACAACCTCCCCTACGTGAATCCCTTAAGAAGGGTAAACTGAAAAAGCAAGATCTTGCAATAACCAAACCTAAGGCGAATCTTCTTCGTTTCACTGATTTAATTGGCAAGAGAATCCAATATGATTCTCCCGGATTCTTACCCAACAGACGACAGGTGACTTTAAGCAATTATTCTTTTCTAGTGTGCATTATAAACCAAATAGCAGCTCTCTTTTTTCTTGTCCCAGAAGGTCCCTGCTTCATCTAACTATACATAACCCCTCTACACTCGAAAATGCATATAATCTTGTGCCTGAAATCTACGCTCTCCTAGCTAAAACTATAATAATTATGTCCCATTGATCAATTGTGTTTCCATGATTCCTCAGCATCGTATGGCAGGATTAGCTGTGATAGAAATTGCTCAAAAGGTTTCAAAAGCTTGGCGCATAGAGTGGAGGAATTCAAACAAAGGCACGGCAAAAAATGGGAAAAAAAACCGTAGGAGAGAGAGAATCAACACACTTAGTCAGAATAGAGGTGGTGCTGGGTGTAGTACTAGCAGTTCCACGTCAACTGGATATGCTTCACTAGAAGATCGATCATCTGGCCGCTCTATGTTATCTTGGCAAGAAGTTTATTCCTCTGCCGTCAGATGGAGACAAATTTCAGAGCCTTGTGACCCAGTTGTGTGGGTTAACAAACTAAGGTACATGCTCCATTTCGAATGTTAATGACTCTTAGAACAGGCTGTCTGCAGAGTCTCTGTTTAACTAGAGCTTTAGTTTTTCTGAACTTTAGTTTCATTTGATGGTTAAGATTATTTATACTATTTGCAGTGAAGAGTTTAATTCTGGGTTTGGTTCTCATACGCCGATGGTACTCGGACAAGCTAAAGTAGTACGCTATTTCCCAAAGTATGAAAGGTATAAAGTATGCATAGAATGTGAGATTTTTTCATGTATTCCATGGAATAATCAATATCCAATATGCTATTTCAGAACTCTGAATCTTGCAAAGACTATCATCAAGGAGAAACTGTGTGTACGCAGCAAGGCAGATAAAGTGATTGATCTATCTAAAGATAAGAAGGTAGAAGAAGTAAGTTATCCATCTACTTGCGTGAATGATTCTCGTTTTGTCATTGTTCTCTTACTGTAAGTACCCGATGGGATGCAGATAATGCGTGCTGAAACGTGTGAAGAGCTACACAAAATTGTTGGTGAGGATTTCTGGGTGGCTACTTGGTGCGACAGTACCGCATTCGAAGGGTACCCTCAAGTTTTCTCTTCACCATTGCAGTTATTATTATTCTTTTTGTTGCTTGACTATGCTTGTTAATATCTACAGGAAACGCCTTGAAGGAACTAGAATCACCTGCATTAAAAAACCGTATAACTTTACTTTTACTCAGTTGATTTCACATAATCCTGATAACCACTTTTCTTGAACATGTTTCTCGTGTTGTTTTTTTATAATCCAGAGGAAGTCTTGGGTATGATTTTGCAATAAGAACTCCATGTACACCTGCGAGGTGGAGTGATTTTGATGAAGAAATGACCTCAGCTTGGGAGGTAACACCTAAGCATACCCAAAAACATTTTATCTTCTGAGAAAACAAACTTAAAAAGTCTATCTGAATCCACAGGCTTTATGCAATGCATATTGTGGAGAGAATTACGGTTCTACCGACCTCGACGCTCTAGAAACCATTAGAGACACTATCTTACGCATGACATATTACTGGTAAATAAATGACAACTTACCATAAGATTTGATCATTTCACCAAGTATTTGATTGCAAATATTGGGTTTGATTCAGGTACAATTTTATGCCGTTAGCTCGAGGGACAGCGGTAACTGGCTTTGTAGTTTTACTCGGACTACTTCTAGCTGCTAATATGGAGTTCACTGAGAGTATCCCAAAAGGATTACAGATCGATTGGGAAGCTATCCTTAATGTTGAACCGGGTTTCTTTGTTGGTTCGGTTAAGTCTTGGTTATACCCGTCCTTGAAAATCAACACGTCGTGGAAAGATCACCCGGATATTTCCTCGGCTTTTTCAACAACCGGATCGGTTGTGGCTGCGCTTAGCTCTTACAATGATTGAAGTTTCAAACTCTTGTCTCATTTTCATATGAGGTGAAGAAAGCTAACCAACCAAAGCAGCAAGAATACTTGTGTTTCAGTCATAAATCTTTGGGTTTGTGAAATGTTTGTCTTAGCAAACAAACCAACTTTGATAGAGTTTTTTTTTTTTTTTATGACATGACTCATTTAACTTTGTTTTACAGTTTGAATAATGTATCTCTATACATATATGAACTTTTTCTTTACAGATCACAAGTCTACATGAATGTGTTGCTTATGATTGCGAATTTTTTTTTTTTATTCTAAATTAGAGTCATTGAAACACGTATGGAACAGAGTGGGGAAGGAAAAAAAAAAAAGAAATCAAAATATCTTCACTCATAAGCAGTACATTGTCGTGTCGTTGATATCTCATTATAGATTTTGTATAAATAATATATTTATAAATAATAACATATTATTACTATAAATTTAAGATGTTTGAGATATATTGAACATATATATAGGTTTTATGTAGTTTATTTTTTTATTTCTTTGTAAATGATAACGATCCGACAATTTTTTTTATAGCATGTAAATATTAAAAGTAATAATAATAAATTAATGATGATAAATTTGATGGCAAATAATTAAGAATAATAAATTAAAAATATTACATTTTGTTTGAGTTAATGTTTCCAAAAATATAGTTATATTAATTTCTAAAATCGGCTTGCTTTATTTTTTTTTGAAAATTAGTAAATTTGGGTCAAAAATTTATATACATGTCAAAACTAAAATATAATTGTTTTTTTCTTTTAACTAATATAAATAAAACTGTATATAAAATATTCTCTATTATTATTAATAAAAATAGTTTACTTTAACCATAAATATTTTTTCTTTTATTTAATATTTTCAAAATTATTTGGCATTAAAACTAATAAAGAAAATAAATGACATGATTAGATTTTTATTGTTTCGATATCGTTTTATTTGATCCGTGATTTCGAAAATAAAAAGTATTATATTTTACTATATATTTTGACAATGCATGGTATTAGTTAGATGATTGTTTTTTTTTTTTTTTTGAGTATCTTTTTATTGATCTATATTTTATTTGAGCCGTGATTTCAAAAATGAATGACACACTCTCACTATATAATTTGACTCATGCTCATCGCATGATATAAGTTAGATGATTTTTTTTTCACGATCATTTTTTCGTTTCGTGCTTTATTTGACTCGTGATCTCGAAGATGAATAGTCTAATTTCTTTGTGTATATTTTGATTCACGCTCAACTCAGAATATTAGTTAGATTTTTTTTATCTATGTTTTATTTAACCCGTGCTCTTGAAATAAATGGCATAGGGGTTGATTGGAAGAGCTGTGACTTTTATTTTTTTGCTATAAAAATTATGTTGTAGATTTTTTTGCTTTGGCTTTAAATTTAATTGATGCAGGTTTTTTGCTGTGAAAATATTTTCATTTTTCACAGCTCAATTTTTTTGCTCTGCATATTTAGCTTTGTACAGCCAAAATAAAAAAATAAAAAATAATAAAGAGCTTTGAACAGAAAAATATTTACAAAGCATGATTGGATTAAATTGTGTGCTTTGGAGAGAAATTAAGCTTTAGAGAGATTCTAAAGCCATTACCAATCACCCCCATAATCTCTGACTATATATTTTGATTTGATTTGCGCTGAGCATGTAATATTAGAATATGAATAAAAAACATTGTGAATTTTATAATATCGTATTAAATGTTAATAGAAAAACTCATATGACAATAATTGAATTTTTTATCGTGTATAAAATTTTGAGCGTATTTAATCAATATTTTACCGTATTTAATAAATTTAATATGCATTTGAGCAGAGGTCGCTGATGTACAAAACCAAAAACAAAACAAATCGAAAAACGAAAATCAGTCGAAAAATCAATATATATATATCATCGTGCCATGGGCAACACCAAAAACTAATCCTATTCTTCTTAAACTATTTGACAGATTTTTTTTTAATTTTCATTTTAGTATATATATACACCCTAACAACGAATGGTGATTTTCATTTCAAGATATAGTTTGGAAATATTTAGGCTGTCATTTATGTTAAAAATTTTAGAAATCAAGATTTTTTTATAGAAAATCTAGATTTAGGGCCATATATATAGGAAACTATAAATATTCTATAAAATATTTGTGTAGACATTTTTATCCTTAATAAATTTTGTAAATTAACAAGGAAAATCAATGACATACATTGTAATTAAAATAAAAACTAAGGGTATTCTTTATTTTGTACTTCTGTTTTAATAGTATATATAACCAATTAAATATTTGTTTAGAAAACTATTAGTTACAAAACCGAACAAATATCAAATAAAACCGAAATTATTAATAATATTCATAACTTATCTTTATAGCAGGATAGTCGTTAAATAATATCAGTTTAAAATAATATTAAATTATAAATCAAAACACCATATTGTATAATTTAAGCGTTTAGAGTCAAATAATTCTCTGTAGAATCTCTATATAGTGAATATGATTTGGTTATTTCTCCAAATTATCATGCAAATAATAATATTTGATAATCATTTTTGGTTTGTTCGGTTAGATATTTATTTTAGATAAATTTGATTGAATATAAATATATAATCGAACAAAACTATAACAGAAAATCATTTGTTGTTTTTACATTTCATAACCAAACTGAACAAAACCGAAATATAAAAATAGCCAAATGAATACTAAACTTTTACAATAAAAAAATCGAAATCGAGAATAACCAACATAAATTGAACCATTAATCCAAATGCCTAAATGCCTAGGACTAGTGCATGTATCTTCTGATTCGATTGTTCAATACTTGGTGGATGAAAACGATTAAAGAAAAATAGTTTTTTAAAGAGAATGAATGAAATTGTTACGTGTTATAGCAGTCATAGTGAGCTGTAAATACAGTTTTAAGGAATGATAATGCCAAACAAAATAAGATTTAGAAAAAGATCTTCTATCAAAACAAAATTATTAAAAAAGATTGATAAGATATAGAATTACAAGAAAATTCTATTAGTGAAATCTCAATAGTTGCATAATATCACAGCTAAATTAGATACATGTGTTGACACCAATCTAAAGTCAATCAACCAGTTGTCTTTCCTCTTATGTCTTTTAACCACCTTTCATTTTTTTTGTAAATTAACATACAAAAATCAAGCTATTGAAGAAAAAAAGAAATCAAAATATCTTCACTCATAAGCAATACATTGACGTGTCATTGGTATCTCATTATAGATAAATAACCGATTAAATATTTTTTAGAAAACGATAGTTATTAATTACGAACTGAAAACCGAAAAATAGCAAATAAAATGGAAATTATTAATAATATTCATAATTTATCTTTATAGTAGGTTATCTGTTAAATAACATCAATTTGAAATAATGTTAAATTATAAATCAAAACATCATATTGTATAATTTAAACATTTAGAGTCAAATAATTTTCTGAATCTCTATAGAATCTCTATATAATGAATATGATTTGGTTATTTCTCCAAATTATCATGCAAATAATAATATTTGATAATCATTTTCGGTTTGTTCGGTTTAATATTTATTTTAGATAAATTAGATTGAATATAAATATATAATCGAACCAAGCTATAACAGAAAATAATTTTGTCTATCTTTAGTTTTTATGTTTCATAACCAAACTGAACAAAACCTAAATATAACTGAACTGAATTATAAAAATAACCAAATGAATAGTAAACTTTTAATACTAAAAAAAAACAAAATCGAAAATAACCGACATAAATCGAGCCGATAATCCAAATGTATAGGCCTAGTGCCTATATCTTCTGATCTATCGATTGCTCAATACTTGGTGGATGATGACGATTAAAGAAAAATGGTTTTTGACAGAGAATGAATGAAAGTGTTACTTGTTATAGCAGTCATAATGATCTGTAAATAAAGTTATAAGGAATGATAATGCCAAACAAAATAAGATTTAGGAAAGAAGATCTTCTATCAAAACAAAATTACTAAATAAGATTGATAATATATAGAATTACATGAAAATTATATTATTGAAATCTCAATAATTGCATAATATCACAGTTAAATTAGATACATGTGTTGACACCAATCTAAAGTCAATCAACCAGTTGTCTTTCCTCCTATGTCTTTTAACCAAATACATTGTTTATCTTTCACTTTTTTTTTGTAAATTAACATACAAAATAAAGCTATTGAAGAAAAAAAAGAAATCAAAATATCTTCACTCATAAGCAATACATTGTTGTGTCATTGGTATCTCACTATAGATAGATAAGCTATTAAATATTTTTTAAAGAAAAATATAGTTATTAGTTACGAACCGAAAACCTAAAAATATCAAATAAAATTGAAATTATTAATAATATTCATAGTTTATCTTTATAGTGGGTTAGTTTTTAAATAACACCAATTTGAAATAATGTTAAATTATAAATCAAAACATCATATTATATAATTTAAACATTTAGAGTCAAATAATTTTCCTTAGAATCTCTATATATTGAATATGATTTGGTTATTTCTCCAAAATATCATGCAAATAATAATATTTGATAATTATTTTCGGTTTGTTCGGTTAAATATTTATTTTAGATAAATTTAATTGAATATAAATATATAATCGAACCAAACTATAACAGAAAATAATTTGGTCTATCTTTAGTTTTTACATTTCATAATCAAATAAAACTGAAATATTATTGAACAAAATATAAAAATAACCAAATGAATACTAAATTTTAAGACTAAAAAAAATCAAAATCGAAAATAACTGACAAAAATCGAAACAATAATCCAAATGTCTAGGCCTAGTGCCTATATCTTCCGATCTATCGATTGCTCAATATTTGGTGGATGATGACGATTAAAAAAAAAGGGTTTTTAAAAGAGAATGAATGAAAGTGTTACTTGTTATAGCAGTCAAAGTGAGCTGTAAATAAAGATTTAAGGAATGATAATGCCAAACAAATAAGATTTAGGGAAGAAGATCTTTTATCAAAACAAAATTACTAAATAAGATTGAGAAGATATAGAATTACAAGAAAATTATAGTAGTGAAATCTCAATAATTGCATAATATCACAGCTAAATTATATACATGTGTAACGTATTGACACCAATCTAAAGTCAATCAAGTCTTTCCTCCTATGTCTTTTAACCAAATACATTATTTCCTTTCATTTTTTTTTTTTTTGTAAATTAACATACAAAAACAAAACTATTGAAGAAAACAATCTTTGATTTTTTAATCAACAATCTACGTTTCTTCTCATTGTCTATATATTAAAAACACACTATTATCTTTCACAAACACAACAACAAAGACTGGTTAACAAAATTACATACTTCACTCATATCTTTTTCTCTCAATTTTTCTAAAATTTTTTCTTCTTTTATTCGAAATACAAAAAATATTATGGAACGTAATTTCATTCTAACAATTACACTGATCTACATTGTCGTCGCCGGTGTCGGTGGCCAATCTCCGGTCTCCTCTCCGACTAAATCTCCCGACGCTCCTTCGGCTCCAACTACTTCTCCTGCCAAGTCCCCCGCCATTACTCCTCCCTCCTCTCCGGCTAAAACGCCGGCTTCTTCACCAGTAGAGGCACCGAAATCTCCCACTCCACCGCCGACTCATGGTCCCACGAACTTTCCTCCGTCTCCTTCACCAAAGGCTTCGGCTCCGGTGAGCTCTCCACCTGCTTCAACACCAACTACTCCGGCTCCAACTACTTCTCCTGCTAAGTCCCCACCCGTTACTCCTCCCTCCTCTCCGGCTAAAACGCCAGCTTCTTCACCTGCAGAAGCACCAAAATCTCCGACTCCTGTTCCCTCGAGCTTTCCTCCGTCTCCTTCACCAAAGGCTTCGGCTCCGGTGAGCTCTCCACCTGCTTCAACACCAACTACTCCGGCTCCAACTACTTCTCTGTTGGAACACAATTTTTATTAATAAGGCTATGGGCCTTATAAAATGTGTGTGTGTGTGAATGAGAAATTAAATGGGCTATGGGCTCATATGTGTTGGCACATTGTAATGAGGAAGCAAGTAAAATTGTCCCACATTGGTTAGATGGGAAATATTTCACTTGTATAAATAAGGACACTCTCATGTCATTGTCCAAATAGCTTGGATACACTATGGAGTGTGAGAGAGGGGATGGAAAGACCACACGCGCGCGCGCGCCGCCGCCGCCGTGCCGGGCCGGGCCTGGGCTTGGGTCTTGGGTCTTGGGTCTTGGGTCTTGGGTCTTGGGTCTTGGGTCTTGGGTCTTGGGTCTTGGGTCTTGGGTCTTGGGTCTTGGGTCTTGGTAATAGGCCCCGAAGGGGCCTCCGCGCGCGTATTATTTTTTGGGGAAATTTTTGATAAACCAAAATCAATTGGTTAATCGGTTTGGTGGTTTAGTTAAACATTTGGTTTAATTAATTATCATTCTCAACATTTTTTAACGTTGAGAAAAGATGCTCTCTCGACATAATTATTTTCTCTCGACAGAGCTTGTCCCCACCTCGCCGAAAGCATCCACTCAGCCCGTGATATGCGCGTCCAACGTCTTCATCTTCCTCCCTGTTTTTCCTCCATAAAACAGAGCTTCAGCTCTCTGCAAAAACACACGCTCACGCTTAACACGCGTACACGAAATTCTTGTTCCTTCGTCTCCTTCTTTGCGTAAGTTCTCGAGAGTGTACGTATTACTTTCGTTCGTTGGAAACGTTCTTCGAGTGTTGCGAAAACGTTTCGATATCGGTTTTATCCTGGGATTCGATTATCACATAGAAACCGTCACACTACGGGTGATAATTCGAGTTAAGGAAAGAGACGTCATCGTCTCGACTCCGTTCGTCTTTCCTTAACGTATACACAAACCGCGATTCATTCACCGTTCGTATACAGCCCGTAAACTCGGGTCCTACATTCTCCTGCTAAGTCCCCACCCGTTACTCCTCCCTCTTCTCCGGCTAAAACGCCGGCTTCTTCACCAGTAGAAGCACCAAAATCTCCGACTCCTGTTCCCGCGAGCTTTCCTCCGTCTCTTTCACCAAAGGCTTCGGCTCCGGTGAGCTCTCCACCTGCTTCAGCACCAACTACTTCGGCTCCAACTACTTCTCCTGCCAAGTCCCCCGCCATTACTCCTCCCTCCTCTCCAGCTAAAACGCCGGCTTCTTCACCAGTAGAGGCACCGAAATCTCCCACTCCACCGCCGACTCATGGTCCCACGAACTTTCCTCCGTCTCCTTCACCAAAGGCTTCGGCTCCGGTGAGCTCTCCACCTGCTTCAACACCAACTACTCCGGCTCCAACTACTTCTCCTGCTAAGTCCCCACCCGTTACTCCTCCCTCCTCTCCGGCTAAAACGCCAGCTTCTTCACCTGCAGAAGCACCAAAATCTCCGACTCCTGTTCCCTCGAGCTTTCCTCCGTCTCCTTCACCAAAGGCTTCGGCTCCGGTGAGCTCTCCACCTGCTTCAACACCAACTACTCCGGCTCCAACTACTTCTCTGTTGGAACACAATTTTTATTAATAAGGCTATGGGCCTTATAAAATGTGTGTGTGTGTGAATGAGAAATTAAATGGGCTATGGGCTCATATGTGTTGGCACATTGTAATGAGGAAGCAAGTAAAATTGTCCCACATTGGTTAGATGGGAAATATTTCACTTGTATAAATAAGGACACTCTCATGTCATTGTCCAAATAGCTTGGATACACTATGGAGTGTGAGAGAGGGGATGGAAAGACCACACGCGCGCGCGCGCCGCCGCCGCCGTGCCGTGCCGGGCCGGGCCTGGGCTTGGGCTTGGGTCTTGGGTCTTGGGTCTTGGGTCTTGGGTCTTGGGTCTTGGGTCTTGGGTCTTGGGTCTTGGGTCTTGGGTCTTGGGTCTTGGGTCTTGGGTCTTGGGTCTTGGGTCTTGGGTCTTGGGTCTTGGGTCTTGGGTCTTGGGTCTTGGGTCTTGGGTCTTGGTAATAGGCCCCGAAGGGGCCTCCGCGCGCGTATTATTTTTTGGGGAAATTTTTGATAAACCAAAATCAATTGGTTAATCGGTTTGGTGGTTTAGTTAAACATTTGGTTTAATTAATTATCATTCTCAACATTTTTTAACGTTGAGAAAAGATGCTCTCTCGACATAATTATTTTCTCTCGACAGAGCTTGTCCCCACCTCGCCGAAAGCATCCACTCAGCCCGTGATATGCGCGTCCAACGTCTTCATCTTCCTCCCTGTTTTTCCTCCATAAAACAGAGCTTCAGCTCTCTGCAAAAACACACGCTCACGCTTAACACGCGTACACGAAATTCTTGTTCCTTCGTCTCCTTCTTTGCGTAAGTTCTCGAGAGTGTACGTATTACTTTCGTTCGTTGGAAACGTTCTTCGAGTGTTGCGAAAACGTTTCGATATCGGTTTTATCCTGGGATTCGATTATCACATAGAAACCGTCACACTACGGGTGATAATTCGAGTTAAGGAAAGAGACGTCATCGTCTCGACTCCGTTCGTCTTTCCTTAACGTATACACAAACCGCGATTCATTCACCGTTCGTATACAGCCCGTAAACTCGGGTCCTACATTCTCCTGCTAAGTCCCCACCCGTTACTCCTCCCTCTTCTCCGGCTAAAACGCCGGCTTCTTCACCAGTAGAAGCACCAAAATCTCCGACTCCTGTTCCCGCGAGCTTTCCTCCGTCTCTTTCACCAAAGGCTTCGGCTCCGGTGAGCTCTCCACCTGCTTCAGCACCAACTACTTCGGCTCCAACTACTTCTCCTGCCAAGTCCCCCGCCATTACTCCTCCCTCCTCTCCGGCTAAAACGCCGGCTTCTTCACCAGTAGAGGCACCGAAATCTCCCACTCCACCGCCGACTCATGGTCCCACGAACTTTCCTCCGTCTCCTTCACCAAAGGCTTCGGCTCCGGTGAGCTCTCCACCTGCTTCAACACCAACTACTCCGGCTCCAACTACTTCTCCTGCTAAGTCCCCACCCGTTACTCCTCCCTCCTCTCCGGCTAAAACGCCAGCTTCTTCACCTGCAGAAGCACCAAAATCTCCGACTCCTGTTCCCTCGAGCTTTCCTCCGTCTCCTTCACCAAAGGCTTCGGCTCCGGTGAGCTCTCCACCTGCTTCAACACCAACTACTCCGGCTCCAACTACTTCTCCTGCTAAGTCCCCACCCGTTACTCCTCCCTCTTCTCCGGCTAAAACGCCGGCTTCTTCACCAGTAGAAGCACCAAAATCTCCGACTCCTGTTCCCGCGAGCTTTCCTCCGTCTCTTTCACCAAAGGCTTCGGCTCCGGTGAGCTCTCCACCTGCTTCAGCACCAACTACTTCGGCTCCAACTACTTCTCCTGCCAAGTCCCCCGCCATTACTCCTCCCTCCTCTCCGGCTAAAACGCCGGCTTCTTCACCAGTAGAGGCACCGAAATCTCCCACTCCACCGCCGACTCCTGTTCCCGCGAGCTTTCCTCCGTCTCTTTCACCAAAGGCTTCGGCTCCGGTGAGCTCTCCACCTGCTTCAACACCAACTACTCCGGCTCCAACTACTTCTCCTGCTAAGTCCCCACCCGTTACTCCTCCCTCCTCTCCGGCTAAAACGCCAGCTTCTTCACCTGCAGAAGCACCAAAATCTCCGACTCCTGTTCCCGCGAGCTTTCCTCCGTCTCTTTCACCAAAGGCTTCGGCTCCGGTGAGCTCTCCACCTGCTTCAGCACCAACTACTTCGGCTCCAACTACTTCTCCTGCTAAGTCCCCCGCCGTTACTCCTCCCTCATCTCCGGCTAAAACACCGGCTTCTTCACCCGTAGAAGCACCAAAATCTCCGACTCCTGTAAGCTCGTCTCCATCGCCGACTCCTGTTCCCGCGAGCTTTCCTCCGTCTCCTTCACCAAAGGCTTCGGCTCCGGTGAGCTCTCCACCCGCTTCAGCACCAGATGCTGATAAACCTCCGGCTCCGGCTCCCGAAGTTGACAGTCCACCTGCACCACCGACGGAAGCTCCTGGTCCTAGCTCCGACGCAACTTCTCCCGGTCCGGCCATATCTGCCGAAGATGAGGTGCATTAGCTTAATATTATATCATCAAATTTAGAGACATTTTTTAATATTAGAAAACATTCATATTCATATTCGTTATGTTTATATTTTGTATTATGTGAAATTATTATTATTAATGCAGAGCGGATCAGAGAGCACAAGGGTATTGCGGAATGTAGCGGTGGGAGCGGCTGCAACCGCGTGGGCCGTTCTCGTTATGGCCTTCTAAATTATTTTATTTATATAAAATATACAATCAACCAGTTCTCTTTATATTCACATTTTTTTAAATGAATTTAATACATCAGGTGCTAACTATTGTTTGATATTGTTTTATATTCGCATTTGAGTGACGAGAATTATTTAATTGACTATTACCGTTAAAAAATGACTATTACCGTTCCTTTCTTTATTTTTATTTGTATTGAAATAATAACTTTTATTTACTAAAAAAATATAAAACTCAGATCTGTCAGTGATGATACTGTTATTAGTTTATGACATATTGATTGTTCTTAGAGCATAAACATCGTGGTCTCTTAGGGCAGGTTCTTAACAAAAAAATTATAAATTATTTGTGGGGCCCACAATAAACAGTTTACATGCGATCTTAAAAGTCCTAGTTTAAGAACATGTATCTTCCCTGTAGCGCTTATGTGGCGCTACATAATTTTTTTTTTAAGAAACCCTTGGTGGGTTTTAAGGGTGTACATGCTCTTATATTGCCAGACAACAGTTTTTAGTGATAGGCCCGAGTTCTTCACTGAAAAAGAAGACAGATGTTTATACTCTTAGTTAATGAAAATATTTGCTGATACCACTAAAAATACCCCTACCAATAAATGTTGATTATAAGTTTTGGCATATGTTTAACATGCAGTAAATGAAATTTAGATGGTAAAAACCTTTTGCACAAAAAAATGATGGTAGAGCCTATAATGTGTTACCAACATTTCAAATAGTATGTTTGGTGCTAATATATAATTATGGTTCTATCTGTACTATAAAAATATGGGAGCATTTAAGAAAAATAACATTGGTATATCATGTTATATTACTATGAAGAATGCCATTGAGTTTGTTAGAAATTTTTATTATTCATTAGGGGTAATTTTGAGTTTATAAAAATTAGTCACACAAGGATATTTGGGCGGATATGGATTTGGAATATGAATATACACGCGGATACTATTTTTTAAAATCATGATCATTCATTTCGTAGATTTAATATTATTTGTCGGATTAGTTTGTTTTATTAATCCTACCATTTTTAATTCATTTTGTCAACAAACTTACTATTTGTATTTATTTCTGTATACTATATTTTAAGAAACAAAAATATGCAATTTTGGTATATATTCTTTACAATCTTTATAAATATCACGTAATCCCAAATTTATAGAAACTATTTCGAATATAATATTAGTTTTTACGAGAATAATATTTATTTATTATTACTAACATTATTTTATTTTGAAAATAATATTAGTTTGTTCAACATTAATTTCTGATATTATTTATATTTCATTGTCTATATTGCTTGAAAACATTTCATATTATCATCATATATATAATGAGAGAAGGGGGGCTCTCTCAAGCCGTCACATCAGCCCCCCTTGATTGGTTAATTTTCATCAAACTTTTCCACATCATCAACTAAAACATATATTAAAATTATTTAATTTAAATGTAATTACTTAATACTATTGAAACATAAATTCTAAATTTGAATTTAATTTATAATTTATAATCTCATAATTATATAATATTATATAATATAAAATTTAAATACATTTTCCATATTTCTATGTAATAAATAAACAAAATAAATAAATCTCAATAAAAGTGAAATATCAAATTATAAGACTAAAAGTAAAAATATCATTACTTAAATTTTTACAATAATTAAAAACTAGAAGCAAATAACCATAAAAAATATAAATAATAGAAATAATTATGATTAAGAATAGAAAAATTATTATGAAAATGAGACACAATGAGAATAAAAAACTTATACAAAATAGAAGAACGTAAGAAATAAATAAAATCAATGAAATATATATATATATATTAAAGAAATCTAAAATGATAACCAAAAATATTAAAATATAGAGATAATTATTATTAAGAAGAAAATGTTACAAAATGAGATAAAATGATAATAATAATAATAATAAATTATATAAAGTATAAGAAGATAGAAAAGAAAATAAAACTAATGAAATATATATAAAATTAATAAAATTTAAAATGATAACTAAATAATTAAAATATTATGGATGAAAACGAAAAAATTTACGAGTTTGATGAATGAAAATGTATAAATAACAAGTGTATATATATATTTAAAATTGTTTGTAAAAAATTAAAAAGAAGATAAAAAAGCCTGAAGGAAATAAAATTTTATAAAAAGTTCATTAAATCTGATAATTAAAAAATATTTATTTATAAAATAAATTAAATTAATAATTATATGTTAGCATATATACTCTTCTAAAAATCATTATATTCATAAGAAAGAAAAAAAAATACAAATTTGTAAATTAAAAAAAATCTAAAATATTAATACTTAAAATAAATATCAAATATATTAAATATTTATAAATTTAAGAAAAATCCGCGCATTTGCGCGGATTCTCTCCTAGTATTTATAAATTGATATAGTTATAACTTTTGAATATCCTATTTGTTAATAAATTATATTTCTAACCGTTTATTTTTGAAACATATTTTAATATATTAATTGATATTATATTTTAATAACCACTTAAAGGAATATCCTATTTATTTTCACAAAATTTTCATTTTATTAAATTATCAATATTATGAATAAACATAATCAATTATAAAATATTTTAAAAGCGATTAAAAAAAATTTAATATTGTCCAAACTTTGCCAAACTCTCAAGAAGAATGTATTTGAAATATTGCTTTAACTTGACCATTCTTAATTCTCCTATTTATCTTCACTCTTGTTTCCTTTCTAGAACAAGAGATTGCATGTGTCCAAAGTCTTGTGGTCAAATGGTAAAAAAACTGATTTGAGATGTTAGTTCATTTCAAATTCTATTCACCTACTAAAAAACGGATTTGAAATTTACCCTTAGTTATCAATAAAAAAAGATGCGGTAGAATATTCCTACACTCTTGTCCAAAAAAAAAAAAATATTACTATACTCTTATGGAAACTTTCTAGGGTACAAGCAAAGCTCCAAATTTGATTTATTTTTAGTCAGAAATACATAAACAACATCATTTAGTTTGAATAGATTTGATGATGAGACTTTTAACACATAATAAAAACGCAGCAAATCTATCTATATATATCTGTACTTTAAAGCTTAAGGATGCCTAGAATGATCACACTTTAATTATAAACCCAATGATCAAATTAGTTTCTTGAAACTTTTCAAAGCCTTTTAGGATCTTCTTCGTACTCCAGCAGAGCCTGCCCTTCTTTTCCCTCGTTTTCTCTTCCTGTTAGGAAGCTTCAACCTAGAAGCCATAGTAACATTTGACTTTGGCTTCTCTTTTGAAACCCTACGTCTCTTAGGGTTACTCTCTTCCTTCACCACCACGTCAAGATTGCGTGGCTTTCTTTTCCTTACCTACATTGAGTTAGAACAAAGACATATGAGAATAAAAGGTATAATGGGGCTTTGTAAAGTTACCAGAAACTTACAGGTCTTCTTGATGGACCTTCCTCAACTGAAGCTTGTTCTGTCTTCTTTAGCTTCTTATCTGGAACAATAGCCTTCCCTTTTCTTTTCCTTGAAGATATCATTTCAGACAATAAAATATCTGTTGTCTCGTCATCTTCAGTTTGTGTGTCGTGATGAGATGAAACTGAAGCAGACTTAACAGGTTTTTCTTCAGAGATGACCGGCTTCTCATCAACAGAGCCTAACATATTCAGTGTGTTAAGTGAAGAGAATCTACTTGGATTCTCATTCACCACCTTGTCTACACGGTTCTTCAAGTTATGGACTTCTAGCTTTGCTGCTTCAATCTTCAACAGTATCTGTTCCAGGCATGCATCGCCTTCTCTTAACTCAAGAAGCGGTATCTCTTCACTGAAAACTGCCTCTTCCTTAGAGTTCTTTTTCTTTTTATCTGATGACACAAGAAAATATTTCGTAAGATCAAAGGTTTTCTAAGGGATTAAGATCACATCAAAGGCTGAGGTTCAGATCACCAGACCTTGGTTGCGTGAGTTATCATTGAGACTAACATCGGCAAAAGATTTCCGGGCTTCTGTAATGAGATCAGAAACAGTGAATAGAGTAGTAATGGGAGATGAACATTGAACACAACCAGAAAACTTTAACCATACCGTGATAAGAGAAGAGATTATGGTTTGACACATAGGATGGAACATCTGATGCTTCTTCAACTCGCTTTCTCTTTCTCCTCTTCTTGATTCGAGTTTTCTGAGTATGGCATCGAAGAGGAGTCAATGCCTTTATTCCAAGTTCTTCTGATTTGAGTTTTTCTAACTCCAATTGCTTAGCTTGGCAAGATTCTTGGAGTTCTTTGTCGTACATCCATGCTTGGTTCTGTAACTCTTTGATTTTGAGTTCAACCCATTTGCACCGCCACGTTATAGGCTGTATAAACCTCTTCCAATGATCAGTCAGCTTCTTCTTTCTGCCATAAAAAGGAATTAAGTATAATAATTGCATACCATTCACAACACAGGGTAAATCAAAGCTTGACTTCCTTATAAGGAGATACATCAAAGACGCAACTCGGTAGCAGTAAAGTAACTCATAAATCTCAGTCCTTTCATAATCAAGATCAAGAAAATGGATACAACGGTGCTCAGTTAAACGTAAACAAGCTACCAAATCACCAAACTAAGCTCATTCTGCTATTGGTTTATGTTGTGATAATTCGAGTAAAACCTATAAGAAGAAAACGGCTTTACGAAATACTTAGAGAGGAAACGATATTGAGGCAAATACCCTTTGCTCTAAGGTTTCTATATTATCTTGTGAGTATTAATATTTACAAACCCTTAGACCCCTTTATATATTGCCACAGTAAATAAATAGAATCCTAACGAGATCTTTTCATTCTCTCGATAAAAAGAAAACCTAAACCACCTTAGTGAGATTTAAGTCACTTAAGAACAACAATTTAAACCACAACAAATCTTCATGGAACCGCGACTAAAGATTAAGATAAAAAGACTCATTCCCAGGTGCTAGAGAGGAGCTTAATTACCTCACTCCGAATGGTAGAGAAGCAGCATCAGTACACATCATGGAATCAGCTTCTTGATCATTAAAACCTGTTTTATCACTCTCATGTTCAGAAACCGTTCCACTGAACGAGCTTGAGTACACATCAGTGCCATCATTGCATTCAATCTCATTGTTGTCATTATTAAAACCCGAGCATTCCAATATATCAACCTCATCGTCTTCACCACCACAATGATCCTCCTCAGTGTGATCCTCTACGTTATGGAAACTATGGTCCTCGAAGTTATTGATACAGGACATAGACTTCTCTACGATATCTTTGGGTAATTGCCCGATCTCCTTTTTAATTGAAGCATCATTCATCTCTAGATTCGATTCCTTCAACTCCATATCAAAAACCCTATAAAATCCAAAATCATCATTTTCATCCAAATTCAATAATCATCAGATACGATTACGCCCAAATTGGGAATAAGAACATAAATTGACACAAAACCCTAATGGAAAATCGAAGCTTTATCGTCAATTTCAGATGCAAAACAACAGAATCGAAAGCCCTACAGAGTACAGGGAAAATTACCAATTGGAGTAGCTAGGTGTTTCTAGTAGGTTCACCGATTCAAGGGCGGATAGGAAAGGAGATGAATTGAGGAAGGACTCAACACCGGCGGTGAGAAACGCGACGGAGAAGCGACGGAGATCCCATAGCAAATATGGGATAAAACGGTGGTCGAAGGTTTTTTATTATGGACCAGACACTTTTTACAGTTTTATCTTCCAGAATCACAAGTGGGGCCCAATTTTTACGTTTTGACTTTTCTTCCGATTTATAAATTTTTTTTTACAAGATATAAAATCCAATTGAGTTGTTGAAACAAACAAATGAAATTGAAACAATTTCGATGAAGAAGTGAAGAATCACCATATTTTCTTATCGAAAATCTTATAAACTAAGAGATGAAATATGTCATGTCTCTTCTTCATATATTTGATATCGGCTAACAAGATATGATTGAGATTCCAGAATATTTTTGGCATTACCTTATGATATTTTGATGTTGTCGTAAGAGTTTCTGTATTTTGTTTATGTATGAAGAATAAATGATTTGATGTGTCTTGTTTTCTATTAAAATCATTTCCAATCTCATTCTAAATCTCACTCTAAATATAGTAAAATGTAAAATTCTTTCCAACAACACTCTATATTTCACTATAAAATAGAGTAAAAATGATTTTACTTCAAATATAAAATAAGAAATAGGTAAACTCGTTTTTGAAGTTTACCCAAATCTATTTTGGCGCATAACTTTTGCCAATACTTCTATCTGGGTAAAGTGGATCAATGCCTATCTCATTCGGAAAGGTACGTTCTAGTCGCTCAGTGATAAATCTATGAATAGTTCATGGATGTGGAGGAAAATTCTGAAGCTGGGAGAGATTGCAAAAAACTACCATAGAAGAGAGATTCATAATGTGAGAGAAACTTCATTTTGGTATGACTGTTAGATGCATTTGGATAGACTAAAAGACATGTTGGGCGATCGTGGATCAATTGATCTTGGAATACATGACTTTGCTATTGTTTATATGTTCATAAACACTCGTAGAAGGAGAAGACACAAATTTCACCTCCTTAACGATATAGAGCATGAGAACGAGCAACTTCAAAACCGTGGGGAAGTGCTTGAAGAAGATGTCTCACTATGGAGATTCAAAGATGATACATTCAAAATCTTTTTTCTCAACGAAAGAGACATGGCAACAAAATCGGGTCTGAGGTCCAACTTGCGAGTGGAGCAAATGCATTTGGTTCACTAATAGCACCTCTAAATACTCCTGCTTGCTCTGGGTAACAATGCTTGATCGTCTGGCAACCGGTGAACGAATGAAAACTTGGAACACCAACATTAATGCAATCTGCAGCCTATGTTCCTGCCACATAGAGACGCGCCATCATCTTTTTTTTTGGATTGTAACTACTCAGGCAATATATGGAGAGCTCTGATGCATGGTCTCTTGCAGCATGATTTTATCTGCGACTGGGGGACTATTATTAATGCTCTCATCCTATGTATGCTTTCCATACATTTGTTTACTGCATAGGTAGGAAAGTAATGCTAGGAGACATGGTAAGGATCACCAAACTTATCAAACAGTACTTCAGTTCATTGACAAGGCTGCCAGAAACAAACTCTCCGTAATTAAACTGGAAGGGAAGCATGTTTATGAAGATGTATTTCAGCTGTGGTTCAACACAAGAGAACCGGTAACAAACCAGCCATAGGAACTCCTCGATTAAGCCACTCTAAGCTCCTTTGATTGTACTTTTTCATTCTTTTTACCATTTTCTATATTCTTTAGATAGTTAAAAAAAAAAAACAGAAAAACAGGAAGCACTTGATGTAAAAAAATATTTTTTGGTCGAGGTCGAATAAATTTGACATTCATTCAGAAATAAAAAATAAAAAATAAAATCGCAAAAAGATAAGAAATGGATATGTGAAAATCTTTTTTGTTGTAGTGATCTTTACATGGTATGAAATCAAATGAATTTTCTTCTATTCCAATCATTTTTGTATCAACCCAATCATTACTTTCTATAAATTTAGATATGAGACAAAACTTTTAGTAGCTTTTTGGCAAACTAAGATTTACATAAACCAATTACATTCCATCCACATAAAAATTGTTCGAAAAAGAAAATAAGAAGAATTAAAAGAAAGTCCTTTAACCTCATTGAGAAACAGACACCGAGATATATGTACCATTAGACACAATATTTTCTGCAACACAATCACAAATGAAAAAATATTGAGAGAAAACAAGCTCCACAAAGGAGAAAGTCAAGAAAACAACCAAATTCAACAGCTGATTTTGGGCCATTCAACATCAATGATTTCTTAAGCTGTTAAACACAGATTGTGCCTACACAATTTAAAATACTTGTCTAACTTAAAAATGTAAACATATTTTTCTTTTGGTTCATTTGCAACATCTATATGTGTAAGTTGTTAACTGCTAATCCATTAGCTAATGAACTAGTTAAGGATGCCCATAGACATGCTAAACCTTATGTTATATCTTGGATGTTTCTTAGTCTCTTTTGTTTTGGTTTCTTATGTTTATATTTCTATGTTGTAGCAAACGTTTTATCTTTTGACTAATGAAATTTGCCAACCAAAAAAACTACATATGAATACTTTGTTGGTTTGAGAGAGTACCAGATGGTTATACCAACGGCTCGATAACCGCTTTATCCACTATACAACGGGTCGATCGGTTAGTATTATAACAAATCTAGACAATAACATTATCGTTGACACTTTTAGATTGATATTTTCATTTTATTCAACTACGTGAGCTAAGATCATGCATATATACAAAATACAACAATCCACACTTTTGGAACGTAGCTGATGACTAAATACTTGAATGAAATCGACATCAACATTGAGAAATGTATACGACCCAAATTGGTTTGGTCAAATCAAATGAACATCTCCCCCATATAAATCAACAAGATTAAGAACTAGGTTTGAACTACCATCGATGAAGTGTTTATGATCAGCATAAGGAATAAGGAAGCAGTATTTTCCCTCAATTATGCTCTTGATTAATGATTTTTTTTTCACTGAAAGATTATATTTCACAAATGAGTTTTACAGAAGATTTAGAACAAGTAATACAGACAAAACTAGCGAGTTTAAACTTAACCCCTAGAAACATAAGCCAACGGAATAAACACTTTGGAACCAAAAACAGACAAAATCTTGATTAATGATAGATATATGCTTTACTTTTCCATTGAATAAAAACTAATAAATTATAATATAATGTAGATTAATAATAAATGCCGAAAATCTATTTTTCTTTGGCATCTTGAGCCTTTGATCTCACAATGAGTCATGAATGAAAAAGATAATGATCATGATGCAATTAATAGTTACCATTCATACATTGATTTTAACAAATCCACAATCTAACCACAAAACTACAATCAACACATAGACAATTTAATTGTACAAGAACAAAATGATAAAATCTATGGTTGCATTTGAACCAATCAGACTCTATTACTTATGACATGTGGCGAATAAGAGACGGATATTAAAATAAATACCTAAGTAATTTTATCTAAATAAATCTATTAAAAGTTATTAATACTTTTAAATACAATTTAATGAAAAAATCTACAAGTTTTTGGACACATTAAGCCTTCTACAACTATATAAGCACCTTCTACGAGCAATTGAAATGTATATTTTGAGTTTGAAAACTAACTGAGAAAGAACATTGTGAAAAGAAAGTGAGAGATCCAAAAAAAAAATGGGGAGAATGAAAATAAATTTGAGAAAAATAAGGGATAGAAAACGAAGAAATATTGCATTTTCCAAAAGAAAAAATGGGCTTCTACAAAAAGCTTATGAACTTTTGATTCTCTGTGATGTTCAAATGGTTCTCATGTTTTTCTCTCCTGGTGGCAAACTTTTCTTTTTTGAGACCAAAGCAAGGTATTGTTTCCTTGCCAAATTATTTTATATATCTAATTTATTTGCTTCTAATTCTTATATTTTATTATTTCATCATATCAAAAGTGGGTTTTTGATATCACATCATCGCTATTTTTATTTAATAAAAAATTACGAATCATTTCCAATATGGTGTTAAATCTATTGTTTGTATATTTAACTATATAATTACAGAATTGAAGAGACTATAAAAAAGTATGTGGATGAGCCTGTACGTGCAAGGTAAACTTATTGTGTTAATGCATCTAATTTTTTAAAGTAATTTTTTTATTTATTTTATGTGATATTAATATTTTATTTTACATACATATATATACATGACCTATTGGTATTGCAATCCATCATAACAGCCTCAAAGACGAACCGGTAAATATCCTCATAAGAACCAAACCATTTTACATAATTATTTTGTGTACCGCTGCAAAAAAAAAAGAAAAAGATTTGTTTACCATATATTAATGGGAGTTTTTTTATTGGTATGGGAGATATAGTTTATACGACAGTGGATCGAATTCATGCGTTTAGAATTAGAGTCTCCTGAATCGAACTTGAGGTTATTGAATTTACTTTATATCAAATCTATTTAATTTATATGATTATTTGCTTTACATATTGTAGTATTTTATGACAAGTAAGTATATTATAGTTTAATTTTGATTTTTAATATTGTGCAGCCAAAATTTTGAAGACTTTGTTTATCAAACAGGATCACATGTACTGGATGAA
Source organism: Orychophragmus violaceus (assembly GCA_030180135.1). NCBI lineage: Eukaryota > Viridiplantae > Streptophyta > Magnoliopsida > Brassicales > Brassicaceae > Orychophragmus > Orychophragmus violaceus. The sequence goes on from CM058239.1 coordinate 2,154,810, forward strand.
AGATTTTTATATAAAATAATATACTTTATGCCTGGTTTTTATTATGTAACCATTACTTTTTTACATCTTAAATATTTAATTCTCTCTAAATAGGAGATCGAAGATGAAATCCAAAAATGCAAGATCGATTTGGCCAGTGCGGAAGAACAATTGGGGTAATAATCATCTTATTGTATACATATGATTAGTACATATTGTAAAAACATATCGATATTATTTTTTGTATATCCTTAATGATAGTTATTCTATTTTCTTTTTGAAATTAAGGTACTTCACAAAAAATCCAAGTGAATGGGAGTCAGTAGATGAAGTTGAGTATCAAGAGAAATTACTCCAGGAGACGTTGGATAAAGTTCTATCTCGGAAGGTAAATTTACCAAAAGTGGTAGTGCAAATGATTAGTTTTTTGTATTCTAAGTTTCAACCTTTTACGGTATGAATACTATCATTTAAATTGAAATTTAAAAAAGACTTCAACGATATTAAAAAGAGAAAGAAAAAATATGAACATCAACGAACATTCTGACCATTATTGATCTCTTTATGGTTTTAAGTGAAAAAGTTCTTATCATATATAACCATGATTTACTGTCTAGTATAAATAGGTTAAAATATATAATTAACTAAAATAAAAATTTTCTTCATATTATAGCTAAATTTATAAATTTTCTATCATCTTACAAAAAAATGGATCCTAAAATTAGTATCTTCGTTAAGAAAAAAAACGTTTTAGTATTATCTAATTTTAATGTGAATACACCATATATATTCTGATAGATTATTCGTTTATTAATAATTTTGTTTTTGTTTCAGAAATGTTTGGAAGCTGAAAAAAATCTCAATGATGCTTCTCAAACTGACGTGGGGACTTCGTGAAGTGAATAAAAACTATTGTCGACTTATGCCAAAATATTTATAATATCTAGTCAAAAAATAATGTTAAGATACAATATGCCAAAATATTTATACTATCTAGTCAAAAATAATGTTAAGATCGTTTGTAATATATCAATATTGGTATGATTTATCTGTATTATATACGGATATAAAATTTATATAATATATTAAAAAATTTATCTAAAATTTATATTAAAACAAGTTGTTTTATATATTCTATAATTTATTTTTACGATACTTATACAATTTATTATATCAAATTATTTTTTATAACAAACCTATCTAATAATATTTGAAAAATTAAATAGAAGATATATTATAATAATAATTATTTGATACCTTAAATATTATACTGATATAAGTAGACTTGAGGAATTGAGTTAGATAAAAATCTATCATCAAGTAGCTTCCAAGAGAAATTGAAATGTATATTTTGAGTTTGAAAACTAAGTGAGGAAGAACATTTTGAAAAGGTGGGAGATAAAAGGAAAAATGGGGAGAGTGAAAATAAAGATGACAAAAATAATGGATCGATGACAAAGAAATATTGCATTTGCCAAAAGAAAAAGTTTATGAACTCTTTCTTCTTTGTGATGTTCAAATGGTTCTCATGTTTTTCTCTCCTGTGGGTAGACTTTTCCTTTTTGAGACCAAAACGAGGTGTTGTTTCCTTGACAAATTATTTTATATACTTGATTTATTTTCTTATAATTCTAATATTTTATTATTTCATCATATCAAAAGTGGATTTTTGATTTTTTTTTTTTCCGACAAAGTCAAAATTTTATTAATCTTAATAACGAAAAGTCATTGTACAAAAACTCTTAGTTAACCAAACATGAGGATAACTACATTCAAAATAAAATACGTTATTTGGAAATCCATTTTTAGCAAGTAAATGAGCTGCTACATTTGAATTGCGACCAACAAAGTTGTCATAGAAATAATCAACTTTCTTTGCTCAGAATTTGATATCTTTAATTAAATTAGTCAATCTGAAATCCATCCAATATGTCAATGAGAACTTGTGAATCTCCTTCGTAGATTACTTGTTTATATCTGTTTGACCATGTATTGAACATAGCCATTAGTAAGGTTTTTCTTTCTGCTTCAATAGTTGACAAATTTAGTTGATCCCCATAATTTTGCATTGCCAATTCATTTTTCACTTCAAATTGAGTAAATCTTTCTAATGATATTGCATTTTCAACTCCAAAATAGAATAAAAGATAGAATTACTCCAAATATAGAATAACTCCATTTTTTAACTTATGGCCCCATTTTTTATTCAAAAATTAAATATGATTAAAATAGAATTTAACTTCATTTTAAAGTGATTCCATTTTGAAGTAAAAAAATGGAATAACATATTGGAAATGCCTTTGCTAACATTAATAATTGGAGTGCATGAATATTTTGTGTAGTTCTTTCTTTCTTCTGTCACAAGTTAAACGTGTCAAACTAACTAACATTATCTTATCAAACAATCGGTGACTTCACATCATATAAGAGTACATAACCTCTGGGCCATCCTTAAAGAAGGCATTGATGTGAAAGATGTGGTGGAACTTACATATATTGAATGGTTGTTATAAAGATAACCATTTCTTTGGTTGACCTTTGGGTTCCCATTCGGTTTACAAAGACCAATATACAAAGTAAACCGGAAAGATGGAACGGTCGAGATTTGCGTTGTAGACACGCGGACACGTGTCACCATTCGACTGTAAAGAAAGCCACGCGTCAAACATCCATAGCCAACAACATGCAAAGCGTCGATCTTCGCCGGAGAAAGATTTCGGCCACAATCCAGTACATGTCGCTTGCGGCCACTATAGTTGCTTCATCCTGCCGATCTCCTCCAAAATGCCCAACAGAAAATCGCATTCGAGTTAGTTTTTTCATCCGCCGCTTCTCTGACTTCGACTAACTGCGCAGAAAGCTGGAATACATCCAGAGAAGATGAAGCTTAGGGAGAGCTCGTTCACCTCGATCGAGCCATGGAACCAACACCCGAAGCGCTCGAAATCCAGGAAGAGAAGGAGAAAGAGATTGGCGGTGTTGTGGCAGGCAGCACGGTGGAGAAGGTCGCGAATCCGGAACCAGTCCGGAACAAAAACCGACATACTACCGAGAAAACGACCGGATATTAGATCCGGAGTTATTAGTCGATGAAAACAAAACCGGATGAATCCTCTAGATAGATTACATCAAAAATGGAGGATCACCGGAGAATTATCTAACCAAAAGTAACCCGACCGCCGGCAACCGCCGACGGCCGGAAATGGGATGAATTATGTGAAGACGGTAGAGAGAAGGGAGAGGATGAAAAGAAGAGAGAGAACTTTTCAAAATATGACTTCGGATGAGAAAAATTATGGATCTGACTTGGGATTCAATTTTTAAAAGAAAATTAGATTATTAATTATTATTTATTTGTTGATTAGTATTATTTATTTTTTACATTTCTAACTAGATTAGAAGCTTAGCCATAATGGGTCTAGACCTGCACATAACCCGTAAAGGATCCATCTTGCGCATATCCAACCCAGCACTCTCAACCATATCAATCTCTTGGCCTTTCACAGTTTCCCAATCGAAGCACTGAATCAACGATCCTAGCGCCAACGTCACGATCCTCCTCCCTAATCCGGCGCCAGGACAAATTCTCCGGCCGTTTCCGAACGGCATCAGTTTATAAGCATAGTACTCGCTGCCACATCCGTTGTTAAACCGATCCGGATTAAACTTCTTTGGTTCGTCCCAGAACTCTGGATCTCTTTGTATAGCCCAAGCGTTAACCAGCACTATCGTGTCACGCGGTACGTCGTATCCGCCGATTTTCATGTCCTCCGTCGGACTGCGAGGGACTAAGAGTGGTGCCACCGGAAACATTCTGAATGTCTCAGAGACGACGTTCTGGAGGTAAGGAAGGAAAGCGATGTCTGGTTCATCGATCAGACGGTCTTCTCCAATCTTCTCCTCGATCTCCAATCTTGCCTTCTCCAATACTTGTGGATGTTTCAGCAAATTCGTCATCGCCCATTCTAAGGTTATGGCGGAGGTCTCGGTCCCAGCGAGCATCATCGCCTGAGTAATTTTAAAACCAACAGCACAAAATTCATGTGAAAAAATTAGACATCGGCATAAAACCCGGAACCAAAAATTTAAACCGGAACAAAACCGAAATAAAAATATCGAAACTGAATCAAAATCTATAAAAATATACCATGGATCCTAAACTTTAATATCTAAAAAATCGAAACTGTACCGAACCGATAATCAAATGAATATCCAAATAAGTACATTTATATACCTATAAATATTAGTTATACATTAGTTAGACTTGATATAATTCAAGTACCTAATATTTCAATTATAAATCCAAAAATACTAATTGACAAAAAATATTTATTTTTCCGGAGGTGTTTTGGATAATGCTGATATATTTTTGATATTATGAGAATATATTTTTTCTTTATAATTTTTTGGATATATTTTTTATATTTCGGGTATTAAATATTCGAAGTGGTTGAGACCCAAATTTTTTTAGTTATTTAGTGTTTCTTAAATTTTGGAACCGAACCGATCTGGAATCGACTAGTATCGAATCGAACCGAATTCATTTTGATACCTATTGAATCTTAAGTTTTTCTATCCGAAATGTTCGGTTTCTACTTAGAACCAAACCGAATATACGAATGCCCAACCTAAAAAAATTCTCACCGTTCGTTCTATATCAATTAGAATTGAGATTTTAATCATAATTAGTTATATACCATCATTAGCCCTTTGATAGTGACGTCACTGTAGTAGTCTGGCTCTTGTTGTTGTAATGACAGCAAATGAGTGACCATTGTGTTACCATCTTTGTCTCTCCGACAATCATCAAGCAAACGCTGCAGAATCTCATCCATGGATTTACCTATAGCCTTAACTTCATCCTCGAACTTGTTTCCGAAGAGCTTCAGCACCGGCAAGTAATCTCTTGAATGATTCGCGCCACTATACATGGCGATGTCATTAACAAGCTTCTTGAACAGCTCTGCTTCTTCCTTGTTGTTCACGTCATCGCCGTAATATCTCTTCCCTGTAACCATTCTTACGATATTGTTGAACGTTAGATCTGAGAGAATCGGCTCGAGCTCGACGTGAGTGAACTCGTGAGTCGTGTCACGTGAGAGCCTTGTGAGCATGCGGCGGATTTCGTCTTTACGGATGTGGAGGAAATTTGTGAGACGGTTGGAGGAGAGGATTTCGAGGGAGCAGATGCGGCGGAGGTTACGCCAGTGGTCGCCGTAAGGAACGGTTCCGACGGTTGTGTGGTTGTAAGCGACGTATTTAGCGGTGAGTTGGAGTGGCCGGCTAGAGAGAATAATGTCGTTTTGGCCGGTGAAGGATTCTTGGACGAGTGAAGAGGAAGATATGACGACGACTCGGCGGGAGCCGAAACGGAGGGAGAAGATTGGGCCGTGTTTTTCGGAGTAGTCGTTGGAGGAGACGGTGGATCGGTGGTTTCATTAGGTGGAGATGGCCGACGATGGGACGTGGAGGTGGTCCTGGTGGGAGGTTAAAACTGTGCGTTGTGGAGTAGAGGAATTTGTAAGCCACAAGGAGTAAGAGAGGGAGGAGGAGGAGGATGAAGTATAACATTTTGTTCTGCTTCCTTTCTATTTTGAGAGTATATGTTTCTTTACTAGTGGAGGATTTTGTAGCTTATGGTTTATTTGGTTTATAACTTGCTATATATAGAGAATTTTTTTTTTTTTACTCAAATCAATTTTTAATAAAAAAAAATCTTAGTTCTTTTATCTTTATTTCTTCAATCCCTTTCTGTGTTGTCAATGTAAGACTCGTAGCTATTACATGACAACGCTGTTCGTTTCGCATTTGCTGGTGACAACGACAGCGACTCTAAACATATTCGTTTGACAGTCGTTTGTAACAGCGACGGTCGTAACGATTTCAAATTAGCGATTAGTTTCAGAATTTGGTCGCTGATTTTAACGGTGATTGTGCGGCGATTTAAAGAAAGAAAAATCATCGATAGTCCCAACCTGAAAAACGAACAACATAGCGACTGTCGCTAGCGACTGTGAAACGAACAGAACTACTGTTGTTGCACATTGTTGTTCATTTCGTGTTTGGTAAACATTGCCGTCACAAGTTGTTATTTGTTTTGAAGACGCAGCTGCAAACTGCTTCGTTTAATCGCAACGTTTAGTGGTAGTTATCTACGACAACCAAACGAACAACACTACTATAAAATTTTCAAAGTTAGAGACTTCTTTCTGATAGGAAAAAGTTATTTTATCCATCTCATGTTTCGACCAAAAAAAAAAAACCCCATCTCACGTTTTCAAAACTCCATCATTAAGCTAATCTAAAAGCTTATAATTTGTTGAACCATTTTAAAACCTTTTACATAGAAATTCGAACCCATGCAAATTGAAAATTTGACTGTAGGTACTTTAATAACCTTTTCCAATTAATAGATATTATTGCCATAATTTTTTTTAACAAACCTTAATATTTCATTACTTAAAGGCTAATAAAGCAAATCAAACCGAGTTTACAGCAATATATAGAGGGCAGTTTTAGCCAATAAATCAGTATCAACATTGCGTAAACAAGAAACAAAATGAAAGGAGATAGATTTCAAAGAGCTACATAGAACATGAATATAGAGTGAGAGTGATGAGGAATTTAGAGTGAGAGTGAACACTCGTATCTCAAAATCCTAAAGAGATTACATCAGTTTTACCGCTATGATCTCAGCCACTAGAGCATAAAAACAAAGGTGCGGTTTGCAAAATTGTGTGGGACAATATTTTGTGAGAGGCGCCTTTGAACAGCCATCCAAATTGGCATCTTCATGTCGTGTGTATATAGTGGGGACAACTTTGGAATCATATTTCCCACCCACGATGATTTTAGCACCTTGCGTTCACGATTTTGTGGTGTTGAGCTTACTGATGGATTTTGGGAGTTTGGACCAATCTAATACAGTTGATTGTTGGATAAGTTTGAAGATAACTTGAGTTAGAAGCTCTCTTAATCCTATCAAGATAAGGATATCTAAATAGTTTCGATAAGCTAGAATATTTAGGAATTATCTAAATATGTGTTTCCTAGTTAGTTTAGGATTAATCTCTCTATATAAGAGTTGTCAAAGTTGTGGTAAACCTTAAGAGTTTAATAGAAAGATTAAGAGATTGAGAGCTTTAGTTTTGAGTGATTTTCTAAAGCAATATAAGAGAGTTATTCTTTCAATCTTGTGTTCCTATCTTTCTTAAGGTTCTATATTGATTACGCTCATTCTTTTCATTTCTCTATTAATCACACCGATAAGTTTCGGTCTAAGTTTTTCTTGTGGCCTTAGAGCAAAACCATTGGGTCCAAAAAAACCTTAGAGCAATACCATTTAGTCGAGGCCGATTTTTGAAAATGCTCGTGTAGTATGTACATGGACTCTGATATCGACATGCAACCATTAGCCCCCGCATATATAGTGGTGGTACAACTCCTCTAATGACCAAATTAAGACGTCGTGGAGATATCAAATAATTCAAAATCAGTCGTGGCAATAGTTGAAAATGAAGACAAGCTACCCTTTTTAAACCACACAAACAATATCCTTACTTTTTTTGTAGAGCTGTTAAAATGGGCGGGCTGTCCATAATCGTCCATGTCCGATATATTATGGACCGGTCATGGACAAATCCATATTTTAAATAGACGAAAATGGACATAACCAATAATGTTCATGGTCAAAATGGACTGGATGTGTTTGGATATAGACATTCCAATGTACAAACCAATACACTAAATTTTTTAGGTTAAAATTTGAGATTTTCTTACCAAAATGCAAGTTTCCCATAGAAAAACGTTTTTACAACAAAACCACAAATTTTTTAATTTTCCGCCAAAAATGTGACTTCCGCATTTTCCCACCAAAACATGACCGTGCATTTTCCCGTCAAAAACATGAATCCACATTTTATCGCCAAAATATGATTCTGCATTACTCCATTCAAATAAATTATTAAGACTTCTAGTCTATTGCCCATGTGTGAAAATTTATGTTCTAAACAAATGTTACTGAAAACATAATATACCATATAATTTTTGTCTGAAAAGTATAATTGTGCAATTTTGTCATATATAACTCAGTATTGATTTATTTAAATAAAATCTGAAATTCTGATTAATATAATTTATGGTTTTGTAAATTATAATAGAAAAATATGAAAATACAGTACATATATATAGTATTTATGTTATTGGTTCCTTAATAAAAAATTTATTGTTGCTTGCTTTATAAAAACTTTTACAAATTTTTTCGTTTGTCTAAATTTTTATTTTTCATTTTAGAAACTTTTAGAAACTTTTCATTTATTTAAGGTTCTAGATCCACTATTGTTTACATATTCTATATTTATTACAAAACTTGATTATATAAAAAAAAAAACTTTAGATTTATGTCCCAAAACTGCACAACAAAAATAAACAAACAACTATGCTATTAACACAATTAATAACCATCGTTCATCTTTGCCACGCCATTCTATACCCGTCTTTCTCTGGGTATCCGAACCATTTCTTGGTTAACCTCTTCAATCTCATGTCCATAACTTCACAAAATTTCTGGGCCCATCCTTCCGGCTCAATGGGCCTAAAGCCTAGTCCAGGAGTCCGATCTCTCGACTTAGGATTTGAAATTCTAGTCCAATCCACAACGTAGGCCGACACGCGCCGTTTGAACTTGGCCTTGAACTCCCGCCACGCCTGATACTTGTAATGGTTCACCACTCCCTCCTCCTTGTCCGCCACTCGCCACTCGTACTCTCTCTTCAGACCGAAGTGGTGGATCGCCGTGTACAGCGAATGTTCCACCGCGCTTAGCAGCACGATCGACTTGTGTCGCTGCTCTTCTTCTCGGCGACATGTGTACCCTTGTGTCACGCCGCCTTGTGGATGTTCTGTCTGATTTGATGGCCCAAATTCAAGTGATTTAAACGATACTTGTCCGATCATGTTTTGATCTGACGGTAGAAGAGATCTAATCATCTGATCTGACGGTTTAGTTTGGTTATCCCAAACCGGAGAGTAGAGAAACTCGTCTACGTCAAGGTACATCATCCAGGTGCACGAATCGTTTCCGTACACCGCCGCGTGCGAGAACCCAGCCTCTTGCGTCTTGGGCCAGATCCATAATACAGTTGTGATGTCATATCTTTCCTTCTTGAGAGACTCAACGACGTCGTTTAACTCGTCGTCGCTACCATTGTCGTATATAATGAATCTCTGTATTCCGATCTTCGCGTGATACATCACCCACTCTCTCAGATACTTTGCTACATTGTACACCATCGTCGTCGCACACAATAGCGCTTTCTCACGTGGCTCTGCTAACCTACGCTTCGGACTAAAATACGCCACCGACGGGACGGTTTTTGTTGCCTCTTTATCTGTTGCCACCGTCTCGAGGTAGATTTTGACTGGATAATCGATCGTTACGTTGGGGAATGGACATCTGAACACCTCTTGCACGGAGCTTGTCACGGCGGTCCTAACGGCGGAATCAGATTCCTCGCCAAACACGCACCGAAATGACCCCGGTGGTTTATTCGATCCCAATCCGCGATTCGGCCCCTTGACAAACAGAACGACGTCGTGTTCCGTTGAGATGGATTCGAAAACGACGAAATTCCATAGAGGGAGATCAAGCCACCGTGTTTCCGGCGAAATCTCGAACGATTCCGAGGAGGTCAAGATCGGAGTGGGGATCGGATGGTGGTGGCGGTATATTCCGGGAAGACTGCATCTGAATGCCGTACGGTTCGTGAAAGGTAGAACAGCGGCGAACCTCGCCGTGGATTTCTCGCCGTTAGGGTAAAAACATGTGTAATTATCTCCAGGGATCGGCGGCATAACCATCTCCTCCGGTGAAACGATCACGAGAATCTCCCATCCTGGCCAGAGAACAGCTTCGGCTTTGATCCTGCGAATGGATTGGCGATGGCTCGAGTCTTGAGTGTTGATCACGTAACTGATGATCCCGGATCTTGCCGGGCGGGTCGTGGCGAAGAGAGCAGGGCGATAGATAGCGTTTGGGGAACAGTAGAGAGAGAAGAGACCGAAGAAGGAGAGAGAAACGAGGATGAAGAAGAGTGTGGTGGTGTGTGCTCTGTAACTTTTGTGATGAAAGAATTGAGAATCATCTCCGGCGAATGTTTTCGGTGTTGATCGATTTGAACAAGGAGAAGAAGAAGATGAAGAACAAGTCTTGAAGGATAGCGTCATTTTAGGTTACGTATAAAACAAGTAACTTGTTTTCTAGGAAACAAATCCAAAAAAAGAAATCAATTAATTCTTCTATTTTTATATTATTGTTTTTTAAAATTTTAACCCATAAGAATAGCAGGAAAAAACTGACCTTAATGAACTGAATGGTAATATATCAAATTGCAACATTAGCTCCCAGAAAATTTTCTAGCCATTTAATATATTTTTGCAAACTAAACTTTTTACATTTTTTTAACTTAATCAAACCTAAGATATTTTACACAAGTGTACATTCAAGGATCTAATAACATATTCATTCACACATTTATTTTTAAAATAAAGGTATATCCACATCCAAATAGGATTCGAGCCATTTTAGAGCCTTCCCATGCAATACACGTTGATGTAAATTAATCTTTGTAACAATTTGCGCAGTTAATTTTTACAACATTGTTGGCTATAGATGCATGGTTCTTCAAACAAGTATTTTCCAATTCTGGCATCCCACTAATTTGGTTCCTTAGTATTGGCCATTAATTGATCCTGCTGATATTTTCAAAGACTGTAGAATTTACATCTGAAATACATGTTTGGTCAATTGGTTACATGTATTCTTTGCCCATGAGCTCTGTGATGGAGCCCTTCTATAACTGTAATATAAGCAAAGTTATATTATATATAAATATATCAATTGCTAGCTCAGAAACATAGCATACCAACAGGAACAAAAACAGAGTAAGAATACAACATAGAATAGAACATACAAGTTTTTAGCATCAAAACTCCTAATAAAAACAAGCATCCAATACCTTCTTTTGTAGTGCACAGGGCCCAACTTTTAGTAGAGCCAACATCAAAATCCATGAGATAAGGGGCAAAACGTAGAAAATTCCATTCATTCGAGCCTTCAAGCACCTTTTAAATGGGCCTGAAGTTTATTCATAATGGGTCGAGAACGACACAAAGCCCGTAAAGGTTCTTTCTTACGCATTGCCATCCCCGGAGTCTCCGTCATATCGATCATTTTGCTGCTAACTTTTCCCCAGTCGAAGCATTGAATCAACGATCCTAACGCCAATGTCACGATCCTCTGCCCTAATCCAGCGCCGGGACAGGATCTCCGTCCATTTCCAAACGGCATCAGCTTATGAACGTCTTCTCCTCCAACGTTAAACCTCTCCGGGTTAAATTTCTCTGGTTCGTTCCAAAGATTTGGATCTCTATGTATTGCCCACGCGTTCACCATCACCATTGTGCCACGTGGAACGTCGTATCCTCCGACTTTGATATCCTCCGTCGTCGTTCTCGGCACCAAGAGTGGTGCCGCCGGGTATAGCCGGAATGTCTCCGACACTATGTTTTGAAGATAAGGCAAGTTTGTTAGGTCTGGTTCATCAATCAAACGATCTTGTCCGATTATCTCGTCAATCTCTAGTTTTGCCTTCTCTATTGACTCTGGATGATTCAGCAAACAAGTCATCGCCCACTCTAACGTCACAGCGGATGTATCTGTTCCGGCGATCATCATGCCCTGTTTCGCGCATAATTAATAAAAATATATAAATATTTTTTAACCAGAAACCGGTTATATTTGAAACTATACCAACAAGCCAATTTGGAAATAGAAACTAAGGCAATCAAACATAATGGCGGAATCGCGTTTAAAAATGTTTCGCAAAATATTTACCAATCACAAAACTTATAAAATAGAAGAAAGAAAACACGAAAATGCGAAATCTATTTTAAAAAAATCTGTGTTTTTGCTATAAAAAACATTTCACAAAAAAAAATAAAATTTATGTAGATTATTTGCGAAATTATAATTGACATTAATTTGATTGATAAATTACAAATAACGGAATTACGTTTAAATGTAATATTTATAAAAATCACTTTTGAATGCAATTCCGTCATTCCGCTATTATTCAAATGTTACCAATCAAAATCCTAAATTTATGTGGTTGTGAAAAGAACGTGAGCCATAACGACTTAAACATTCATACGGCATTGACTTGAGACAAAGAAAAATACTCTAGCTTTTGTATTTACGTTATAAGATTCGTTACGACTTACCAGCATTAAACCTTTGATAGTGACGTCAGTGTAATACTTTGGGTCTTGTTCTTGCAGCGAGAGCAGATGGTTAACCATTGTATTACCATCTTTGTCACTTCTACATTCATCAAGCAAACGCTGCAAGATCTCATCCATGGCAACTCCAACAGCTTTCACTTTCTTCTCAAAGCTCCCTCCAAATATCTTCAAGAATGGCAAGTAATCTCCGGGATGTCTTGCACCGCTACAATCGTTAACATCGCCGACGAGTTTCTTGAAAAGATTCGCTTCTTCCTCGTTATGGACTTCGTCTCCATAATATCTCTTCCCTGTGACCATCCTCACGATGTTGTTGAACGTTAGGTCGGACAAGAGCGGCTCTAGTTCAATCTCTTTATTGTCGGCCTCACGTGAGAGCCTCGTGAGCATACGGTGGATTTCGTCTTTACGGATGTGGAGGAAGTTGGTGAGACGGTTCGAGGAGAGGATTTCTAGGGAGCAGATACGGCGGAGGTTACGCCAGTGGTCGCCGTAAGGAGCGGTTCCTACGGTTGTGTAGTTGTATGCGACGTATTTTGCGGTTAGGAAACAAGGCCGGTTTGATAGAAGGACGTCGTTTTGGCCAGTGAAGCATTCTGTTGCGAGTGAGGATGAGGAGATCACGACGGTGCGGCGGGAGCCGAAACGGAGGGAGAATATTGGGCCGTGGGTTTTTGAGAGGCGGTGGAAGAGACGGTGGACCGGCGGTTTGAGGAGGCGGTGGTGGCCGAGGATGGGGAGAGAGTAAGGAGGAGATGGAGGGAGGTTGAAACGCTGCGTTTTGGAGGTGAAGATGAATTTGTAAGCCAAGAGTAAGAGAGCTAACGGGAGAATAATCACATAGTAAAACATTTTGGACTATCTTTTTTTTTCCCTCCAAGGATTTTGTTGGTGATGGTGTCGTGGAAATTATCAGATTGGTGCTCCAAGCTATTGGTATTTATACAACAATATTTTCGTCCAGATTGGATCGTGAGCATGTATTTTTATTTTCCACAATGTTTCATTTATTATGATTTGGATATTCCCATAGGATAATTAAACGTCCTAAGCTAAGGTGTGAAAACAGAGAGACAAAATGACAACCACGATTTATTATTAATGAAGATTTTGATTTTAGTCTCTCTCTTTTTGTCTTTTAGTTTAAGTTAAGAAGGACGTGTACTGGTATAACGTGTAAGAACAAAAACAGTTAAGAGTTGGTCTGTCGGCTCAGAAGAGTTAGTTATGTTATGAAAATAAAAAGTTAGGTATGTTAGAAGAAAAAAAGTCCGAATAATAAGTTGCATTTTGGAGGTAAAGAAGAATTAACTTATTATTTACTCTCTCTATTTTATTTTTTTAATGTTTACATATTGTGAATTTCAAAAACTATATTAAATTGTTATTGGTTAATAGTTATTAGAATGTGTTTTAATAAATGAAAATATGCATTTATAACTAAATATTAATTATTTCTTAATATGTGTGAAAATTTTAAAACATCAATCTTTAAACAATAGAGGGAGTATTTAACATCGGTTGTTATTTGATAACGAGATATATGGTAGAGTTTTGTTTAAATAGACGGTGGTGAAATAACATAATTACTATTTTTAGTTAATTTTTTTTTAAAAATACACAATTACTTAGTAAGAATTTCCTCTTCTTAATATAATTTTGGTTTAGATCCGTTTTAAAAAGACATAAGTACCTACAGATTTGAACTTCCTAATCATCCAAAAAATGATTTGAATAGAGTTTATCATGGTTCCATTTCTTCAACTGAACGTTCACATCAGTAATTTATATGGTCAATGCCAAAAATTCAAAGTTTAATCTGATTAATTATGGTTTGTGACATTGTTGCGTATAACACGAAAATAACTTGTGTTTACAAATTAAATCAAATTTCATTTATATAAAACTACATGTATATAACCAAACCATTCAAGTTTCATTTACGTAAAAATGGTAGTTAATATATCGTTTTCTTTTTTTGCATAACACAATATATCGTTTTCAAAACGTTAAAAATGAAAATGGTACACTATTAACCACCTATATTTTTGTTTTATAACTAGAAATACATCATACGAATGTTAACTCTGATATACCCGAGCTGACAATCTTGAATTAATGAAAATATGTGTAAGAACAAAGGAAAAGAAAACACACGGATTGTGTAACTAAAATGTTGGGTACAATAAATAAGCACATGTTTTTGAAGTCCAATGGTGAAGGAATTTTTTTTTGTCAAACCACTTAGATTAAAATTCAAAGAGTTATGGGCCTAAAGACCCTTCCAGCCCAAAGAGAGCTTGTTTGGCTGCTGTATCAGCAAGCAATGGTGAAGGAATATATGATCTTTTTGGTTACCTAGTCAGTAGTCTGTATCATGTCATATTGTCATGGGTCCAAGCCACCTTCCCTTGTTGGAGTTATAGAGAAGTAACTACTTTTGTTTTGGGAGAACTACTGAACAAATATTAAACAAATGAGATTATATTTTTTTGTTTTTAGTTAAAAATGTCAATAAAATACTTTAAATTCACAAAATAACTTCAACAGATGGAATACACATCTCTCAATGTTCAACTACTTACTATAAAAGGGGTAGGAAATTACTTGCATGTGCAGAGTAGTCTAAAATGGTTATGGTGTATATATATGTAATGTAATATAGTTTTCTTTAATAAATAATGACTTCTTGATAATTTATAATTAAGCTTTGACTTAGATAATTTTAAACGAATGGGTTTTCACTTTTAGAAGTTTACTTTTTCTATGGTCTTTAATTATTACTATAAGTAACAATTATTGTATGATAATCAGCGTACAAAAAAACTATTGGCGTATGAGTTGTATTATTCCTTCCTTGCCTTTTTGATTTGATAAAATAAAAGATGGCACGTGGTTAATTAATTAAAATATATATATATATATTAACACTCGGTAACATCGCACCACCTCGCACGTTGTATATGAATAGTCAGAGTTAGGCCTGGGCGTTCGGGTACCCGTTCGGGTTCGGTTCGGGTCTTTCGGGTTTTTGGGTTTTCGGATTCATGCATATAAGACCCATTCGGATATTTTATAATTTCGGTTCGGGTTCGGTTCGGTTCCATTCGGGTTCGGTTTGGGTTTGGATACCCGAAATCATAAAATAAAAATAAAAATAGTTAATTTGAACAAAAAATTCGTTAAATTTAGATAAATATAGTAAGAAATTTTGTATATTTCGCTTATTTTGGGTATTTTAACTGTTTTGGTCTAAAATTAACCAATATATTTGGGTTTGTAATTATAATTTTATATAATTATGTTATATTAAATTTAAATATAATTAATATTTTGAATATATAATTGTAATTCGGATATTACGGGTACCCATTCGGTTCTCGGTTCGGGTCGGGTTCGGCTTTGGTTCTTCAAGTATAGAAGTTTAGGACCCATTCAGGTACTTTATCGGTTCGGGTTCGGGTTCGATTCCTCTTTTTTGGTTCGGGTTCGGTTCGATATTTCGGTTCTAGGTTTTTTGCCTAGACCTAGTCAGAGTTTCGAAAATATGATATATGCAAATTAATAAAAATAAGCTTACATAAAATATTTAGCATGATATAAATAAAAATGTTCAAATCTTTTCTTTTCAGTTTTTCTCTCCTCATTCTTGTCACACGTGACGATATTTTTGGAAGATCAATTGTAGTTTTACAGACTCGTACATAGATTTTTATTATGTCAACATTTTCTGTTAACTATTTTGATAATTAGAATATATATATTTGTAAGTTTTATATACTACCGCAGTTTATAAATATCATCTATAACAGGTATTAATTTATCAAATATTATTTTTTTCAAATAAATTTATCAAATATTATATATAACCAAAATAAAAAGGTTGCGTATTGTTTTTCATATTCTTCGGCGATAACACGCTATCTTTGATTATTCAGCTTCTCTCCCAAATTCTCAGCCTCTCGTGATTATCTGATTCGTCGTCCTTTCATTTTAATGAGTCTTTATATGTTTTATTTCTTGCGTATAGTTTCTCATACAAACAACATAATCGATTGTAATATACTTTTACAGTACAAACAAAAAGGAATTCAACAGCGTGTAAGAATAAAACTGTTGGTGTTGTTTCGCTGCTTTGTCATAATCAAAGAACATTTTGATTCTTTTGTGGGTTCTTATCTATGCTCCACGAAGCATTTGTGCTCATCTAACTTTTATTTAAATTCGTTAAAATAATTTTTATGTTTATCTTTTGAGCATATGTGTTGATTCGCATAGAAAAAAATTGCATTGAATTTGTTTTATATGTGAGTCGGCTATTTATATTCATCTTAAGAACTATAAACATGTTAAGAAATTGTTTCATTGAATATATTTGCGAATAACGTTTGCGTTGGAATGTATCTGTACGTACTTTGTAAAAATTTCTTGATAAGAAATTATTAGTTTTCGTTTACATACTATAACAAAAGGGTTTTGTTTATGTAAAACTAAACAAACATTTCTAAAAAGGTTTTTTAATTTTGACTTACAGATCTTTTAGATACAGTTTTGATGTGTTTAAGTACCAAATGATTATATTTTTAGTGGTTATATATATAGAAAAAGTTAGTAAGCTACATTTTTCCAAATAATTTTGCAGATAGCCTTTGACTGGTTTATAATAACAGTATTAAGATCTGCTGGTTATCTAATTATTTCTATATTATTTGCTGATTTCCAAATCAACTCCTTAAAATATGGTTGTGTTATTCGATTGTTTGGAATATACTCAATGAGATAATACAAGTGACCATGATCTTATTATTAAGGTGCCCATAACTCCAAACAATATAATATTGACTTAAACAGAAGTCCCCATGATCTTATTATTCTGCTGGTGAGGGATATTTTTTATTTGGAAGAAAATCGGGTTATCATATTTGTATACGTTAAACTATAGAAAAAATTAGTCATGACTATATTACGAATTACCTTATAAATACAGATATTACCTTTGATATATTCGATATTATCTGTACTTTTTTAAACGATTAAGATATAGACTTAGAAAGATATTGTCTGTAGTTAAGAATTTTTTTATTTAGTCTATAGCCGTAAGTGTGACATATTTGTCGAGTGTTAAAGTTTTTAGTTGTAAGCATAATCTATATTAGGAATATTTATACTTGAGCTCTGGACCTTTGGTCTAATGATAAGGTTGCAGAAAATTTTATACCAAAATACATGTTCACCTTAATCGTTATTTTAGATTTGGCGATTGATATCTTCCATATATTTGTGTTCACTGTAAGATTGTTACAGTTGGACACTTGGACTTAGTGTATATTGCCAAGTAATCGGAGCTTTATCACCATGTAAACTCTATAAATTAATATTTAATAAAATAATAATACTATAATGTTGAGAAAAATAATAATATAATAAATTGGTAAAATTAATTTGATCGCAAATCAATTGAAAATAAAACAAAATTTGATAAATAATAAATGGTTGATTATTTTTAAAAAATCATTTATATTATATATTAATAAAAATATTATTAAGTCATCATTTAAAATATAATTTCATAAGGATTACAACGATCCTAAAGCCCTAACAATAAAAATAAAACCAATATAACAAGTTTAGTTCCCTAAGATACAAAGTTGAGCCTTTCTATATTATCAGATACTGTTTAACCATTTTAGCGACACATATTCGTTTGCCAAACGTTGGCAATGGTAAATTGTTAATCGTTTATCTGTTATTCCCATCAGCGTCTAGCTGTAAACTTATACGTTTGATGCTAATTAAACCAGCGGTCAAAAAATTGCACTAGGGCTAGACATTGGAGGTAATAATAACACCAGATAGATGAATAACAACCTGCCGTCACTAGCAGCAGCAAGTGAAAAGCAAACAAAAAACCATTTCATTTTTTGAATATTATATTATATTATTAAAATTAACCGACTAAAATTGATAGATAACGAAAATTATAGAGAGATAACCGGGCGTAAAATAAACCGAACCAAAAATAAATTAGGTAAACTTCAAACTGAAAAATCAGACATGGTTAAGTCTGCAACTGCTTCAGATGCTTTCTAGGGTTTCCCTACTCGCCAGCGACGACTGTGAACCGATCCAATTTGCGTCCTCATCGGCGCTCCTTTCCAGCCCACCGGAGAGTCGACCCCGGCAATCAATCCGGCATCCAGAGGACATGATCCCCTCTTCTCGGCTCTCGACAACTTCGATACCCACCCCATAAACTCACAGACTCAACCGGTTAAGACCCGCAAACGCGAGACTCCGTGGTTGCAAACATCCCCGGTGACTTCTCCACCGATCGATATTTAGATCGTAAACGTCCGCCTCAAATATCGCCGAAGAACTGGTCGAGAGATAGATGAGAAATCCCTAACAAACGCATGTCTCATCAGACACCGCCACCGCCAAAAACCGTCAGCACCGCGACCAAGCCCCACCGCAGCTTCTCCTCAACATGCAACTCCTTCCCTACTAACCTTTCTCGCCGACTTCCGCTATAAACAACAGAGGCACAAACGGACCTCTTCTCCGGTCTCTGCAACATCCCCGAGCCACCACAGTCCTCTAACAGCGCCAGATCTGCCGTCTTATGGAAAACCTTAAGGAGTAGGCAGAGCTCATCCAATAAAAAATATTGGGCATTTTGTATTTAAACATGGGCCTGAAATTTCCTTCAAAGCAACATAATTTATTCAAAAAAATTCGTAGACATGTGAATTTTAAAATGCAGTATATCTATTAAGCTATACCAAACCATTTTAATCAATTACAAGCGGTTGACACAAAAGGGTATATCATAAGCTACATTTTCTTCTGCTTGCTATATAATAAGTTAGTACGGTTCAACCAAAAAAACAATTATCAATTTCTTAGTTATTAGAGCATGTTTAGCAAAGGCTCTTAAGGGGTTCTTAAGGGTGGGGTTCTTAACTATTCACGTGGGTCCCACGTGAATAGTTAAGAACCCGGCCCTTAAAAATCCTTATTTAAGAACCGGTTCTTACACTGTTCATGACACGTGGCAGCCTGTCATTCGTCGATTTTTTTTTTCGATTTTTTTTTTTTTTTTTTACACTTTTCCCAAAAAAAAAAAAAAAAAAATTTTTTTTTTAAGAACCCCATGAGGGGTTCACCACTAAACATGCTCTTAGTAGGCCGAGCCGAGCCCATTCAATATAAAGAATGAGTTTGTGATTGTGATGCTTTCGAAACCCACGTTTATCCATTAGTAGATAGATATTCTTTATCAATCTCATGCAGGTTCTTGAATCTGAGCCACATTTTCCTCTGTTATCATCCCAACTCCTAGTGGTGGGCGGAAGAAACATAATCCAAAACATGGAAACTCAAACACTAACTATCACATTACTCTTCATTGTCCTAACTCTCATATTCTTCACCAAACGAAACAAACTCAAGCTAAAGCCCAAACTCCCTCCGAGTCCACCTTCCGGTCTTCCAGTGATCGGTCACCTCCGCTTACTCAAGCCGCCGCTCCACCGTGTGTTCCTTTCCGTCTCTCAATCCCTAGGCGGTGCTCCGATCTTCTCCCTTCGTCTCGGTAGCCGGCTCGTTTTCGTTGTCTCTTCACATTCAATAGCAGAGGAATGTTTCACCAAGAACGACGTCGTACTAGCGAACCGGCCAAAAACCATAGCTTCCAAATACATCTCATGCAACCACACAACCATGGTCCAAGCTCCTTACGGCGAACACTGGAGGAACCTCCGCCGCATCGGCGCTGTTGAGATATTCTCGGCTCACCGGCTCAATAGATTTTTGTCTATCCGCCGGGATGAGATCCGGCGGCTTATAGTTTGTCTCTCACGGAACTCTACACATGTAAGTGTGATTCCAATTCATTCAGATTTTTTTTTTAATATAGTTTTGAGCGGTAAATATAAAATTTGAAAGTGAATTAACCTTAAAATCTTAAAACTATTACGGTAAATTATTATTTGACAACATTCATGTGTCACCAATTTTGGATATAAATATGTGGTAATTCAATAAATTAATATGAAGTTTCTCTAGTTTTTGCTTGTATGTTGTTTTTGCTTTCATAATCACAGTTAGGGTTGTATGTTGCTTTTGCTTTCATAACCACAATTAGGGTAATCTTAACATTAATTTAAAAACTACAATCAGGGTAATAAACCCAGACAACCATGATGACCGGCCCTGAGATTTAGGAGGTTATAAACATTTTAGTATAAATATTAATTAAAAAAATCTTAACAATTTGGGACTATAAATTCTTTGTATATTAGTTATAAAAAAATTTGGAGAGCAAAACCAATATTTCATCATGCTGTGTGTCTAGGACTGGCCCTGGCGGCCACACAACCTTAAGCATAAGTTTTAGCAATATTATTTTTGTTAACTACAAACTATTTTACGAAATACTGATGTTACATTTCAAAACATGAAATGGTTTAATGTTAGTTTATTTTTCTACTGTAAGCTGAAATGTAAACTTGTAACTTCTGTTGAAACAGTTTAAACCTAAGTGAAGTTTTGTGAACTGTGTCATTGATTTGATAGTACTAATATATCATTTGCAGGAGTTTGCCAAGGTGGAAATAAAAGCAATGTTTTCTGACTTAACATTCAATAATATCATACGAATGGTGGCCGGCAAACGTTACTACGGAGATGGTGCAGAGGAAAACTCAGAGGCCAAACATGTAAGACAGCTTATCGCGGAGATGACTAAGATTTTTGGTGCCGGAAATGCTGCTGACTATTTACCTGTCCTGCGTTGGGTCACTAATTTCGAGACACGGGTAAAAAAGCTCGCTGGTAGGCTTGATGAGTTCTTACAAAGACTGGTTGATGAAAGACGGGCAGCAAAAGAGAAAGGGAACACTATGATCGATCACTTGCTTTCTCTGCAAGAAACCCAACCTGAGTACTACACGGACCGCACTATCAAAGGAACCATACTCGTAAGTTTAATTAACCTACACAAAAAAGTTTGACCTAGATAGAATGGGACCTGAAATGTTAGGATCTTATTCAAAACCAAAATCTACAAATTTATATTTTATATTAATAAAATTATATCTTAAAAATTATACGAACCAAAAAATATCTACATGAAAAAACAAAGAAAAACTTATAAATGTATAAATTATATACTTAAAACTTACATAGGTTAAACTTATAAACCGACCGGAAAAGGAAGACAAGGGTGTCCGGACACCGCCGGTTTAGTCCGTGGAAATCAGTCGCCAGAGTTCGGAAACTCGGAGGCGCCGCCGGCGTAGATAAACGAAGGTGAAGGGCGTGGGCCTAAAGAAGTTGCCCTAATCTGGTTCGGTTTATGATTGGTCTAGAGGTTTGTCTTTGGTTCGTTTTTTGGTTCGATTTGCTTCCGTTTTTTTCCTGTCTGTAACGGTTTATCTCCCATTTTGATCGGTTCGGATTATTAATATAATATTATTATTTAAAAAACTTACATAACTTTTTTATTTATTTTATATATTTTTAGAATAATTTATATTTTCTATAAGAAAAATACATATTTTCATAAATTAATATACAAATGAATGCTTGTAATTTGTTTCTGTCACATTGAATGCTTCGGACGTATAGGCAAAATATTTGTTGTGTGAAGCTCAAAAAAGCTTGAAAACTATTTCAGTGTCAAAAACCTCTCTGACACGATTCCCCATGAAGAAACCCTGGTCCTCGTCGGAGGTTACTTCCGCCGGAAACCCTTGGATCTCTACTGCTCGTGATGAATCTCGTCTCCCACCCCCTCTCCCCCCAGACCCTCCCGACCCATCTGTTCCCTTTTCCCTGAGCTATTTTCTTCCTCTCTCCCCCATCTCCCCATCCTCTCAGTCACTACCTACTGCACAAGTTCCTAAGCCGGTAGTCACCCTTGGATGCTCTCCCTTAACTGTTGAAGTTGTCATGACTGAAGCCTCTTCCTCTCCTACTGCTAAAGTGGCCGTGTGCCCTCCTGCGAAACCCTTAAGCAATACTACTGTTCACAACCACACTGTTGAAATCCCTAGATCCAGTTCCTCTTCTGGAAAATCTTTTGTTGAGCTTCCACCAAAACACTCCTCACCCCTTCAAACCAATAAAGCCCTCAGTTCTAGCATTGACAGACCTACTGAACTTCTAAGAAACTTGAGGAAACACCAATCCTAACACACTCTCTGGTCGAAAACCCTGTTCTGACGCAGAGTAATGCCCCTGCTCAGAATGCTTCAATGGACCAAGCAAGCACTTGTCCTCAGACCAATACTGAGACAAAGAGACCTACAACTCTTGTCGAAAAGCTTCGTACTGCAGGCGACAAAACACTACACCGAGAGGCTCCAATCACCATAACAGAATCATGAAGAAGGCGAGTCCTCATACCGGATGAAGTCTTTGAACAAGGAGCTCAAATTCATAAAGACTTCATCATTTGTTACTTCCATGGCCGCCCGCCTCCCTACAAACAAATCTACAATGTCCTCAGCCACATGTGGAGCAAGGGAAGAAAAATAGAGATCCATAACAACCCACTCACCCGGTCAATGTTAGTAAGGATCCCAAACGATTATATTAGGCAAAAAATCTTGGAGAAAGGTGTTTGGTATGTCGGCGATAGTATGTTTCATGCAGTGCAATGGTCGTCTAATCCGTCATCAGTCTCTCCCACTGTGTCCACTATTCAACTCTGGGCTCATTTCCATGACATTCCTCTTGATCTAAGGCATAAAAAAGGTCTTTGTCTAATAGGCTGATTGGTAGGAGATCCAAAAGAGACGGATGACTGGTCAGCCTATCAGTGTCTCATATAAAGGTGGAAGTGGAGATATCGGAAGAGTTACCTCGGGTTGTTGAATTTCAGAGACAAAGCGGCCAGGTTGTTGAGATTGGTGTTGATTACCCTTGGCTTCCTCCTTCTTGCACCCATTGTAAGGAACTCGGTCATGTGGCAAGAAATTGTCTTCAAATTCCTTACCAGGCCCCTCCTATCAAGCAGACAAGTCAAAAAGACAAAGGAAAATCAAAAGCTATGGCAAGCTCCTCTGACACCTTACCGGTATCGTCTGAGAAAGGGCTCTCTGGCCAGAAAGAGCAGCCTCAGAACTCTATTGCCAAAGAACCTTCAGCCTGTAAAGTGCCTTCTGTCAATGTTTCCCAGACTTTCTCTGAACCTTCCCGGCCTGTTTCTCCAATTATTACCCCATCAAACACTCTAAAACCTACCCAAACTTCAGCCCCATCCTTCCTTGTTAATCCTCCTACGAGAACCCTTCCTCTGTATTTTTTCACCTCATCTTCTCAGTCCAACTTACCCCCCTCCAATGTTGATGTGCCTGGCCCTACTGAGAATATCCCTAGCCCTTCCTCTAGTCACAGAAAAAAAACCCTTAAACGATCCAGATCCAGTCCGATTTTATCTTCTCCTCCTTCCCTTTCCCAAGCCAATAGTCATCCCATTCCTTTCACCTTTGGAGCAACCTCTGAGCATCTTGCTCCCTCCACTTCTAAACCGCTTTTATCAAACTTTTTTGCTGTCCTTGAGGGTTCCTCTGCCACAGGGGATCCTCCTTTATCTTCTTAATGGATATTAAGGCCTTTTTTTGGAACGTCCGTGGACTTAATGATCCGGACAAACACACCCCTTTTTGTCAATGGTTGACTAGCCACCAACTTCTTTTTGGATCGATTCTTGAAACCCATATCAAGGATCAAAACTTGAACCAGTTAATGTCAACAGTTTGTAACGGCTGGAACTTCACTTCCAACCACTTATCTGACCATGACGGAAGAGTCATAACTATGTGGAAAGATCCTGTCAAGATTGTTGTCTTATCCCAATCAAGACAGACCCTCTCTTACGAAGTTACCATCCCCAACTGCCCTTCATTCATCACTACCTCTGTCTATGCTTCTAATGCTAGTGCAGAGAGATCAGACTTATGGGCCGAACTCCTTAATCTCCACTCTGTTTACTCCCTTCATACTAAGCCTTGGTTACTTGGAGGTGATTTTAATGAAATCATGCACTTCATGGAGCATTCTCTTCCTCAAGTAAACACCAACTCTGCTCAAATGATTGAATTTAGGGACTGTATTCATCGGCTTGGTTGCTTTGATCTGAGGTTCAATGGCCCTTTTTTCACCTGGTCTAATTGCTGTCCAACCTACCCCATCACAAAAAGCTTGACCGCGTGCTGGTTAACAATCCGTGGATCACCCAATTTCCCAATAGCTCTACTACCTTTTTATCCCCTCTTTTCTCAGACCATAGCCCGAGCCTTGTAAACCTTGCCCAAACACTCCCTAAAGCTGGCTATCGCCCCTTTAAGTTCTTCAATTATCTGTCCAAGCACCCGAGATTCTTGCAAGTAGTTACTGAAGCTTGGGTTTCCGCCGTAAGTCATGCCTCTTGTCTTGCTGACCTTTGTTTCAAACAAAGAAAGATAAAGGGAGATCTTAAAAAATTAAATCGAGAGAACTTTTCACATATTCAAGAGAGAGTATTAGAAACTAACATTTTACTTCAATCTGTGCAGGCTGAGGTTCTTGCTAATCCCACTAGTTTCAATGTCCAGCAGGAACGTGACTTTCACTCTCAATGGACCTTCCTAAGACACATAAATGAGAGCTATTTCAAGCAAAAATCCAGAATTCAATGGCTTAGAGAAGGAGATTTATGTACTGCTTTCTTCTTTCGGGTTGCAATGACTAGACAAAGCTTTAATGCAATCAGAACTTTCACCTTACCTTCAGGGACTGTGGAATCTGACCCTATATCTATGAGTTTCCTGGCGGTAAACCACTTCAGAAAAATCTTGGGGCCGGAGCAGATGGCTCCTCTGCGCATCTTTTCTTCGCATCCGTGGTTCCAGCAGACTCTACCTTTCCGATGCTCTCAAACTCAGTGTCAGTCCCTGGTCTCTATGCCATCGGAATTGGAGATTACTAGCTGCTTATTCAAGATCAATCCGAATAAATCTCCGGGTCCTGACGGCCTTACCTCGGACTTCTATAAAAAGGCTTGGTCGATAGTTGGAAGGGAGGTTACTGAGAGCATCTCCACTTTCTTTACAACTGGTTTTCTTCCTGCCGCAACAAATGCTACCATTTTAGCGTTGGTACCGAAAACTCCAGGTGCCTCGTTCATTACTGATTATCGCCCAATTTCGTGTCTCAATACTCTTTACAAGGTTATCTCGAGGCTGCTTGTTAGACGACTGAAACCTCTGCTACCTTCTATGATCTTGCCGAGCCAAACTGCATTTGTTAAAGACAGACTATTAGTGGAAAACACAGTTCTTAGCAAGTGAGCTAGTCACGGGATACCACAAAAACAGGGGCCCAAAGAGGATTACACTAAAGGTTGACATAGCCAAGGCGTTTGACACTTTAAACTGGGACTTTCTATTTGGATGTTTGCAAGGCATGAATTTTCCTGTAACTTTTCTCAGATGGCTAAGGGCTTGCGTGTGCACAACTAGTTTCACAGTGGGCTACAATGGTTCTATTCATGGGCATTTTAAGGGTACTAGAGGTCTAAGACAAGGAGATCCTTTGTCTCCTTACCTATTTGTCATTGCCATGAATTGTTTGTCATCTATGCTCAATACGGCGGCTGAAGAAGGGAAATTTAAATACCACTATCAATGCGAAGGATCAAAGTTAACTCACCTGAGTTTTGCTGATGATCTATTAATTTTTGTAGAAGGAACTCTGGAGTCGGTCCAAAATGTCCTGCAGGGTACTTCATGAGTTCGAAGGGAGGTCGGGACTTGCCGTCAGTCTTCAAAAGACCTCGTTCTTTGCTTCTGGCCTATCGGATGCAGAATGTGACTCCATCCGATTCTCCACTGGAATGCAACAGGGAACCTTACCAGTAAGATATCTTGGAGTCCCTCTTTGCACCAAGAAGCTTACCCTTTCCAATTGTGCGCCCCTGCTTCAACAAATTAAAGAAAAAATCAGTTCATGGAGTGCAAAATCGCTTTCTTTTGCGGGAAGGTTGCAATTACTTCAGTGTGTTATTGCAGGGATTACCAATTTCTGGTGTTCAGCCTTTGTCCTTCCCAAAGCCTGCATCAAGAAGATCAATTCAATGTGTGGTATTTATCTTTGGAATGGGCATGTAGAAGGTTCACACTCTGCTAAGGTCGCCTGGAGTACTGTCATAAAACCAAAAGCTAACGGAGGTTTAGGCCTAAAGGATTTATCTCTCTGGAATACTGCATGTAATCTGCGTCTGGTTTGGCTATTGTTTTTCAAGGCAGGATCAATTTGGGTAGGATGGTTCACTCGAGAGGTCCTGAGGGGTTCACTAAGTAACTTCTGGTCCACAAAAACCAATCTTAAATTTTCTTGGCTCGCTAATAAGATCCTTGGATCAAGCTAGTGATTGGCAACGGTCAAAGCTGCAGTTTCTGGAAAGACAATTGGTCGCATTTTGGTAAGTTGGAGAATTATCTAATCACTGGTGTAGGCTCGGATCTGGGGATCAACAGGAATGCTACGCTGGCTGAACTATACCAAAATGGATCCTGGCGCTTTCCCCCTGCAAGATCTGATAATCAGCTTAGTTTGCTAATTCATTTGTCCACAATCAATCTGACTGATGCAGAGGACAGATATGAATGGACTCTTGAAGGTAAAACTTATTCACGCTACTCTACTGGACACGTTTACAAACTACTTCAACAAGAGTATGAGATGGTACCCTGGCACAAGATTGTCTGGGATAGTCGCGGAATTCTGAAGCACCGGTTCCTGACTTGGCTGGTCATGCTCAATAGATGTCCTACACGAGACCGTATAGCGAGTTGGGGTTTACAGACAGATCTAAAATGTGTGTTATGTGACACAGCCTTGGAATCAAGAGATCACCTCTTTTTTGAATGTTCTTTCTCTTTCCGGATTTGGAGTTTAGTGGCGAGAAGGTGTGGGCTTCAACCGGTTGCTAACTGGAATTTGCAGGTAGCTAACCTTCAGAACCTGAGAAGAGAAAGGAACATGGACAGGCTCACTTTGTTAGCTTGGCAGGCATCGATATACACTACTTGGCAAGAACGAAACAACAGGATTCACAGATCTTCTTTTAGATCAGTGGACTCACTTTTTACCCTTGTTGACAGAACTGTTCGTAATCGGATCTCTTCCCTAATGGAAGCTCAGCCTTCGGCTTCTTCCTTGATGATGCAAGCATGGTTCTCTCTTGATGGCAGGTGATTTGGACCATGGAATCCGACTCTCTGTCTCTCCCCATGATCACTCCTTGCAGACTCTTGATGTATGTGACGCTGTCCTGGAAACGGTTGGTGAAAGGACTTCAATTATTCATTAACTCTCTCCACTTGGGCCTCCTCTGGGCTATGGCTTCTACTTTTTCGTATCAGGCTTTTGACTATGGTTCAAATTTGATCTTCTAAATGGGCTAATTAAACATTTGGGTGTGTAAAGGGAACTTTCTCTAATAGCCTGGGCTAGGCTTGTAAAACATTTTTATTCTCTTGCTTTTAATTTGAAAACCCTTTTACAAAAAAAAAAAAAAAAATAACCGAGAAGTGCAATGTACAGTCTTTGATACTAGCGGGGACTGATACATCAGCAGTAACATTGGAATGGGCATTGTCGAGCTTGTTAAACCATCCAGAAGAACTGATCAAGGCAAGAGACGAAATCGACAATAAAATCGGTTTAGACAGGCTTATGGAGGAATCAGACATCTCAAATCTTTCTTATCTTCAGAACATTGTGTCTGAAACATTACGTCTATACCCTGCGGGGCCTTTGATGGTGCCTCACCTCGCATCGGAAGACTGTAAAGTAGGGGGATATGATATGCCAAGTGGCACGATGTTATTGGTGAACTTGTGGGCTATACATAGAGATCCTCAGCTATGGGATGATCCGGAAACTTTCAAGCCAGAGAGGTTCGAGAAAGAAGGGGAGGCTCAGAAGCTAATGGCCTTCGGGTTAGGACGAAGGGCGTGTCCTGGAGCTGGACTGGCTCAACGGCTGGTGAGTTTGACTCTCGGGTGTTTGATTCAATGTTTTGAATGGGAGAGGGTTGGAGAAGAAGTGGTGGATATGACTGAAGCTGGAGGAGTCACAATGCCTAAAGCTAGACCTCTGGTGGCTAGGTGTAGAGCACGTACCTTTGTTGGTAAAATCCTCAACGAGTCTACTTGACTTTTGTCTTTTTCAGTAATGTCTGTATGGAGATCAACCATTGATGGTCAACCATTGGTGGTTAATCATTCATAAACTGGAATAAGATTACCCAAACTTAAATTACGATGTTGATATTTTTTGAACCTGTTGAACAATCCAAGAAAAAAAGAAGAATTCATATTTTAAAATTATATTTACTATATATATCACATACAAAATTACATAATAATTAATATGATTGACTTGCACCAGCGAATACATATATTACTAAATCAAAAATTTCTTAAACAAAAAACATCAATTCATGAAATTTGTTTTAGGGCTTCATTTATCTATAACTGTACTTCCTCTTACAGATTAGTGTGTCCCTTTCCATAGATTCAAAATACCCCAAATTAATAATAAAGAACCAATTTATCAACAATAATATTGTAAATATATATCAATACACCATATTAATTATAATTGAATATACATATAAATATTATTATATTTAATTTCTTATTAAATATTTATATTTTATATCTAAATATAAAATTAATAGCAATAAAATAAATTATAATCTAATATAAAATTTATAAATATGTATATCTACATTGAAAAAATATTTTAATGTTAATTATAATAAATTATAATTATGTATAAACATCAATATATGTAAAACGTATTATTAAGAGTATTGTATCGTTAATATTTATCCAACTTTCCATATAAATTGTACATATGTAATATCTAAAATTGTATTATTTATAACGTTTATAATTATTAAAGTAAAAATTAATTCTTCAAAAACATTTTCGCTATTTATATCTCAAAATTAAAACAGAAACTAAACTTTAAAACATTATAATAAATAATAAAATTGTCACTATAAAATAAAGTTAATAAAATAAAAAAAAAACTTAATTTTACTAAAGATTAATTAATGGTCCTATTTTGGGTTAACATATGGGCCTGGATTTCGTTCAATGCAACCAATTCTCAACGTTACAGACTGGTCAAACACTCTTTAAAAGTCAACGTAAGACGCGTGTTGAACACAGGTCGGATCCGGTTTGGATACGGGTCGGATACGGTTCGGACACGGGTCGGACACGGTTTGGCATGTAAACCGACATAAAATCACCTCGATTTGCGTGCCAACCCGTGTTTAACACGCGTGCCAAACGCGGTTATTAAAGCGTATTTTTGTTAAATTTATATGGGCCTATTTTTTATGCACGGGCCAAACTAACATTTTGGCCCACTTAAAATAAACACAAAAATTAAGAAATATAAAACAAGGCCCATATTTAGAGAGAATTCAGTCTAGCAGTTCGAAACTTCTTGACGAATGACGATCCCTCAGCTAGTTTCAATGGATTCGCCTCTGAATCCAAACAAGCATCTCTCTTTCTCTCGTCGTCTCGATGATTGTTTGAATTGTAAGCAATCTAGATGGATCATCTATTCTGGAAATCGATGGGCTATATTGACCATTGTCCCTGTAAGATAATTTGATTTCGCACATTTCTTTGATTTGTCACTCAATTTCTGGATGATGATGTTGATTTGTTTTAGCTATTGGTTCTTATTCGATACTCCATTGGCTATCACTATAGAATCGGTTCGTTTATCTGATCATCTTTATTGCTAAAAGTCTCTGCCAATCTCACCATTAAAGTCATCTCCATAGTGTTGTTTGTGTGGATTGAGTAATGCTCTTTGTTTGATTAGTCTAAATTGTTTCATGTTTGTTATGGATAACAAAGACAAATCCATTTCATCGACGATGAGATTGTTGTCTCGAAGGCTTACACTTATGCTATATCATTGGACTTCATCTTCATTGTCTTCCCCATGCTCCTGTTTTTCACTGTATGTCCCTTCAAACTTCGTGTTTCCTGTTATCTTATGATCAGCAAAACTGATGAACACTTGTTATTATAGGTTCTATCAGAATGGGTTTATCTTGGGGCAGTTTTGTTATCGCTGCTGTTACTGGTTCTGTCCGTGACTGCGAAAAGGTAGAAACTTTCATGTATTTTGCCTTATCTTCATAAAAAAATCCTGTGGTAGTTTTTTTTTTAAAACTAAAAAATATAGAGTTGCTCACTCCAATGATCGGAACTCTCCGTAACACTCTTATTGATAACCCAAACCCAAACCGAATTACAAGATGCTCAAGGTATTACGATCTCATGACGTTCGCCATTGAAGGTCTCATGTCGACACTTTAAAACAACATACCACATTAAGCATGAAGCAGGAGAATATCCAGATGATTCTATTTAAGGACGACAACTACAAACAGCAAAACCTCTAACAACGTGAGAGTCTTTGCCTTCTTTGCCACATCATCTTTGGTCAACTGATGTGTTGACTTTCTCTATAGTATACTCCAGGGAACCTATCAGTATACAACACTACTTGTGTTTTAATTTAAACCACAATCTGCTTTTATTTTCCATCTACTCTGAACGATTTTCTCGTTGTTGCAGATGCTAATTACATGCTTGTGTATCTTGGTATGTTTTTGGAACGTCGAATCGCATATTTGTCTTTAGGCTATAAACTAATTGGAGATTTGCTTTCATATTATGTTTTGTAAAACTTGAAATGAAAACAGATGGATCTTGGGGTTGGCTCTTTTGTGTTGGCTAATGCTATAGTATCTTGACAAGCTAGGGACGTCTCATCAGGGTGGGTGTTTCTCATGAGCACTTCATGATTATCCGCGTTGTTAGTGGTTCAGCTTTATGTGAAATTGGTCCAATTTTTTTTTATTACAATATGATTGTTTATTTTAAACAACTGCTTAAAAGCAACACCACACATGTTTATTAAACGGGATTCACTTCACAACGCAAGAAAACATATGATCTAGGAACCCTAAGCACAATATTAGCCCACTCGACCTTCCCCCAAACTTCATCACCGTTGCTACGCCTTTCAAGTGCAATTACCGCACACCAAATATTCATGTTTTGGCGCGCAAACTTTCCCCACAAGATCAAGAGTTTCCCACCGTAGTTAGCTATTTCAATAAAACAACAACCTCCACGGGGATTCCCATTCAATGCATCTAAGCCCTTGACCACCCTCCATTCATTAAGCTTTGTGTCATACCACAAGACCCTTTCTCGACCACATTGGTACCATACATTCTCTATCACACACCTACTTTGATCAGTCACAAATATTTTTGTTGAAACGTCCCACTTACATTCTTTCGGATCATAAACATATTCCATCTCATCAATGCTCCTAACGTAAATCTTTCCTAGGTTCAACTTCACTTTCACTTTCTTAATTGAAGATACGGCTCCAGGGTCAGGTAATGGTTCCCAAGTTTGAGTCTTTGGATCAAAAACCTCAGCCCAATTCGTGGCACAACCTCCCATCACAAATATTTTTTCATCAAAGACGCACGCAACGGCATTCTTTCGAGCTACCGTCATGCTAGGAGCTTTACACCATGCGTACGTACCCTTACGACGGACCCACATGTCGGAGAACGGAGTCGTATTGTATTTGTTGATAGCGTATAATTCCGAACCAACCGCACCTATGAACATTGGGACACGAGGAGAATATGAAGAGGGTATTGGTACTAACAAAGTATTTCCGCTAGACTTCTTCTTCTTGACGATGTCGTTGGTTAGGGTTTGATCAGGTTTTATCCAGAGACTAAACCACGAGGGATGACTTTTAGTGGGCAACTGTAAGCAGACATGAAGAAGGTTTTCATAAGTTCCAAGGTGGATTCGGGCCGCGTAAAGATCCATGGATAAGAGCAGAGAGCAGAAGGTCTTGCAGACTAGGGAGAGTTTAGGATAGTATGATTTGGATATTCGGGCCAAGCAGCTTACAACGATTTCTTGTGGAAGCGACAAAAACGACGGAATAGGTGGGTTCGCTTTCTTCTTGTTATGCGGTGGTTTGCTATCGGAATTCATAGCTGCAGAGGCTAAGATATTGTAGCAAAAGTAAGAGATAGATTAGGGTTAAAAACAACTAGGATATAAGAGCATGAACATCAATGAACCCTCTTTGGAGTCTAAACAATTTTTTAATATATATATATATATATATATTTTTTTTTTTATAGATGAAAAAAAAATAAAAAAAAAGAATCAATCAGAAGCTGCCACGTCAGCATGAACAGTTAAAGATCGGTTCTTAACTAAAGATCGGTTCTTAGGGGAGTTCTTAAAAATAATATTTTTTTTTAATTATTTTACCTAAGAATCCATGCTAAGAACTCCCCTAAAACCATCAATGTACGTGGTCTAATGATGGGAAATTAGCTCAGACATCCTTGAAAATTATAGTTATTACTTAAACAAGGTTGAGTTTCTGAAATTTTTGATCAAAAGATTTGTAAACCAGGTTTTCAAGTTTTATTTACGGTTGTGCTATCCAAAAAAAATATTTTAATAATACATATTTATACATTTAAATAATAAAAATATAATAAAATATATGAAAAAATAATATTAAATTATGCTAATTCGGCAATTGCGATATCGATGAACAACAGATTTCGGCGACGATGTGAATATTCCGGCGAGAATTCCGACTTGTAGTGGTAGATTTATTTTATATTCTGTGATGCATAAATATTGCTTCAGAAACTGGATTACTGGACTTACACTACAAAAAAGAGGTCTATTGCATCACTTAAATAGTATCAAAAATTAAAAGTTACTAAAATACATTACTTATTTAAAAATAATGTAAAATATATAGCTTAACATCACTTATAATAATTGATATTTTTTTGACTTTTTTAGCATCAAATCCATATAACTGATACAAATTTATATTAGTTTACATCATTTTAAATAAATTGATACAAAATATGAATTTACATCAATTATTTAATTGATACATTTGAAAATTCGAATTAACATTACTTAAAAAATGATAAAATTTTTACTTTAATATAAAATCGATGATAATAACCTTTTATTAATACAACACTTAATAGAATTTTTATGGACTTATCATAAATATTTACCGCAAATAAATAATCATTATTGGATTTCACAAAAGTAAATTTTATTTTTAAAACTTTAATATCTTTTTGAAGTCTTTTATATAACATGTTTTCATATTTTATATTTGTTTGCTTTATGTTGAAATGGGTATTTTAAGAAAGAATAAAATGTATACAACACAACATATGTTTATTAACACTGTTAGTTTCTTTTTTAAAGTAAATATTGTGGGTTTTTTTATCCCCAAAATAAAATTATTGTGTTAAGTGGAGCTTTCTCCAAGAGAGATTTAAAAATGTTTTTAAATAAAGATTTAATTTGGCTTGAAATCTATTAATATCTCCATTTTATTCTCTTGAAAACGAATTATATTTTTTGATTTATTTCCTTTTTTTCTCACGCACAAACCTCCCACAATCTTCCTAAATAAATACTACATTATCTTCCAGGAAGTTTTCAAAAACAAATCTTTGGAAATAGTTTCGGAAACAATTATGTCTTACTTAAAACCTCCACGTTCCTTCAAGAGCAGATCTCTATTACTCCTTTTTTATATATGTATATGATCCCCAGATTCCTTAAAACCTCCGATCTATATTACTCTCCAGATTTTTTTACTTACTCTTTTTTTCTTCTTTCTATCTTGCTTTTTTTTATTCTCATGGATCTAACATGAGTGTTAGCTATGAATACATGTGATGAGTCCACGAATCACAAGATCAATTTAGAGATGGTGATATTGAAAATCACAAGTCCTACTTACACGGTTTGGGAAAACAAAAGGAGAATGTACCTTAATATTTATGCTAAATACACTTTAAATGATTACATCTTTCCAATGATTTTTAAGAAATTTAAGCGTTTACTTTAGTCCAAATTTTGCAGAATAAATATTTTATTTAACTAGGATAATTCAAGGGCTCCACAAACATGAAAGAGTTTACAACTTTTGTTCTACAAATGGAAGAGTTGAGATAACGCAGGAAAAAATGAATTTTCTAAGATGAAGGAAATTGGAGTCCAAGATGAAAGAAATTGGAGAAGATCCTAAATCTAGTCCATCGTTTTTTTCAGTCATATTACCATGAATTTTTATTGTTATTTTTGTAAATGAAGATGATGTATTATCAAAATCTTCTCAATATTTTGTAACTGATTCTCGGATGAATAGACCCACCATATTTTGCTACAAAAGAGCAATTAATTGTGAAATAATAATTTTAGTTATTGGTCCCGTAATTCTTAAAATATTAAATAAAATAAAATACTAATCAAATAATTATTATTTAAAAATTATGAATATTTATAGTGTTATTTTAGGATCAATTATTTATAAATGACATAAATATTTAGTATCAATTATTACAATTGTAGCAAATATTAACATCAATTGTAGAAATTGATATGGACTTTGACATCAATTTTTGCGAGTGATGCAACTATTTACAACAATTCTTTAAATTGATGTAATTATTTGCATCACCACTTTTAGAGTCAATTTTTTAAATGATGTAAATTCTTTTTGCATCACTTATAACTAATGCAAATATACAAAATAAATGATACAGCAAACCTCTTTTTTGTAGTGTTAAGGCAACTGCTCCTCTGCTATTACTCGGGTTTATTCGTTTAGTGACTAATATAATGACTAATAAAATTAACAACGAAGGATTAACAACTAACTACTTTAGTCGTTACTGGGTCGCAAAACATAGTTTTGTGATCCGTTAACGACTATTTATGCAGTCGCTAAAAACATGTTTTCTTGTAGTGCGTTACAAAACCTACCGAATCAAGCTAGCTAAACAGTTATAAAATATTACAAAAACTACTGAATCACATACAACCAAAATTTGTGACTATATTATATGTCTTTGTTTAGTTAATTGTAGCATGACTAGATTTGTCAGACTGTCATACTTTTAACTTTAATTTTAAGATGTTATTACGTACATCTTTGTATAACAGAAAATCTAATTGAAATTTATAATTAGGATGGGGGGGGGGATTAAATCAAATATCCATCTTGAAGTACTCATTGCCAAGCTGTAAGCAATAAAATGTGTCTAAAGAAACCTCCTAAAGAAACCTCGTAACTATATTGCATCAAGTGTAACTTCAGATGTGAGATATCAATTTTATCTACTAATTGAGTTATATCTATGGTTAATGAATAATGTTCAACCATATACCATAATGTTGAGTTCTCTGGTTACTACGTTTGTAGTATATATGGTAAATAATATTATCATAACGATTATGGAAAATATTGCTTTGAAAGTAGTAATAATTATTAGTAAAGATTCAAGACTGAGACTAATGAGGGCTTCAACTGTTTCAATAAGGTAAAAGTCTGATCTTCTTCCCGTGTATTAGGCCCCGTCCGTTTAGATTTAAGCCCGTTTAGACCATGCCCATTTAAACCGTTTAATTTGATATCCGTTGAAGCATGTTTAACATAAAGTCCGCCGGACTTCAACTAACCTATTTAGGTCCGTTTAAATTTTTAATATATAATTTTTTATATTACGTAAAACGAAGTCGTTTTATTTACAAGTTTTAAAAAAAATAAACAAAAAATCAAAAAATATAAACGGATATCCGTTTAGGCACAGAAACATATTCGCTAAGCTCGCAGACCTAAACGGATTAACCCTGTTTAGATCCATTTATTTTTCTATGTTTTTAAATGGACCTACAAATCTAAACAGGCCACAATTTTATAAAACGTCCGTTTAGACCTCGGGGCTTTGAGCCTATTTTAACATCACATATCTACAAGAACACATTTTTACCCCCGCAAAAGATTATATATCATATAGTTTTTCTTTGAAGCAACTACATAAATTCAATATACTTGTTCCCTCGAGACCACGTTTCAAACATCTGGACACCATGTGACATCTCTCACGTACTCTTCAGACTACCCAACTACATTAGTTGTCTCATTATTTCTCTTCGATCTTCTCTATAATATATAAGAGAAACGATGAAACAAAAACGAGCATATATTACCCAACTACAAAATAAATGGACTATCTTCAGATATTAGTTGTCTCATTATTTCTCTTCATCTCTATCATATTCTTGTTCACAAAATCAAAGCCTAAACCAAACTTGCCGCCGTCTCCGGGCAACTCATTGCCGGTGATTGGCCATCTCCACCTGATGAAGCGACCATTTCATAGGAAACTTCTTTCCTTGTCGACATCCCTCGGAAATGCTCCAATCTTCCATGTCCGCTGCGGACACCGTCACGTGTATGTTATCTCGTCACGTGCCATAGCCGAGGAATGTTTCACCAAAAATGACCTCGCTTTGGCTAACCGGCCTGTGTTGATGATAAACAAGTATTTAGGGTATAATGCTACACATATGATCGGTGCATCTTACGGCGATCACTGGCGCAACCTACGGCGAATCACCGCCTCTGAGATATTTTCTTCGCTGAGACTCTCTATGTTTTCATGTGTACGTAAAGACGAGATCCGACGGCTTTTATTACGTCTCTCCAGAGACTCCTTACACGTACGTACTATATTAAAGGTTAAATTCAGCATAAATATGTTAATAATAATAATAACCCTAAGTAGTTAGTTATATAAGATGAAAATATTCATTTGGACAATCTTTAAAGATTTCTATTTTTTAAATAAACAAGCATAATGAAATTTTGTACTAAAACTCGACGAGGTATATATACATGAAAAGCTTCCATAACATGCATGACTTATGACTTTATTTAATGTTATACGGTTTTTACTTCCAGCATTTTATCCTTTTAAAAACAATATTTCAAAAATAGTGTCATTCTATAACTTTTCACATATTAAAAAGCAATTTTTTTTTATCTTATCCCTTATCACATATCAAAAATAGTTTTCTCTTTCTAGTTAGTTAATACGTTAAACTAAAAAGATTAAAGTTTGATTTTTATTCAAAATTTTGTTTTGAAAATACAAAACTATACTTTTTATGAAATAAAATAAACTTCTAGAATAATATTTTTTGTGAAACGGAAACATATGGAATATTAATTTTGATGTTATCATTATTACAACATTGAGTAACATATTTAAAAGAAATGGATAATTACACATATACCATTCAGGGATTTGTGGAGGTGGAGATGAAATCACTACTTACAAACTTGGCGTTCAACAATATCATCAGAATTATAGCTGGGAAACGATACTACGGTGATGATACAGAGGACGAAGACGAAGCCAGATTCGTGAGGCAATTGGTGTCTGAGGTTTTGGCCGGTGATAGTGGAAGAAATCCAGCTGATCATCTTCCATTTTTACGTTGGTTCACAGATTCTGAAGCACGGATCAAAGATGTGGCTCATCGTTTCGACGCATTCTTACAAAACCTAGTTGATGAGAAACGTGCGGAAAAAGAAAAGAGTAAGACGATGATTAATCATTTGCTTTCTCTCCAAGAAACCCAACCTGATTGCTATACAGACGTTATCATCAAGGGAATCATCCTTGTAAGCACAAATTAACTATACTACAATATATATGTCACGTCTAAAGCCTTTTACATATCATTCAGCACATATATATGAATCTATGATGCACATATATTTCAAAATGTATGCCCTCTCTATACTAAAAACGTTTTGGAGACGGGAAATTTGGAAACAATTGGAAAACTTATCCGAAAAAGATAAGATAGAAAATTTTAGTTAAAGAGCAAAAAACATAAAAATGAGATTTAAGATGTGTTTTTATACTATTGAGTTTCAAAATTTGTATCTTATATAAAACTAAAACACTCTTTAGTTTATCATATTAAAATTTAGTTGTGATTTTTATTTATAATTATATGTATAATATATTTTTATATATGTTTCTTAATATATTATGGTATACCCGTATCTATAAATTTTTAATTTTGTTGTTTTCTGTCTTCATGTCCGTATCTGTTTTTGTACCCATACCTATATTAGTACTCCTTAGATATAAATTTGTTTAATGTGCAGGATTTGATAGTTGCGGGAACGGATACGGTATCAATAACGTTAGAATGGGCATTGTCTAATTTATTGAACCACCAAGAGATACTAAAGAAAGCAAGGACTGAAATTGATGATAATATCGGTTTGGATCGGTTAGTGGACGAACCGGACATTGTGAATCTTCCTTATCTCCAAAACATAATGCTCGAAACACTCCGTTTGTATCCTCCAGCTCCATTGTTACTCCCTCACTTGTCATCTGAAGATTGCCAAGTGGGAGGTTACGATATGCCACGTGGCACGATGTTATTGATGAATGTATGGGCCATGCATAGAGATCCGGTTCTGTGGGAAGAGTCGGAACGGTTCAAGCCGGAGAGGTTTGATAAGGAAGGGGAAGCTCAAAAGCTTATGCCGTTTGGACTCGGACGACGGGCTTGTCCTGGAGCCGGTCTTGCTCATCGGTTAGTGGGTTTGGCTCTTGCGTCGTTGGTGCAATGTTTTGAGTGGGAGAGAGTTGGTGTTGAACAGATTGATATGAGGGAAGGGAAAGGAGTTACCATGCCTAAAAAGGAACCATTGCGAGCCATGTGCAAAGCTCGTGTTCTTCCCGGTCAAGTTCTTGTTGGGAATTAGAATTCTTTTCAAATGTTTATGTTTGTTATATTATTGAAGTATATGTAAGTGTGATGCTACAAGATTTATTTATTTTCTTAAAATAAAGGGGTTTATTCAATATAATATTT
Organism: Orychophragmus violaceus; assembly: GCA_030180135.1. Lineage (NCBI taxonomy): Eukaryota > Viridiplantae > Streptophyta > Magnoliopsida > Brassicales > Brassicaceae > Orychophragmus > Orychophragmus violaceus. Next base: position 2,193,974 of record CM058239.1, read on the forward strand.
GGGGGGAGTTAGCATGATTTGGTTTTAGAATCATATCTAAAACTATAGGATTTATATTTTTATATTTAACTGAGAAATTCCATGAAAACACCTGAAAATCATAATAAAATTTTCTAAAATACACTAATTAAAATATTTCTAATAACAACAGCCTTTAAAGTATATTTAAAATCATACTCAATGACAATATATTTTAAAAGAAAATTAAAATTTTCATGATTGAATAATAGAATAGTTGCCATTCTAATACAAATAATTCTAAATCTTAGATTGAATACACTCTACCTTTTAATTGTTTTTCTCTTTAGACAAACCTCGGAATGAAATAGGACTCCTATTATAGGAGGAACTAGACAATATCAAAGATTTTGAAATTTGTAACTGTGATGTTTTAACGTTTTGTTTATACTTTAATAACGTGGTTGCGTATACTTGATAAAGAGATATTTCTAATAGATAAAATAATGTTCTTGTAGATTGGGTCATGTAATCTAATTATTGACACCAATTAAACAAAAAAAACCTTCTTTCTCAAAAACATCTTTCAGTTATTTTTATAATAATATCATTTTAGATTAATAATAAACAAACAAACAGAGCCGGAGCTGAGATATCCGGGACCCTATTCAAAAATTATTATTTTTTACAATTTTTTTATACTAACAAAAAATTTTATATAAAAATTTCATAAAATAAAAAACAGTATAACAAAATATAAAAAAGAGATAAAACAAAGAAATTTTTTAAAAATATAATTCATACACTAACAATTTATATATATATTTTTTTATAAGTTTTCTATAAATTTTGGAGACCCTAAATAAGACGGATCCTATTCAAAATTTTTAAAAGAATATGTTTAACTCCGACTCTACAAACAAAAGAAAGAAAATATGAATTCTCGTATCAGAAGAAACAGGCAAGCAGAAAGAGACACGCATAGAGATATCCACCAACGAGTCACAATCGAAAAATCGATTAATTGACCCATAACTTAGAGCAGCCCCATCAGCGAGACCGGGTGCATTTCCTAGGCAAAAAAATATTAAAATAATGTGGGTCTCACGTGGGGCCCATATTTTTTTAAAAAAACCGTCTCCTAAATCCCTTGTTTAAGGGACGCATCTTGACTCCGTCTCGCCACGTGTCGAGCTCCCGTTGGTCGCCTTTTTTTGTTTTTTTTTTCTTTTCGACTTCAAAAAATAATAATAATAATAATAAAAAAAATAGAAGGAAGAGACGCACCTTCGGTCCGCTGCTGTGGATACTCTTATTAACTTTGGTAGCTTTCCTATGCTCCACTCAAACGGCCTACAAAAGGTGATAACAAAACTCATTTTAAATACTTACTGTCTTATTTGATAAAGTTATAATTAACTACATCACTCCTTTAATACATGCATTGAATTGGGCGGAGCATAGGATAGCTATGGGTAGTGTTATTTTAATTGTCGCCTCATACAAAACTATATATAGTACATCTTGAGCTATATTATCTTATCTCTAGTCTCTCTCTCGCCTGTCATTATTGAAAAATTTATTAGATCAACCAGCGCTCAATCATCATTTTGTTCCAACCCACCTCTATAATTGCATCTAAACTTTATTTTAAAGGCAAATCTACTTCAACCCACCTCTATTTTCACCTCTAAAATAGAGATCTCTATTTTTTCTTCTATATATAAAGAAACTCTATTTTTTCCTCTATAATAGAGGTGAACTTTTTAATTTACATATCAATCCATTAACTTTCAAATACTTTTATTTATAACCAAAATAATTAAATACTAATATTTTAATAACTAATAATATAAAATTAATAAATTATAAATGATAATATTTTAATAACTAATATATAATTTAAATAATATTATAATTTTATAATTGTAAAAATAAAATATATGAGCTAAATTGTAACTTTTATAAATAAAAAGTATTATTAGTAAAATAAAAAAGAATATTAGAGAGAATATTCCTTTTTAGAGGAAAATATAGAGGAATACATTGGAGCAAAAACCACCTCTATTATAGAGTTCCTCTATTTTAGAGGTAAAAATAGAGGAATACATTGGAGATGGTCTAACTACGGCTGAATCCGTCAAGTGATATGGATCGGTTTTGAAAAACAAAAATAAATTTGCTTCACACATTGTTTAAACCTATTTTAATTAATTTGTTAAGTTGTGGAGTTTCTTAATATTCCAGAAAACTAAAAAAAAGTAAAAAAAAAAAATATTTCAGATAACTAATAAAAATAATCCGACGCCCTGATATAATATAAGTTATGACATCCATCGATTTGAGCAATGAGATCCACGTGAAAAAATTAGGAGATGATGTTGTAAATTTGAGTAAACCCTAAAATAATATTGAAACATATCCTTTAGTCTAGAATTTGTATATATTAACATGAATTTATTATATTACAAACCTTTAGATTATTTTACATAAATCTTAAAATCTGAAACAATATAAAAAAGAAAACCTAAATCTTATTTACTATATCGTTTGCTACATGGCAGACCTGCTCACTCAAGAATTAAAACTCCATTATCAGTACTTAAGATTTTAAGTCATTTAAAATAATTCTCCTTTCTAGGATTTAAAGACCGAATCTATCAACTATGAGTTAGTTCAGTTGGTAAAAGTTGATTATAACCTTCTGGCTTCTGCCAACATTAATTCGATTTATATTGGAAAAAATCTACTTTAAAAAAAACCCAATTTAAATCCCGCCTTAAAAATAGTATGGACTCGTAAGTCCGGACTCTCCTAATATATTTTTTTTGAAAAAAACGAAACTGCCCAAACAAATGCTTTAGTTGAGAAGTTCTTTTATTACAAATATTTTCAAGTATTTATATTAATAAAAAGAAGACCGAAACTCCAAACAAATGCTTTAGTTGAGAAGTTTCCATCATTACAAATATTTTGAAGTATTTAGTTACGTCATGCAATCATTTGTCGTAGCCAAGTTGTCTTCTTTGAGCTTTTTACGCCAAAAGGCACTTACAACTCACTTTCTTACGGGAAAGAACACCTAGCATATTTAGGATACCTTACCTTTGTATTTTGACTATTTTAACCCTCATATTCAATTAAATTAATTATTTAATGTTAACCAGAAGACCAAACCAGATGACCAATCTGAGAGATTTACGCCAAAGGGCACTTATAAGTGTTTTTCTTACGCTAAAAGGCACCTTGCCTTTTTGGGATACTTTACCCCTATGTTTTGACTGTTTTAACCTCCATATACAACTAATCCAGTAACCAATTTAGTTCTAGTTAACCAAACCAGTTCTTAACTGAATGGAAACTTGTTTTTTTCCTTCTTTCTCTTCTCTTACTCACGCTTTTTTTCTCTCTCTTTTGAAATCAATTTTTATTTTTAGTTTGCACACCCTTTTCATCTTTATTCAATTTTATAGATTTTTTAAAAAACGTAAATTATATTTTTCTATTACCATAATTTATAATTTTTTGTTCTCTACAGTATGACATCCATTTTGGTATATTTCAATTAATTTTTCATCAAACCTTGTGGACATTAAAAACTTGTAATATGATGAACGTACGAACAAATGTACATAGAAATAGTGGAAAATAATATATGAAAAATCATTCAACGAAATAATGTCCACGTACAAATATACACAAAACATGTCGAAATAAATATATTGGAGTGGATGATTTAGTGATTTGTGGATGCTACATGTCGAAATTTGTTGTTGTGGACACTTGCTGTGGACACGTTTAGATGGACGACATACCTTGCTGTGAAGGTGAGTTGTTGGTGACTTCTTATTTTCGATGGAATGTAAATTTTTTGTTCATTTCTTAGATGGGTATGCCTCGTGGATTAGGTTCTGTTGTGGATTCTGAAGCGTGACAATCTAATTATCAATCCTAGTGATTCTCTCATCCATAAACCAGAATCACTAGCTCTTTAGCTACAATCAGAATTCTCATACGTACACACTTGGCATCATGAACATTGAAGCTTGAATAATTTTGATTTACACTCTTGGCCACCTTGTTATTTCGTTACACACTCAAACTGTCTTGTCTTCTCTCCGCATTTTGTTTTCAGGAGAATACGTTGATATGGTATTATGGTATTATCGACCAGTGAAAGTGATCAGAACCGCATCGATTTACATTCGTGGATCTGTAAATTGCTTGAGATTGTGTGTGTGTGTGTGTGTCTTATGGTCTTACTGTGTTGTTGTTATGTCTTAGGACTCACTAGTGTGTTGTTATTATGGATCACTGCATTGTTTGTCCTCTCAATGTAAAATGTTGGAATTTGTTTTGTTGCAGAGAGATGATTGTCCATCAGTTTCAAGATCCTTGTCCATGCCATATAGAAATCTTGAATGAAGCAAGGATATTGTCCATCAAGTTTGTAAACGTTTACATACTGCCTTTGTGGAGTTATTTCCAAGTGACGTCCACTGCAATTTCAATACAATTTCAAAGTGATGTCCACGTTCACCATCCTTCATCCACCAATTTTTTTTTTTATTTTGTTATCCATTTTAATCATGTCTGCATGGATACGTTTAGATGTATATCTAGTTATGTCTATTTTTTCGTTCATTCCATTTGTATGTACAAGTTTAGATGGACACTCATTAGTCGGTATGATATGTCTGGATATGATATTTGGTGATATGAAATTACGCAAATTGTTTTGTGTACGAATAGAGATTTTATCATTGCTTTGTAGGTGAAAGTGTATATATATATCAGTTGGATATGCTATAATTGATACATCATTGTATAATAGAGTCGATATTATTTTGTGGATAAAAAGTTTATTTTTTAATCTAATTTGGATGACTCTTGTTTTCCATCACTTAAATGTTTATGTGGATCATCATCTGAGTAACATCATAATTTGATGTCAATGTCCACCAAACATTATCCACAAACTTAAAATATTTCAATGTTACAACAATTTATTATCATATGCTTGTTAAAATTGTGGACATCGTTTGGTGGACACATGGTTTATCTTTTAGTCTATTTAGATATTTTTTGTTTGACTGTGTACACCAATGCCACTATCGTCACTACAATGTCCACTAAATGAATCCCCTCGCTCATGAAGCGAATCCGCTTGCTCAAGAAGACGACAAGGAACAAGGAAGAAGACAAGAGGGAGAGGGAGAGTGTGGACACGATGTGGGCTTTTTAATGGGCTTCTTAGTATGGACACGATCTTAAACCTGTAATCTCAAAGCATTTGTTCATGCTAAATTATGTGTGTGGATAAGTGTGTGTCCAAAATACCCTAAATTATGTATACTCAATCGTGGACATGTTAACACGCATTTGTTCATGCTACAACAATTGTATATTTAGTGGACAACAATTTTGTAACACGCATTTGTAACAATTGTTGTTCGTGGACAACAATTTTGTAACACGCCTTTGTTCGTGTTATGTGTGTATGAATGCTTATGGATATCATAGACTTATCAGTGCTTGTAATTGATTGTGTACATTTGTATATGGACATACGTTTCGTATATCATTCAAACTTTAGCTTTTTCAACATCCACAAGATTTAATTCAAATTATAGTAAAATATATCAAAATGGATGTCATAATGTAGAGGGAAAAAAATTATAATTTATAGTACAAGAATTAATTAATTTGTTTATCTCATAAAACTTATAAATAAAGAAAAAGAGAAATTATAATTTCTGTCACCCCCCTCATCTTTCTTTTTATTTATAGGTTTTATGAGATAAACAAATTAATTAATTTTTGTACTATAAATTATAATTTTTTTCCCTCTATATTATGACATCCATTTTGATATATTTTACTATAATTTGAATTAAATCTTGTGGATATTAAAAAAGCTAAAGTTTGAATGATATACGAAACGTATGTCCATATACAAATGTACACAATCAATTACAAGCACTGATAAGCTATGATATCCATAAGTATTCATACACACATAACACGAACAAAGGCGTGTTACAAAATTGTTGTCCACGAACAACAATTGTTACAAATGCGTGTTACAAAATTGTTGTCCACTAAATATACAATTGTTTTAGCATGAACAAATGTGTGTTAACATGTCCACGATTGAGTATACATAATTTAGGGTATTTTGGACACACACTTATCCACACACATAATTTAGCATGAACAAATGCATTAAGATTACATGTTTAAGATCGTGTCCATACTAAGAAGCCCATTAAAAAGCCCACATCGTGTCCACACTCTCCCTCTCCCTCTCGTCTTCTTCCTTGTTCCTTGTCGTCTTCTTGAGCAAGCGGATTCGCTTCATGAGCGAGGGGATTCATTTAGTGGATAATGTTTGGTGGACATTGACATCAAATTATGATGTTACTCAGATGATGATCCACATAAACATTTAAGTGATGGGAAACAAGAGTCATCCAAATTAGATTAAAAATAATCTTTTTGTCCACAAAATAATGTCGACTCTATTATACAATGATGTCCATGTTTTGACCAAAAATATCTTAGAAGTTTGAGATTTTTAGAAGTTTGAGATTTTAGAAGTTTGAGATTTTTAGAAGTCGACATATATCTTAGAAGTTTGAGATTTTTTGGTCTTCAGATTCGGGATGAAGGGGATCTGGCAGAAGGGGATCTGAAAAGAAAACAAGATATCAACAACACAAACATTAAAACCACATCCATATTGAGGGTACCCGAAAACAAAACACATAACATGTCCACCCCTACACATACACACATCATCAAGGAAATAAAGATTATGAATCAAAATTAACACAAATCATGTCCACCGGGTCACGTACACAAACATGGTCTCAACACGGATGAGCACAACAATTGTATATTTAGTGGACAACAATTTTGTAACAATTTTGTAACACGCATTTGTTCATGCTACAACAATTGTATATTTAGTGGACAACAATTTTGTAACACGTATTTGTAACAATTGTTGTTTGTGGACAACAATTTTGTAACACGCCTTTGTTTGTGTTATGTATGTATGAATGCATATGGATATCATAGCTTATCAGTGCTTGTAATTGATTGTGTATATTTGTATATGGACATACGTTTCGTATATTATTCAAACTTTAGCTTTTTCAACATCCACAAGATTTAATTCAAATTATAGTAAAATATATCAAAATGGATGTCATAATGTAGAGGAAAAAAATTATAATTTATAGTACAAAAATTAATTTATTTGTTTATCTCATAAAACCTATAAATAAAAAGAAAGATGAGAGGGGTGAGAGAAATGAGAAAAAAATATATTGGAAAATTAAAAAATGCAATTGTTATGAATCACACGATTTGTTTGTTTTTTAATTGAATGACTCAGATTAAAAATGTCCTCAACATATTTTCTTTTAGTTACTCAATCCTAACCTACAAGGGAAAATGGCATATTCCTACCCGAACATTCCCTAAGTGCGACAATCCATACCCGAACTTTGAGACCGTGCAAATAAAGACATGAACATTTAATTTTGATAAACACCATACTTAAACTCTTCAGTCGTTGTGAATTCATACTTTGACCTTTACGGCGTTTGTCAGTCCGTTAACAGTGCTGACTGGGATGGTGAGTCACCACCGTTGAAGCAAAACGACCCCGTTTTATATGCCTCGTGGATTAATTTCTGACAAATAAAATTAATTCCCCTTTTTCCTTTATGCTTCTCTTCCCCGACACCATAGAAAATCTAGGGTTTCGAAGCTTCAAACAACGACTGCAATGTCTTCTTCCTCTAACCAAAACTCCTCCTCTGTATCAGGTTAATAATTTAGGAGTTGTTTCTTCTGTAAATTTACGGTTTCAAAGCTTCATACAGAGACTGAAAATCTTTTGATTTTTCGATTTCGACCACGAAATTGGAGAGGTCGATTTGTTGAAAGAGAGAGAGGAATGCCAAAATGGTGTGGAGAAGTGTCAACGATTAGGACTTCTGGAATCGCCAAAAATCCAGAAAGACTCTTCCATTGTTGTCCAAATTGAGCAGAAGGGGTGTAAGCCAAAATATGTTCTTGAGAGATTTTAAACTGTGAAATTGAGAATTTTTTAAAATTGTTTTAGGACAAATATCATTTATTCAAGTGGACAGATGAATGTATGGTTGAAGAAATTGAAGATTTGATGTTACTACTACTTTGTGTCATGAAGAATGAATGTTGTTTGTGAACAACAATGCCAGTGTTTGAAGTCTTTTGTTAATGTATTCAAGTTCAGTTGTTTGCTTGCTGTTGTCGTAGATTGTAAGAAGAATTGTTCTCTTTTGTGACGCTTAATGAATGTATGATTTAACAAAAACAAAAATGACCAAGATGGTTACTGGAACAAAACAAAGTCTGATTAGATTGTAGTAGATAAGTGTAACAAAACAGATTGACAAACTACCAATGAAATGTTAGAGAACAAAGTAGCAAAACAACTAAATGAACATAAGCAACATGAATCTTCATGCAGCATCACAATAAGAAGAATTTTGACTTGGAGTCTGAGTTGGTTGACTTGGCCCTTCTCCCATACCACCAAGCGAGATCGCTTCTCCCATCTCTTGTGTGTTCGACATCCTCGCTTTCTTCTTCTTAGGTGGTCGTGGCTTGTTTGGAACTCCACCATTACGACATGAAACAGAATTATGCCCAGCCAAACGAAGAATCTGGGATTAATAATACAAAATTTCGGAACCCTAACTCAATTCTTACCTTATTTTTTGGGGGAAAATGACGAACCAAGAAGAGATAGCCGCAATTCGTCACTCAAATACTGATTCCTCAATGATTTCTTCCTGATTGAATAGCAATCTCTTCGTCGTGAAACTTCGAAACCCTATCAATGGCATCGGGGAAGAGAAGCATAAAGGACAAGGGGAAATAAGTTACACGGCATCGTTTTATTTTTCAGATAACTAATTATCGAGCCATATAAAACGGGGTCGTTTTGCTTCAACGGTGGTGACTCATCATCCCAGTCAGCACCGTTAACGGACTGACAAAGGCCGTAAAAGTCAAAGTATGAATTCACAACGACTGAAGAGTTTAGGTATGGTGTTTATCAAAATTAAATGTTCATGTCTTTATTTGCACGGTCTCAAAGTTCGGGTATGGATTGTCGCACTTAGTGAATGTTCGGGTAGGAATATGCCATTTTCCCTAACCTACAAACACAAAGTTAGAGGGCAATTTGGACAGAAAATGGCTGGCTGGAATAAACAGTATTGAAGGTGTCATTTGGTGTAATAAAGACACCAAAAGGTGCTCTCTCATGTAATAATCTCGTCTTCTTTTATGTAAGTGTTCGTATCGTCATTATCTTTGATGTCGAAAGGAACCAAAATGGTTGCAAGGTTCCAAATTTAAAGCACCGTAAAAATAGTAAAAACAACTCCCACATTCTTTTTTTTCTGTGCACAAAAAAGGAAACTGCATTCATCATTCACGGCAAAATTTGGAAGCTTACAGAATGTGATCAATTACAGCACCGTAAAAAAGGAAACTGCAATTATCAATTACAGCACCGTAAAAAAGGAAACTGCATTCATCAATTACAGAACCGTAAAAATAGTAAAAACAACTCCCACATTCAAAATGTGATTTATTGAAGTTAGGTCAATTAGTTTTCCCTTTTTAAAGACCACAGAGTACACAGTACGTGTACCCATCTCCACACACACACATACAATACAAAAATCATAATAAAGAAAGACAACCGCAACCAAAAAAAAGAAAAATGGACTACACCCAAATTCTACTTCTATCATTTCTGTTTATCTTTATCTCTATCAAGTTCGTGTTCACAAACTCAAACCGGAAACTGAATCTTCCTCCTTCTCCGGCTTACTCTTTACCGGTTATCGGCCACCTCCACCTCCTCAAGCACCCGGTCCACAAAACATTCCTCTCCCTCTCTCAATCACTTAAAAATACTCCCATCTTCCACCTCCGCCTCGGAAACCGCCTCGTTTACGTCGTCTCTTCACATTCCATAGCTGAAGAATGCTTCACAAGAAACGATGTCGTTCTCGCGAATCGTCCCGAGATCATCATATCGAAACACGTTGCCTACAACTCCACCATCTTGATTGCAGCACCTTACGGTGACTACTGGAGGAATCTCCGCCGCATCGCCGCCGTAGAGATATTCTCTTCTCATAGGGTCAATACCTTTATGTCTATCCGAAAAGACGAGATCCGACGGCTCATAACACACCTCTCGAGCAACTCCTTACACGTAAGACACTTATTTATGTATTATTTTTTCTTTTCTTTTGGCTGTTGCGTAAATCATTCACGGGATTACATGTGCGGACAGAAAAACAATAGTAATAATATCAAATTTTCAATATATTTACTCCACTCAGTGCCCATTTAAATTGTTATTATTATATTGTCCATGTGATTAGGTATTTTCCAGCCTTACATGCATATATATGTTATATAATCTCTCTTTATTTTATATCCCCTTGGTTTCACAAAAATGTTATTCTAACATTGTGCACATGTTTGTAAAAAAAAAATATAAATTTTTATTTTGCAGTTTATTAATACACTAAAAAAAATTCCTTCTCTAATTAATAAACTGAAATAGTATGGATAAAACAGAGATTTATTATAAAAATTTGCATCAAAATATAGAATGATACTCTTTATAAAACAAAAATAAAGATCTAAATGATACTCTCTAGATCTGTAAAATGGAAGAAGTAATATTTGATGTTTTAAGGTTTCTCAATCGTCAGTTTTACATATGTTTTTCGATTAGTCGTCACTTTATATTTATGCTTTAAATTCATGTCCATGAAACAAAACTCTTCACTTAAATTATAGAAAACTTTTGACCCACAATTTCCCTCTGCCGAAATATGGTAATACTCACTAAACCAACCAGATACCTACAAGCTCAGCAGGTGCCAAAGAAGAATGTGAAAAAGTCAATAAAATAAATAATTTAAAACGTAAACAATTCCCTTTTCAAGTGGAGAACTTTTAGATTTGTAACTATATAATTCTTTTTTGTTTTTTTTTTCGGAAAAGAAAACTAGTTCATATTAAATTAACAATTTTGAAAACAAAGAAAATATGAAACAATATGAAACACCTCACATTTATATATATATATATATATAGCTCCTAGTAAGTTTTAAAATTGAAGATGATAGTACTCTAGTTTACATTTGAAATCAATTATATTAAAAATATAGAATATTTAGGAGATTTAACTTTTATTTCATGTGTTTATCACGAAATATACCATTAAAACTAATTGGTATTTTTAATAATCATTAAGGATATATTTAGACTTAGTAAATTTATACTATATGTGGGTCATATAAATATTTTTTAATAAATTATTTTATTTCAAAAGATATTTATAAAATCTTTTAATATTTTTTATTTCAAATATAAATATATTTTTATATTATAATAAATCTTATAAAAATATTTATTTTTCGATTTATTAATAAAATAATTATTTATTTCGTATTTATTTTTAAATTTATTATAAAATAATTTTTTATTATATTTTGATTTAAATATTCTATAATTTGTAGTTTTATTCAAAATATATTCACAAAATATCTTTTAATATCTTTTTTGAAATATAAATATTTATTATTATATTATAAAAATCCTACAAAAATATTTTTAATTTCTTGATTTTTAGAAAAAAATATTAATTTTTTATTTATTATTAGAAATTACTAAAAATTATTAAAAATAATCTTAATTACATTTTGATATATAAAATAAACATAAAAATCTTCATAATTAAACCATTATAAAACGGTTTGAATTGTGACAAAAAACAGATTGAAAAATAAATTAACTAATTTTAATTATCTATACTATTAAAATTTAATTTTGCTTATTGTAAAACGAGTTGCAAAATAGGTTAACCAATTTCAATTATCTATACTATTAAAAATAAAATTTACCTACTAAAATATAAATATATATTTTTATACTATAAAAATTATAAAATATTTTTAATTTCTTGATTTTTAGGAAAACTAATTTTGTAAATTCGTATTTATTACTCAAATTTATTAAAAATAATCTTATTTACATTTTGATCTATAAAATAAATATAAAATATTTATATTTAAATCAGTATAAAACAGTTTGAATTTTGCTAAAAATGGTTAAAAACTAAAATCACCAATTTCAATTATATCTACTACTGTATTAAAAACAAACTTTGTCTATTGTAAGACGAGTTGAAAAATAAATTAACCAATTCAATTGTCTATATTATTAAAAAAAATTGCCTATTAAAAAATAAGTTAAAAAATAGGTTAACCAATTTCAATTGTCTAAAAAACAAAAATGTTCTACTGTAATATATATATATATTATAATATAAAAATCTTTAAAAATATTTTTAATTTCCTGATTTTTAGGAAAAAATAATTATTAAATTCTTATTTATTATTAAAATTTATTAAAAATAATCTTAATTATATTTTGAGCCATAAAATAAATATAAAATTATGTATATTTAGACCATTATAAAATAGTTTGAATTGTGACAAAAAGCGGGTTGAAAAATAAATTCACCAATTTTAATTATCTATACTATTAAAAAAAAACATTGCCTATTATAAAACGGATTGAAAAAATAAATTAAAAGATTTAAACTAGCTATACTATTAAAATCAAAATTTGCATATTGAATTATAAATATATATTTTTATATTATAAAATATCTTTAAAAAATATTTTTAGTTTCTTTATTTTCAAGAAAATAATTATTGAATTCTTATTTATAACTAAAAATTATTTAAAATAATCTTAATTATATTTTGATATATAAAATAAACATAAAAATCTTTATATTTAAGCCATTATAAAACAGGTTGAATTGTGACAAAACGGATTGAAAATAGATTAACCAATCAATTATCTATACTATTAAAAACAACAGTTTTCTATAGGAAAACCTGTTGAAAAATAAATTAATCAATTTCAGTTATCTATACTATTATAAGATATGTTAAAATATATTTTAATTTTTTGAGTTCTTATAAAAATATCAAAAATTATATTCATTGGAATACAAGTTAAGAAGATAAATTAACCAATTTAATTAATTATATAAAAATTAAAATGAACTTTAATAAATCCAAAAATGTTAAACGAACGGTCATATTTTGATTTTCATAAATCTGATTATAAAAATATCAAAAATTATATTCATTGGAATACAAGTTAAGAAGATAAATTAACCAATTTAATTAATTATATAAAAATTAAAATGAACTTTAATAAATCCAAAAATGTTAAACGAATGGTCATATTTTGATTTTCATAAATCTGTAACTATATTTATATAAAATTATAAATTTAATTTTAAAATATTAAAAACATAAATAAATTTCATATATGAGCATATAATATTCTATAAAAATAAATAATTTAAATCAACAAAATACATATTAAACTTATATCACATGACCTTTATAATGAATGTTACTGAAAATATATTATAAATTATTTTCAAACAAAAAACTTAATAAATGTATTCTCACATTGAACATCTAATCACCATAATATTCACTTAAAATGTGTTAGATAATTAAAAAAAAAATTATTATAAAAACAAAATCTAGTTATTATTATTATAAAGTTATAAACTAAACTAAATAAAAGTAGCACTGTACATATATTTTGTATTTGTTATTTTAAAAAAAAAAACTTAGTAAAATTTTATCGGCAATATATCGTCTTACAGGGATTTGTTGAAGTTGAGATGAAATCATTATTAGCCAACTTGGCTTTCAACAACATCATCATGATGGTAGCCGGAAAACGTTATTACGGTGGTGGCACAGAAGACAATGACGAAGCCAAAGCAGTGAGGGAGCTGATATCGGAGACGGTGGCCAGCTCCGGCGCTGGAAATCTGGCTGACTATCTTCCAATCATACGTTGGGTCACAAATTTTGAAAAACGGGCCAAACTTTTGGGGATTCGTTTCGATGAGTTCTTGCAAAGACTGGTTGATGAGAAACGTGCAGAGAAAGAAAAGGGTGAAACTTTGATCCATCACTTGCTTTCTCTCCAGGAAATCCAACCCGAGTATTATACTGATGTCATCATCAAAGGAACCATACTTGTAAGTACAAATTAATATATATATATCTTTACGTGTGTTATTTATGATTGTTTGCTAATTACTAAAAAAATATACAGTCTCTCGTAATTGCGGGGACAGACACATCATCAGTGACGCTAGAATGGGCACTGTCGAATTTGTTGAACCATCCAGAGATACTTATGAAAGCAAGAGCAGAAATCGATGATAAAATCGGTTCAGACAGGTTACTTGACGAATCAGACATTGTAAATCTTCCTTATCTCCAAAACATCGTGTCTGAAACATTGCGTATGTACCCTCCGGTTCCTCTACTACTCCCACATTTTTCATCAGATGATTGTAAAGTGGCGGGATACGATATGCCACGTGGTACCATGTTGTTGACAAACATATGGGCTATGCATAGAGATCCAGGATTATGGGAAGAGCCAGATAGGTTCAAGCCGGAAAGATTTGAGAACGAGGGAGAGGTTCAGAAGCTAATGCCGTTTGGGATGGGACGACGAGCTTGTCCTGGAGCCGAGCTTGGGAAGAGGCTAGTGAGCCTGGCACTTGGGTGTTTGATTCAGTGTTTTGAGTGGGAGAGAGTTGGTGAAGAACTCGTGGACATGACGGAAGACAAAGGTATTACTATGCCTAAAGCTACTCCGTTGCGAGCAATGTGCAAGTCACGTGACGCTGCCCGTAAAATAATATGAAATACTAAGTGTTGTTACATTTTGATGCTAAGATTGTAGCCCCATGAAAACTTTGAAATTTAGGGGAAACCACACTTAACTTACAACTCATGATTCTTTTTTTCCTTCTAAAAAATTTGTATGTTTTCCACCCATTTTAAGTTTCAATCATGTTTAATCCTAATGTCGTTAAATCCTAACGTTTACCATCAAATCGACACTTATTCTGGGGTGTTTTAGTTGTAGCTTCATCGAAACTTTGAAATTTAGAAAAAAACTACACGTAACTTGCAGCTCGTGATTTATCTCCATCTAAGAAGTTCCAATATCGTTAAATCTTAACACTTAATGTCTAATCAACATTTAAGTTTTTGATTAATTAAAACCGTTTACCCACGTAAATCAAAACAAAAGAAAATGTGGTTGTATTAATAATGATTTTGATTGAATGATGCGATGGATTCGCAGGAACTGAATCAAAACTGACTAGGCCTGCCCATTTGTTGTACCTTAATTAATTAATTGACCGGTACTGCAAAGACGTATACATGAAAATGTCTAAGCATGATAACGATCAGTTTGGATGTCACAATCATAACCTAAGAAAATAATAGAGTTCTAAGAATTTCGTATTTAGGGAGAACTTTTCAACAAAACATTTTGGATTGATTAGATGAAATCATGAAAGACACGTGGTTAAGGTCGTCGTTATTTGGATTTGATTTCTGACATTTGTTCAGTATTATCAGATCACCACAATAAATAGAATATTTAGAGTATTGTTATCAAATCATTATCATAAACAGAATGTGTCATCGTCAATAGTATACTATATAAAGACGTATTATTAGTGTCGTATGCACTTTAATAACAATAGGAAAACCTTTAAAATATTCCATTTTGATTCCTTTTTTCAAAAATTAAATACTACTATTTCCTTTTTATTTTATAATTAAGTATTTTGCATATTTATAAGATCATTTATAAAAAAAAAATCAAAAATTTTAAATGATCATATACAAAAGTATAGAGAATTAATGTTTGTAAAGATTTTAAAAACTTATACAACGTATTAATTTTTATTTTATAAGATATGAAATAGAAATAGTTTATAAACGTTTATAATTCATTTATAATTTGAAAATTTACTTACGCTGATAAAATAATTTATAGAAATAATATTTAAAACTATTTTTCTTAGTAATTTTTAAATGGCATCACAAAACTAACATTTCTCAAAATACCTTTAAAATATCTTTGCTCTTTATTGTTATTTTCTGTTCACTCTTTGCTAGAAAATCCTTTTAGCCATCAGCCTTGACACTCTTGATTTGAAATCGATTTTTTATTTTCAATGATTGTTTAGTTATTTAATAAGGGTCTTTTCGTAAATAAACTTTTATGCAACTAATAGATTATATCTGCTAGTCTATAAATCTACCGTTCGGATAACATGGTTATAATTTATTCTTTCACCGAAATTGTTTTAATTTTTTTATTTGCGAATAATATTTGTTTTAAAATTAATATGTACTTTGTAAACATTTCTCTTATTGCAACTTGCATGCATGAATAAACGCTAATTAATTAACAACTATTACTTTTTTGTTACTTTGCTTGCAAGTTGCAACTAATACGAGTAGGGTTGAAAAATGTGTATATAATGATGAAAAAGAGACACCAAACACACACAAGCTAGAGAGAGAGAAAAAAAGTCATGGATTATATGATTCTTATTGTCACCATTCTTATTACTATTCTCATCACCAAGTTTTTTCTCCGACACTATCAATCCAACAAAAACCTTCCACCGTCGCCACGGGTCTGTTTTCCGATTATTGGTCACCTTCACCTCCTCACACAGCCGTTGCTTCACCGCAATCTCCTCCGTCTCTCGCACACCCTCGGCCCCGTATTCTCTCTCCGCCTCGGCTCTCGCCTCGCCGTTATCGTGTCGTCTCCAGCCGCAGTCGAAGAATGTTTTTTGACGAAAAACGACATAGTTTTAGCGAACCGGCCTCGTTTGATCATGGGCAAGTACGTGGCTTATGACTACACCTCCATGGTTACAGCTCCTTACGGTGACCACTGGCGAAACCTCCGTCGTATCACCGCCATGGAAGTCTTTTCAACGAATCGACTCAACAGCTCAGCGGAAATCCGACAAGACGAAGTTAAGAGGCTTCTGCAAAAGCTTCACGGTTTATCCGTCGAACGCCCTGCTAAAGTAACTCCAAGTATCTCATATTGATGAAAACCTAACTTTTATAATATATAAAATATTGACTGATTCGCGCAAGTATTTGTATTATATTATATACTTCAATAATACATGAAACGAGTAAATTTTATTAACTTTTAACATATTATCACATATTTCACGTCATTATATTATAACTACTTTATAGTTTTTAGTCTACTATATTTTATAAATGATATTTAAACCAGTAAAATATAAACTTAAAATCATTTTTAAGCTTAAATTTTATTTTGATAAAATTTTAATAACAACAATATGTTATATTTGAATTACAGAGTATAGTCATGGTGGGTGTAATAGTGTTGTTATAGCATGAACATCAATCAACCCCTCCATTGGGAGTTCTTACCAATTTTTTAATATTTTTTAGTTTTTTTACAGATGGAAAAAAAAAAATCAAAAATTAAAAAAAAAACCAATCAGAAGCTGCCACGTCAGCATGAACAATTAAGGATCAATTCTTAACTAAGAATCGGTTCTTAGGGGAGTTCTTAAAAAATAATATTTTTTTAATTGTTTTACCTAAGAACCCATGCTAAAAACTCCCCTAAAACCATCAATATACATGGTCTTAGCTCTAAATCTATCGGTCCTAATTTCGTGATACCACGAATGGTAGTTGTAATAAATCTGCCCGATTTAGTAGGTTGAAGAATCTATCACGGAACGTTGCTTTTCTTTTATATCAATATTCAGATCTAAAAAAGGAAAACTTACATATATTTATTCAGGTGGAGTTACGACCGTTACTAACGGGTCTGACCCTAAACGTTGTAATGAGAATGATGACCGGAAAGAGATTCTGTGAGGAAGATGAAGGTGGAAAGGCAAATATAAGCTTAGAGTTCCGGGAGCTAGTGGCAGAGATTCTAGAGATCTCTACGGCGGACAATCCGGCGGATTTTTTGCCGGCTCTACGGTGGTTTGACTACAAAGGTTTGGTCAAGAGAGCAAAGAAGATTGGAGCTAAGATGGATAGTTTCTTGCAAGGGTTTTTGGATGAACATAGAGCTAACAAAGGAAGATTTGAGTTTAAGAACACCATGATTGCTCATTTGCTTGATTCTCAAGAAAAAGAGCCTCATTACTACACTGATGTTACCGTCAAAGGTCTCCTTCTGGTATGTTTTCTATGTACATTTAATACAATCTTATGTTTTGGTACATATAATTCTCAAACTAAAATTAGTTAGCTATAATTTGCCGTTAAACCAATAGGAAAACAAACTAGTTTAACAATAAAGTTAAAGTTTGCATAGAAAGTTGAAAACGTCTTATATTTTGGAACAAAAAAAACATTGAAAACTTCTTATAAATTGGAACAGAGGGAGTAAGTTACAAGATACAAAGACTTAAACATGGATTTAATCAACCTAATTTTCTAAACTAATATAGAATATAATATATTAGAAATAATAGAGAATTTTTTATTCTCGAATAGTTTTTTGAATCTTTCTAGATTCTTTTTAAGATTTTTCTTGACTTTTTATATGGTTGATTTTCTCTCCATCTCACAATATCCAACCCAAATGGAAATGAAATTAGACCAGACACTAAAATAATTACTAAACCCATTGATGTTGACGCACTGAACCACCAATCTTGATTGTATCTCCAACCCCAACTGGAAACCAGTGGATTGACGACAAGTACATTAATTAAAAACAAACAAAAAAGATGTGAAAACACTATATATAATATAGTCCCACTATACGTCACACAACGGTCCCATTTTAATTATTGGATTTTATTATTTCAGATGATGGTAGTAGGAGCCACAGATACATCGGCCTTAACCGTGGAATGGGCAATGTCAAATCTATTAAATCATCCACAAGTGCTTGAGACAACGAGACAAAACATTGATACTCAAATGGAACCATCAAGTTATCATCGTTTGTTAAAAGAAGAAGATTTGGTGAACATGAACTACTTGAACAACGTTGTATCCGAGACACTAAGGCTTTACCCTGTGGCGCCACTTATGGTTCCTCACTTCTCTTCTTCTGATTGTGTCATTGGTGGGTTCGATGTTCCACGTGATACAATCGTGTTGGTTAATTTGTGGGCTATACATAGAGACCCAAGTGTGTGGGATGATCCGACGTCGTTTAAGCCGGATAGATTTGAAGGGAGGGATCAGTTTGGACAGTATTGTAGTAAGCTGATGCCATTTGGTTTAGGGAGAAGGGTTTGTCCCGGGTTGGGTTTGGCTAACCGGGTTGTTGGGCTGTTGTTGGGTTCGATGGTTCAGTGTTTTGAGTGGGAGAGTGGCTCAGGAGGTCCGGTTGATATGACTGAAGGTCCGGGACTTAGTATGCCTAAGGCTGAACCATTGGTTGTCACATGCAGACCACGTGAGGTGGCTTCCGAATTGCTCTTCTTAGGATCCAAGAATGTGTAGATTGGGATTTTAAGATATGATAATCATAATATTTTGTGTAGTAAGATTATTCAGCTGTAAGATTGAAGATACACTTGATGATATTTTCATGTTTTATTTTATCGACCATTTCATTCATATTTTCATGTTTAGTCATTCTCTATTCACCAAAAAATACAAACTAAATTTATTATTCAATTATATTGAGTCGGAGAAAAAAATGGTAGTTGAAGATGAAGACATGATGTGGGAAACCAACAAAAGAAAAACCATTTCTCTTGGTGTATGTAGTATAGTCCACAGAAATTTTGTTCTTATCATGGATATTTGAAAGTTAGAAACTTGCTCTCATCACTATTAAATTATTATTTCATATTAGTGATAAAACTTATATAATTAGTCTATTCAATATTTTAATACAAGAATAGCGAGAAACACAACTTGCTTGCTTTGTTTCCAATCCATGTGTAACACCTTGTTACACTTATATGTTTTGGGATCAATGGAAACTCGTTAGTGAAAAAAAAGAACAAGACTAACTAGAATTAGCTCAGTTGGTAAATATCAGTTAGCAATTTTTCACCAATCTAGATTCGATTTCCGTTGGTAAGGATCTCCTTTTCAAAGAAGAGTAAATCTAACATAGTTTATGTTCCAGCCTAAAAAAACGTACAGACCTATGGATCTCGAACCACCTAATCTTTCAAAAAAAAAAAAAGAGAGAGAGCAAGAAACACAACATGTAGAAGAAGATAAAACACACATTTTCAAAGATCTTCCATTCAAGATCTCTCGCTCCGGTTCGGTTTAGACGAAAAGTCAGAAGCAAGGTCCTCCTCCACCGCATGAATCCAGTCGTTCCTCGCCGGTTTCTTTTGTAAACCACATTTTCTCCTTTGACTTTGATTTCAGTGGCGACATTCGCGGAGGAAAAACCTCAATTTTGACGACAATGCATATGCTCAAGGTTTAAGTGAAGAGAAAAAGAGTGAGCTAGAGAAATTTAACACGAGTTTGTGACCAGAGAGATCAGAATTTTCCAGCCTCCAGATGATCTGTGGTTTGGTCGGAAGTAGAGAAAGATCCGTGAGACTCTGGCTCGCTCCGGGTGGGTTTGGTGGGTTGTTTAGGGGCTAAGGAATCGAAGTCAGTTTTGATCTGGTTCAAGTTCTTGATATGTTGATCCATGTCAGGTATTTCGTCGCTCCGACTTGGCTTCATTGTACTCATCGTCACGTTCTCTGTTGTTTCTTTGCTTTGGTATACAACGGGAAAAGAGAGAGAATGGGTTTGATTGGTATAGTCTTTTAGTTGTTACCAATCACAAAACTTTACTTAAAATTATACTAAAAACAGTTATTTTTAACTTTTTGTTATTGTTTTTGTTAACGGCTTTCACTAACAGATTTCTCTTACATTTTTGCAGTAGTTTACCATTTCGCTAACAGCTAATATACATGTAGTTTACCATTTCGCTAACAGCTAATATACATGTTCTGCTAACAGCTGATATATGTTCCGATTTTGTTTACCAATTAGACCTAGATTTTACTCACCGGTTTGGTTGTGCAAAATGAAAATTCAAATGGGCCTTCGAATGGGCCTTTTGTTTCATTTTCTCACGACCATTACAAAAAATAACTACATGTCCAAACTTTAATGTTTTGTCAAGTTTTTTCCAAAGCAGTTTATAATAATAATATATATTTTCTTTTTGACCAAAAATATATATATATTTCATCTGTCATCGTAGATACTTGTTACTGTAAAAAAATATTAAAAATTTAGAACAAAGTAATTTGTAATTACTAGATTTTTTTAGGGAATACGAATATCAAGAGGTGGATGGCAATTTAATATCGTTGAAATTGGGCCCTATTCAGAACATACATGATGTGTACATATGAAGCTTGAACCTTTCCATTTCCGGCTCCCACAGGACAGTAACCAAAGTGTCCCTTTTAATATCCCAAAGGCCAACACTTCGAACCAAAAAAATAAATTGTTTGCATCTCATCAAAATTCGAATCATGATTTCCAACTATATAGTAAAATATGAAATAACCATTGTTTTCTTTATGAGATGATCGTACTATTTCTTTTTTCTTTTTGAATAAACGATGATCGTACTTTTTCATGAAAGCTTTATGAGATAATCATGTAGTTGTATCATTTGTATTGCACCATAATGACCAATAACATATCCTGAATGTATATTATTGATTCATGTCGAATTTACAGGGTTAACGTGGGATCTCAAAACTGTTTCTAAATCCAATCAAAAATAAAAATCAATTTATTGGCACGTACGACTATATATGTGTTTAATTATGAGAAGGAAACACACTGTTGTATCATGATCAAATAATTTCTCTTCTCAACTTTACATTGATCTTTAACGACGACTGAATACATATAATAGTCTATAATCTGTAACAAATAAAAAATCATTTACTATAACCTGAGCTAAACAAATATTGATGTATAAGAAAAATAACGTATTTAGTGACCAGCACCTCTCCTGCTCGGTCCTGAAGCCATTGTGTGCATCCTCTCTCCAGCTGAAGAGAGCGATCGTAACCTTTTATAACCACGTATAACGACCCCTAACAATTCTTTACTTCTCAAATCGACACCATGATTCCTAGACTGACCTTCCTCCGATGAGCCACCAAGGAGAACTCTACAATCGGCGGTTCTTGATTCCGAAAAGGCTGAGACCAAGAACATGATCGTAAAGATCAAGCCAAAGGGTCTCATTATTTTGGGGGTGGTAGTTCAGGTTCTTGAGGTTTAGGGTTTTAGACAATGAATTTGTTTTGGTGATTGATAGAAAAGGAGTAGCAAGAGGAGGAAGTAAAGGTTTATATACAACTATGAAAAGATTCAAAGGTAGATGAAAAAGGATGGAGACGAAGGAAGATACGAGTTTCGATTAACAATAAAATATTTTTGTTATTGGTTAGAGAATATAAAAAAGAATAAGATGTATAATTAGACCCTCGATATAAGGGGATGGTGCAGGGGAATTAGATAAAAAAGGACGGTCTCTAGCTTCCTTGGAAATGGACCTTTTGAAAAGTGCTAATTGTTTTATTTGACCAGCTAATTATTTTTATTTATTTACACAGAAACTACAGATTACTATATTATAGATGTTTTTATTTTTATTTTTAGCATTAAGGTGTGAATATATGAAATTATCAACTTGTGGGATTTGTTCTGATGTCAATCTTAATAAATAAGATATGGATCTGTTTAGTAGTATACACAAGATTCCAGTAAATTAATCTTCCGAATCAAAATTAAAATAGTCGTTGGTAATTATAAAATTGTTAACTTTTGTTAGTGGAGTTAGGCAAGAAAACTATATATATATATATATATATATATATCATTATTTTGGATAACATGGTTTCATGATCTAAACATTTCTACCGACAAGGAGGATAGTAATCACTGGCTCACCATATATATAATAGCCAAATGAGTATAGCTAGAGTGAACCAAATGAAACGACTAGACTTATAAAAATTAATGTTTAGTTAATAGTTTACATACGATGAATTAACATCTAATGTCGTGAGTTATCATCGACTCCATTTCAAACTTCATAAATAGGAATGATATGAGTTATGAAGGTATGACACGAATGCGTAGATGTGACGTAGGAGGAGGTAGGGGATCGATAAAGTACGTATTTTGTCTCACACTCTCGCGAATAATTTGATGGGAACATATTTGACCAAACGAATCCTCGAGACTTGTTTTGCATAGAATAACAGTTCACTTGTATGGAGTTTTTTTCTATATAACATACGACGAAAATAACAATATGAACATGCAAGTTTCTCTTGTAGATCAAAATAACTTTTTATAATGGTTAAGAAGATTTGCAAAATAAATATCTATGTTTTTCCGACAAATATGAGCTATATAGTTTACCTAATGTTTGAAACATGATTCATGAAACATAATATACTAAAAATAAATCATAATTCAGCGGAAAAATAACAATTACAACTTTAGGGGTACAAATGATGATGCATCAGTGGAATAAATAGAATAAGATGAAGGGAAATACGAACGAATAACCCCTGATAAGGGTGATATAAGTTTTGTGGAAATGGAACTGTTGAACCATCACTGCACACTAACGAATTGACGAGTCTGCCCCTAGGTAGTGGATCGACTGACAATGGGTTACAGTGCCCTATAATCTATAGAGTTGGGATAGGGGTCCTAGCTACATGCAACCAATAGAGCTAGGGTAGCGTGGGATTTAAATTAACAAATTAATGTGTGGTGTAAATCGTAACCGATGTATTGATCTCAAAAATTGAAAAGGAAAACCAGTTTCAGAGTTCGTAGATAGCAAAATCTCTTGCAAAATGGTAGCAAGTTCGAAGATGTCGACTCCTCCGCTTCCCAAACGATTGATTGCTTATGGCCATGAACCAAACGGCGAAAGAGTTAACACATACCAGAAGATGAGTGTAATCGCGTTGATAAAATCAACTCTCGAGGAGGATGAACTTCAAACCCTTTCAGAATCCCAGTTTGGCAAGATTCTTATGATGCAGTCGATGCCCGCTTTGTCTGGTACATTCGCTCTTCATTTAATTTTCCGACAGTTAGTAATCGTGAACGAGAATGAGTTATGGTTTCTCTTCGGCGGTTATCCGATTCGATTCTCACTTTGTGAATTTAAGATTGTTACGGGTCTTAACTGTGGAAAGTTCCCGATTCATCTGAAGAAGAAGAACAGAGTTAGTGGGAAGAGCAAAAAGGCATTTTACAAGGAGGTTTTTGGTATCGATGGAGATATATTGGTATCGAAAGTGATAGGGATGCTTAAGAAGAAGGAAGTTCAGGACCCAAAAATGCGTCTTCGATATGCTTGTCTTGCATTTGTAGATGCGATTCTTGCACCCACCACGCACTATAAAAAGCTCAAGATCAACAGGGAACACGTTGAGATGACAAGGGACCTTGATGAGTTTCTGAATTATCCCTGGGGGAGAAAATCATTTCAGATGATCACATCTTCTCTAAAGGAGAGAGACATTACTCAGTTTGCGACCGCAAATGTTGCCATACAAGGGTTTTTCTACGCAGTTCAAATGGTCGTGTTTGAAGCTGTCCCTGCCATTCCAGAAAATTTCATTTCGCATGGTGGGCAAGCGAGTGATCCTGAAGACGATTTTGTATCTCATGCACCTCAGAGGATTACGCTGAGGGTTAACCAACTAAGAGATCTTGACTGTTTCTGCGAGGTACGGTTTGTTTGAACAAATTGGAGATGTTAATTTATTGACATGTGATTAATTTGTTGGAAAGTATGTTGCAGTTATTTTTGATACTCGGAAACATACTATACTTCTAATAGTACGTACCTTGCGGTTATATTAACAACATGAAGCATAACATTCAAAACTTTTTTCCTGATTTAACAGGCTGATGTTATACCTATCATTAGACCACAACTCCAAATTGGGGATGTCGAAGAAGATCTGAGCTGGACAGATGATGAAGAAGACCCGCTCGTAGATAATTTGCTTAAACTCATAGAAGAAGATTATCCATTTGATAATTCAATGTTTACCGGCGGTGAGATACCTGATCAGTCTGCTGCTCCAGTTAACCCACCAGTCAGAACTATTAGGCAACAAAACCATGTAAGGAAAGGGAAAGGGATTCGTCGGAGGTCCCAAGCTGGTAAAGGAGACAATCGAACTCCCATCGGTCCATCTTCCAGCTTAAATACCATCACGGTTGAAGACATTGTAAATGGCCTTTTGCCTCATTTACCAGGAATTGTTGCGAAGGAGCTTGTCGATAACAATTCTGCTATTCTTGCTGGAATTACTGATTGGTTTAAAACCAACTTTGAATTAAGTGGCCCTTCCATCGATGTTCGGACAGAACCACCCACCAACCGGCCAGCTTCGCAGTTCAGTGGTGATGGTGGGAATGTGGATGGTCAACGACATGGTTCTGGGAACTCTACTGGCGATAATGACAACGCGTCCAATCACGATGATTTTGATGACATTACCGATAAAAACGGAAATGAAGATGTGAATGGCCACGAGGAGGATTCCCAAAGTGATGTTTCTTCATCTGCTGAGGATAGTCACATCAGTCCAACAGCAAGCGAGACGATCAACAATGTTATCTCTCACTATCCCGAAGAGGTAGAGACTGCCTTAGAAATCACTAGCAAACTAACTGAGAAGGGGCAGGTAACGTTAACTGCAAATGCCATTATCAGACGATATCGTTGTTCTTCTTTCCAATATTCGATCATGTTAGCGACTTGTTACCCTTGTGTTTTTCTTGCTTGTGTACAGACCACGGAAGGTGATATATGTCGAGATGGACTTAAGGTGCCCGCTGATCAGGATCTTCAACACACAGCATGTCCCTCTCCCATTGCAGCGGATCTGTCCCCCCAAGTTGATGCAGGAGAAACCATCGTAAGATCCCGTTAACTGGAATAACATATACATTAGTTTACTGTTAATTCATAAACTCAGTTGCATTGCTTATCTTTCCAAATCAGATTGAACCCAAACTCTCCGACATGAACTCTCTGGAATCAGAAATACCGGATCAGGTACTAAGCAAGCACAATGATTATATCCAGGGCGTTGGACATTCGCTTTACTCACTTGGGCTAACACAACAACTCCAGGTCATTCCAACCGACGTTGAGATGGACAACGTTAACTGTATGGAAGCAGGCAGAGGTCCGGCGAATGATGAAAGGGAGGAAATGCATAGGAAAAGTAAACGGCAGAGGACTGTGTCGTCAAGGCTTGATGGTGACCTCTTTCAGGTCGATAAGCGGATGAAGGTTGCGATAGGGCAACAAACCTCTGCACAAGCTGAAATAGAAAGGGAACGTGAATGGAGGTTAAGGAGAGCTTTGACATCGACTGCCAGGTATTTTTGCAATCAAATTTCATTATTTTTTTAGCCACTATAGTATTTATAGCGTCTGACCGTTATTTTATATGTTTTGCCAGCACATATCACCTTGGGGGCTCTGTCACTTTGTCGTTTAGAGACGTTTCTGATCTACTTGAAAGAAAAAAGAACACAACGGCAAAGGTTTGTTGTTCCTGACCATAGGCACTTTGGTTATCTGTTAAGGGAGCAGTTATACGGCTTTAGTTCCTTCATAAGGGTTTTTATATCATTACCTGATAACTGAAATGAAGGATAACTTTTTGACGGTAATTTACAGTGGTTCATTTTTAATTCTGAATATTTCACAGGTCATGGATGATTTGTGCAAATTTACTAGGCATATGTTCCGGTCTGGTGACGGAAAGACTGGTGTCCAGAGAGTGGATATCCTCGACTCCAAGTTTGTCTCAAGTTTTTCAAGGCTTTTCCCCAAATTCTCAAAGACACAGGACCCTTCTGACTTCCAATTCAGCAAGTCAATTGTTGATGCCTTTAAAGGGACCGGTGATGATGAAAGAATCGAGTTGGCCCAATGTGATCGGCTATATATGCCTTTTAACTTTGACAAAACCCATTGGGTCGTGCTTTGTGTCGATTTAACGGCCTCTAAGATCTCCGTTCTTGATCCTTACATGGCTAACAGGACCGATGCTGCGTTGAAGGGAGACCTGCGCCCTATTGCTGTTATGCTCCCTTACCTGATTAGACAGCTTTTTGCAGCGGTCGGTGATCTGAAAGAGATGTCCCAGGCAAAAACTAACGAATTTCAGCTGGTGAGAATTTCCAGTATTCCGCAAGTTACATCCATTTGGGATTCCGGTCTAATGTCTATTTTCCTCATGGAGGCACATGCTACTGGAGGCAATGAGCATTGCAGTGAATTGGGTACTCGTTCACTGGAAGTTGAGTGCAAAAAACTTGTGATAGGCCTGTACGAGACCTATGTTCTATCTTAGTGATGTTCTACTAAGAATTTAAACTCTTCCTATGCTAGGTCCATATACCTCTCCATCTTATCACGTATTTTCCCTTTCGTAATCGGTACTCTCTTTGTTGACTGTACTTTTATGTAAAAACTCGCATTGTGTTTTAAGACTTCAGTATCTTATTAACAGAATTTGCATGCAATATCTTCCGGTTTTAACAGAATTAGCATGCAATAACTTTCTCTCAGAAAGATTGTCCAAACGAAACGAAGGTGATAATTTGTTATGTTTTACAGTTTTTAATTGGGATGGATTGTGAAGGACTTTCAATTTTCCCATGTTTAGTATTTATCAGTCTTGGGTTCGCCGGCAACGTGTAGTGAAACTTTTCGTATTTCTTGATGCAGTGAATTGTGAAAACTCACTGCTAATCGTGAGAAGACCCATGTTAGAACCCCTTAACAGACTTTTAATGCAACATATACAAACACATAAATTTAAGTGCAACAGACTTCTAGTGAATCTAATCAAGCATTTTGGCAAAGCCAACCATGACCATAACACCAACGATTACCACCATACACAATGCTTTCCAAATTGCTCTCTTTGCTTCTGATATTGCTACTTCAATCCTGTCAGTCAATCTACCTTCCACATCAATTTCCATCTGTTCAAGTTTCTTTCTCTCAAACTCTATAGTCTCGCTTATGTCTCGCTTCATCTCCATCCATTCTTCTTCAATTGTCTTTTCCTTCGAATCAGTTGGAGATACTTCATCAACCCACTTGAAGATATGCCCATCATTAAGCAACTGATACAATCACACACACACAATCAATTACCTTATATATACATCGAGTAAGAGAATCATCCTTCGCACAAAAACAAAAAATGAATCATCCATAACAACCATAAATCAATATACCCTATTATCCGCAGCGTATGAACAGCGATAATACATTCGACCTGGATTCCTATTGCTCTTCGACTTAAGCTCAACAACTGAGTGACCACACCAGCAAATTTGGGGGGTTGGGAATCCCGCCACTCTCCCACGTACATTTGCAGTTGAGTTCGACGACGAACCACCAGACTTCATCTTAGATATTTGCTATCTTTTGATTAAGAACCACAGAAACTAGAATTTCAGAGGGAGGCACTATTGTAGGGTTCTTGCGATAAAGGTAGGGAAACGATCCTGGGTAGAAGAAATAGAAAGGGGATCGAGTCTATAATCTATTAAAAGGGATCCGGTTAAGGTTTGGTTAGGGTTTAGGGGGTTTAGGGCTGGTTATCAATTAGATTTGGTATAATAATTTTTTTTTTTTCAATTATGCTCTATAACATATTTAATTTATCCCAGATCGATTTTATTCCAATTATCATGTAACCAGAGTTATGATACTTTAATAATTGCCATAGTATTAATACAATAAATACTGTTTAACCAAACCTAATTAGTTTAATCGATTCTGGGTTGAAGAAATACAAAGGGGATATAGTCTTTGATCTATGAAAAGGGATCCGGTTAAGTATCGGTTAAGGCAGGGTAAAGGTTTGGTTTGATGTTAATGATAAAAATTCCGTGGCGTCTTACCATTCGACATTTATTTTATTTTTTTTCCGTTGAAACGGCATCAACCCTTGTGTTTCGTCATTTCACCCACGAAAGAGTTGTCTTGTTTCTCGAGAGGCGATTCAGAGGGTGATTTTAGGGTTCATCCTGCAATCTTTTCTATCTCCGATTTTTGTCCTTGAGTCAGCTTTTCTATGGATTCTTTGCTTGTATATTACTAGATTTAGGGTTTTTGTTCGATTCCGGCAGCGATTTGGTGTAACGGTTAGGTTTTGATTTTGGCGTTTGCGAGGTTGATTTTTGGGTTCATCGTCTAACCGGTTCTTCCTCCCTTTTGTATCCGTGATTTAGTTGTTTTTACGTATTAGTTCATTGTTAATTACTAGATTTAGGGTTTTTGACTGATTTCGGATGCGATTTAGGACTAACGGTTAGGGTTTCATTAGGGGTAGGAATTAGGGTTTTATTAACTGGTTGGTGAGAAGATTGTTTTCGACTTGGGTCAGATTAGAGTGTCTATTTGTTGTCTCTGCTTTTCCTCTTCTCTTAACACTTTTCAGTTCATTTTGCATCATTAGAGTTCATATCTCTTGTATATTTTGTGTTCTAGGTCGTGTTCTTCTTTGTTTATGATTGGTTCTGTCGTTTACATCATATCTTCTACTTGTATTCTCAAATATTCAAACTTGTAGCTTCTACTCTATTTACGATACTAGTTGTAGTGTTCTTAGATAAGGTTTCTTCTTTTCATTCGGTCTCAATAAACTGACGAATATCTCTGACTTCGTTTCTGCGGTTTATTGTCAACTTATCAGTTGTGTGGTCTAAGTTCTTTGTTGTGTCGTATAAATGCTTTTGTTCTCATACTTTTTTTTCTTTCTTTCGCAGAAGAACTGTCTTCAAAGCTTTGATCATGGACCCTATCTTGAAAGAAGAGAGGAGAGAGATGAAGCGTCTCAAAGCTCACTACGACTGGTTAGGATGTGTTGCGGATGGTGAATATGGAATCCCTACCAGTTGCCCTTGTGGGGGAAGAATAGTGGACGAGGTAGCTAAGGAGGAAGAAAGGGACTTTCTTCCTGGGAAGAGATTCTTCACCTGTAATGACTACAAGGTATATCTCACTATCTCAACTTCTTCCATATGATTCAGGGATTCCAAATTAATTATGTTTGTGTTCTGTTACAGGCAGATGGTTTGCATTTTAGGCAACCATGGGTGTTAGGTGTTCAAGAGGAGATTTCAAATCTTAACAGGCGGCTAACAGAGGCTGAGGGGCTTAAATGGCAGGTGTATGATATGAATTGGGAGATTATGAAACTGAATCTTCAAGTACAGACACTGAAGGTAACTAGATAGCTAAGTTTATGTTCTATTTATGATTATTAATATAGGCTAACACTTGCATTTCTGACTTTCCAGGATGAGTTGGAGAAAAAACTACTTGCAACCGCTGACCTTGAGAAGATTAAAGCCAATGTCAGTTTTAAACAATTACTGCATAGTTATATTTGTGTCTGTTATGTTGCTAAGTTGCTCTTCTTTTGTGTTTCAGGAGGAAACCAATGCAATGTGAAAAAGACGAAGAATCCAGTCAAGTGTTGTCTTTTTGTGTTTTAGGTCAAAAGTGCAATCGAATCGGTTAACTGTGTTAACATGATAACTGTGTTAAATGTGTTTTACTTTCTACTCTTTCGTCTGTTACCTTTGAACTATTTTAGATGTTTGTAATCGACTTCTGTTGAGACTCAGATAAAACTGAAATGTCTTTATGATTACATTGGCATTGCATTGTGATTGCTTCCATAACAAGGATTTTTATTATAACAACCCTAATTTGAGTTGCCCCAATGGAGTAGTAAAAAAGAAAGGGGTTCTTATGCCTAATTACATATACATAAAATATTAATTCAAATTTTACATATACATAAAATATTAATTCAAATTTTGTAAGAACCCCAAGATGTAAGAGCATCCTCAACAAGGGGTTTTTAAGAGAGTATCTAAACATTAAATTGAATAAAAAATACAAAAAGTAAGAGAGAGGGAGAATGGGGTTCTTATATAGAACCTTGGAATTCTTATTTAAGAATCTTAAGGTTCTTAGTTAGATACTCATGTGACAAATGTCACTTTTTGATTGATCCATTTCTTTTTAAATTTAAAATTTAATTACAAAATAAAATTAAATTCTAAAAAGTAATATTTTAATGTTAAGATACCCATATGAGTATCTTAACCATTGGCCATGCTCTAAGAACCCCAAGATGTGAACAATGGAGTAGTTAAAGAGTTTCTTGTTAAGAACCTTAAGAGTTTTTATTTAAGAACCCTAGAGCTCTTGTTTAGATATCCATATGTGCAATGTCACTTATTTATTGGTTCTTTTTTTTCAAAAAAAATTAAAATTTAATCAATAAAGAAACTAATTTTATAAATAATATATTTTTAATGTTTAGATACTCTCATGGGTATCTAAGAGCATGTTTAGTAGGGGTTCTTAAGGCCCGGGTTCTTAACTAAACCCTAAACCCTTTTGTTCATGTGTTAGTACTTATGGGTTTTGTGTTGCCCCACATGTTGGATTGAATTTTTCCTTTTTGGTTTACAATATTTACTAAATCAGAAAACAACGTTACCAGTAAATCTATTACCTAGGCATAACATTTGTGAATAAACAATTCATCACTAAGATTGATCAATCTACAATTCATCATATGTAATATACTCTTCTAGGTGAAAAGAGATTTGAAGATAAGCAATTCCCGATTGTAAACAACAAAATTTGCCACAAACCATTACCAGAAATGGAAATACGCAGTCTTAATACACCGATTGTCCAAATAAAACATAAAACATAATTAAATATAATAAAAAGGATGAGTTCAGAACACTTCCAAGGTTTATCGATCACAGCTGAAAAGAGAGAATTTTTCGGCAACCATTTTACAGAAATAGGCCACCTCCATAATCCAAAAACACCTATCACACATGTCATCTCCCTTTGGTTTTTCCCACCAACCTTGCCACTGATCGTACCTCGAACAATTGCACTGGGTTATCATGTGGGGCTCGTTTTCATCTCGTTTTGCTATTAGCCAATCTGGAATAATTCTTTCCCAACCATTCCCCCTTACCTTTGGCAATTTGCTTCGGAGCACTTTTGCACGTTCTCGAGTCAAGGTTGTGTTACCGAAAATTCCTTCCTCCCAATCGTCAATGAAGATTTTGCTAAGCATACCGTACACGTACTCGCCGTAGATGCACCCTCTTCCCGCAGCAGTCTTGATTTGAACGAGTCCCTCAGCCCGCCTGTTCTCGTATAACAAATTAGATATACCTTTCATAAGGATGGCGGATTTGTTTCCAGTGTCGTAGCACTTCTCATGAAAGGCTGTCCAGTCAAACTTAGGGCTCCAAACATAGTTTCGCATCTCCGTCAGGTCAATAGAGGCGAAGAACTCATCCGTTTTGGTAATTTCGTTCAACTTCGTGCAAGTAATTCGGGCGTGCCGTAAATCCTGAACGTCTTCTTCGCAGGCCCGTACTAGAATCTTCCTTACTATGTCGTCGGGCAACGCGAGGAGATTGAATGGTTCGATCGCCTTCCTCCTTTTCGTCACCGACCGCGTTTCATAGTACGGCTGGTCGTAACGACGCCAAGGCCAGTACACATGATGATTCGGCATGTTGAAGTCTTGCGGTTTTTCTGGAAATGGCGAGATGTTGAAGTTCTTTGTTTGAAGGAATAACTGTTCTACAGTTAGAAGTTTTATTGGAGGAGTGGGGTCTATACATATATATGTACGGGTTTAGACGCGACTTTTCGATTTCCTAACAACCAATAAAACAATTATATATCCCATTAAAGCTATGGAGGGGAATATAAATCGATTCCCATGTTACAATTAAAATATTAAAAATTCTGTCTGCTGTCCTTTCTTTTTTTGTTAGTGTACATCGTAAATAGGGCCTAAGATTTGTAATCATTATCCTACTTTACCAAAAACTTAGTTTACCAAAACATAGCTTAGCTGATGTAATCAACTGCTATGACATCTGCTAAGTTTAAAAACCATGCATCTTTTCTACGGTGCGACGTGTCTACACTACCACCACCCATCAATGTACCCATTATCATTATGCCCGTTTGGGTTAGTATGATAATTTACTAAACATAATTTTAAAATATTTTTCCCTCGGTTATATTCAGTAATTGACATGATGGGTGTTTTATGAGTTATCTGTTAACATGATGGGTGTTTTATGAGTATGAGTTATCTGTTAACAGATTACTGAACATCTTTGTTATCTGTTAACATGATGGGTGTTTAATGGTTGCATGGTTTATGGTTTATGGTTTAGGGTTTACGTTATAGGGTTTAGGGTTGATGGGTTGTAGTGTTTACGTTATTTGGTTTGGGTTCGTGGTTGATGGTTTAGGGTATAGTTTTTAGGGTTTACGGTTTAGTGTTTACGTTATAGGGTTTAGTGTTTAGGGTTTAGGGTTGAGGGTTTAGGGTTTAGGGTTTAGGGGTTGTAGTGTTTACGTTATTTGGTTTGGGTTCGTGGTTGATGGTTTAGGGTATAGTTTTTAGGGTTTAGGGTTTAGGGTTGATGGGTTGTCATGTTTACGTTATTTGGTTTGGGTTCGTGGTTTATGGTTTAGGGTATAGTTTTTTGGGTTTAGGGTTTAGGGTTGATGGGTTGTAGTGTTTAGGGTTTAGGGTTTAGTTTACGTTATTTGGTTTGGGTTCGTGGTATATGGTTTAGGGTATAGTTTTTAGGGTATAGGGTTTAGGGTTTAGGTTGGGTTGTAGTGTTTGTAGTCTCTGTGTTTAAAATGGAAAACAGATTACTGAACATCTTTGTTATCTGTTAACATGATGGGTGTTTAATGGTTGCATGGTTTATGGTTTATGGTTTAGGGTTTAGGGTTTACGTTATAGGGTTTAGGGTTGATGGGTTGTAGTGTTTACGTTATTTGGTTTGGGTTCGTGGTTGATGGTTTAGGGTATAGTTTTTAGGGTTTACGGTTTAGTGTTTACATTATAGGGTTTAGTGTTTAGGGTTTAGGGTTGAGGGTTTAGGGTTTAGAGTTTAGGGTTTAGGGGTTGTAGTGTTTACGTTATTTGGTTTGGGTTCGTGGTTGATGGTTTAGGGTTTAGTTTTTAGGGTTTAGGGTTTAGGGTTGATGGGTTGTCATGTTTACGTTATTTGGTTTGGGTTCGTGGTTTATGGTTTAGGGTATAGTTTTTTGGGTTTAGGGTTTAGGGTTGATGGGTTGTAGTGTTTAGGGTTTAGGGTTTAGTTTACGCTATTTGGTTTGGGTTCGTGGTATATGGTTTAGGGTATAGTTTTTAGGGTATAGGGTTTAGGGTTTAGGTTGGGTTGTAGTGTTTGTAGTCTTTGTGTTTAAAATGGAAAACAGATTACTGAACATCTTTGTTATCTGTTAACATGATGGGTGTTTAATGGTTGCATGGTTTATGGTTTATGGTTTAGGGTTTAGGGTTTACGTTATAGGGTTTAGGGTTGATGGGTTGTAGTGTTTAGGGTTTAGGGTTTAGGGTTTAGGGTTTAGGGTTTAGGGTTTACGTTATAGGGTTTAGGGTTTAGGGTTTAGGGTTTAGGGTTTACGTTATAGGGTTTAGGGTTTAGGGTTTAGGGTTTAGGGTTGATGGGTTGTAGTGTTTACGTTATTTGGTTTGGGTTCGTGGTTGATGGTTTAGGGTTTAGTTTTTAGGGTTTAGGGTTTAGGGTTGATGGGTTGTCATGTTTACGTTATTTGGTTTGGGTTCGTGGTTTATGGTTTAGGGTATAGTTTTTTGGGTTTAGGGTTTAGGGTTGATGGGTTGTAGTGTTTAGGCTTTAGGGTTATGTTTACGTTATTTGGTTTGGGTTCGTGGTATATGGTTTAGGGTCTAGTTTTTAGGGTATAGGGTTTAGGGTTTAGGTTGGGTTGTACTGTTTGTACTCTTTGTGTTTAAAATGGAAAACATATTACTGAACATCTTTGTTATCTGTTAACATGATGGGTGTTTAATGGTTGCATGGTTTATGGTTTATGGTTTAGGGTTTAGGGTTGTAGTTATAGGGTTTAGGGTTGATGGGTTGTAGTGTTTACGTTATTTGGTTTGGGTTCGTGGTTGATGGTTTAGGGTATAGTTTTTAGGGTTTAGGGTTTAGGGTTTAGGGTTTAGGGTTTACGTTATAGGGTTTAGGGTTTAGGGTTTAGGGTTTAGGGTTGATGGGTTGTAGTGTTTACGTTATTTGGTTTGGGTTCGTGGTTGATGGTTTAGGGTATAGTTTTTAGGGTTTAGGGTTTAGGGTTTAGGTTGGGTTGTACTGTTTGTGGTCTTAGTGTTTAAAATGGAAAACAGATTACTGAACATCTTTGTTATCTGTTAACATGATGGGTGTTTAATGGTTGCATGGTTTATGGTTTATGGTTTAGGGTTTACGTTATAGGGTTTAGGGTTGATGGGTTGTAGTGTTTACGTTATTTGGTTTGGGTTCGTGGTTGATGGTTTAGGGTTTAGTTTTTAGGGTTTAGGGTTTAGGGTTGATGGGTTGTCATGTTTACGTTATTTGGTTTGGGTTCGTGGTTTATGGTTTAGGGTATAGTTTTTTGGGTTTAGGGTTTAGGGTTGATGGGTTGTAGTGTTTAGGGTTTAGGGTTATGTTTACGTTATTTGGTTTGGGTTCGTGGTATATGGTTTAGGGTATAGTTTTTAGGGTATAGGGTTTAGGGTTTAGGGTTTAGGGTTTAGGGTTTAGTGTTTAGTGTCTGTTGCTTACGGTATACATTCATTGACTTGAAAAATATAATTGGTGTGTTCATTGACTTGAAAAATACCTTTTTCTGTGTATGGGTGTTAACATGTAATGTTATGTAGTCGTGAATGTTATGAACATGCACGAACAAAGTTATAGGTAAGCATTCGAATCAGAGATGACAAATAATAACGGGATTAATTTCATTCATCGGAACGTAACATTACAGCCTTAACGGTTTAATACAAAGATAATACAAAAGGGTTCCTTAGAAACGTTGGGGGGAGGCCTGGGTAATTGATACCATATATACAAGGAAAAAGTGGTATCATAACTTCCAAGATTATTTATATATCACTCCCATTCAGCATCACATTCGTAGTTCAAGATTATCCGATGTATCCCGCGCCGCCAAAAAAACTTCATAGGTACTTTCCCAGTTTACACAGGCCCCTGATTTAGTTACAGGCAATAAGTATTAGGAGTAGCACACTTAACGACTAATACATTTGATAATTGCAAAACAGATTGTCTTACTGGAACGGCCATCTTGCAAGTTGAACGGTTATGCCCTCGACCCTTGCATCGTGAGCACTTCCTGTGGTTTACTCTCTGTATTAACCACAAGTTAGATAAACAGGCAATCTTATTTACATACAACAAAGTAAAGGGCATGAAATTATATAACCTTGAATTCTCCAATCGAGGGAATCCGCAGCTTTCTCGGACGTCCAGCTGGTCGCTTTGCAGCTGGAGGTTTTAGACTACCACCACCCACATCCGTGCTACATGGTTCCAGTCTGTCTACGTCAGGGACCGGCATTATGATTCCGGAGTAGGCGTATCTACGGTATTGTGTTGTGTAATACACCCCCACAAGTTTTTCAACTTTCACACCTTCTT
The DNA here is from genome assembly GCA_030180135.1 of Orychophragmus violaceus. NCBI lineage: Eukaryota > Viridiplantae > Streptophyta > Magnoliopsida > Brassicales > Brassicaceae > Orychophragmus > Orychophragmus violaceus. The sequence goes on from CM058239.1 coordinate 2,230,570, forward strand.
TTATTGCCGCAGCGACTGCATGTTTGCATGGTATCTGCAATATCTGGAACTCACGACAGGTGCAGCTTACCTCGTAAAGATGCACAGCAAACGATACACCTTTCTCGTCCTTAACCTCATATATTCCATCAGCAATCTTGATTACCTCATAACTTGTTGACTTTATGTAATTCTGAATGACCATTTCTTGAACTTTTGGGTTCAAAACATCTTCGCAGGTTTTTGCAGAATCACGACGCATTGCAAACCACGACACCAGGGTTGTCCGGAGTGTCTCTAGGAGAGAGATGACAGGATAGTCTCTGACCATGGTAATCACTGCATTCAGTGATTCTGAAATATTGCTTGTCATAACGTTGTACCTTTCCCCAACGAAATGGCTACGCGTCCAGTGTTCAAACCCTACGCCTTCAAGGAACTCTGCGCACCTCACGCTTGTTGCTCTTATTTCCCCAAACAACCTCTCAAACTCAGTAAAGCGATATGCACGTCCAGCCTCAGATACCAGTTTTTTTAGATGCTCGGATTTGAACTTACTCATAACGTTCCTCTGAAGGTGGACCATGCATGCCGCGTGCGAAGACATCGGAAACACCTAAACCAACCGGGTCAAGGAACATAGTAAAGTTATATGTGGTAACAAATAATGATTGGGCCGGATGAGAAAAGGGGATTACCTTTCTTATTGCCGGGTATATAGCGCCATGTCTGTCCGAAACAAACACCAGCTCAGGGTCATCAGGGACGATTCCAGACAGCTTCCTTAAGAACCATTCCCAAGCATCTCTATTTTCCGAGTCCACAATCCCGAACCCCAATGGGAATATTTGAAAATTCCCATCTTGGGCACTGGCAGCGAGAAGGCATCCACCATATCGCCCTTCCAGATGTGTGCCATCGATTACCACCACTTTCCGCATGAACTGATAACCATGGGCGCAGGCAGCAAGTGAGAAGAACAGATACTTAAATCGCTCTACGCCTCCTACTCCCGCCTCCGTTTGAAGTCCGAGCACAGAATCTGGATTACTTTGTTGTAAAAGCTTATAATATGGTGGGATCAATGCATAACTTCCCATAGAGGATCCTAGTGCATTATCCATAGCAATCTCGCGCGCTCTCCATGCCTTCCAGTAACTAACATGGAGACTGTATTCGTGACGTAGCAAGTGCCTGACCTCGCATGCCCGTGGTCCCTTACCACTACCTTTGAAACGAGAACGGATCAGATCTCCTATCACCGCTGTGGAAGCTTGCCGGTGGAAGTTGCCCCTAGCATCAACACTACATGTGTGTTGCAGTGTGCAACTACGCACTTCATATCGGAGGCTGTCGTCAAACTTCGGGACATACACTCTCCAGGGACACCTATCCCCAACACATACTACTACAATCCTTTCAGGACCGGACTTGGCATACCGGAAATGAAATTTCCTGTTAATCGCGTGTATCGCTAACTTCATCTTGCAATCTTCCTTACTCCTGAAGATGCGACCAACGAAAATTTCATCACCTTCATAGTCAACGTCGTGCATTGCTTTATCCAACTCATCTGTTTCAATATTCACACTTAGTACACGGGTACGGATAACATTTTAATCAAGTATTTATTCGATAATATAATTTACCTTCACCTATTGGGTCATCGAAATACGGTGGTGCATCTCGTGCGTGCATTGCGGGTGTAATTCGTGTCTCGGCCAACGGATGATCCTGCCCACCTAGATCGATACGGTTCCTTGAAAAATTCCCAATTTGAGCATTTATCCAAAATGGATGGTCCACAGGGTGTCCCATAAGAATAGTGTGTTTGTCCCCTACAACGTCAGGCGTGGCCCGAGTAGAGTGACCTTCTAAGTTGATTGGATCAGCTGGCATTGGGGTTTTCCCCAAAGATTTCGGACTTGGAGTCATAGGTGCCTCGGTCGTACCATGTGTCTCATGAGGGGGGTCCAACGGTGGATATATACTAGGAACGCTGCTACTACTCTCTGCAGTACAAAATCAGGATCGCAGTAAGTACTCGTTCAATGTACTCTAACGTGGTACAAGAGTTTAACGGTAACAGACGGCAAATAACATTGGTTCCGTTCAATCATATTTCCGTGTACACATCTTAACGGTAAAGCTCTATAAATGTAAGCTTACCTGTCGGAGTGGGTCGGTTATGATCCCCAAAGTCAAAAAACAGATCACCTGTTGTTGCGTACTCCGAGGTTTTACTGTCCAAGGAAGGTGACGGGGATAGGGCCGAGCTGACACTTACCAGAGGCACAAGCACACTGTTATTTGGATTATAGGTCGAGTCGTTAAGATCAATATTTAATCCAGTGTTGGTCCTCCGGTTATACTGCCACCTGTGCTCGTTGAAATACTTTTCAATAGCCGTCAGCTTCTCATAAAATGTGATCCCTGAAGACAGATGATTTATTTAGAAATCAGAGTTTCATATATTACCGAATATTCCCTGTTTTAAATTCGTTACCTTCAAACGTGGTTGCATTGACCAGATTCTTAGGAAGATGGTGGTTGGTAGACGATGCCTCGCCTCTCTCTGTTCTTATTTGTGGTGGGCTTGCCGTAAGGAGTTCTATTAAACGAACGTCCCGCACCGGACGGTTTTCTAACTCAGTAACAATGGCTAACTCCTTTGACTGACAGCCATGTTGGACTTCAACACGTAGGAAGGTTTCAGCGAGATCTGCTCGTACTGACATAAACAACGCAGCGTCTTCGTTGTCTCGTATAAATATAGGCACCGTTTTACTCCATTCTGGTCCGACCATCCACTGTGGCCACTTATAACTGATGGTAATAGTGTCGCCTTCCTTCAGGTTTAACTTGGCTGACACAGAGGCAACCAGTTCCGGGTATGTCACATTCTCCTTCAACATCACTGAGCAGTTAACCAAGTCCCAATCAGGTTCATGAAACCATACCCCATCTTCCCGCCTGATCCATTTTCCCTTTGCAATCCCTACTTCTAGCGCCATATTCAACAAAGTCCCTTCAACAAAAACATGTACTCTGGATTAGTTTGAGCCGTGTTTCAACAAGTGTCTGGAAAACATCAAGAAAACAAGATGAAGTTTTATATTTATACTTACCTGTCTTAAATTTGTCTACGGCTTCTTAGTAAATGATCTTCCAGCTAACACCTTTAATGGCTATCCACACTTCTGTTCAACGCAAGCCTCCATTAATATAGGCAAGAGTGTTCTCGTGTATGTAGCTAAGTTTGTTTGCGGATATACAATGGATTTAATTATATGTGTATTGTGTGGTCCAGAATCAACATCAGCATTGGTAAGTGTTCTACAAACAGTAATCTTGTTCCCCTAAAGATTTCCATATCGAGTAGGGAGCTAGATCATTTAATGCTCGCCGCCGCCGTCCTCGTTCTCTTTCTTCATAGGGGTAGATATGGGACGATTTCGTGTACGTATATGGCTTGATCTAATATCTGAACAATCGAGGCCAAAAGCTTTATAAATTAACTATCTGGGGTTTTACACCCAATCATCCCGATGAATACAAATAGATAGAATAAAAATTAGTAGAATAGTAGAAATAAAAAAATATATTACGTTAGATTTTTCCTGTTTTTTTTAAGAAAAAAATAATAAATCCTAGCAGAATTTATGGACTTTCTACCCAAAATATAAGTTTCACATTATTCTACTAAAAAAAATAGCAAATAGATATTTTTGAGAATAGCTTCATTTAATTAATAATTAGGCTGGATTTTATTACTCTAAAATAGCAATTATTTGGACCCTAGAATTAATCAAAAAGGAACATAGACAGACAAATTCGGTGGTACACACAAAACACATGACGATGGACTCTAACTTTGCTTCATAGTTGTCATGATAGTAAATAAGCATCTATCTATCTATCTAACTTTTTTCTCTTTTCCTTTTTGTTTCTAAACGTCACTTCCCCCACATGTACCATCAATTTTATTTCACCATCAATCTTGCATCTTCGAATCTCTCTTTTTTAATATGATTTAGTTTTGGTATAACTAAATTAATATAGTGAGAATGGACGAACCAGGTGTAAACTCTCGATACATCAAGATTTGAGACGCGTATTATTAATCTAACATGTTTTCTTTCACTGATGATAAAAAACCCTATTTATTAACTATATCTAAGATTATAGTACATGTGTACATCTATAAATATTATATAAAGCTAAGTATTCATAAATACTATTTTAATAAATAGTTTAGTAATATATATATAGATATATCTTTTATGTTTTTTTTTTTTTTTGATAATTGTGGAGATCCCAAACGCTTTCTAGACTAATTCCACAAAGCCAATAGAAATCTGGGTTTTTTTCCACTAAAAACGTCTACGGGTGGCCAAATGGAAAAATATAGAACAGGTGGATCGAACCTTTAATGTGATGCACCCAAGACCCGTCTACTTACGACTACACCAAGACCATTTAGTTATCTTTTATGTTTTAAGCATATACTAAATTGTAATCCACACTATATACCTGGATTTATAATCTTATTTAAAATTATAATTATGGTAATATTTTAATTTATAAAATATTATGTTTTATAAATGTAGAATTATTTGAAAAGAAGATATTTGTGTCTTGCTATTCAAAACTATATGAATATATCTATGTTAGATATATGGATAGTAACATTTAAGGAACTCACTATTTTAGATTTGCTTTTTGAATGGAATTAAGTAAATCAAGATGCTAATTGGACATCTTTTTAAAATATATTATTTCGTGTAATTGGACGGACAAAAAAGAGTAGAATCTAGATAATGAATTTATTGAATGCAGAATTTGATTCCAATATTAATGGACTACCATGTCCTAACTATATATAGTTTAACATGTTTTCTTCTTGTTATATTCGGGTGTGATCTTACGCCACTAATAAACAATATTACTTTGACAAACCAAAATTAATTAATTTCTTTCACCTTATTCCAAGAGAGGAAACAGTGGACCGGATTCTCAGTAACTTGCTTATAAATTTATATTATAATTGTAATGATAGTAATTTCGCCTCATATTAAAATGAAAAAACAAAGTTTACTGATGCTCTGCAAATTGGTTTATTTGTCTTACTCTTAACTCCAGAAATAAAGGAACATTGTTGTTATAAAAAGGAACAATTTTGCATGAATATATGCTGTATTTAAATTATCACTAAGCAGAGAAAAAAATATATATAATTGGCTACAATCAGTGATTCAGTAAATTATTCTCAAAACCAAAAATTACTTTCTTCAAAAAAAATCATCACATCTCAGTTTTGAACTCAGTTGTGAACTTGAAATGAAGAAATTACATCATAGGTTTGTATACGGTCTCAATTCAACACCATATAGCAGCAAGAGTTGACAGAAAGACTATTGCTTTGACATTTCATAGGATGAATTTCTACCTAACAAAAAGATTAGTCAATCTTTTTTACAGTAAAGTCAAAAGTGTGTGGTTGTTCAATGTTTTTGAAAGAACCACGTGAGAACTAATAATTTGGTCGTGCAAGAAAAATGTAGCACCAAAGTGTTTGAACTTAAGAAGCATTGGTTATTAGGTTTGGTGTATCTAACAATATTATAAAACAGCAATCAAACAAGTACACCAATTTAATAGTCAAATTAGCTTATATCACTTCTTATAGTGTCCAAATCAGCTGGTTTAACCAAACCGAAAAAAGTTTTGAATGTTTACCGTTTTTAAAGTGCGCAGTTTAGCCAGATTAATGGATGCAAGCTTGTAAGAGATTTAGAATTATAGGTAAAACCAACCGTTGTGGTCTCGTGTGTTGTGGAAAAACTGTCTATTGTAGGTGTGGTACATGTAAAAAGCCGTTCGTCGTAGATTCGAGTGTTGCTTGGGAGAGTTAAACCATGGAGATGTTCATCCTAATCGTAAGTGCTGCAAGTAGTTGATTACATTTGATCGAAAGATTCTTAGTGTTAGGATTAGATCAAATATCAATCATGATTATAATAGTCTTCTAGACGATAAAAAAAAAAATGCATTTGAGCCGTACCGCTAATCCTCACATTTTTTTCCGGATGTTATCTTTCGGAACCAAAACCTCTACTCTAAAACGAAGGAAATATGTTGAGCCAAACTTTATTCGATTGATAAATGTACTATAACCAACCACCAAACCGGCTACCAATATGTGTGACTTTCCCAAGTTTGAAATTCAAACAATGTTTGGTCCACAACTACAAAACCTACTTCAAATTTTAGCTGCCGTCTGCTCCAAACAATCAAACATTACGTTCGGTCTAAGTCTTCCATTTATGATGACATTAAATTTGTTTGATAGTTCTTACCATCTCCTCATTGATGGTACAGAATAAAGTCTTAAGTTTGTATAAAGTCTAACGACTTGTAACAGAATCAGTTCGAGAGAAATTGTACAGAATAAACTGGAAATGATCTTATTTCTCTCGAACTGATTCTGTTACAAGTCGTTAGACTTTATACAAACTTAAGAACCGGTTAACCAAACTTAACCGGGATACATTAACAACTCATAGATGGCTTTTTACACCCCAAAAAAAAACTCATAAAACTGAACATTCTATAAACCAGTTGGGATCTTCCCACGAAGCAGCCTAAATTCAATTACCACGTTCTTTTGAATTCAAAACTTAGAATAAAAATTCAAACTTTGCATCTCCTCGAACACTATATATAAGTAACTACTGAATAAACAAAACATTCACAGAAAATTTAATTATCTGATAAAGAGAAACAAAAAGTTTAATATACAATGATGATGAACAAAGGTGTTTTGGGTTCCATTCTGTTCTTCATGTTGATCGGTTCGGTTCTTGTTGAGAGTCGTCCGCTTGGTCTAACAATGACCGAAGAGAAGAAGCTAGTGGCTGGCTTCTTCGATGGCTTATCACTAGGTTCGATCAAAGGCTCAGGTCCGAGTCCAGGAGGCAAGGGTCATAGTTCCGTGGACCGGAGTGATACGTTTCGATTTGATAAGCACTCCGGTCCAAGCCCAAGCGGACCCGGTCACTAATTTACCAAATCTTTAGTTCAAACTGGGCCGGTTTAAGTGCACATCACCGTGTCTAGGTTCAGAAAATTATTTCATTTATATTGTTACAGTTTTATTAGTCAATAATATGTATACACTATGCGTAGGAAGAAGAGTGGGATAAATCAAGAAGTGAATGTCTCATTCTTTTTTTCCTATCACTAGGATTATCGTTTTGTTAGATCCCATTTGATTATGTACACAATGTGATAATAACTTGGTTTAGGTCAATATGATTTGAATGTAATAATAAACATCAGAGTATCAAAGTGATATGATTATACTTTCCAATTAATAAAGCAAGTTGTATACTTTAAATTCAAGTGATCAATCCATTGTTCCACCACCACAAGATTGATTTTGAGTGTTCCAATGTCCATTCGAGTCCGGTTCAGATTTGGTTCAGATTTTTGGGTTTTCGAATTTATAACTATAGAACATGGTCGGATATGAACAATTTTCGGGTCAGATTCGGTTGGTTTCCATCAATAAATATGTGGAAACTCAAAACAATTACTCGAATATATTTAAAAATATTTGAATTATCGAATAACTCGTAAAAAATCTATTCAAATTAACTAGAAGTATTCGAAAATATTTAAAATATATGTATAATCCAAAATACAAAAACAAAAAAACTATTCAAATTATCCAAAAATATCATAATTAACCGAAATTAAATCAAATTTTATGTTACTTCGTATATTTGTTCTGGTTCGGTTTGAGTTCCGATATTATCCAATACCTGAAATATTTTAACTTAAACCCCACACAAATACTTTTTTTTTAGAATCGGTTCGGATCAAAATCGATTTTCCGGGTCGGGTTCGGATTTCAGGTGAAATGCCTTTTCCTAAATGGCGATGTTAGAAAAAAACTAAGAGACTAAAATTGATGTATTGTGAAAGTCAAGGGATGGAATTGAAAACTAGTCTAATTACAACATTAGCCTTAAGTCTCGTGGATTCAGCAGCAGTTTCTCAGGGTCGTTAGATTCATATCTAGCGTGTACGGCCTCCATTGTAATGTGAAGTGAGATCTTTACCTCTCGCTCTCGGTGACAATGGGAAGCTCGTCGAAGGAAGAGACGGCGAGTGACGGAGACACGGCCAGTGGTGGTGCATCGCCTTCCAACGACGGCAGACTCTTTACCGAGGGCGAACGTGTTCTCGCCTACCATGGTCCTCGCGTCTACGGAGCCAAGGCAAAAAAACATCTCTCTCTAACCTTTCTTAGATGTTCACATAATTTGGATTCTGGAGATTATCGGCTCGTGTTGATTTTGCAATTCCTGTTTTCTTTCCCACTTGGTATTGGTTGTATGCGAATGAAGAATTTGCTGGTTTGATTTCTTGGAATTGAAATTGGGGTTTCTCTGCCAGATTTAGCTTATGGTTTCTTGTAGATTTTGTTAGAAACTATGAAGATCCTGGAATTGAGTGAATTGGGTTTGAATTTGATTGTCTCTCTCGTATGTGCTTTCTGTACTGGATTCATGAAGCTCTTGCGAATTAAGATTGGAATGACTTGTATTGCTTAGTCGCAGTAGATGTTTACAGTTTTTTTACTCTCTCTAAAATTGCACAGTGTGTCAGTGTTGCCAGACCTGATATATTATGTTCAACATTCGATAACAGGTTCAAAAAGTCGAGCTTCGCAAAAAGGAATGGAAATACTTTGTTCATTATCTCGTGAGACCTCTTTCCTATGATCTATTATAGTTGCTATTTCATTCTGCTCAGAGCTTTTGGTTTGCGGTATTAAGTGATACAACGATCTGTGTCTGCAGGGTTGGAACAAAAAGTGAGTGTCTCTCTGCTCTCATGTCTGTTCTGGTTTATGTAGCAAAATGTAGCCATGACATGAATGTCTTGCCCTACAGTTGGGATGAATGGGTTAGTGCGGATAGATTGTTGAAACATACCGAGGAGAATCTTGTGAAACAGAAAGCTCTAGACAAGAAGCAAGGAGTAGAAAAGGGTTCCAAGTCTGGGCGTTCTGCTCAGACAAAAACTAGAAGCTCTGCAGGTGAGTTTAAGCTGTTTACTAACCAATACGGTATTTAATTCTTGTAAGTTTGTGAATGTGAAAGTAAGAGGAACCTTCATTTCTGCTATGGCTTGGACTTTGTTGATGTTTATAGAAGAGTCATTATCAAGAATCAAGATAGCCTATTGATATTATCATTATCTGCTTGAGGCCTGCATTTACATCCACTGAGTTGATCATTTATCCTCACACATTGACCCTTTTGAGAATACACAAACACAATACATAATTGGCCGTCTAAGCTAACTTTAACTATTTTGTCAAACATGCAGACACAAAGGCTGAGAAAGATGACACAAAAAACAATGGTAAGCAGTATATTATTTTTCGGTCACTCTAGAAGTCAAAATTCTCCTTACAACTTCCAAGAAATTGATTTCATATCTGTAAAATTATTTAATCAAAGTTAAGATTAGATTCAACTTAAATTTTCTTGAGTTAAGCTGGTGTATAGATGATTATATTGTCTGTTACAGCTGGAAAAGGCAAGAAGCGAAAGAACGAGTCAGGCAATGAGGTCAGGCCTGTAAAAATAAACTTAGAGATTTACTTGCTTTAACTCCACATCGATAAAATTTCCAAAAGCTTGTACATACCTGTTGGAAGAACTTTCTTGATAAGACAGTAGATGGCTGATGTGTTGTGATGCATTTATACATACATATACAAACATGTTCAGCCTTTCAGATCTTCTAAAATTGATTAGGTTGCTTGTGTATGCTTTTGTAATCTATAGAAGGAAAACGTATCAGCAGAGAAGCTAATCAAGATCCAAATTCCTGCAACACTAAAAAAACAGCTCACTGAAGACTGGGAGAATATTATGCAGAAGGACAAGGTACATCAGTATTCTACTCTATTTTCTGCACATACATTTGCCGCGATGAGAATGGTTATAGAATCAACATTATACTTGAGAGACGAGTGGGAATTTACTATGGTGCTTGTCTAGGTTGTTAAACTTCCTCGTTCACCTAACGTCGATGAGATACTGTCCAAGTACCTTGAACTCAAAACCAAGAAGGATGGAATGTGAGTTCTTTATTCAATCTTGATATATTTTTGAAATTTTTTAGAATTCAATGAAGCAAATTTTCTATGCAGGATAACTGATGCGGTGGGTGAAATCTTAAAAGGCATAAGGTGTTATTTCGACAAGGCATTACCTATGATGCTCTTATACAAGAAAGAACGGAGACAATACCAAGAAGCAATCGTGGATGATGTATCACCTTCAACTGTTTATGGCGCCGAGCATTTGCTTCGTCTCTTTGGTAAAAATCTCAGCAAGTTCTTATTCAGACAGTAAGTTATTGATTCTTGACTACATGTCTGGCTTATTTTCTGCAGTGAAATTGCCGGAGCTTTTTTCATATGTAAACATGGAAGAAGAAACATGGAGTCGCATGCAACAAACACTATTAGACTTCCTCAAGTAAGTATCCTATAACTATGTTCGTTTGTCAGCCGTTGGCGACAGTTTATTGTTTGTTTATCTGCTGCTGCGGTCAGCTTCAGCTGCGAACGACAGGCAAACGAACAGCCTTTATCTAATCTCTCCCTTAAATTCACAATTGGTCTAAAATCTTTACAGGTTCATTCAGAAGAATCAGAGCACTTTCTTGTTAACATCATCAACATATGAATCTGATAAGGTTTCAGATGGTAAAGGTAAAGGCAAAGATGAGTGAGAACAAAAAACCAGGTCCAGAAATTTGTTGTCGGTATAATCACTGACGAGTTGTTGTAACTTTAGCATTCCTTCAAATTTTCTGATGAATTTATAATTGTAAGATACATTTGCTGAGATTTGTAGTTAAATATGAGGGTTTTACAGGAACAACTGTTCAATCAAAATAACATTTTAATATTCAAATGTTCAGAGCCTTGGTCTGAAAAAGAAAAAAAAAAGTATAGATGAGATTATTTATGTGGCTAATGTTAACGGAATAATTATATTGGCTCTCTCTCGCTATCGCTCTGTAATTCTTAGTCTGAAACAAGACGACTCTAATACGCATTTCGTTCGCGAGATCAGAATCAATGGTGGCATGAAAGAAGAAGACGATCGAGCTCAAATTCGTCGACTATGGAACCCGCATCTCTGACTCGTTCTTCCTCTCTTACTAGATTCCCTTACCGTGGCGGTTTAGCTTCTCTCCGACTCGCTCGAGTCAACTCGTTCTCAATTCTTCACCGAAAACCTCTCCCTCTTCGTATCTCTGCTTCCCTTAGTCTTCCGCGACAATCGATTCGTCTACGTGCAGTTGAAGATCACCATCACGATCATCATCATGAGATTGAGCAAGAGCATCATCATCATCATCACCACCAACACGGATGCTGTTCTGTGGAATTGAAAGCGGAGAGTAAGCTTCAGAAAGTATTGTTTGGATTCGCTAAAGCTATCGGATGGGTTCGAGTGGCCAATTTCCTCAGGGAGCATCTTCATCTTTGCTGCTCCTCCGCCGTTATGTTCCTCGCTGCCGCTGCGTGTCCTTACTTTGCTCCTAAACCTTACATTAAGTCTCTTCAGAACGCGTTCATGATTGTTGGTTTCCCTCTTGTTGGAGTAAGGATTCTATAAGCTCTTTGTTAGTTTTAATTTAGCTAGACGATTTAAGGAATTGGTTCCATGGTTTGTGTGTTAGGTCTCAGCATCTCTGGACGCGCTTATGGATATAGCTGGAGGAAAAGTGAACATCCATGTGTTGATGGCACTTGCTGCGTTTGCATCTGTGTTTATGGGCAACGCTCTTGAAGGAGGATTGCTTCTAGCCATGTTCAATCTTGCTCATATCGGTCAGAACTTGAACTTTTGGTAGGATTAGGAGTATGGCTTTGATAATGTTTTCATGACACTGATAGGTTTGAGTCTTTGTCTTGTCATTTTTTTCTGCAGCTGAGGAGTTTTTCACTAGTCGGTCAATGGTGGATGTTAAAGAATTGAAGGAGAGTAATCCGGATTCTGCTTTGTTGATCGAAGTGAATAATGGAAATGTTCCAAACATTTCTGATTTGTCATACAAAAGCGTTCCTGTGCACAGTGTAGAAGTCGGATCCTATATTTTGGTTGGAACTGGTGAGGTCTGTGAAGCTTTTTTAGTTGCTTTCGTTTCTGAAAATCGTTAAATATGTGACCTTGGCACTTTTTATGTCATTGCTATAGTGGTATTACAATCATAGCTGGTTAAGTAATGGATTTCTTTTTTCTATTTAGATTGTTCCTGTAGATTGCGAAGTCTACCAAGGTAGTGCTACCATAACAATTGAGCACTTGACTGGGGAAGTCAAGCCATTGGAGGCAAAAGCTGGAGATAGAGTGCCTGGTGGTGCAAGAAATCTGGATGGCAGAATGATTGTGAAGGTATTTTAATCATATGCATATTGCTTTGACTTGCCTTGATTTGAAGTTCTTAGGCTTATCTTTATTCTATGGGTTTTTTTAACCAGGCCACAAAGGCATGGAATGATTCGACGCTTAACAAGATTGTACAGCTGACCGAGGAAGCACACTCTAATAAGCCCAAACTTCAGAGATGGCTGGATGAGTTTGGGGAGAATTACAGCAAGGTGGTGGTTGTTTTGTCACTTGCTGTTGCCTTCCTAGGTCCATTTTTGTTTAAGTGGCCTTTTCTCAGCACCACAGGTAGATGTCAGAAACAAGTTCTCCATTTTTAACATACACATTACTTTGCAGACTGTGAATCATTTTTGATGTTACAATTGGTAAGGGGCGATCTTTGCCTTCTTTTCTTGGTATGGTCAATCGGTTGGCTTACTTTCTTTGTTGGTTAATGATACAGCGTGCAGAGGATCTGTTTACAGAGCATTGGGACTTATGGTGGCTGCATCACCATGTGCTTTGGCTGTTGCTCCGTTGGCCTATGCTACTGCTATTAGTTCATGTGCAAAAAAGGTATCCTGCTGCAAGTACTATGTATGATTACAACCTTGCTTGCTGCTTGTGCCTTGTGGTCTGCTCCAGTTTGAGTTTTTTTTTTGTACACGTTCTGTTCTAGCAAATTAAGCACACGGCTTTAGAATCTAACGACTATATGCAAGTGTGAAGGCTTTATGATGCACATGCGACTATTTAGTTCTCTTCTGTTTCAATATCCAACTAAAACATGAAGTTATTGGTTTTTTGCTATGCAATTAAGGTATCTTCATGTGTATGTGTGTATAATCCAACAGTTCTGCATTTTTACAGGGAATATTGCTGAAAGGTGCACAGGTTCTAGATGCTCTTGCTTCTTGCCATACTGTTGCTTTTGACAAAACCGGGACCTTAACAACCGGCGGTCTTACCTGCAAAGCAATTGAACCCATTTATGGGCACCAAGGAGTTAATAATTCAAGTGTGGTAACTTGCTGCGTTCCAAATTGTGAAAAAGAAGCTCTTGCCGTAGCAGCTGCTATGGAGAAGGGCACCACGCATCCTATTGGAAGGTATTTTGTTAAACATCTATTGCTGTATACAACTTAATTATCTAAAACTCTAGAACTATTGCAGTTTTTTAATCATGTGCCTCCAGTCATTCACATACAAAATTTATGGGTAGAAATTAATAGTGGCACGTGTATTTAAATAATCTTGTTGGATGATACATTCATTTCAGGTAGTATGTAGAATTGTAGATGTAAAACAGTTTTCGTCCTACATCAAGAAAAATTATTCTTACTTTACTATTTCCATCACCACAAACGGATAGAAGGAAGGGGCATAAGGCAACTTCTAGCACCATAAAGCTCTCTCTGACTCTGTTTTTTTTAGAAATGATACTTCGTTTGGTATGAAACTGAGATAATAAAGAGTACATCTGTTTTCTGATATCTCTGACACATTTGAACTTGCTGCAGAGCTGTGGTAGACCACAGTGTGGGGAAAGACCTCCCTTCTATTCTTGTTGAAAGCTTCGAATACTTTCCTGGTAGAGGCCTTACAGCTACCGTAAACGGTGTTAAGGTGCGACATTTTCCCTTCTAGTTCTTATAGTGTGTGTGTGTGTATTTCTGCTCTCACTCTCATTTGATTTTTTGGCTTTGTTATAGTCAGTAGCTGAAGAGAGTAGATTACGAAAAGCATCACTTGGTTCTATAGAGTTCATTACCTCACTCTTCAAATCAGAAGATGAGTCTAAACAGATCAAGGATGCTGTAAACGCCTCTTTGTACGGAAATGATTTCGTTCATGCCGCTCTTTCTGTTGATCATAAGGTATACTGTCTACTTTTTTGCTGGACCAAAAAACTCTTACCTACTTCACAGTCAGTAATTTCTTTCTCGTGTGACCATTTATCAGTCCGTAAAAACCTCTGTACCACTGAAATTTAAGAGCCTTGCAACTAACTTTTTGCAGGTAACATTGATTCACCTCGAAGATCAGCCTCGTCCAGGTGTATCAGGAGTTATAGCAGAACTTAAAAGCTGGGCCCAACTGCGAGTAATGATGTTAACTGGGGACCATGATTCAAGTGCTTGGAGAGTTGCAAATGCAGTGGGTATTACCGAAGTGTACTGTAACCTAAAGCCAGAGGATAAGCTAAATCATGTAAAGAATATTGCTCGAGATGCAGGTGATCATTACTCTCGCCACAGCTCACACCATTCAAAAACATATCTCAATAATCTGATGATTATATTTTGGTGATTGTTTTAGGTGGAGGTTTAATTATGGTTGGAGAAGGAATTAATGATGGTCCAGCTCTAGCAGCTGCAACCGTCGGGATTGTTCTTGCTCAACGTGCAAGTGCCACCGCGATTGCTGTTGCTGATATCTTACTGCTTCGGGACAACATCACCGGTGTTCCCTTCTGTGTTGCTAAATCTCGCCAGACAACTTCATTGGTAAAAGAAAATAACCTATTGTAGATGTAAGATTGCAGATTTAACAAGTGTTTTATGATGTTGCAGGTCAAGCAAAATGTGGCTCTTGCCTTGACGTCAATATTCTTGGCCGCTCTTCCCTCAGTTTTAGGGTTTGTTCCATTGTGGTTGACGGTATGCAATGTTTTCCATGATTTACCAATCTAATCACCGTGAAAAAAAACAGCTAATCCGCTTTTTTTTTTTTGCGGGATTGATCATAGGTACTTTTACATGAAGGCGGGACTCTTCTCGTGTGCCTCAACTCAGTACGTGGTCTGAACGATCCATCATGGTCGTGGAAACAAGACATAGCTCATCTTATCAACAAGTTAAGCTCACGAGAATCAACCAGTAACAACAACTCTTTAAGCTCTTTAGAGCCTGCACATTAGGTACCTTACTTCTTTGTGTGCTTTGTTTGACTAATACTGCAGAAGCATGAAACTGTTTGTATGATCACATCAATCGTATATATGTTTCATTTCTCTGGATCGTTTGATATGTTTTGTTCTTCAGGTGATTTATGTCACGTGATACATACTTACTCAAGTTTGTGAAATGTTTTTTTGACTTTTCATCAATTTAATAATATCATGTTTTTCTTCTGTATGCATTTTAATGTTCTTTCTTCCTTTTAATTTGAATCACGAAAGATCATATGATTACAAAAGATTTTTGATTTGCTTCCTTCTTCCGTCTCTCTAACCATTGCTGGCTTGGCTCAACATGAAAAGCCTGAAACTTTTATTTTCCCGAGAAACAACGTGAAAAGTTGAAGAGATTCTTTTCTTCTCTCTCACTTATATCACTACTCGATCTTCCCGATACCGATTTGGTTCACTATGAATTCCCTGAACCCGACACGACGGCTGTTTACACTTTGCGGCATACACGAACCACCACCACTTCCTCCGCTGGAACCACCACCGACGTTTCCTCGCTGTAAATCCGCCATGTAAATCCTCACCTCCGTCCTAATCATCTCCTGCACCACCGTCATGAATTCACCACCGAATCCTGATATCCCTTTCTCTTCTTCTACCTCTTCTTTTCTAACTGGAAATAGCGGAGCCGTGTAACCACCGTCATTAACCGTATTCTCGTTTACTTGAGTTGACTCGTTGACTCTAACCGTCTCCGTCTCGCAATGGTTATTCCAAGGGAGAGACAAGCTCAGATAAGTCGGTGGATCTCCACCGGATGTGGCCGTCACCTCCGTCACAGCAGCAGATCTAACCGTCGGTTTGAAAACGTGTGGACCACCGCTAGATTGCTCGCTTACGTCAGATCCAGATGGACTTCCGGGGCTCATATATAACCCAGTAGACACACAACCACCACCGCTCGCCGTACGCTTCAACGGTTGCTCATCTCCTATATTACCGTCATACCCTCCGTTACCACCAAAATCACAGCTTTGTCCTTCAGCGCTGCATTTTCGCTTGAGCGTTGAGTTCCAATGGTTCTTGATTGCGTTGTCGGTTCTTCCATTGAGGAGACGAGAGATCGTTGCCCACTTGTTACCGAACCGAGCGTGAGCACGAATAATCGTCTCGTCTTCTTCCGCCGAAAAGGCACGGTGCTCGACCTCCGGAGATAGCTGGTTACACCACCGAAGACGGCAAGATTTGCCGGAGCGTCCAGGGATAGATTTGCTTATCAAAGACCAGTTTCTCGGACCGTGCTTCTGCACTAGACTCTGCAAAAGATCGTCTTCCTCTGGACTCCATGGACCTTTAATCCGCTCCATATTCTTTCGGGTCGGACCTGACATCGCCGGAACTTTGTATCGGATGTGTTCTGTTTTATTTTTTCACGCGTCCTCTGTTTTTTTGGTCGTTAAAGAAAATGTTTTAAGAGGATAAGAGCAAGACGAAAGAGTATTTATACGACAAGGAGTGGCAAAAGGGTTACCGGTTCTACCCGTTATCTTTCTTATCGATAAACAGAAAAAATATTAAAATTAGTTAAAATTCTGCAGTTTATTACTAGGATATGTGTTATGTTTTGAATTTTTTTAACTGCATAAAAATATCTAACTGATAATTTATTTGTAGGAAACAGAAAACTGTTTTGTCTATAAATAAAGAGATTTTTATTAGTGTTAAACGGAAAAATATGGTCGTTAGAGCATCTCCAATGTATTACACCATTTTTTACACCAAAATGGTGTAATCTCAAAATGGTGTGAGATTTCTCTCCAATGTATTACACCATTTTTTACACCAAAATAATATTTTAATATATTTTTTACTTTTTATTTTATCTTTAATTGCTAATAATACACTTTTAGTTATAAAATTTACAAATTGACCCACTAATTTTTTTTTAATAAACTTTCATAAATTATTATATTAATTAAAGTTAACCATTACAATATAAAAACGCATAACATCACATTTAAATAATAAAACAAAATAGAATTTTATTTATTAATCACCATTTGTATATTTTTTCCAATGATGACCAATCAACACATCTCGAAGTGATAAATGAGTATTTTGATTTTTAATTGCTCTAAATCGAGCAAGAAAATTTTGGAACCGGATTTGAACTTGATACAAGATCCAAATCTTCGTGCATATGTTCAAAGTTAACAAACACGAATTTACCAAAAGAGGGTCGAACAACAACAAAATCAACAAAATCCGTCTCAATATGCTTCATTTGAACAATATTTTAGTGATTTTGGTGGACATGGAACCGATTTACCAGATTATTAAGTTACTAGTCGTTCTTGTATTAATAAAATATTATCTTATTTTTAATTTCAGCTTTTATCTATTTTAAATAAATAATAATTTATGTTTTTATATTTAATTAAAAATATTATAAAATTCTTAAATTTGCTTGACAAATGAATTATTATAATTCTTAAAACCATATCATTAATATTTTGAAGGACTACTTTATAAATAAAAAAGTTCAACCTCAAAATGGTGTGAAAAATGGGATTACACCAAATTTGGTGTAAAAAATGGGTTTACACCATTTTGGTGTCAGAAATGGTGTGGGGTTGGAGCAGGTTTTACACCAAAATAGTGTTTGGTGTAGGATTTGGCGTGGGGTTGGAGATGCTCTTACTAACATACTCGTTACGGTCTTGACTAATTCAGTCAATAAACAATTGATTGATTAACTAATTTAGCGTTTGATTGAGTAATTGTTTAGGCAAGTCATTAATATATTCTAGTTAATAACAACAAGAAAAAAATGTCCACGTTTTGAATGGAAAGTGCGTTTGGGTGGAACCGCGTCTGTGTGAGGTTAACATCTAGCGGGGATAGCAGAGAATCTTCCAGGAAAAACGGTTGGGGACTTGGGATACAGCTGTATATTGACATGTATTATGTAACTATATGTACTTTTGAGTTTGAAATTTGCTTTTTATTCAAGATTAAATAAATATTATTACTAAGGTTGGACGTTTCTAACTGAATGTGAAATCCGATCTGAACATAAACCAATTTAATCCGTTTCTAGGAAAATATTCGAATTTAATTTTAAATCTATGTATTTTGGGTATTAGATAATAATACCAGATGATACGAAATTTAAATGGATATCAAAATAATCTAAAATTATACATAATTTTAAATAATTTTAATATTTTATAGTATTTTGGATAATTTAAATAGTAGTTTTATCAGTTTTGGATAGTAAAATATTTTCGAACTTTTTTGAATATTTATAAGTAATCTAGATAAAATTTATGAGGTTTCATAAGTAATCTAGATAAAATTTATGAGGTTTCGAATAATTTAAATATTATCGAGTATTTTATATTTTGAGTAATTTTTGAGTTTTTATATTAGTTTTGATAATATTGGATATTCACACTAAAAAATAATTTAATTTTAATTTCAAATTAAAAAAAAAAATCGAATCGAATTCGAATGGATATCGGAACATCTAGCCCTAAATTTATTGCTCTTAATTTGAGAGATTTGTTTTCTACTGGAGCGTATCTTCCACTCTCTGTTTAACAGGTGGAGCGTTTTCAACGAATCATTTCGTTTTCGAAATAAAAGCAAAGTTGTGACACTCGCAAAAGCGTTAACTTCTACGTTTGTATCTTTTGTTATTTCATAGTCTTTCATAAATTTGTTAACTTTGATGAAGGAATAAATTTCGTATGTTTTATTATGTTTTTACAAAACAAAATTCTAGAATAATATAAATTCAAGAATGGCATTGAATTTAAAACGCAGAATCCTCAGTGTGTTTATCAACTTAAGAATTTGGTAAAAAGAACTAAATATAGAAAAATGAGAATATGCTGGCAAACACATATTGCTTTCCACAGAATAAGTGCAAAAAAAAAAAGACTACATAGAAGTCAATAAAAAATAGCCGAAAGTGTTATTTGTTTTGTTTATAAACTAATGTGCTGTAATTTGTTTTCAATATATTACACTGCTAGTTGCATGTCACTGTCTTGTGTGTGTTGATATGTGTGGTTACAATAATACACGTTGGACCATTGGTCCAATATCCATATTTACCTTAGCTTGTACACTGTGTTGATGAATAAGAAGTAGATATTGTAGACACTAAACATCAAGTTCTTGGCTTCTTGCTACATGCAACGAGTAAATGGAATAGTTTTACAGCTGTTTATAAACTATAACTGATATTTAGTATTTACACATGCAAGTTGACAGCATCAAAAACCGGTATATCTAAATTAAGTTTCTCACTGACGCATTTTGTTACATCTAAAGTTTTTAAACCAAGCCCTATTCAATCTTTTTTTTGTTTTTTTTTTTTTTTTTGTTAATCCAGGGAGGATCTCAGACCGTGGTCCAAACTAATCTCCCTGGGTCCAGTTAGGCCGCATGCCAGCTTCACATGGGAGGGTTTTCCCTGGGCCTTAGGCCCAGTGCCCGCGTTATAAGCAGAGGAGGCATTTTTGTTTCCGCCTGGAGTCGAACCCGGGTGGTGGTTGCCACCTCAAACCCTTCTACCACTTAGACTACCTCAACCGCTCATCCCTATTCAATCTTTATGCAACTTTTAAATATCTTCTTCTTTAAAAAGAACAATTGTCGCAAATTTTGATGTCTTGTTAGAGGTAGAATTAACACTTTTTAAAAGTCCGAGCCGACAATAAATTGGCTCATTAGGAGAAGCACATTCCATTATAATAAAACTCGTCCAAGAAATTTACGCCAATCTAGAAAAGAAAAAAATATGATTAAAAGTTAATTATCAAAGAAACAATGAAGAAGATTGAAATATATATTTAAAAACTAAGATTTTTTTTTATAAATCTAAATTTAAATTAATTTAAATTGCAACTAAATCAAGGTTTTTATCATAGTTTACTTGATACAAATATATTTTCTCTACAAATAAATCAATCATCTCGTACTTGATTAATTATAGAGCAGATAAATTAAATAATCAATATTTAAATTCTATAATAATAAAACCACCATATTTTTTTGTTATTCTGTTATTGCTTAAATTGTCTTATTTTTCACAAAATTATTAGAACCATCTTAGACTAATTTGTTAATTAGTCTTTGTGAAGCTCATCTTCAACATGTTATATGAGATTCACAAGATTATTAGACCTCCAACTCCAATATTAGTTCCCGTTTAATTACAACCAAAACAACATAAAATCACCCATAGCCTCGCCGTAAAACCGTTGATGTATGCACTAAACATAGCTGAAACCAAAAATAATTGAAGAATGTTAGATATAATCATATAATTATAGAGAGAAGATAAGGATGAAGTTACGGTTAGGTATGAGGTTTTTGGTTCGATTCGATGACTTTTTGACTGAGGAAGCCAGCCTGTATGCCAATATATATGATTATTATAAATTATAGTTATCATTATTATTTTCGTATATATAAACAAATTAAAGGTAGAGTGCAAAAAAATAAGGGCCAAAAAGAGACAGTTGCTGACGCGGCGCAAAACGACAAGATAGATCGCGGGATCATAAGGCTGATGGTTACCACTTTATTTTTCTTTTGGGATATATAGTACTATTATTTTATAATTTGACATATTAAAGAGAAAATAAAATCGGGTACAAATATAATAGTAAGTTATTCGGTTGTAGGTTCTCTCGGGCACACATCCCAAAGCGCCGCCGCCGTCCGTTTTTTCGCAGATCCGTCGCCTCCCCGGTCACCAGCGCTCCTCGCCGGTGCCGGGGAGAGGTCTCTCTTCCGTTGTTTTAGTTTTTCGGCGAGTTCCTTTTCTCCTCCTTGCTCTCTCCGTCGGTTTCGAGTCTCTGCCGCCTCCGTTCGCCTTCGACAGTTGTCGCAGGGTAGTTATGCAGCCGTGATGGGTGGTTTGCTTGCAGTCCGGATCTGTGTCTGTTCGTGGTTGGTGTTTGCAGATCCGGCTATTTCGACGTCGTTGGATTCTCGAATCTAGCGTGTGGTCTCCGTCCCCTCGTTGACGCTCCCTGCCGGCGTATTGGTGTCACGGTTCCTCCGGTGTAGCCGCCGTTCTTGTGGTGGAGCGATGATGTCGTGAGGTTTGATCGGTTCTGGTTATAGCTCGGTTTTGAGTCGTCGGTTTAGCTATTTGGTTTAGAGATTGGTTTCTCAGTTTCTCTTAGCTTCAGTTTGTACTTAGTTCGTGGCTCCTTAGTTTATAGCGGATCTCGGATTGGTGGTCGATGGTCTTTGTTGGTATATTCAAGTTTTTGCAAGGGTTCTAGCAACGGTTTAACTTTTGGCAGGGCCATGGTTCCGGCTCTTCCTTTTGCTGCTTGCTGAGCTAATTCGGTTTGCCCTTTTCCTTGGCTCGGCTTTTCTTCCGCGCTTGCTTGAGGTGTTCGGGTGGAGTGTTTGTGCAGGTTCTGTTGAGGAGTTCGTCTGATGGTTGAGTTATTGTTGCGGGAGCATCTACTTTCTCTTCTGTGAAGCCTTTGGGTTTTACGTGGAGTGCTAAGCGTCGCAGTGGTTTCGGTTTTCAGCTCTTCTCTTGCGAGGAGGTGACCTCTCTTTAGTCGGTAGATGGCTGGGATTGGTGAGCGAGTGTCCGCGTGTAAGAGTTGGAAGTCTTGTTTGGCGTCTTTTCCTCTCGGTGTTCAGGGTGTTGTTCTTGTGCTTGTGCATCCTTCTTGATTCGGGTTCCTTTCTCGGGTTGTGGTGGTTGAGTTGCTGTCTTCTCTCCTCGTTGCTCTTTTGGTCGTCTCTGTCGGGATCTTGGCTGGTGGTGTACGGTTTCGCTCTCTCTTAGCTTAGTAGCAGAAGAGGTTATGCGTGCTCCTGTTCTTCAGTCCAGACTTCGCTTTATTCTGGTTCTTTTGGAGTGGCTTCTGTTGTGGCTTGAAGAGGTAGTGCAGTGTGAGTTCTTTGGTTTCGGGTCCGTCTACCATCACTGTTCGATTTCCGTTTAGTTTGTTTATAGTTTCAATGTTTCGCTTGTTTCCGGCAAGTCATGTCTTGTCTGGCTTAGTCTCCCGGTATCTCTTCGGGCTCTTGTCTCCCTTAATCTTCTTGGGCTATGTCTCCCGTAATCCTCTCGGGCTTTGTATCGTACGTTGAAATCGTTATGGTTTAATATATTAATCATTCAGACGAAAAAAAAAAAAAAAGAGAAAATAAAATAAAATAGAAACAGGCTGTAAATCTCTGCGCCCTTTAACGGCCATTCCCTCACCTGCCGGGTCACCCACCCACCTTTTTTCTTTGTTTGTTTTATTTATATAGAGTATTAGGACTTTCATTAGTTTACTACTCCCTCCATTTCACAATAAGTGTTATTCTGACATTTTTCACACAAATTAAGAAATACATTAAATTTTCTAATATACCCCTAATAAATAATTTGATTTTTAGTATCTTTATTTTTCATTGGTTAATATTGAGATTAAAGTAGGTAATTTATATTAAAAATTGCATTGAAAATCTAAAACGACACTTATTTTGAAACGAGAAAACAAATCTAAAACGATACTTATTGTGAAACGAAGGGAGTAATTAGTAATTAGCTATACTTTTTAGTGATTTAAGTCGATTTTTTTAAAATAAGATAAACACAACATTTTTTTTTAACACTGTCGAGAAGAGTTTATTATATGGGCCAACAGGCCGAAAAACAATTGGGTACAGAGACAAAGAGATGATAACAGGCTGAACAATGGGCTTAAGCTAAAGAAGATAACTTTATAGAAAAACAACGTGGACGTCATCCACGGATCTAAAGACCAAGACGCCACGTGTAAGCCCGATAGTACTACCGGCATGCAAGTCGCCGGCACGGCGATGCGGATGAGTTCGCTGCCAAACGTTACCGATCCAAATCCCTTGTTGTCGCCTGGAACCCGACTGCCGATCCTCACTTCCGTTGATTAACGCCAGAGAAAGGTGTTTGATAGAGAGGAGACCGCCTTGAAGGCAGCACCGTGAACCGTCGCCTACGAAAGACTCCATCGCCGTCTCAACCCAAGCTATTGATCAAGACTGTTCCCACGTTGCGCTTGTCCTCCGCAAGCAGTGGAGCGATGAAGGATTACACCCGCCGAGATTTCAATCGCCGACGACGCTTAAGGAGCCAAAAGCTTCTCCAACGAAATAACATGTGGAAGGGAGATCTGTAAACTCGCGAAAGAGCAAGGGATCCGGCAGTAGGCCGGAAAACTAAATCCCACAAAGAGTGGGAACAAACCATCGGAAACAAATCCGAAGAGATAAACCGGATAACAACCAGCAAAACAGAAAACGAAACCCGAATAAACAAAGAGCCGCTGAGATCTAAGCCTTACACTTACTCCTCTGAAAGATTGAAATCTGAGAAGAGGAGAAGGAAGGAGATCATCAGTGTCTCTCTCTAGAAGAGAGAACCCGGTTTCAAATAGTTGACACAATGGAATGTTGTTTATCCTTAAAAAGAAAAAATAGTTTGGTCTACATTTAAATTAATCCATTATAACTGCTATTTCCTTCAAACTTTTGAATTTTCAACATTCGTCATTTTTAATCGTTTCTGTATCGCGAATTACATACATATCGGCTTATACAACAATTTAGATTTCTTCAACCACCAAGCAATCAAATATGATGAAAATGGTTGTATGCATCTTTGATAAATTGTATATGCAGGGCCGGCCCAGAGGACAAGCCAGCTAAGCCATTGCTTAGGAACACCATTTATTTTTTGTTTTTTTAGGGCCACATTTTTTTTGTTATATGTAATAGGTTAATGGATCTACTATTATATCACAAATGTTACACAATGCCAAACCCAAGATTTTCTTTAATGTATTTATGATTCAATAAAACATGTTTTGTTATTGAATATGTTAAAAGTTTATGACTCTCATGTTATGGGTTTGGTTTTATACATATATTAGGGGCCACAATTTTTTGTTCCGCTTCAGGTCACCAAATTAGTTGGTTCGGCCCTGTGTATATGTAAAATTTTTTATATAAATTATTCATGTTAATAACTCAATAGAGTGTTATTAATCAAAATTAAAATTGTAGTAATTTCGTAGTATCAAAATATATGTTGAAAAACTTACTAGTTACTAGGACAGTCGTATTAAATGAAATAAATAGTCAACTATGTTCGCTTTGACCCCAAATAAGTCAACTATGTTTGTTTTTGTGAGCGTAGAATTGTATATGAATGGATATTAAACGGATTGTCGATATGGATATTATTTAACCATAAAATTTATGGTGTAGTCAATGTGGAATGCATTCAAAGATCAACCACCAACGTTAGAAAATTCGCAAATATCATGCCCATAAAATCCATCTATCTAAAGAAGCTCTCACATGCATACTTAGAAAAACCGGATTTTAGGCTAATATGTCTATAATAAAACCGCTCGTATGTTGATTAATCGCAAACATAAATCGTTGGATATGGGTTTAGCACATATCCATAACTTCATAAAAAAAAAATTATCATCTCATCAAAAAAATGTTGGTCCAAAAAACAAACCCACTAAAAAGTCAAATAGTCCAACATAAAGTTAGATCTTTTACATTCTAAACAGATTTTCCACTCTTCATTTTTAGACATCTTGTATTCTGTGAAAACTCCAAATTATTACTATAAAACTATAAGTCCGAATAACATTTAGAGAGCACTTAATTTAATGGACTCCCACCTCGTTCATCCTATTCATTGTTCGGCTACGACTTTATTATTAAAAGAACAGTTTTCGATCTCATTTAAAGTTTATTTCTCATCTTGTTAGTTCAGATTTATTTGATCGTAACCTAAATCATTTGGACCAGATCGAAATTCCGTAACAACATAAACTCGGTCAAACTGTTACATCTACACCTAATTAAACGGCTAAACCATTTATACTTACCTAATGATTTCTGAAAATATGGACGTATCATGTCTCATCACTTATGTAGGCGATAATATTATTTATCACCACCATATAGACATAAGTATACTTAATTTTCACATATATATTACGTAACTTTATGCTAGTTTCACCAATCATTCCACAGTGCAACGCATTACTTCAGCTACAATCACACAACAAGCACCAGTTACAAGAATCGATCGAGTCTACATATTTAAAGTGATTAAAACTAGGATCTGTCAAGTGTACGGCACCGTTAAGACACTAAGACAGCCGTGTGATGCAGAGCACGAGACACATGCTCCGATGCTTATGGAAGTTTCTTGCGAGCTTCCTACTTTTGTCACGCCATTTAAATAATTTGATTTATTACTTAAAAGTATTCCAAAGAATCATTGAGGAAAGAAAAAAACGGGATAGGATTCGGTCAGAACTAATTGTTTAATTACTGATCCCATAATTGTGTATTAAGAATAGGATTAATTGAGCAAACCAAGGGAGACAAGTTGTGTATTAGGTAAGTTAGTGAACCAAGGGAGACAGATGGACAAAACTGTGTAGTTAATGGAGATACGGTAAGAGATCTTCCGTTCTAGGTACATCGTACCTATGGCCTAATTTGTTCTCTAATTTCAAGTATTATTAGGGCTCGAATGGCAAATACGATCACACTAGACTAATTTAAGTGCAGATCAAATCATTTTATTTTTGGATAGACAATAGTCCGATGCGGATCATACTTATTTATTCATAAAATTGGTCTGCACTTAGTCCGCAGCGGACTGCTTTTACTTTTCTTCTGTCCGCACTTTGTAAACCAATTATAATAAATGATAAACAAAAGCGATCTTGACCGCTCGCGGACTAATCTTTTTTAACTGTTTGCGAACTAATTCACCTTAACCGCTCTTACCATTCAAAGCTTAGTTTGTTTGCTGTTAAATTAGTACCAAATAATCACTTCCATAGAAAACATAAATCAAACTAGTTTGCCTATTCTTATTTAGCTCTAATATATACTTCTAAACGATTCGACATAAAATTACTAAACCTATTAACAATTGTAGTTATGGTCCGAAACTCTATAGTCTTATGGTAAAAAAACAGATTTGTGACGTTACATTGCCTTGAATTCGATATATTTGTTGCGAGAAACTACAATATATTGTCTTAGACATCCGTGTGGATATGGATTCTTACTTTTGATTCATTTATATATCCGAAAAGTTTATATGTGAGTTGCACCTCTTCTTAAAAGTTAATTTGACTATTTGTTACCCTTGTATTAATAATAAAAGAAAAACTAAAATTGTGGTAAGTGATAGCAACAAGTAATTATTCTTTTTTTTGGACAAATAAGTAATGATTCTTTTAATGTTCATTTTTAGCTGAAAAAAACTATATGTGGACATTATCACCCCCATCAGGTTGTTCATGACCCATCCACACTGAAACGTAATACATCCTAAATTTTGTTGAAGAAGAAAATGCATGTGATCAGTCGTATATTGGAGTTTCCCAAAATAGCTTACAAACACAATCTTCTATAATTATAACATTATTCCAGGTTCATTGTATGTTTTGAGACCAATCATATCAATGTTTATTCACGCATTATTAGTTTCTTAACCTTTAATCCAAATCCAGTAATCCAAAATTAGAGATTTGTTGAAACGATATTGTCTGGAATATCTCGTAACTGGGACCTAACCAATTAAGATCCACGAGCTCCTTCAAGGAATGGAATATTATTAGGTAACCGTTTTTTTTTTTAACACTAGTTGCATTTATTTGATGGGCCAGATGGATCAAGATTACAGAGGCAAAAGATTGGGCCGAAAACAGAAAGCCCACTGAAAAGAAAAAAACGTGGCATGAACGCCACGAACAAGACCCAGAAGGCGCCACGTGCCAGCCCGAAGAAAGCTCAGTCATGCATCACCGCCAAACGGGGAGAGAGACGCCGCCGGTGGCCACAACTCCAACCGCTGCATGCCCGAAACTAATCCGGGGATCTTAACCACCGTAAAGATGCTCCCTGAAACGAATACCGAGAGAAGCGCACAGCTCCAAGCACCGCCGAACCACATCAGAACCGAGGGAGCTCCGCCGCCGTACGACCACAGTAGTGGCTCGGACTTTGCCCATCATAAAGCTCTGCCTCCGAGAGCAGATGGAAGCCGCAAAGAAATTAATCCGCCGGGAAAAGGTGAGCACGAAGGATGATGAAGAAAATCATCGTAATTAGGGAGGTGAAAAGCGACGGAGGAAGATCGAGAGAGACTCCCGAGAAAGAGAGTCGATATGTACACCCAGATCCGATGACATCGGAATTATTTAGAACCAATCGGAAAGCATACAAAGCCATATCACACGCAGAGAAAATACGATGCTCGATCGGAACCAACATGAGATGGGGAAAAAGATTTCTCACTCGAAGACATAGAGGTGAAGAAAGGGAAAGAGAATCAGAAAAAACCGTTTATGTTTGTTTAAAAAATTAAGATTCCTGTGATTTATTTAAGAAGAAAAATGAGCTTACTATTTTTCACCGATTAATTCTACAAATGCTACCATTGCACGAGCACGAGAGGACATATGTATTTACGTGTACAATACTTTCAACAATGAAGGCTCGTAGCGTATTATTTTCCAAAACAAACATAAAACTGTTTATGGTTGAAGAGATTTGAGAATGTATTGATAGCACTTTATCATAGTTAGATTCTTTTTAAATATGAGAACATAACATGTGAAAATCAGAGTTTAGATCCAATTTGGCGTAAGCCGTTTACTTGTTAGTATGGTAATAAGCAATTCGGTTATCCCTAATATTAGTCAAAAAAAAAACATTTTGAATTCGGAATAGACGATGTGATAACTAATTTACTCTGTAACGCATCAATATGTTTTTTTTATCAAAACTGATCAGATCAATCGATATAATATACTATTTTACAAAAAAACATAAAACACTAATCAACTTTCAACCGCAGAAAGCACATACGAGAAACGATTTATCATGTGACGGTGGCGACGCGTTTAAGCAGACACACGTGCGACTTGCTTCCCACCGCTCCGACAAGTATACTGAAGAGATAATTAAAAAATATGGGCGGACAAATTTGACCATACGAAAGTCGTATACTGGCGTGGTACGGATGGGTATAAATGTCATTTAGGGTAATGAAATCTTGGAACTGTGAACTAAAAGAGATATCTTCCCATTGATATGGTTGTTGGGTTTATTGATACGACGCACGTGAATACTTTGATCCCCACGTTCGATATATTATATGATCCAAACTTATGAATTTTGTAGGATAATGACGAAAACTTAATATGTGGTTAACATTTAGACCCAAGAAAATTTAATCTGCGGTTTTAAGATGAATTATGGGACCAATAAAGAAAGTACTAATGCGAAATTAGAAACGCTTGCACGATAAGTACGAGTTTGATTATAATCAGAAAAAAATAAAAGCCGGTTACATGCATTTTCTTCTATATGTCTAAAAGGGAAAAATATAATATTATTGTAAAATGTTTGTGGTTTTAACGATGCCAATATATATAGGGAGTTTAGTAGTATCGTGTTTCTTTTTATTCCCGTTTTCTATTATTTTTTAAAAACTTTATATCGGTAATTTTGTTTAAAAGGTTGATTCCAGAAATTTTATTATGTCGATTTTAATTATTTCATAATATTAGAACATTGGTTTTTCAGTTTTTTTTTTTAATTTTTCCTTTTTCATTATTTTGTAATATAATATTGATAGTCAGATTTTATATTGCATCTGTTCCAGTTTGTTCCGGTTTGGTTTTAGCTGTGTAACCATATTTTTTTAATATAATGATTTTTAAGACAGGAATAAAACGATACCAATCATTGCTTGTAAATTACATTAGCATATTTAACAGCCGTTTTCTACATGTAAATGCGAAGATGAACTTTTACTTTGACCACTATATTGTGTGCCTGTTTGGTCAACAAAACGTTGATATCAATACTCGATAAGTGTGACTTCTAGTCTAGGCGAGGTCAAAATTTAGGATATATTTCGTCGGTACATGAGTTTTGACATTTGATAAATTGTACTGTTGTATAAAGTTGACGCAAGTACGTCTTGAAATAGTCCATATTTTGATCTACAATTTTTTTTGCAAAATTGTAAATATTATTATAAAATAAAGTGTAAAGATTACAAATTGAATTATCCAATAAATAACAATTAATAATTGGTTTCAAGGCAAAAAAAAATAAAAAAACATGAAAACAAATTCAATCGATATTTTAGGATCTTTAGTTTGGTAGCCTAAAATCCGAAATAGCGATACATGCTTGTGAACTTAAAGACTGAAGAAGAGGCGCACGGCTAAAAGCGAAATCGAGAAAGGATGGAAAACGCTCAAATAGAATTAGGGAGTGGTTTCATTCGGCAACCTGAACAAAACATGTATTAAGATTACAGTTCACTTGTGCATCTCGTTTCATCTGTAATTCTTTAAAATGATCAAATGAAATATGTATAGTAAATAGATCGAACTTTAAATGTAGTGCATTTAAATTCCGTCTCTTTATCACTACACCAAATATATTTGATATAAACTTCAAAAGTAGTGTTAACCGTATTTGTTGTGTTTTAATACGTTGTGTCTCTCTTATTTTAATGTTAATATTAGTTTAAAATGATTGATTATTGAGATAATATTAATTAGTAGGCTATAGGTCTTAATTTTTTAGAGAATATGTGAATATTGTTCCACATTAGAAATTAAAAAGATTTACTAATATAGAAAAGATTTAGGCTAATTGATTTATTATCGATTGATTTTAAGTTGAAACTTATAGTAAACCTAAATTGACATAGTATCATAATTTGATTTATATATTCTATGGTCCAAAAATAATTTATATTTTTGACAGAGTTAATCTATCATTACCAATTTTTATGTTTTACTTATAAATTGTTATCAAAATGGTAATTTACGTAATCATAATTAACCTAACGATATGCATCCGACTAATATAACCGGTCACGATATAAGCTTTATTGTTTTTCTTCGGTCAAAGAAAACAGAGAGATTCATCCACACCAGCCACTATTGTTTTCCCCCAAAGTCAAGAGTGTTTAAACTTCTTGTTTAATTTGCATTATTGCTCCCTTGGCAAAAAGGCACGTGGAACACATGCTGACATTATTCCATCATCCTTTGACACTTGTGTGTTTGTGCCTTAAAGATTAGACTGTTCACGATTCATTCATGATTGATTCATGGCTAAGAACAAGAAGGAAGATTCGCAGTTTATGATAACATTGATAAAATACCATAAAATAAATGATTCTTTCCACTAGTTTCAAGCTTTCAAGATAAGCGTGTCTTTGCGGTTTATTAAAATATTTAAAATGTAATTTTAGATTATATAGATTTTGATCGGTAATAACCGATTATTTTATTAACAAATAAGTTTGGTCTAAAATAAATTGTATTTTTTTTTAGTCGGCAACATATTATTATTCAAAGCTCAATGGACAAGTACAAGGAAAATACAAGACTGTAGTATTTAAAATTACACAAGGTTAAGTTGGGCTACGTTTCAGGCCCAAAATCTAATGAAACCGAACGAGATTTGCGAGGTAAACGACGCGTAAAGACGTATCAGATTGCCGAAAAATGCCACGTGTTGAGTGCTGAAAAGCGGCGACCATGCAAATCGTCGGTGAAAATTCCGACCACCAGAGTCATGCCATCATCGCTACAATTGTATTTCCTCCTGATCTAGACCATCAAACCGTCAAAAATCACTGCATGAGAAAAACGAATTGTTCCCAATCCAAACAAAACCACTAGTGTCGATGCGCTTCATTGACAAGTAATTCATCGAAGAATTAAACACCAAAGCTAAAGAACCGTCGGACCCGTTCAAACTCGATCGGACAGAAGAATTAAACCGACCAAAGCGTCTGGGGAGAAAAAGAAAAAGAAACTCGATCTACAGCGGCTTGGCAGGAGAGCACAATGGTAAGATCAGAAACGGACCTTATGTCCGGATTTGTATAAAGCCGAGTCCGGATACAAGCCGGAAGAGACTAGTCGGCGAGTCTCCATCTCTATGAATAAGGGAAAATCGGAGGAGGAAGGCCGCCGAAGCTTATTGGCGGAGAGGAGTCCGCAACCAAACAGAAAAAGGAGACAAAAAGTATATTACAACCGGACCATCGGCTTAAGGCCGATGGCCGGAAAAAAAAAAAACAGAAATCGCCCTTAAATCATTTTTGTAGAGAGAAGGGAGAAAAAAAAAAGAAAGGTGTAGTTCGTCTAGTTAAAATAAATTGTATAATATGGTTTAATCTATATCTATATTTATTTATTGTAATCACTGCTACCGTTCAAATCCATTTGTTGTTGGTGAAATAACACAAATAACTTGGATTTGCATTAACTAACACTTGAAGTCTAAGCATTATGTGTAGCTTAATGATATAATTTCAGATTTGAAATGTTGATATCGTCTAAGATTTGATGACCAGAGTATATATTATAATGACATTAATGATAATTATTGCCCTATCGTACGCCGTATGTTGTGTCGTACCAAAGCCTCCCTTTATTTATTTTAGCTTGTTCTTTTTGGCTATCTTTTTCTACAAAACGAAAGTAAGAATGCTTCGGGCCGAAGTAGTTCATAAAAAACCCTTTTTTATTTTATTCGATAAAACAATGTTAGTGATCCATTATCCATCGCTTTGATATACAGGTCATAGTGGACTATTGTTATTATATTAACCTCATCATTCTAGATTCACAAAATACCCGTTTATTATATAGAACTATACACACACTTGTGCAATGTGCAAGTTAATGCATCTAGTGTCGGTCATAACATAATCGGATGAAATATTAGTTTTAAACCCTAAATTTTACATAACTAATATTATTAAAATTTATATTAAAATATTTATAATCCATTAAATTTCATGACCGATCCTAAATATATCACTTATCACCAAAAGTACAGACTTTGTTTAGTGACTCCAGATCGCGTTTCATATACTTAATTATATGTTTGAGTCTTTCTATTAGTAAATAAATAGAATAGTGGATACAATGTTTATAAGCAGCTTTTAAATTAATCTCTCTAGTTATATTTTGTGGTAGCATTTCATGTAGTTATGAATTTTACAACCACTGCTAAACAAATCGTCCACTTACGAAATATATTATATATATTTTGAGGATAAAGCTGACAATGACTATGTCGAATGTCCTCATTGGCGAAAGCTAACATTCATATAATAAACGAATAGTTTACGTTTGTTATAAACGGGGAGCTTTTGTAGTGCTAGGAACAAAAGTAAATTGATTATAGAAAAAAGAAAGGCCGTAGAGGAGAATGTTAGCTTAAAAAGCCCAATATTGTTGGCAATTTGTGCATGGTAACCTGTTATCGTTCGTCCTTCCAAGTACATCTGCATGAGTGCATGGCTGTTATTCATGGTTTGATTATATAATGTTTCCATTTAGCTTAAGGTGTAATGTAACCACAAATTTTCGTGAACAAAATGAAGGATTGGACCTTTGAGGGCCATGTATATAAATTTTGAGATTATACTTCGGCCTCTTAATGTTTAATTAAGTTGAGCCCATGCTTAAATATTCTTCCCAAAACGTTTTTGTGTATGTATACAACGATACACACTCTTATTGCTTGAATGCAAATAATATTTAGCAATTTCCAAGTCAATTTGTGGACAAAGAACACACGAATAATAGACTAAGTGTTCACATAGATAATTATTGACGGATAACATACCTAGTAAACACAATTTTAAGAGTTTATGTCGACAGTTTACATAGGTGTCCACCTTATCAACTATTCGTGGACACTACCACGATCATATCATATACTAGAAGTTTCCGATGGACAACAAGCATAGCCGGGAATGAAACATTGGTCTTGCCTTCTAAAATTTTTGGAGCTAATATACAAATAATTTATAGCTCCTAAATTGTTTAAATTTTTTTTATTAATATTTACACTAAAATGTTTATGGTCTCCAAAATCTCGGAATCGGCCATGTCTGCTCAAGTAGCCAAAAATCCACACGATCAAGAATCTGTGGACGCGCATTACAACTTGATTCCACTATCCACCCGAAAACAATATTCGTTTGGTCATCTACTATTCATCCAAAACGTCTATTCGTGGAATGATATAGTCTTCCTTCTCACTGTTGTCAAGTCTCCGTCGTTCACTGTGTGAATTATTAATTAATGTTTTTATTTGTTTTAGTCAATTTGATCTTCTTACTAACTTGTTTCAGTGTATAAAAAACCTTGTTGTTCGAGTGTGTACCGTATTCCATCATTGGCAATGATATAAACAATATGGAAACTTTGATGATTTGGTTCTGTCCATACTTCGATATAATAAGATCAACCAGCGACCAATGCTGTTAAGAAATATATATATTTATATTATATTTTCTTAATACATAAACAAGCAAAGCAATCTTTGAATGAAATGATATTGACCAACATAGGGATTTAGACAGATTATAATCCCTATGGTGAATCAAATATTTTGTTCTTTTGAAATAGTACATACATACAAACAATAATATGATACTAAATTCAGTGATAAGTAACAATCCCAATCTGATTACTGAGTTTCTTCAAACACTGCTGGTTCCACGAACCGGGTTTGGACTGTGCTTAACCGGATACGAGGCTTCATTCGCAATCCCACACTTGCCAGACTTCGACTGAGCCAAGTTTCTCTCCATCCTAATGTAACCATCCTCGCCCCAACGCGGACCCCAAGAGTTCCTTACAATCCAATAGTCTACGCCATTCTCAGACCCATAACCAACCGCCACCACAGCATGATCCAGATTTGTACCACAGTTTCCAGTGAAGATTCCCTGTCAACAAGAACCAAAACCAGTTACTAAAAATCCAAAACCCGGTTTGATTACGTAAACTCTATCCGATCGATCTGTTTTATAATAAGTGTCGTTTTAGAGTTGTTTTCTCTTTTCAAAATAAATGTCGTTTTAGATTTTTCGATGCAATATTTTTTAATTTGTGTGAAAAATATTAGAATAACACTTATTATAAAACGGAAAGAGTACAAATCAACCCCTCCCCACGGTTAAAGATCGGTTAGCTTACGGATTGGTAATGTTGGAAAACCCTTCCACCGGCTTCAATGGCAACACTCACAGGCTGGTATGAAACCGCTCTCTTCAAAGCGGTTTCATCGTTAGTAGGAACATCTTCGTAACCATCAATAGTTACAACTCTTGAATTTTTCTGCAAACACAAAGAATCAGATTTTGCAATTCTTAAAATGTAAAAAAGAAAAACAGAGTTGCTCTGTTTAACTCTGTTTTTGTTTCCTTACCAAGAAAGAATTGCATCTGCCATTGGATCCACGGTAAGGATAATCTTGTTCGGTGTTTAATCCGCCGTTTTTCATGATGAACTGAAAAGCGTAATCCATTAAACCGCCGTTACAGCCTTGGTTGTAGGAAGTGTCGCAGTCGACAAGTTCTTGTTCGGACAGAGATATGAGTTCTCCTGTTACGATCTTGTTTATACCTTCTACTGCAGCAGCTGTTGAAAACGCCCAACAGCTTCCTGTTATAGATCAACACACAATATACAAAATGTTAAGATCAATACTCAATACACAACATCATGTGTTACATGCTAAAGTATGTTTAGTTTTAGATGATACAATAACATTTGTAAATATAAACACAAAAGCTACAAATTATCTACGTTTTTGGAACTTAAAAAAATAAAGTTAATAACTATGGGTTCGAATGGTAAACAACGGTTACAATGGACTAATTTAGGTACGGACTAAACCACTTTATTTTTAGAGTGCACAATACTCCGTTGAGAACCCAGATTATTTGTTTATAAAATTGGTTAACACTTCATCCCTAGTGCATGCCTTTATTTATATTTGTCTACATTTTTCTAAATCAATTATTATGAATGATAAATAAAAGCAGTTTTGACCGCTCGCGTACTAATCTGCCTTGAACGTTGTTACTATTCAAAGCATATATAAAGCGGTGGAAGCTTAGTCATCGAACATGTAAATACATGACCAAATCAAAATATTATGGGCCATGCCCAAAATTTTCAATATAAACCTAGTTTGTGTATATATAAATTCTGTTAAGTCTAATACGGAGCTTATACAAATTTAATTACGTGTGAAGCATGTGATATATTGACGTTAAATACTCAAATAGTATCATTTAGCTTAAAAAAGAAAAGGAGAAAATTTATTAATTACCGCAAGTTCCTTGGTCTTTAACGGCATTAACGGCTCCTTTCTGTCTCCAATCAACCGTCTCCGGCAACGCCTCGTTGTTTTCTGCGGCTGAGTATTTCCGGTTAACGTTCTTGGCCTTAGCGATGCGGCGGGCATGCTCGGTTCTTGCTCCGAGGTATAAACTCCGGTACTCATCGTTAGTGAGATCAGCGAATTTGGTGAGACCAAGCTTGTAAGTAGCGTTCTTGTTGTTCTCGTTGTGTTGATCGATAAATCTTAGGTTGTCTTTGAAAATATTGAATCTCTCGTCTTGTTGGTTGATGATACCGTTGTTGTGGTTAGTTTTCCCGTGCTCCGCGGACCATTGTAAGTAGATGGATCTCACTTCTTCATCGGTTCTCCACGAACCATCCGATGGAAGATTGAGATGGTTGTTATTGATGATGGATTCATCACCGGAGGCTAATGAAACGACAACATAAAGGATAAGTAGATAGAGGATTTTTTGTGAAGCCATGTTTTGTGTTTGGTTGGTTGGGTGTTCTAGTTTTGATAGTTGGAATGGCTTGATTTTTTTGGAGGGATGAGTAAACTGTGGAACTATTTATAACGAAAGTTCTAGTATTTTAATATTTCAAGTTGGTATACTTTTATATTATAAAAATGTAATAATGGACATGCAAGATGGTGGACGATTCAAATGGACTATATGAATGAAATTAATTTTTAAATTTATCATTTTCTTCAGTTTTTCCACTTAAAGAGCATTGTGTATGTGTGTGTAACATGGGGGATATA
Source organism: Orychophragmus violaceus (assembly GCA_030180135.1). NCBI lineage: Eukaryota > Viridiplantae > Streptophyta > Magnoliopsida > Brassicales > Brassicaceae > Orychophragmus > Orychophragmus violaceus. Next base: position 2,266,957 of record CM058239.1, read on the forward strand.
TTTTTGTACTTTATATATATATTTTTATATTTGGATAGTATGTCAATATGAAAAGAAATACACTTCACAGATCTACATAATAGTCATATTCGTTTCGTTGTCGCAAATTGTTGTTCATTTAGAGACGCTGCATTTACCGTCGTTGTTGCAGGTTATTGTTCATTTTAAAGATATAATCGTCATCACAGCCGCAAGCCACTGCATTTAATCATCACATTTAACTGCAAATATCTGTGACAATCAAACGAATATAAATTACCGTAGTCGCAATCGCAATTACAAATATTTGCGGCTAAACATTGAATTTTCCGGTGTCTGAAATTTCAGACACATGTATCTATGACAACTAAACGAACACAAATTGTTGTCAAAGCCGCAGATATCTTCGACAACTAAACGAACAACACTAATAGATGTTAATTTTATTCAAGCTATGCTACTTTTACTATTATTAGAGCATGGCCATTGAGGTATCTTAAGGCCCGGGTTCTTAACTATTCACGTGGGTCCCACGTGAATAGTTAAGAACCCGGGTCCTAAAAATCCTTATTTAAGAACCGGTTCTTACACTGTTCATGACACGTGGCGGTTTATCATTCGTCTAATTTTTTTTTTCGAATTTTTTTTTTTTTTACACTTTTTCCAAAAAAAAAAAAAAAAAAAAAATTTTTAAGAACCCCCATAGGGGGTTCATTGATGGTCATGCTCTTAGGTTTCTACATTAGTTTTACTAGTGAAGGGCCTTTCTTCTGAATCTCACCGTCTAAGCAGAACTTGTGGTGCGGCCGACCAAGAAACAAAGAACTAGGGAAGGGCAACACAATTCACCTTCCCCTGCGACATATGCATGCATTTTACCATAAGTTCAAACTTCAAATATCTATGGAAACCATTCGTCTGTAATTCAAATCGTTTTACTATTCTTTTCTATTTCTGATGGAATTATCTCGTAGATTAATTGTTATTTTCTTTCGTCTCAGTAATAACACCATTTTTATATTCACATAAGAGTTTGTTTTTTCTTTCTTTTCCCATGCATGGTCTCGAGATTGGTGTTCATATAACAATATGAAAAAGTTTGTCATTGCTTACGACTTACGTAGTTATTGTTCACTTCAGATATTTTGAATCTAGTTAATATAATATATAATAAGTGAATATGTTGAACATATATAGAAACAATTATTTTTCAGGCGGTTAGAACCATATTGTGAGCCGTTTATTTTTACTTTTGAACGTCACTAATTAATTGCGTAACAAACGATCCTCTTCACACCGCGTCAGTTTTTTTGGCTGCAGACCACATCCAATAAGAGTCGCAAATAGTGAGCTTTTCAGTTCCGGACACATGGGAACAGGAACATGAATACCACTGAATCTGCCAGATATTTCGAAACAGAATGATGTCACTTGAGGATCAAGTTATTACGAATTAGCTGCATCTTTTTGGTGTGATTAGTTTCTTTACGTCGAATTAATTAAATTTGTGTATAGTATCAATGTGTATGTGTGTGTAAATCCAGAGGATCTATAATGTGGACTTATTAGTAGGTTGTAAACTTAAATCCGCATACATGCATGTTAACAATATGGTTTGAGAACCGTAAGGTATGAGACGGACGAAAGCTAGAAAACAAAGAATATAAAGAATAGTCGTTACTCTATGGCTATGCATTATGCATATAGTTTTATTAATATCTAGAATCTTTACCTTACAAAAATATATAGAAATAATGTGATCATCTTTTAGAAATAGTATATTTAAGTTTTATTTATAGACCACTAGAAAATATAACAAATTTATCTTTTAATCTATTTTTGTCATCAAAACGGAAAATAATATTATATGAGGAAGATCATTTATCTCAAAACGGAAAATAATATTATAAATATATCTATAGAGCTCTGTATATTCAATATATATGCTAATACATAGAAGAAAAAGAATTGAAGATTCATAGAAGAATCTTGAATGAATGGGTGGATGTGATGATCCCATTTTACGGCAGATTCTCTTGTCATGAGGCGGTGCCCATACTGGCCGTTGAATTTGACCCTTTTTCATACATTATGAAGTGATTTTATGTACAAGAAAATGATGATTGGAGGAAATGGGAGGCAAAGATGTGTCTTATCCAAGTTTCAAACCCAAGTGGTGGCTTTTGATAAGGTTTAAGAAACAAAGTGTCACGCTCGTGTTTCTGACAAGTGACAACTAAAGGTGATCGTTTCTGTTTTATAATTCTGTTCAGTTTTGATGTCATTCTGTATGGGCAGCTATAAGCTACGAAGCATATAAAAAAAATTAACAAAAATGGGTCAATTTGCAAGATAACCATATTAAGTTCAATAACACAGGTAAAGCTCTCTCTTCGTTCTCCATCCTTATCTTTCACGAAGAGAGATTCAAGGCTTTAAGCGGCTTTGGGTGTTTTGGTTCCGATCCTTGATCAGATTTTGTTGTTTAATATCTCAATCGATCTTCGTTCGGATTACTCCGGCGGATTGAATCGATTTCTTTTGGGGTGTGTTCGTTTCCGATTTTCGTTCCCAATAAATCCGGTGTTGTTCGATGGCGGGCTAATCCTCTCCGATGTCGGGGTTTACCGGTGTACTGGTATGTCGCTACGATCGCGCTTCCTTCTCTCTCTTTGCCCACCGTTTGTTCCCTGTTCTCTCTCAAACATGTTTTAGTTTCCCCTCTCACCGGGATTAATATCGTCTTTGACCACTGCTCTTGAGGAAGAACTTATGGTGGAAATCGATAGGTTTCTTAATCCTATCAACGGAGGCGCCTCCTTGGGTCTGGTGGTTTCCGGCGGGCTTGTAGTTACTGGTTTTCTCTTCATGCAGGTGATTTGCGGTTGTCTGGGATGCGCTTGATCGGCGGATGGTCTTCAACGCCTGCAAAGAAATGGTCTGATTCAGCTCGGCGGCGTTCTTCCTCCACGTTCTCCGACTGGTTTCCGGCGGGTCTTCATCGTCTGACACGTGGAGCGGTTGCATGTCTTCCCATGTGCAGCAAGCGCCATTTGGCGCTCTTATCTTTGCATTGGGCTTTCTTTGGGCTTGTATCTGTTTTGTTGTTGGACAGTTCCTTGTAGGGTCTTGGCCCATTCGTACTTTTAAAAGGTCTTGAACCATATATAACACTGTTGACAAAAAAAAAAAAAACTATAAAGCATGGAAGTTTCACTGACTATTAATTATTTGATTTTCGCTTAAAATTTTGAATTAATACTACTAAAATATTGTAGAAATTAATAAACTATAAAAATGTAATTTCTTAAAAATATGTGATAATTATTTTATATTAGAAATTAGAAAAATATTAACTAATATATAAAAATTTGAGTTAATTAATCTATTTATCGTCAGTTAATTTTAAATTAAAATCTCAGAAACTTAACAAATATGAGAGTCTAATTCACACAATTTCGTGATCCGTTCCAAAAATGGTCTTTGTTTTCAAATTTTAGGATTGAAAATCCCATAAAAAGTTGGACTTAGTTAAATTATGATGTATTAGTAGTATAAATTTCACTTTCACAAATAAGATGAATTTGATCTAATTAAAGGGCTGTGTTTGGTTTATTTTCACTCCTATCCGGTTTGGTTTTATTTTCTCTTATTTGAAAAAAAAAACATATCAAGTAGTAAAGCCAGAGTTCATCTTAGATATGTTTGGTTTGGTTTGGTGTGATCCAAATTTAGTTTTTACCTTTACTTTTAGCAGAGTCTATTGTATACCACCAAACTTACACTTAAACCCGGCTGAAATAGTGATACTTCTAGCTAGTCACCTGCTTAAAATTTGGTTCACTAGCTTTTATTTCTTTGTTTTTTCTCTCTCTTAGATGTGTTTAAACATCTTGTGTTTCCTCTCTAGAATTCAAATTAGGTAAGGAAGCGAGGAAAAAAAAAACAGGTAAAATAAACCTAATCCGAAGAAAATAGATGTTAAAAATGTAGTAACAAAAAACCCTAACTGGAAGAAACCGACTGATACCGATTCTAGTTATAAAATTGTCAAAGTACACGAACCTATAGGCTATGAACACAGTGCTAGTTAAGAAAATCCAAAAAGTTGGGGTGGTCTTGGGTCTAAAGACATGTGATCTTCTGACAAAACCGCCCTACTCAGTTATGGATCTGTCTGCAGTCTTTGTCTCCCTTTCGATTCTCTTACTTCTACAGCCATTTAAAATGATTCTGTTTTGTACTTATTTACTTTCTTACGAAGGTATCTTTTCCAATGTCTTCATCTACAACCTTTTTAACGTCACTCGTAGCTTCTAAAATCATTCAATTCCTACGTGAACAAAGTCATTCGTAATCAAATCTTCTTTTACAAACAAACATGCAGCTAATTTGATGTGACATAATCAATGACCAAAATATTTGGATTCACACGTTGTAAAACTTGGCCTTCTTGCATATTGACGGTTAGGCTAAATGTCATAAACCTTTGAATATTTGAACATTATAACCAGTGTTATAAATAGCGTTTTATGTGGTTGTTTAGCAATCACTTAGGCATTAGATTTTTTATGAACTATGACGATTAACTTTTAATTTATTTAAAAATTATAATATTATAATAATAAACTAAAATAAAATTTATTATTTATAAACTATGATAATATATTTTATATTATAAAATTTTATGATAATAAACTAATATGAATTTTATGGTTTATAAAAATTATGATATTTAATATATTTTATTATATATATTTATTATATTAATTTGTTTTGTAAACGTTTAGGTTGCTTAATAATAACAATTTATGTTTCTGATTAGACATTCGATGTGCTAGACATTAGGTTACCGTCCGTTTAACGTTTAACACTTTTTTGAACACCGACGATAACCGATTATAGATGATTAATGGATAATAATAAACATAGTAAAAATATCAATATTGACGTTTAGTTCCTCCTGAATAATAATAAAACATGTCATTAATTTTTATGAAACGACCTTGTAATAGTCAATAGATTTATATACTGTAATAAACATAAGATAACCGAGGCTTTGAACTTTTAGGCCCATATATGATCCATTTGGGAGAAACCAGAGAAAGGGATCGTAAAATATGCTTACAAAAAAACTATACAACTCAAAGTTTTGTTTCTTCATCTTTTTGTCACCTCAAGAACATTGAAACAAATAAATCCTTTGTTACTAATAAAGATAAGATTTCATAAAGACCCAAATATAAAAGATATTGAAAAAAAAAAACGAATGATCATCCATTCCCTGAAAAACCCGTATACCTTTTTCTTGGGAGCTCCATCATCATAATAATCTAATTTCCCCGGTTCTTGCTTCCTCTCTCCGTTAGTTGTAATATTTTCCGGTATTTATCTGGAGGATAAGATGATCTCTGAGATTTCTTGAAACAACAAATGAATGATAATAATAGTAGAATGATCGTCTTCTTCTTGTGATCTCTAATCTTTCTCAGTATCTTTCTCGATGCTTAGACGAAGAAACTTGTGTTGTTGTCGTATCGGTTGGTTTAGGTTCGTGTTTACTTCTCTTACTTCGGCGTTTCGGTTTTCGGATTTTGTTAGAATGCTGCTGCTGCTGCTGCTTGGGTATCGTCACTACGGTACTGCCTTGTGATAATGGCATTTGGTCTTTCTTTTTGGTAGGTGGCTCAGGTGGAACATCTGGCCATGGAGTCCGTTTAGCCGCGACTGTGATTTCTAACGGAGGATCAATTACCCATCTGCACTCATGGAACAAGAGAAAGAGAAACAGAATCAAACATCAAAAACATTCAAACAACATGATACCAAGATATGTTCTCATAAAACACAAACCCTTTGTCCTTTATACTACACACATTCAATGTAAGATCTAAAGATTTTCCAAGGACTAAAGCCTTGATTGGTAAGCTGCGGTGGTAAACGTGATTCCGCCAAAAGAATTGTTAATCATAAAAATTTATGGAATAAAAAAGCTTAAAAATTACACAAAAAAAAAAAATCTATTCTGCAAAAAAGGTAGGTTTATGTAGATTATTTACTGAATTAACATTAGTTTAAATGGTAACTCGCGGAATATTACTTGCGGAATCACGTTTTAAATGCAGTTCTACCAGTCCGCAATAACTCAGGTGTTACCAATCAGAGCCCAAATACTACAAAAAAATTCAGCCTGATCACTTAATAAAAAAGAGGAGTGAACATCAATTCAACATGAATCACTTATCAACTAATGATGAAACTGGCCCTTCCTAGTGCAAATGGTTGGTAAGGATTAGGTTTACACACTCCCAACTAAAATATAATACTAGTCAATACTCACTAACTATTTCCTAATTTGGACTAGACCATAAGTTACATTCCTTGTGACTACTAACTAATTCCTATCCACTCTTTAATAAGATGACAACAAGATCAAAGATTAACTTGAGCAAAAAGTCATACATACCCGGGAGGGAATTTGCTATCAGCGCGTGCTTCAACACGAAGCCACCATAGCATAACCTGTCTTCCACAGCTTCCAAGAGGCTCCACCATTGAAGGATCATTCAATAGAGACAAAGGACTCTCCACACCTTCATTCTCATTCAACAAACCAAAGTCCTTAACCCATTCCGGCTTATTCTCACCTTCATCCCAAAGCATTCTAGAGTTCAACACAAATCCAGACCACTCTAGTTTTTGAGGCAAAACCGCAGCAACATCGTCTATATAAACCGCACTCTTCCCCGCATATGGCAATGTATTGAATACATGCCAACCAATTAACTTATCAGTTGAGTTACAAGCAGGACCTTGCACTGGTAACGAAGAGCTCTCTGTTCTCTTGTCCATCGACATAACCATCTCTTCCGCATTTCCAGAATGCGCCAAGATTCCGATAGAGACTGCACCAAACCACTTCACGTTCTGAATCTCATCAAAGAACTCCATACTATGCATGTTACTATCATCAGCAAACATCACAACCCCATCAAGCTTCTCCTCCTTCACAACTCTAATCAACACACGAACAAAACAAGAACATAAATGTCAGCTCAAACTCACCAAACAAAACAGATAAAGAAAGATTTTTTTTTAGACTCTTGCCTCAACGCTTGAAGTCTCATCAAGACCTCTAATTTGCTACGATCTTCCCAAGTATTAGGCATTCTCTGATCAAACCCAACGTGAATCATCCTAAGCCCTGACTTAGCAATGATGGAACCAGTCTCATTACTTGCACCACCAGCTTCAACCACGATCCAAACCACATCGTACGGTACAAGCATCAACGAATGCATCACGCCGGTCAAATGCAACGCCTGGAAAGTCCTGACGTAAGTCGGAGTCACAGCGATGACCGTCTTGCTGGTTTTCATCCCGAAGATCACCTTCTGCTCCTTCTGCACTCTCTCAATGATCTGATGAGCTTTCATCACCTCAACCGGATTCGGATGCGGCCATGGACGGATCCGGATCCCGTGTCTCCCAACAACAACACGCGAGCTCTTCCCCACCGTGTCGTTAACTCCGATTACCGGGGAGGGATCCAGATTACGGCCGATTGTGTGCTTGAGAGGTAAGTCAGGACGAAACGGAGCAGAGTAGAGATTCCTTGATGAAGTAGAGAAGAGGAAGAAGAAGACTAATCTCGAGAATCGAAATCCGAGGACTAGACTTATCAAGCAGCAAAGACAGTGCAAAACGAGCCAAAACACGGCGAGTAAAGACTTCCCGGAGCTATCGACGGAAGAATCTAACCCCGCCGGAGATCTGAAACTGTTATTCCGGCGGTTTAAGTAGCTTTGATGTAACGCGGAGAGCTTCATATCTTCTTTCGTTGACCTCTTTCAACTCTTCTTCCTCCTTATCAGCTGCTGAGAAGATCTGTGATTAAGGACGAAGATTACTTCAATTTCACGATCTTAATCAGTTCGATTATCGCTTTCCTTTCTTGCTCCCACCATACCATACCATCTGATGATGCTTCGATACAACGCCATCGAAGAACAAGGAAGACGACAATGATGGACAGGTGTCATCTTATTATTGGGTGGTTTAATTTTTTATTAATCTAAATTTGAGTATAATTAGGGTCTGTATGTCTCTATCTACTGAAGTTAATTTTGTTTATGGTAATAATTTTGTGACATTTGCGGGTAATTAAAACGTTAACATCCCCAAATTCATAAATTGAATGCTATAAATAGCAGTAGTACTAATTTAATGTGTGTTTGTTCTTTCACAAATACATATGATTGTAGTTAATGACCATTACAAAGTGATTACCGAGGAATAAATACGATTTTGGCAAAAACTAACCAAATGATTGATTAGCGGTTTGTTTAATGGGCTGTTAGGAAAGGCCCATGATAATGACTAGTTTGGTCCGTGAAACACGAGACAGTGACATACGGTTTGGAGGATTTTGGTTTAGAGATTGATCTCGGTTTGTTTGAGTTGTGAAGGCAATAGTAACTAAACCGGTTTGGTGGGGAAAGTTTTAGACCTTGATTGGTAAACTGCGGAATGGCGGAATCGCGTTTAAAAATATCGTTTCGCAAAAAATTGTCAATAAAAAAATTTGTGGAATAGAAAAAAAAAACGCGAAAACGTAGATTAAAAAAATACACATGAAAATCAATTTCGCAGAAAAGTGAGGTTGAACTAGATTTTCTGCAGAATTAAAACTAGTGTGATTGGTAATACTTGAGTAATCGCGGAATGGCAAAATTGCATTTAAACATAATACTTACAAAATCGTATTTTTAAATGTAATTATGCCATTCCACCATTACACAAATGTTACCGATCAAAACCTTAAAATGATATCGGTTCGTTTTCACTTGCATACAAAGCATAAACATGACAACTCTGCGCCACCAAAGTGTCTAACCGGTTACACATACCAGAACCTCGTGTATATTCAGATTTTTTACTAGGCCAGAGTTGTTATCGAGAGTCATAATTACAGGAGAAAACATGACCCATGATAAGCCCACTAATATTCTCCCTTTGTTAATATTGGGCCAACATGTATAATAGATTTGTCCAAGATTGTAGAGTTGGTTATTAACGAATATCACTAAATAAAACTGATATGCAAATACTTATGTGGAGGTGAACAAAAGGATTCACCTCTAGGGGTGAACTCAAGTATTACTCTATAAGTATTGATATTTCCTAGTAATAAAACCGGTTTGTTATGCCGTTCTGTGAATCAATCCTTATCTTATTTCCAGATATTGTTCACCATGATCTTTAATTGACTATATACAATGTTGAGTTTTTAGAACCAGACCAAAGTTAACTCAAACATTTAAAAATTCGGGTCGATCAAAGCTTGGTCTTGCAATATCCCTAACTATATCTATATAAGAAAGATAATCAGCATGTTTGGCATTTGGGTTTTCAGATCGGATTCGGATCGGATCCAACATACTATAGAATTTAAGAACACATTTAAAGACCCGTTAATTTTTGGGTTGGGTTTGGTCGGATATGCTCGAGTGTCGGTTCGGTCTAAAAACCAATTGTAAAACCCAAATATTTCCATATATAATTTGGTTCGGGTATTTTATATACTTTCGAATACTTTCATATTTTTATATCCGAAAATATATATAAATACTCAAAAATATAAAATGACCAAAAAATCTATAAAAATATTTGAAAATTACATATCTTATCAGACTTTCAGGTTTTATCAAATAATACAAATCATATAAAGTTCTATCAAATTTTATTAGATTTATTATTAACAGATTCCATCAAGAACTAAGGTACATTACTTACATGTTCTAATATATACTCAAAAATCCGTGTGTAAGATCCGATGTCCGCAAATCTTCGATCATTATATCCAACAAAATTATTTATTTGGACCTGAAACTGACATGATCCAATTTTTCCGGATTGGTTTTGAGTTGGATTCTCATACTTAGGTATAAATGTCCACGCTTAGATAATTTTATGTTTATAATATGTTTCAGAAGGGACATAAATATAAACTTGTTTTAAAATTCAAGTTAGAGAAGGTATTAAGTTATATATTTATAGGAATACAAAACAATGCAGGTGTATAAACAAGTCAATAATTGAATTTCAATAATGTAGTTGTCGCATGTAACACCGAATAACCAGATTGTGGAACACCGAATAACCAAGTCAATAATTGAATTTCAATAATAAGTTTAAGTAGTGAAACACCGAATAACCAGATTGTGGACAATATAAATGTACTTTACCTACGATCTTGACAAATGCAGCTCCAGTCCAATAATTGTAAACAAAGATAAATATTATTACAGCTCCTCCCTTAGCAGCACCTCACGAGTCCTTTTTTATTACTATTTTTTACATGTGTCCTTTGAACGGACTGTGTGAATGATAAATCGACTTTCTGCTTTTATATTATGATTACAATTAGGTTTTAGGACCTCGGTTCTTCGGTTCGGTTACGGTTTGGTTATTCGATTTTTGGTTTTTTGTTTTAAAAAAAACAGTTTTTTTCTTTGATTCGATTTGGTTCATTAAAATTTCGGTTCGGTTCGGTTTGATAATTTCGATTTGGTTTTATATCTCAAAACTATATATATATATATACCAAACCCACAAACAAAAAACTGACAAAAGTATATATATATATAGTGGAAGATTAAAACTTTTATGAAAATCAAAATCGATCGACAACTTCGGTTTTTCGGTTATATTACTCGGTTTTTCGGGTTTTTGGTTTTTAAAAAATTTACTGATCGATTTTTTTTCTTCGGTTCGGTTTCGGTTTAATTCATTAAAACTTCGGTTTGGTTCGGTTCGATAATTTTGGTTCGGTTTTATATCCCAAAGCTAATTACAATATTACTCTCTAAGTTAAGAACTAAAAGCATTATTAATTAATTATGAAAAGTTTAATCACGATCATTGTGGAGAGTCGGAGACCCCATGGGAGCAGTGTAGGGAAATCGCAAATATTTGACATTTTTTAATATATATATATATATATACACATTTCTACTCCTTGACTTAAATTGCGACCGACGCATCTATATAATAAAATGATGATTTAAATGCTTTTCTAAAAACCAAATAAATACGTTTTGCATTGGCTGAAATACTTGCAAGCTTTTAGGTTCATAACGTCACGTTTCATAACATGAATTATCAGTTATAATCATCACATTCATCATGTAAACCCTAATCATCACATTCATCATGTAACCCTTGTTCAAAATATAAACCGAGGCAAATTGCTTAAACATGCATTCATATGATATGAATTGGAAAAATGTGTATTATTGATGTACAAAGAATATATATACACACACACAAGTATTACGATTTTCATCTTAGCATAAATGTAGTTAATACATAATATCGTATATTTGTTTGTTTTTTATACAACAAATATGAAATAATGAAACTCTATTTTTCTATAATCCATATTTGTGGTTCGGTCTGATATGTGTGTTTAATGACCGTCTGAGACAAACATTCTGTACTAGTCTATTTGTCATCTGGTTGTGCGTGCGAGATATATGCTTGAGATCAAACGTTGTAAAACACATTTTCCTATTGTCGTACTCCTTGATGTAGACTGTAAAAGACCAACCAATTCTCTGACTCAGATCAGTGCTTTTGTTATATATTCTTATCTTAGTATTATACATTATTATCTCAATAGTATGTTAAACAGATGTACAGGTTCCATAAACTGAATCCTAATCGGGAGAAAAGTCACAAGTGTCCTTTAGAACTTTCTAAATACATCATTGTGAATTGCGTTCATATTTTCGTTATAGACGTATACATCTGTTTTTATCCATAAATTCGTCGTATCATGGTTTAATACGACGAATTGTGTGAAGATCAATAAGGTACGTAAACTATAAATGTTTGTGGTCCTTTATCGATTGAAGGGTTTGCTTCTATTGTATATACTCCTCCCAAAAGATAAATAAAGTTTTGTATTTCGGGTAATTGGCACGTTCATGAGCCAACCAGTTCACAGCTAATCCCCACTGTGTTAATTATATATTATTTAAGAAATACGCTTAATTCTAGCAAGAATTATGATAATGGTCTCCCATATCTGTTTTCTATCTTAGTTTTTATTATGACTCGTATTTTGTTAATAAGCAGAAACAGTATATATAATATGTTTTTCAGGTCTTGGACAACTATAAGTAAAAGACGAAAGGAAGTATATAAGATATTTATACAAATGTAAGTAGTTCACAAGCTTAGAGATGTATTGTTTAGCAACAAATTATACATGAAAGATCTACAACATTCTGTTAAATGAATAGTTTTCTACTAAAAATGTTTTGTTATAAAATGCTTTTGGACACTATTGGTCACGAATATGAAAATAATACTAGCAAAAGTAAGATCTCGTGGTGTACATAATATATCCAAAATAAAAAACATTACGATTTACGTATGTCATGACCTCAATGTCGGTCACATAATATTTACGTCCAATATGGACCTACGCGTACGTCTCTTACCGAAAAATTTCCGTATGAGTTATTTTCTTATTATTGGATTTTCTTGGATAGGAATCCAAGCTATCATATGAGTTATGACATACACGTAAAAATGGTTTTGATGCCGTATTGGTTAAAACAAATTATTATAACATGTAGAGGAAAATTTGCTGTAAAATATTGAAACTGAGAAAATTCAACCCGTCTACAGAATCTCCGATTGAAATAAATATGCATTTAAACCCCAACCTGCATATATGTGATCAAATATTCAAATCAATATATTTATATTCAATGCTACGATCATTGTCAGTAAGCAACTACATTGACACTTATAAATAACAAGTAATCTAACACACAAACAGTCAATCTACAACGCATTTAAGTTTTCAGTAATATGAAACTAAGAATGTAGAATATTTTTGATTAGTTTGGTGATATAATGCTCAGGCTTAAAATATATCTATTGTTAATGCGTGGTGTGGCTCAAGCATTAGACTCCAAATAATTAGTTGACATTTGAATTATTCACAGAATTAGCCTTACAATGTTATGAAGTAATGGACTCCTAATGACAATTGTGGCCATAAATCTTTTTGGTGTAGTGGTAAAGAGACGGGAATTTATGTATCATATTTATAGTTCGATCCACATGTTTTTTATATTCTATCTAGTCACATTAAAGAACTGCGGATGAAATAGAATGTACACGTGAATTATACTCTTAAAGTCTAAAATACCACATGGCTAAAAAAATCCCATGATATTTAGAAGGGCATGATAGTACATCGCTCGCTATTGCGTGGATGGGACGTCTATTTCCAGACGCCATACAATATTCACCGACCACCGACCTAAACCTTATTTATTTTTGATGTTTTTTTTTGTTTAGAAAAAAATATATTCTATTCTTATTACAAAACTTTGTAGAGGTTAGTGTGACTAACGACATTTGTTGTTTGCAATAATATAGATAATGCTCACGATTGGAATTCAGATTGCGACATTTTCAGTTGAACTAATTAACGCTTTAAAGTTGGATCATTGAAAGTTTGGTAACAATCTACTAAATTTCAAATTGTAACAAAAAAAAATAATGTAGTGGTCGACACATTTGTTAAAGTTGGATAAGACATGATAAAAAAAAATAGTTTTATAAATTATAACTTGTCAAATTTTGAAATTTAAAAAAAATTAAAATATTCGATCTATTTTAATTTATGTGAAAAACATACACAAAAAACCAACAAAAAAGAAAATGGTAGAAAAAATAGTTTATTATTTGTAGATTGATCCTATGAAATGTATACTCACATATTCTTACATTAATATTAAAAATTATAAAATAAGAAAAAATTAATAATAAGTTGTAGAAAAACACATAGGGAAATAAGAAAAAGACAAAGCACCTCCAGAAATCCCACTAACTTGTTCCCAGAACAGAAGGAGACACGCGTGTCATTACGGTCTCTTCCCTATTTAATATTTTAATGCAACAAAGCAATAAATAAGGTAAATTCATCGTATTATTTGCTTGAACATCTCTGTATTTCCAGGCCCGGATTTCGAGGCAGCCGCATCTCTTCCCTCCTCCGTTATCTCTCCGGCCGGTTTCCATGGCCGTTGCCGGGGAGGGTTCCTCCGGTTCCTCTTGCTGCCGTGTATAGTTTGTGACCCATCTCAAGCCATCTTAACCGACGGTTTTTGCTGGTTCAGGCCTCCTTCTCCTCCGCCCAGATCTACTTTCGCTTGTCGCCGTCGATGTCTCCGCCTGGATCGTCGCGTGCGCCTCTGTTTTGTTGCTGCCGCCGACTCCTCTGCCTGCTCCGGAGCTTCCGCTTGCCTCTTGTGGTGAGCCTGCGTTTTAGCTTTCGTTCTGCTCCCTCCGGTCTAAAGTCGAGTCTTTAGTCGCCGTTGTTCTATGTTTGGGTTTGTGTTTCGGGGTTTGCTTAGGTTTGGGTCTGTTGCTAGCTCCGGGTTATGGCCTTGGGTTGGGTCGTGGTTTCAGTCGGCTCTAGATTGAATTTACTAGGTACCTCTTCTAGGCAGGCTTTCGTTGGTTTGAAGTTTGGTTTTGACATCCGATCTTGTCTTCCTTTGATTCGTTGCGAGTGATGGCTGTGAGTACTTTCTAATCTTTTTTTTCCGGGTTAGTTTTAGCTTTGGGGTTTTGGATTGGTTTGGCTTCGATTTATTCAAATCTGTAGGATTTGGATTTCGTTAGGCTTCTATCTAGGTGTTTATTGGGCGCATAGAATTGCGTCGCAACCGTATCCGAAAGAGTCTTAGTGATCTTTATAGGGATCTTCTTGTCGAGTTATGGATTCTTGTTCCTTTGAGTCTGAGAGAGAGTCTTTCAGCATCTGTTCGAGTGGCTGATGTTATCGTTGGTGGGCCGTGGGCTACAGCGGTAAATCTTGCTCAAGCATCTTCGCAAGGATTAAGCTGTAATATCGGATTGTTTTTGACAAGCTTTGGATTATATTGATTGTGTTCTGTTTTAGATGTAGGTTTTGTTTCCGGGGATATCCTTTTAATCCGTCGGTTTTGTTGCTATTTTTTGGCTTAGTTTTCGGAGAAAGTTCTGTTTTCTGCCGGCTTTTGGATCCCAAAAACGCATTCCACCTTGTTTAATAAAATTATAACTTCAGATGAAAAAAAAAAAATTCTCTGTATAATTTTTAAAACCGACACAAATTTAAATTTAGAACCCATTTATTATTGTTTCCCAGATTCCACAACAATGAGTCAATGACCCACTTCCCTACGTCAATACTATTTCTATTCCATGCAATGCCATCAATAAATACACTCTGTTTACTTGTTGTATTTTCGATTTTATTTTTGTTAAGAGTTTTAGAATTTATTGATGGTTTGACAATCTCAACTACATAGTCCAGTATAATGGTTCCGATTGGTGACATTATATTAAAGCGTTAGAGGCTTACCGCTTTGTTTGTTACCAATCACAAAAACGTTATCAAAGCTACAGTAAAAACGGTTACTCTCAGCTTTTTTTTTACCGCTTTCTCTAACAGCTTTCGCTTACAGCTTTCACTTACAGCTTTGCACTATTCAACCGCTTACCACTCCCGCTAACCGCTAATCTAACCGTTCCGCTTTAGTTCACCAATCAGACCCAACATAAGATCATTTAAAATGAACAGTAGTTGACGACAATACTGTAATATGATATGTATTCTAAAAAGCGGTCCCTAAGCGCTAGGCGGTCTTTGACCGTGGCGACTTTCTTCTAAGCGTTAGAAATAGGCGTTTGTGTTATTAAGCGGATTTAAACAGTTCTAGGCGGGGTTAGACGGTTCTAGGCGGGCCTAGGCGGTTCTAGGCGGCTATACACAATCCTTAACCAATTATCATTTGATTTTTAAATTTCATATTTGTTTCGGTGTAATTTTAAAATTTTATTACATATAATTAAATTTATAAGTTTTTACTTCGTAAATTAATGGTTATCAATAAAAATAGTGTTGTAAATTTAACAAATTTGATAGCAAATGTCGTGTGTTAATAAATTTAACTAATATTTTTTGTTATTTCAATGTATTTTGAGTTTTAAATCTATTTTTAAGACTAAAAATATTTGAATTATATGTCATATATTATATAATATATCTAATATATATCATTTTCTTTTATAAACGTAAATATCGCCTAAAATCGTTTAGGCCCCGACTAGGCGTTCTAGGCGCTAGACAGTAGGTCACCGTCCGACTAGCGCCTAGCGCTTTCTTGAACACTGAATATATGATCATATAAAATTTGACATAATATATCAATGGTGGAACATTTGTTATACTAAAGCGATAAATTTAATCGTATGTTGTTAATTAAACCATAAGTGTCACTTATATATCACAATTATCGATGGCCAATGATAGATTATCAACTAGAGCGGCAAAGGATAAAGAAACTAGACGCATAGGCTATTACAAAACTAATTGGACAAAATATCCTGATTCGAAATACCAAATCGAATCCGAACTAAAAAATAGATTTAAATTCTAATCCAAACCGATAAAATATTCGAACGGATCCTAAATTCTTATATTCGAAGAACCAGAACCGAACTAAAAACTAATAGATATCTGAAATATCTGAATTACAATTATATATCCAAATATTAATTATATTTAAATTTAATATAAAATTTATTCAAAATTATAATTATAAATTTAAATATATTAGTTATTTTTAGACTAAAATAATTAAATTATAAAAAAATAAACAAAATCTATGAAATTTTTTTGTTATATTTGACAAAATTTGACAAACTTTATTTAAGCATAATTAATTTTTGTTTTTGTTTATTTTATTTTTTGTTTTGAACTGAATCTGAATCGAGATTCTAAAATATCCAAATGAAATATATGTATAGATTCGAAAACCCAAAAATCTAAAAATCTCTAATCGAACCCTATGAATATTCGAACGCCCAGAACTAAAACTAATTGTGAATTGAGGTATTTTTAATCTTAATTTACTTCAAATCCTTTTGTTATATAGAAATTAATTTTATAACCCTCCAATGGAAAGAGCCGACGAGCCATATTAAAATAAGATGCATGAGCGTTTTAACCCTAATATTTTAATTCCGCCCAAACAATAAAGACAAGATAGTAATAAATACTATTATATCAATATGTGTATATGTATTGTCAGGGAAGATGAGATTGTTGTCTCTGTCTTAGAATATATATATGCAGAGAAAAGAAAATAAATATGCCAAAGTTATTACGAGATTAGTGTCGGTGATTTTTTTGAAACTTCTCTTTTGCGGTTTCGTGTTCCTCTCATCACTTCTTGGCCCACGTGTTCATCAACTCTCCCTCCGCATGTAATCCCTTCGCCGTCAATATTCACTTCTTATTTGTTAAATCTTGCCGCTGATTAAAAGTCTACGTTGATTCTCTCGTGGAAACTCCGGCGAAAACCCATATGGAGACAGAGACTGAAGTGGCGGCGGCGGCGGCTGTTCCTACTTCGACGGTGACGAGGAAGAGAGAGAAACCTTATAAAGGGATAAGGATGAGGAAGTGGGGGAAGTGGGTGGCGGAGATTAGAGAGCCTAATAAACGGTCAAGGATCTGGCTTGGCTCTTACTCAACTCCTGAGGCGGCGGCTAGAGCTTACGACACGGCGGTGTTCTATCTCCGAGGTCCGTCTGCTCGGCTTAACTTTCCGGAGCTTTTAGCCGGTGTTACGGTTGCGGGAGGTGGCGATGGAGGGGATATGTCGGCGGCGTATATAAGGAGAAAAGCGGCGGAGGTTGGAGCGCAGGTGGATGCGTTAGAAGCGGCGGGAGGGAATAGTCAACGTCGTCATCATCATCATCATCAACAACGTGGTAATCATGTTTACGTGGATGATGATAATAGTGTTAATCATCATAATAATAGTGATTATCGTGTGAATTATGGTGATAACGAGTGTAGTAGTAAGGAAGGGTTGAAGAGGTGTAGCGGGTCATGGGAAGCGGTTGATTTGAACAAATTACCCGACCCGGAAACTTCAGATGACGATTAGTTATGTTCTTTCGTCTTCCATCAAGGAAAAACGTTGTAGAAGATTTTAGAGAATGTTTGTCTTTATGATGCGCATGGGTTGCTAAGACCATCTCCAATGTAAAACACTATATTTTACACTAAAATAGTGTAACACTAAAATAGAGTTGGATTTCTCTCCAATGTACAACTCTATTTTCTACACTAAAAATAGAATATTCTAAGTATATTCCATATTTTTGTTTACTATTAATACCTTTTATTTATAAAATTTACAATTCAACCCCATTTATTTATTCTTTGCAAAATTACTATAACTTATAATATTTAAACTTCTATATTATAAAATTATTTAAATTAAACATTTATTCAATAAAAAAACATTACATCATATGAAAATAAAAAAACTTAATAGATTTTGGTTTAAATATCACCATTACTATATTTTTCCAACAAATGATCGACTAAAGCATTTTGAAGTAAAAAATGAGCTTTTCTATCCTCATTTACTCAAAACTTAGATGTTAACGATGAGACTATTGGCGGGTCATCGTCTCCACGACCAAGTGGGATTAAAAAATCCAAAATGAAAAGAAAACTTGTTGATCAAACAACCGCGGTTATCAAAACCTTGGAAGAAGAAGCAATTTTTGGAGCAATTAAAGAATACAAGTGCTCAAAGACAACATCATTTGGATATTCAAAATAGGAATTATGCTTTGAAAGAGCTCAAGAAGAAAACAAAATTTTATTTTTGTGATTTCAATTCCATACAAGATCCAAATATTCGGGAATATATTCAATCCGAGCAAACACGGATTTTACAAAAGCGGAATGATCAACAACGAAATCAACAGAGATATCCTTCATCTACTTCGTTCGGACAGTACTTTAGCGATTTTGGAGGACCCGAAAACGACTTACCGAATTTTTAAATTATAATTTTGATGTGTTATATTTATTTGTGTTGTTTATCTTAAAATTTGAGTATTTTCCATGTTGTTTATTTTAAGTTTTGGTATTTTTATATTTCAGTTTTTTTAATAATTTAATAATAATTTTATAGTAAGTAATTATTAAATTTATTATTTATTATAGATATAAATAAAAGATTTAAAAGTTAAAGGACCATTGTATAAATAAAAAAGTTTAACATTAAAATAGAGTAAGAAATAAGTTTACACTAAAAATAGTGTAAAAAATAGGTTTACACTATTTTAGTGTGAGATATAGTGTAGGGTTGGAGAAGAATTTACACTAAAATAGAGTTTAGTGTAGAAAATAGTGTGGGGTTGGAGATGCTCTAACGTGCACGTCCACCTTGAGTGTTGATTAACTAGTGGAATGATAATTATTCCATAAATAGTTTTCACTCACTCTTTCTAAAGCTTCAATTGTATCGTACTCAGAATCAAAGTGTTGCATGTTTGGGACATATATGAAACAAATTGAAAGATCACTTGTTTTGCTTTTGTTAGAAAAACCTATATATAGTATTGATCAGTTCGATTCGTTTCGTGTATAAAATGCGGATGGAAACACGGCGGTGAGGAATAGCAAGCAGAAAGAAAAGACTTATGGTCCGAAGGAGACTTATGGTCCGAAGGGTGACTATGTATTTGGATGTTTAAAATATGGTACAATTAAATACAGTATAAGCTGAAAAATATTTTCGGAACATTTGTGGTTCTTCATTCACTTTAGAAAATGTAAACATATTTTTATACAAAAAAAATAACGTACTACAAAAATAAATGATTAGTAACTTGAATGGTATTGCACTTAAAAAGGCATTTGTAAATATAACATTCTTTGACAAAAAAAAAAATATATATAACATTCATGGTCTTAGTTAAGTGAGTGTTTCGGGCTAAGGGAAGGAGCAGACAAAGAGTGTCCTACAAAACAAATATGGTAAGTGGATCTTCTTCAACTTGTCCGATCTTAACAACTAAAGGTGGTCTCACTCTCTATCTCCATTATCGTAACTACTAAAGTCATTCTGGGATTATTAATTTCCCCCTGTTTTATATAATCTTTTGTTTTTGTGGGGCGATGACAGCCAAACCCCATTTCAAAAACTTGCTCATTTCTTGTTAATGGTCTTGTTTTGAAAAGACTGGACAGGAACATGTGTTTTTCTTTCTCTATGATAGCTGACCAACTTTTCGCAAGGAGGTGAGGGAAGATATATTTGGTTGAACCAAAATCATTTAAACCCCTTTAAAAAGATTGTTACTTTGGTGGTTAACCAAATGTAGAAAGTGGTTAAAAAGAAAAGAACTTCTTAAAGTATAATTGGATGAGAATCAAATACCCAAAGCATCTGATAACCTAACTCATCAAACACACGAGAGAAGCTGATTCTACAGGATAAAAAAGAAAGTAAGAAGTGTACTTACCACTTACCAGAGTTCAACAAAAGCTCTGCGAGTTGCTTTGTGACCGGTACAAGATCTTTGATGCGGAACTCTTGTAATACAAGCTGTAGGTCTATAAGATTCTAATACAAGGGTACAATGTTGAATACTCGGTAGTTTCTCACGCTTATTCGAATGTTCGATCATTGTTGATTTCCTCTCTACAAGAGACTATTTTCTTGGTTTGGTTTAATACCTTATTATTCAAGCGTTCCTATCACCAGTACGCTTTATTTGAAGTGCGGCTCTAACCACGTTTCCTCTTGTGATAATACCAACCTTTTTTCAAAGGAAACATATAAAAGATAAGCATGATGTAATTCAAAATTAAATGTGAGATGGGTAGATGTTAAATCTCCCTTACCAATTTGCCATCAGAATCTACCACAGGGAGCCTACGATATTTTGTCTCGAGCAATATTCTAGTGGGAAACAGAACAAGAACATTAAGTTAGAGAATAATGTAATAAGAAAAGAAATGACGGCACTGAAGATAAAGGTAAGACAATAACTTAGCAGCATCTTCGAGGTTGGTATTTTCCTCAACAACAATTGGAGCTGGTGTCATTAAATCTCCAACAAGCTGCCCATTGGTTTTGCTCAGTAGCTTTTGCACCGCATTGAACGTCTGCAAATGTTCATATCAGGATCAATACATGATATGATACAAGGTCACAAGATATGAAAACAAAACATCTTTACAAACAAAACATTTGAGAACGTTTATCATGTCAAACTTGTAACATTAACATAACTTTGTAGAGGGAACTGAAGCAATTAGTTGAAATTATGTGAATAGTTGAAAGTTCAATTCACACTTTCTACTGCTGATAATGTGAACAAGGCAAACAAGTACAGTGAAGACAAAATAAATAATGAATTTGAGTGTTTTGAAAAGCATTTCAGGTTCAAAATGTTAATAGGGAAAAGGAGAGGGCCACATACTTTCCAAGTGCTGTCAACCTCAGGGAACATGGCATTTTCTGTGCTTCCACTACCTATTAGATAAGCAAACAAAAACGGCAAATAACATTTTTAGAGATGAGAAAAGAAGCTTTTTGATCATTTCACATTTGAGCGTGCTATCTATCAACGAATGGGACACAATGTCATCATCATCACATTGATATTTTAGGCTTTATGCCACTATGTGAGCAAGTAGCTTTCTTCTATCTCCACTTCAAAGGGAAAAATATCTTGAAAACAAAGGAAACCAAATACAGCAAGTGGTATTAGCTGGCCCATTTACCAGATATGGAGTCCAAAGCCAACAAATCATAATCTGAAACAAGCCCAACCTGCAGCAACAAAGATTCCCTCATAAGCATCCAACCAAACCGACCAAGTTAACCTCCTTAAGTAGGTTAAGTTCAGTAGCGTTTCCAAACGTAAGACATGCATACAAAAGTGGATACTAACCAATTTCCAGTCTTGGTCTATCACAGGAAACCCTGTGATTCTGTTCACCACAAGGAGTTCTAGAGCTGTAGAGAAGAGAATAAGAGATCACATAAGCAGTTCAAATAATCCTGATGGAGTTTAGAGATGATAACAAAGTACTGTACCTTCATCCACAGTGGTCGTAGGTTTAACCACGTGTAAGTCTTCCTTCTTTGTCATGAACTCACCAACGGTGTACACTCCACTTCTTGGCTACAGAAACATTCAAATTATACATCCAAAGTTCTTAGTTACTTGTACAACACTTAGTCAACCTAATTCGAGAATCAACCCCAATATGCAGAACAAGAATGTTCGAAACTTTCAACAAGTGTGTACTCGAATTCACACAAAAATCTCGTAGCAATTCAGAAATTGATCACTATCTCATTACTCAAGCGACCTTGCTTCTTCAAATCCTACAACTCTAAGCAGAGCCAGCCTCGAGCATAAGCCAGGTACGCAATGCTTAGAGCATCCGATTGAAAAGGACATTGTTTATATGATTTCTTTATTAATATATATGTAAAGAAATTTCTAAAATATTTGTCATAATATATATCTAAAGAAATTTAAAAGGCATATGATTTTAGACAAAAATATATGAAAGGAGCATATTGTTTTTAGATTTGCATATGGCATACAAAAATGTTGGGCAGGTACCGACTCTAAGAATGCATCCTGAATCTCAGATGTGTAACTTCACCATGTTCGATCTGAGCTACAGAAACTAGTATACAGTTCAATCCATATGAAATTAACCTAACAAACCTCATCAATTCAAAAATTCCCAAAGACGCAAACGATCACATGCAAAACAAAATAAATCCAATCGCCAAAATTAAAACTGGACATGAACGCAAAGGAGCATACCGAAGACGAATTCACCATCAAAGTGGCTCCTGTGGCGGAAGCTGAAGGACTTCGGAATTTGGAACGGAAGCTGAGAGGGAGAGAGAAGGTCAATTGGTGGCCGGGATGGAGGGCGAGAAATCTCTGCGGAAGAAGAGTTGGCGGAGAAGCAGAGGGTGATGCGCGTAAGCGCGTGATGGAGAGTGGACAAGCGTGGAAGACGGCGTCCATTTGGACGTCGGAGAGAGATAGATCGCCGGGAGTTTTAGTGGAGAGAGTGACGGAGGAGATATCAGCGTCACCGCTCTTGTTTGTATTGGGAAAAGCGAAGCGTGACTTACCTTTTTTCTTTTATCATCCTTTTGGTTCCTTTAAACCGGACCCGGTTTATATTTCAAACCATAAGATTTGAAATTCAGTGTTTATGGGAAAGCCCAGTGGACTAGGCTTGGTTAGACTTCAACAAAGCCCCAAAAGAAAACAACAATCCAACCTCAGTTGTTTATGCTCAGAATCGCTCCCAGTCGTCGCCTCGCCGCGCAGCTCTTCAGAGTCGCACTCGCTGCCTCTGTGAATATGGACATCTAAACAAATATGATTTGCAACTTCTGATCGTATAACCAAAGCAAATTTCCATTGATCGTATAACTACTGATCATTGACCAAAAAAAAAAAAAAATATATATAACTTCTGATCGTGAATCTCATGATCAAGATTTGAAATGTTGGTAGTCAGTAGTCACGAGTATATGTGATCTACTATTTACACTTATGACTTACCTAGCAGATATGGCTAAAGCCATTTTATGGTATTTAAAAAAAAAAAAAAGATTAGTTAGTTTAACCAATTAATCTTTAAGCCGGAAAGTTTATATGAAAGTTCCAAAACCAATCCGAATCAAACTTAAACTAGCGAAAGCTTGATAGACATCATTTTACCAACTGGACCAACACATATGGCTGCTAAAGCCACTTGTCCATAAATGTTCGTGTATATATGCTTCATGTAAAGTTAGTATGTATGATACATGCAAAGATCGAATAACTAACTGTTACATGAAGCATACACAAATTTTGATGCATGTCAACTGGACAATATAATATTTATAGGGGATAACTAAATAACCACCAACACATCGAATCACGATATATATTTATATATACAAACTAACTGTTACACAAATTTTGATGCATATACAATGGATGCAGAATTATATTGCATACTTTTTGAGTTCATGGTTTCAAAAACTTTGCATTAGATTAATAAACAAATAAGACTAGACCGAGAGCCGTTGAGTGGTAGCTGACCAAACTAAGGCCCTCAAATGCCAATTAGTTTCTTTACCTTAGTGGTATTAATCATGATTCTCTACTTACAGGTGCAGGGTTCAACCCTCTCTTTACACATGTAATTGCATTTTTTTTTTTTTTACTTGCGAGTAAAAACCTAATAAATACAAAAACTTTTCATCTTCTCTAATAATCATTCGACCGTTCTGCTCTGCATTTTCAATTTTTTTTTTCGAAATTAGCCGGCCTTTTTTTCCTAGCTTGCGGCCCTCTAAATCCTAGGGACGGCTCTGACTAAACCTTAGCTCATCCGTTTTTCATATCATTTTACATGCAAATTTGTTCCTCTATAAAGAAATATAAAATATGCTACTTTAGTGAAATTCAGCCAGTAATTGTCTTCCACCCTGATGTCTTTTGGGTTGATAATAGTTTTGTTAGTAAATTACGATGGTATTTAGCGGATAACATAGGTTAGTTCTTAGCAGACGTCTTCCACCACTACAAGAAAAATGGTGTATTGCATCGCTTATTTTACATATTTGCATTACTTATAAGTGATGCAAACACATTTTACATCACTTAAATAAGCGACTCTGAAATCAATGATGCAAATATTTACATCACTTTAAATAATTGTTGCAAATACTTGCATCGATTATTGTAGTTGATGTTAGTTTGTGTCAGTTAAAAAAAGTAATGTAAATTTTTGCATCGGTCAATATAATTGATATTAGTATTTGTAACAGTTATAAATAATCGATGTTAAAAGTTAGTGTCAATTTTCTAAATGATTCTAATAATGTATTTTAAAAAAAAAATAGTTGTGACATGTTTTATCTTTTATAGTTAATTGATGCAAAAATAATGTAATATTTGTGCATCAACTAATAACTTTATATAATCGACGTGTTTGTATTCTTTTATTTCTTTTTTCCATTTCACTGTTGAAACTGAAAATATGATTGGAAAAAGATCGACCTGGCGATCAAAATCAGAGGAATACTTATAACTCCTTACCAAAACTACATAGGCCACACATTCAGCAAAGCCCAATTAACTTTATTAAATTTCTGCAGTGTTGTATTTATAAAAGATTCTTCCACCTGCTCTGCCTTCTCTAACCGATGTGGGACTTTTATTTTATCCCAACTATCCCATTTATAAAAGATCTGACATGCATATCATCCAAACGTCCTTTCTATTTATTTATATATTATATATAGCTAATGACTTTTGTTTGCTATAATTTTTATAAAAGTTTTGCTAAAACATGGGTTTATTTTATTTTTAATTGTTGTAAAAAACATTATTTCTAATGTTGGGTGTATTTAAATAATACTTCTATATAGTATAACACTATTTTGTATCAGTGGCACAAATATTTCTATTATATGCTTATACTTATATATATACACAAGTTAATATATTTTCTTCATAATAATTTAATAATATTTGGAAGATAAACTAATAAATACATCCATATAAATCATATAAATAGTTTTGATCCAATTAATTAACTTTAAATTGCATCATTTATTATTTGATGTAAAATTTATATCATTTTCTAAAGTGATGTTAACCAAAATTAATAAATACATCAATTATTTAGTTGATGTAAATTCATCTTTTGTATCAGTATTTTACAAGTGATGCAAATTGCAAACTGATAAAATTTTGTATCAATTTTAAGAAAATGATGTCAAATAAGTCAATAACAACATCAATTATTATAAGTGATGTTAAACAACATATTTTGTATCATTTATTAATAAGTAATTGAAAATAACATCATTTAGTTTTGTGATACAATTTAATTGATGCAATCCACCCTTTTTCTTGTAGTGCACCCTTAACGAGATATGTTCTTCAGACTTAAAACGATCCTTACCTAAGCCTCAGTTAGGCCCGACTCATCGTCCATTTATATTGTCTGAAACATCGAAACAAATTAAAAGCAAAATTAAAAGTGAACAAAGGACATGATTCCCATATTGATGAAAACTTGAAAAGTCGGAATAATTCGTTGGTCCCTCCATTAGCTAATGTGAATTATTGCAAATGGGACCGTAGTACTAAAATTTGGGTGTAATTTCGAAATAGTACCATTTTGTTGTAAAAAGAAATCAATATATAAAACTAAAACATAATTAAAAGAAATAATTTGTGTGTGTGTGTCGTCGGTGTCGAAGGATGTTTGGGAAAACCAAGTGGGGTTAATTTCAAAGATTTACAAAAATGGAAAGTTTATGGACCGCAAAACGTATGGACATCGTACCTAAGTTCCTGACTCCTTACTATATATGCACATTAACGTGTTTCCCTTTGTCCCTTTTTTTTGTCGTCTCCTTTAGATTTTTTTTTCTACTTCACAATAATTTAACCCTAAGTCTTAGTTTGTCCCCAAACTATTCCGTGATTTACCCTTCATTTATGATTTATTGTCCATTGCCTCCTTTTTATAACACATGTAGCATCATCATTCAAGATCTCTATATATGATTTTTTATAATATATATAGGTTTAATAAATCGACATAAACCAGGAATAAACCGGAATACAACAAGAAAACCATAATTAAACCAAATCTAAGAAACCCTAAATAACCGGTGAGAATCTAAACAAACCCTAAACGCTATATATGTTTAAATTAATTTAACATTTTTAAATTACATCCAATGGTTTGCTTTTTTTGGTCGAACTCCAATGGTTTGCTATCACTCATTAGTTTGTCATCAAAAAGTTAGCTAATCTAATGCTTTCTTATACATTCTTATGTAGAAACTAGAAAGTTAACTAGTTTGTCCCAAAATATATGAACAATCCAGGCTCTTTATAATGTTTAGTGTTGAATGTTTTTCTTGAGTTCCTTCTAACAGTTTCATTTTTTTCTTTCCTTTTTAATGTGAAATATATTATTCACTGATCGAGTCGAATCCAATTGTATTAAAGAAAAAAATACCACATAGAAAATAAAAGAAAAAGCTCGTGAAGACATCTAGGAGTATCCACTATCAGCTCGCTCACATGGCCCCCCACATTGAACGAATAATAATTTATCACGTAAGCAGATTAAAAATGGATCCTACTTGAGGATATATGTAAGCCTAACAAGATTTGGCAACCTCACAAATCGAGATTCTATCGATACCGTCCGATGTTTTCCACGTTCGTTAATCTCGGACTTGATTGCGATTTTATATAAAAAGACATATCTATAACCTTTGGATATCAGCTTAGTTTTTTTTTTTTTTTTTTTTTTTTTTGCGAACAAGGATATCAGCTTAGTTGTAAACCATTATCTCCTAAATAATTTAATAACATCGTATTTGATAGTATTATTCATGTTATCAGTGCCATATTGTATTGTTGATTAAAAAAACTACAATGATCCATTCAATAAATTAATCTAAAATTTACGAACTTAAATAATTCGACAAAAAATTAAAAGACAATAACGAAAAAGACCGAAAAATCTAATTTTTGTTGTTTTTAGAGTTGAAATCGAACTGATCTCTTATTCTAAGATTTGAGTACAATGTGTGAACTTAATATTTTTCCGCGCAGTAAAAATATATTTATATTAAAAGAATTATGGTTTTTTCCCTTAGATTTTGTTTGATACCATTATATAAAATTCTAACAACATATTTTTTTTTCATTTAATTTTTTATATTTATCTTTTTCTATTTTGTAAATATGTTAATTTATCACTAACATGTTTATCTGATTTGATGTAAGTCGGTTAAGACATCGTTGCCGAGCTACTCTGTATTGGATAGATTTCTACTCGTTTAAGCTGAATTTTTGATGGACCATTCAACAACTAGACTAGACTAAAGAGAAGTGCTAAACTAACTTCCAATCCATATGATTATAGTATTCACGATATTTACCCATTATCAAACAAGATCCACAGTTTTGATTTGCATTTCAAATCCAAGCTATTAAATCCAAAATACTAAATGGATATATTATTAATACATGTATAACGTCTCTGTGGCACTCTCCACATGTCAAAACTTTTAGCTCAAGTAGCTGAAATTTCTTTGTCATTATGAATTTATTGTTACTCGTCCAAACTATGTGAAGACATAGGCAAGTAGAATGAGGTAGATATAGGCATTGATTCTTTTTAGTTATGATTTGGTTAATGTACTAGGCATATTAACATCTCTACATGTGACATGGTGTGGCTTGTGTGGATGCAATCTGTCTATCTATTTTCTATGGAGACAGAAAATAAAAGTATATATTTGTTTTGTACATCAAAATAAGAATTTATATTGATTGTATAAATGATCTCCTATGGTATCTACTGTACCTTTTACTTTAGCTTGCATCCAATAATAACTGTTCTTTTAGTACATTTTGTCATATCGTATATGTCGCATAACGAGGGGAGAATTTCATTTTTGTTTGCTTTGGGCACATACACATGTTGTAGTAAAGAAAAAAATTATGCTTGGTAATAGTAATAGTTGCTGTGGGCCTATTTTATTTGGGAATTGATATAAGAGACAGAGTATCTCTCTGTAAAGTGGGCCGTGGGCTTTAATAATTATTGTCATACAAACGCAAATATACAAAAATGTGTACATACATTATGATTAAGTATCACAGCAGACATATCACATCTCTCTAACAAAATCAAGCTATATATATGCTAATATTAATGTATATATAGTGTGAGAGAGATAATGGGACATGGAGAGAGGAGAGCAGTAGTTGCCACTTCAGGAAAGCAACATGTTCAACGAAACCCATTATTGGAGTGTTTGTTATAGCATCCCACTCAAAATATGGACAACGTGTCTAATGTAAACAGTTTTTAGGAGCTTAGGCTAAAGATATTATCGCATGTTTCACTGGTTTTGGGTTATTAGTTATTACGTTAATAGTATTGTGCATCTCTTGGCCGGTTTGCATGTGCTAAAATCAAACAAATGTTGTAAGCGCCAAATATTATAACATAATAAAATATACTGTCAAAAAAATATAATATAGTAAGTTGAGAGATTATGTAAATGGTGATTCATGCCACATGGATGGAACGGAATGGACGGAAGCACGGAGAGGTTCCTATTCCATCACTTCAATTGGCAAAAACTCTTGAGAAGAATGTGAGAAATCGTCTGTCTTCAATACGATTGATGGGCGACAGAAGATCTGATGATTACATGTCTTCCTGAGCTTAAGCTCCCGATAGTGCTTTTCTAAACTCATTTTCTGGTTCTTTCAATAATCACTTTCTGAAAAGTTCAAACTTATGATGTAAAAAGTTTTTTTGTTCTCAATATAATTTTACATTGATTCAAAAAAAAAAAAAAAAAAAAAAAAAGAGAGATTATGTAAATCTTAAGTATATCAAATTTAAGTTTTATCAAGGATTTTATTTATAAAATATGTTTTTATGCGTTAAATTTGTTTGGACCAGCCAAATTTGTTAGAACATAATTATCAATAACACATAATCCACCTAGTAGTTGAATGATTTATAGTTGAAGATTAAAATATGATAATTCAGATTATTTAATAATGATCTGTGTCTTTAAATGGTTTAAATGATTAATTCATAAGCTTTTAATAGTATTAGACAATTTCCAATTTCGCTCCATTTAAAATTTGGAGTAAATATTTTTCAACTTTATTCTATATTTCATTATAAAATAGAATAAAAATAGGATTTACCTCGAATTTGGAATAATTATATTTATCACTCTATTTTTACTCATGACATAATTGAAATAGAACTTCTCTTCTCTCTAATTTGAAATGATTTCATTTTGAAGTAAAAGATTAAGTAATAATTGAAAATGCTTTTAATACAAATTTCTGTCCTAAATTTTTGGTCAATACGATGATATAATTGATAGTTTTAATCTTATTTTTAAAATTGTAGCGTCAAAATATTTTTGTTGCCGAACTTTGAACTACCACAATCGTAAATATAAATATTTGGCATTTCTAAAATAAAATATTTGAAAATTTTATATATAATATTTGAAAAAAAAGAATTCAGAAACATTAGACTAAAGATTTACGGAATCAAAAATCAAAACAGATATCTACTATTGACTGTTGTAAGTCATTAGATAAGAAAAAGTAGTAACACAGAATAATAACTAAGTGGTAAATTCACAGAGTGGGTAGTCACGTGGAAACCTCAAATTTCGATTCTAAATTTTGCTAGCCAATAAAAAATAAAAACGCGGTTTTCTCTCCTTCTAGTGAGAGAGAATTCTCTCTGAAACAAATCTTGTGTTTCTTCTTCTTCTCGGATTCCTATTTTTCAGAAGAGAATCATGGGTTTGTTTCAGCGGCTTTGTTTATATCTTTATGGTATGTCAATAATTCTGGTTTGGTTCGTCACCTGATCTTTTAGGTGTTCTTCGTTTTCGTTTTGATCGGTGGCGATGGGTCTGTTTCGGATTTTGTCCGATTTGGGCCGGGTTTCTTACCGGCTGTTCAGTTTCGTTTTCTCAGTGCTTTCCCGATCTCCTTCCCTTCTCTTCCTACCGTCGTCAACTCCGATTTTTCATGTAATCTCGTCAGCGGCTTCATCTCCTTGGAGTAATTCTTCGCAGCTCCATCCCGATTTGACTGGGAGTCCAAATGGCTGGTTCACTACTGTGCGATTGGCCGGCGGCGAAGCTTCCTTGGTGTAGGGTTTTCTGGCGATTTACTGCAGCTGTTCTTCATCTCTTGGCGGCTCTTCTTCTACCGGTTCTACTAGGGGAGTGGTGCGATCGACTGAAAGCCTCTCTCACAGCCTCTGACTTCGAGTTCGGTGGTGGTTTCCGGCGCCTTGCGGCGACCGCTCTTCGGTGGCGGTTGCATACCGATCTTCCTCCGTTTGTGAACACGTGTCCCGGCTGTCCTTATCTTTTTTGGGTTCGGTGTTGGGCCGGTTTCAGAGCCCATTTTCTTTTGTAGGCTTGTTGTATTGGCCTTTTAGGCTTTTCTAATAAAATGTCTAGTGTTAAAAAAAAAAAAATTTTGCTAGCCACACAGTCTTTCCTCTGGACCCAACATAAACACGAAATAAAATTGTATGTTTCCCTTTCCGACACAAGGCCTTCTCCTTCATCTTTTTTCTCTTTTTTTCTGTTTTTTATCACTTACTATTTGTTTTCTCTACATTAAAAAGAATGAAAAATAATTGTATTTCCTTACAGAGTTTTTTTTTTTGGTCTGGCCTTACAGAGTTATACTATGATATAACTGATTTTCGAATTTTGAGAATAAAAAACGATGTAGGTGATGTCAAGAATGACGATTTTTGTCACAAAATAAAAAGATAAAAATAAAACGAATCTAAAAATCCAATCTTCTTATTACAAAACACATGTATAGTTGGCTACAGTATTTGTAGTTTGAAACGAAACGGCATCTCTAGCAGAGAGAGTGCGAAACACTGAGCGTATAAAGCGAAGGATTGTGGAACACACGCGTACGTATAGCGCGTGAGGTGAAAATACGAGGTAAGAGAGGAAACGAATGGGCTATTGGTGGATGAAAGAGGGAAAAAGTGGACCCCGCAGTTTTGTCCGTACTAATTGGATTGATCTTTTCTGGTAACATTTTCCTTTTCTTCTCATAATTCCTTTTTCCTTTTTTTGATAATTCTCTATAACCAAA
This sequence comes from Orychophragmus violaceus, assembly GCA_030180135.1. Lineage (NCBI taxonomy): Eukaryota > Viridiplantae > Streptophyta > Magnoliopsida > Brassicales > Brassicaceae > Orychophragmus > Orychophragmus violaceus. Next base: position 2,298,589 of record CM058239.1, read on the forward strand.
AAACTTTTATTTATTTATTTTTGATGTACATCATTCACATGTATTTACGTTGATATCCTTGTATTACCGTCGTATTTTCAAATTAACCCCAAGGATTGATCTAGGCCACTCGTTTTGTAGGTAATCGATAATTTATATTTGTACTGGACATTGGACATAACCGATCAAAGCCTATGGGGTGCTTGGCAAACACTATAACTTAAATATTCTGAAAGTTATTCTAAAAATGAAAGACTAGAACTTAGAAATCTTAAAGTTATTCCAAAATTTAAAGACTAGACTTAAAAGATTCTGATTTTTTTTAAGGAAACATATATTTTAAGCAAATGTTTCTCTAATTTGTTTTCCACCTCATCTTTAACAAATTTCCAAAAAATACAAACTTACAAAAATAAATTAAATTAACAAAAAAAAAAACGTTCATTTGTAAAACATTGTTTTATAGCATTGACGACTGCTGGTTTGTAAACAATTTTAAAAATTAATATAGTCAAGACTGTACTATTTTATTAATGAATCGAGAGATTAATTAGATAAAAATAAATATTTTAAGACAAAATTTTATTACAGTATTAATTTATAGATATTATATTTTAATCAATAACCAAGATTTTGATTAAAACAACCTATCAAGAAAATCACTGCTTAATCACAATTCACACTTCGGTAAATCACTGCTCAGTCAGTTATCTATCACATCTGGAGACATAAACAACAAGATCCATAACACCCATTTGTTATCTACCCATTGAGAGGTGAAGAACATTATAATGCTGAGGAACAAGAAAACCGCCTCCAAATCTTTATCATATGCTACTGCCCTTTTTCTTGTTGTTTTTTTTTTTGTAAAAAAGGGCTTTCTATTTCTATTGAAATGCAAAATTAAAAGTTACATGGGTAAAACTTGGAGTCTTATAGTGTTGAAGAGTTAATAAAGATAGTGAACAAAGACTACAACAATTAGATAAAGTAGCGAAAGTGAATAGAAGATAGGAACCTAAAGAGAAACCCTCTTAGAATTTCTAAGATGATGGTCCATGGCCACCTCGACGACCATGTCCTCTTTTGCCACATCCACCAATAAAGATCCATTGCATCTCTTGGGCTTTTTGTGTAGGTTTTATTGGCCTACTTCCCCGTGATTTGAGAGAGAAATCACCAATCTCAAACCCTGCATAAGCTCGCGAATCTAAGAAAGCAAAATTGTTACCACCAAAGACATTATCTACCTCAGTTTCATGAACCAATGAATTTGAACACGGTTGGATAGAAACAGCAGCTGAAGCAAAAACAAAACTTGGTGAAGGGATAGCATCGGCGTGTTCTAACGCATTTGTAGTATCTAGATCAATTGAAAGAACAATAGGAGTTGCTGATTCTACCTCACGTGGTGAGACTAGAGTAGTTTCTAGAGGTGCATCAACAACAACAATTGGAGTATCTATGGCCGTATCAGAAGCCTCGATAGTACTTGTCACATCCGCAACTTCGAGAAGATTAGTAACAACAATATGAGAATATGCAAGAGTAAAACCCGGATCAGATTAGAGACATTTGGACACTTTATCACCCAATTGCCCACATCTCTCACACTTAGATAGAATCCAAGAATACTCTACAAACACCATTGAAACATTCCCTTGTTTATCCGCTGCAGCAATCCTCTTGTTTTTTACTTCCTTTTCTTTGGTTTGGACATTGAACATTAGGTGATCTTGTAACACCTTCATCTATGTGATATAAACATTTCTATTAAAAAGAAAACTATCAAGAAAACGTATAGTTAATGCTTTCAGACTTTAGTAAAAGTTTGGGCAAAGTATTTTTATAGAAAAGGAAAACTTGCACCAATCCAGCCCTTAAGCAATAAATTTTTTTTCCGAAAATTACATAATATTTTTTTTTGCTAAACTGAAAATTACATAATATTACTATTTTATAACTAATAACGCCTCCTATATAATCTATAATGGAACTCGATTACTTGCTTTCAAGAAATTACTGTTTTGGAACTTAACTTTACATAAACTTATGAATAAATAATAGATATATTTAGTAGCAAACTTAACATCTCATCTACTTTAATTTGCCCGATCATGAAAACACCTATTTATTGTACATAAATAAACACCTTTTAACATATATAGATCCATGCGTGATCTATTTGTGTTTGTATTTTTATAGCTTTTATTCATATAAAAGGGGGGAAAAAACAAAGAAAAAGCTTTGTTCCAAGAGCTAAAGTATATATCAATTTTGGCAAATTTGTGGGGTTTATAAAACTATTCATTTTTCTTGCAAAAAATACTTTTAATAGATTGCTTACCGAACCAAGCCGTGGACTCTTCCTTTCTTAAAACATGAAATTACATATTAATGGAATCTTATATTACTCAGCAAAGATGTTTGTATACATAGATAATAATAAAAGTGGAAATATTTTTTAAAAATAAAATAAAGAAACTCCAATACGAGGAATTGTTTCGAATATAATCTTTTTCCAAAGAAAGCAAGTGGTTAGAGAGAGAGAGAGAGAGAGAGAGAGAGAGAGAGAGAGAGAGAGAGAGAGAGAGAGAGAGAGAGATATTATTATAAAAGAATATAGTCTAGAGAGAGAGAAAGAAATGGCATTGGAAGTAAATATAAACCATAAAATGAAAGCTTTCGTATAAGCAAACTCAGAAAATATTTCATTTCATCTCTCTCTCTCTCTCTCTCTAGCTCTTACTCTCTTTTATTTCTCTACCAACCAAAGTTCTCTCTTCATTGGTTTCTCTCTTATTTAGATTATAACCTTGAGGAGAATCAAACCAGAGGACTGAAGTTTGATACCTCAAAGATCAAGAACCCAAAAAAATGTGGGATCTAAATGGCTCACCACACCAAACACTTAGAGAAGAAGAATCTGAAGAGTTTTGTTATTCATCACCGGGTAAACGGATCGGATCTTTCTCTAATTCAAGTTCTTCTGCTGTAGTCATCGAAGATGGATCTGATGATGATGAACCTAACCGGGTCAGACCTAACAACCCACTTATCACCCATCAGTTCTTTCCGGAGATGGAATCTAGCGTAGGAGATGATGGTGGTAGTGGTGGTCCCGGGTCAGACTTTCCCCGGGCTCACTGGTTTGGTGTAAAGTTTTGTCAGTCCGATCTAGCTACCGGATCATCGGCTGGTAAACCTGCCACTGTCGCTGCCGTGGTGGAGCCGGCACAGCCGTTGAAAAAGAGCCGGCGTGGACCACGGTCAAGAAGTTCACAGTATAGAGGGGTTACGTTTTACCGGCGAACCGGAAGATGGGAATCTCATATTTGGTAATTTAATCATAGTAAAAATCTCATTATATATATATTTAGACCCAAAAAAATCTCATATTTTAATTTGATAAATCGATGGTTAATATAAGATCATTTGTTTTCCCCCCTTAAATTCAGGGACTGTGGGAAACAGGTTTACTTAGGTAATTTTTACTCTTTTTATTTTATCCCATGTTTTTAATTTTTTTTTCCTTCTATTTTGCTGTTGAAAAATGTCATCATGTTATTAAAATTATTTTTACTTTTTTTCCCTGAATAGGTGGATTTGACACTGCTCATGCAGCTGCTCGGTATGTTTCTCTCTTTGACTCACTCTCTTAAAAATAATAAAACAAAAATCGAAACAAGAAATTAAAAAGATAAAGTCTTTAATTTATCAGTTTCATTTAACTTTCTTTATGTAGAGCATATGATCGAGCTGCTATTAAATTTCGTGGAGTAGAAGCTGATATCAATTTTAACATCGAAGATTATGATGATGACTTGAAGCAGGTAACTTTTATAAAACCAAATATAATTATACAACATATATTGGCCTAAATATTGATTAGAGAAACTTAATTTGGCAGATGACAAATTTAACAAAGGAAGAGTTCGTGCACGTACTTCGCCGACAAAGCACAGGCTTCCCTCGAGGAAGTTCGAAGTATAGAGGTGTCACTTTGCATAAATGTGGTCGTTGGGAAGCTCGAATGGGTCAATTCTTAGGCAAAAAGTACATCATTTTTTTCATTACCCTTCGTTTTTAATCTTATTATTCTAACTAGATTTGTTATAGTAACATGTTTCTCTAATTCTTCAAATTTTTAGGTATGTTTATTTGGGTTTGTTCGACACCGAAGTTGAAGCTGCTAGGTAAATGTCTTTATGTTTGATTCCACAAAATACATTGTTAGAAAATTTAAATCTTATAATGTTTTTTTATTTAATAACCACAGAGCTTATGATAAAGCTGCAATCAAATGTAATGGTAAAGACGCTGTGACTAACTTTGATCCAAGCATATATGATGAAGAATTGAATGCTGGTAAATTTTATTTCAAGTTTTTTTTTAGTCCTTAATTATATATTTTGTGTGGTTTTAAATTATTTAATTTGTGTAGAGTCATCAGGAAATCCTATTCAACAAGATCATAACCTAGATTTGAGTTTGGGAAACTCGGTTAATTCTAAGCAAAAGGGTCAAGATATGCGGCTCAAGGTAAAATGTTTATTAAAATATTTTTAATAAATTTGATCTTAAAATATCTTCTTTTATTAAAAACATTTTTCTTTTTATTCAGATGAACCAACAAGATTCTCTCTATTCTAATGAGGTTCTTGGATTAGGTCAAACCGGAATGGTTAACCATATCCCCAATTCAAATCACCAAGTGAGTAAATAACACACCAATAAATAAAACCTTTTTTAAGCTTCACTGTTATGTTTTTAATAACATAAATTTGCATTTTTTGTATGATGTAAAGTAGTTTTCAAGCAGCAGCAACATTGGCGGCGGCGGAGGATTCTCGCTGTTTCCGGTGGCAGAGAACCATCGGTTTGATGGTCGAACCACGACGAACCAAGTGTTGACAAATGCTGCAGCATCATCAGGATTCTCTCCTCATCTTCACAATCAGATTTTTAATTCCACTTCAACTTCTCAACAAAATTGGCTGCAGACTAATGGCTTCCAACCTCATCTCATGAGACCTTGAATCTCTAATATTTTACTTTTTATATATAAGAAACAATTTCAGGTGGAAATTAATGAACCTTTAAATTAAGCATCGGCTTTTAGTTTATTTATTTCTCTTAAAAGGTCATGTTAATTAGGCCAAAAATGTTTATCAGGAAAATTAATGTACTTATTTTTTCCTCGATCGGGTAATATTTAATATATTCATATAATTGTTGGGAAAATATGGAAAAATTGATAAGTGTTTGATTTGAGATGTTCTGACTAAAAAGGTTGAGAAGAGATTTGTCAATGAGTGTCTTTTGTTGTTTTCTCTTGGATACATTACTGCTTTATATGTTACCTGCACCTATCTACATGTGTGTTCAGTCCTAACTTGTTTTGTTATTCCTTTCAAATCAATATTCAGTTAACATCTCCCACCGTTCCTTCATTTTAATATTATTTTATTTGACAATTTTCACGAATAACACCCAAGTGTGAAATATTTTCTCAACACAACATAGTTTTTTTTTTGTCAACTAAATTCTATATATTGATTCAATGTTGTTTGGATCGAATTTTCACTCCGAAAAGTTAATCGATCTGAGTCGTCATGACTTACATAGAAAAAAATTACATCCCGTGCTTTCGTCCCTTTTGCGAGAGAGTCGGCACTATTTTGAAACTCGGCCATTTTTAGGCTCTTTTGTCATTGCGAGTAAATCCGAACAGTCGGTCTCCAATCTTACCGACGAAATTTCTCCTTCCAATAGGCAAGACATCGCTCAAAGTAATCCCTCGAATTCGGCATGAAGGGGTGATAGGCTCCGCCTACATCCATGTATTCCCGTGTTTTTGTTTCCGAATGAGTCTTTATAAAACCATCCAAAACCACTCGTTTGACCATTTTCTACCCACGAAGCGTCTATTTGACACATCGGAATATTAGAGGCCGGAGTGGTAAATCGTAGGCCTCCCATCTACTTATTCAAATATATTTTTATTTTTTCTTATTACATTCTATAGAAAACATGGTTGGTGTATTTTCCTTTTTATTGTCAACTAATGGGTTTTCCTCTTACTGCATTGGTTTGATAAAAATAGACTGAGCAGAAATGGAATCCTAAAATGCTTTTAAGTCCACTTTTGTAACCATAGAATCCTATTAAGTTATAACTTAAACACACATTTTCAATTTGGATTCAACTCTTCAATCAGCTATAAAAATAAATATCAATTTCATATTAAGCCTAATTTTATTGTCAAAATTGTGTTTTATTATAAATATCGTTTTATATTTTCAATGCAATTTTTAATTATTTTTTTCAGTTTTATTATTACTCTTATAACTTAACTATAAGTACTAACATGAGCTAATAGAGTGTAAAACCTAAAATTTAATTATTTTCTGATATGTATGAAAATTTAAAGGATAATTTATATATAAAAAATAAGATAAGTTTGGTCTTCTATACAAAAAAATGGGATTCTTAAAGTTCTAGTATCAATATTCATGTTTTGGTTTTATTTGTTTTGTAAATATTTTACCGACAGAAAATAAAACAGTGATATTAATTTATCTTTTTACAGCATTAATGATGAGACGAGAGAATCAGAAGTAGATTGGTACTGATGTTTCCCTAATGGAGTAAGAAATAAATTCTCGCAGTTATTTCATGATCTCATAAAAAAGTGTAAATGGGTATCAACCGCAAGATCTCTTCTTCCTTTTTTTTTTACACAAATCAGATTCCAAGCTGTGAAACCGTTAGTTTGAAAAAAAAAGAGAACAAATAAATATGCCAAGACTAATTAACAATTATGAAGAAAAAATAAATCTTGGAAATGTAAATTTAGGTATAAAGAGAAAAGAGGCAAATTAAAATTTGGGATTATTAGGGATGGATGAGTGGTCATTTTCAAGTAAATGAGTCATTTGAATCAGTTTCTCTCTCTCTCACACAGAAACCCAAATAAGTCAGACATTGTTATAAATGGTGAGAGAGACTTCTCGGTTTCACTCTCCTCTTTTAATTAAAAAAAAATAGTTAGAAGTTTATTAAATATTTACTACTCTTACACTTATTTATGAAAGCTTTCCTAAATTTCACTTTTATTCTGTATAATTTGTTCCTCCTTAAAATCTTGTTTCATCGATCTGGTTACATAGTGGAGTAATATATAAGTACACTTGCCTTTTTGATAATACTAGGTTAACTTTAACCAATGTAACTTTGGGTTTACAGCGGGTTATACGATGATCACTTTCATTTTATAGTCGCATATTAAAATATAATATTGTAAATAGCATGGTAAATTATGACAATAATTATGGTTAACTATTATACACAAAATAATACGAATATCCATTTTCTGCCTAATGCATATATATATTAAAATGTATGAAAGGAGCAAAGTAATGCTTAGAGAAGATGCAACCTATAAACTTTTCGAGTATTTAAATGAACTTAAAGCAAATGTTTATATTTTTATAGATGTCAAAAAAATGTATATTAGTTTTGTATAATAGTTGAATCAAATTTGAAATGTCTTGACGTTTTAAATTTGTTTTTCACGATTTGACCACAATACTTTTGATTATGTATCGGCATTTGTTTGATATTAATTAATAACATAGATAATTATAACAATATACTTTCCCTTACAATGACATTCTGACTATTTACCTAATACGAATACAAAATGGGATGGAGTGTTTTGAATTTATGGCAATTGTCTTTTTTAGATCACTAGAACCTAAGTTGCTTTTTTTTTGAACCTAAGTTGCTATAAATTCAAAAACAGTATGTTGCCTTTTTTTTTTTTTTTGTAAAAAAACTGAAAAAAATAATTAAAAATTGCATTGAAAATATAAAACGATATTTATAATAAAACACAATTTTGACAATAAAATTAGGCTTAATAAAACAGTATGTTGCCTTTTTACATATAGTATTTTCATATTTTCACCAAATAGCACTATATACAAATATAAAGGCAAAGAATATCTCTCCTAACAATTCATTGTTCTACATTTAAATGGATGGGGTGTGTTCTTATAAAGAGTTTTTAATTGTTATTTTTTTTTGCAAAGCATTCAACTTCTATAAAAAAATTCATCATTAGAAAACTAAATGTGTACTAACAAAAATATCACAATAGCAATACCTTATAGCATATACATACCAAGTATAACAATATTCTCTCGATGAGCTTTAACAAAACCAAAATTTTATTAACCTAACAGTGAAAATCAACAAATTAAAAATCTTATAGTTATACATAATAGCTGGCTCCAAGCCTCCAACATGCATGAATACTTAATACCATACATTTTTATAATAGTTCTGTCTTCCATTGGCTATGTAACAAACTAATAAAATATAAATATATTGTGGCGGTTGAATAACGCAATTACTATTTGTAATACTATCAGATTGTGTCCAATGAAAATGTGTAACAGCATTTTCATTTAAATTGTAACCTACTTCTAAACACATAATCCATCCTAAAATGAGCTAAGCATTTTCGTTTAAATTGTAACCTACTTCTAAACACATAATCCATCCTAAAATGAGCTAAATATCAATCAAAAATATATCACAAGTAACAAAAACCTTTCAAGTATTTCAAGAGTCGTTTTTTTGGAGAAATCGGCCACGTGCACACACACACATATACATATACATATGTATACTTGTTCATGTATTTGTTTTGGGCATGTTAAAAAATGTCTAGGGTTTGAAGGCAAGTGGAGATTAGTGTACGAGGAAGCGGTACGATGGACCAATGAATGCAGACTTCCTGGGGAAATTCGAAACTTTATAATTAGTTTAGTCAAATAATAATTTTAATCATACGATAAGGAATCAGTTGGTCCATGTTTAGAAATTGTCTGCAGAAATATAATAAGTTCATAAGTACGATTATTATGGAATATTAAATTTAAGATGAACCTAATTTCGTCACTCAAGTCGTCACTTCAGGAATATGATAATCGCATGAGGGCTAGTATTTTAATTTAGTTCATTTCTATAAGTGGTAAGATTTGTAGTCTCACGAGGATAATCGCTTTACTCAACTTGCTAGTACGCTTCTTGATTGTTCTTAGTGCTTCAATATTAAATTCGTCAATCGAAAACTATAAAGATACTAATTAAAAATACATATAATTAAATAATTAGTGGATATGCTTTTTGATTTTGGAGCCTCCTAGAAGAACAAAACAACTTGCAAGCAATACATAGAATATCTTTTTTTTTGAATGAACAATACATAGAATATCAGACCCAAAAGGAATATAAACTTCATGTACGAGGCTGTAAACATGGTTTTGTTCATAGTTTCACATGTGATCTTGGACTAGGTCTATCACTATTAATTTGTTTTACATCTTCTTCTTTTTTTGCCAACCATTTGTTTTGCGTCTTAAATAGGTTGTCTGATCGAATAACTTATTATACAAAACTGGATGGACCATGTGATGACCTTTTTTAAAAATAGTGGCATTGTTTAACTTCATTGTGTAACTTATTCATTGGTTTAAGCAAAAAAAAAAAACTTATTCATTGGGTAAAGAACTCCGATAGATTAGGGTGTCAATCAAATTAGATTAATATATACAACAATATCATAATCAATATAGTTTAGATTGGTTTGTTATTTTAAATTTCGGTATATATACAAAATAACAAACCAATCTAAACTCATATATATATATTGATGTTTATAGTTTTAGCGTATGATCTCTATTGAAAAAAAGAATTGGAAGTATGTTGAGATGTATGGTACTTAAGCTAAGAGTTGGAATAATTATGATGGTTAGAGCGGATTAGTTTATATATAGTTTAATCCGTTTTTACTATTATTATCATACAAAGTCATAGTTTCCAGTTTTAAATCTTTTATTCAGTTTGATCGGACCTAAATTGATTCGAGTTACACATTGAACAGTTTTCATTTATGTAAATACTTACGTCGTGTAATGAATTTTCATTATCCTTTCCTTTTACGTTTTCTTAATTTATTCTCCCCTTTTCTCGTCGGCATACTTTTAGACTCTTACCTTAAAACGACAAAATAAAATATATATCCACTATGCCGTGTATGCAAAGGAAATAATCAAAGACTATATATATCCACTTGGTACCGAATTATAGCGAAGATATTAATGTCAAAAATTAATATAAAAAACAGGGATCATTACTCGAAATACGTCCAGTAATATAAATGATTCGTGAAATAAAATTAGAGTGGTCCTAAAAGATTGACAGGTGTCTCTCATGCTTTGTCGAGAAAACTCTAAAGGCAAAAGAAACATTAGACTGTTATATTAATATTATTTACCAGCTCATCGAACTCATGTTCTGCAGCAACTTTAGTAAATTATATATTTTGGAAAACATAAATTTTATAAAATATCTATTAAGTTATACTAGTATACTTTAAGATCTCTTTCTTTTGAATCGTATCTACGAAGCACTGTCTATTCTGTAGTGATAGATTCGATCTCTTTTCACTAGAGTAGAAAACTCTCTGCAACAAATAACATTTTCGTTGGTGTAAAAAGTGTTTTTTACCATGCAAAATATAAATAAAACTATTACTTTTTACAGTCTGCCATATTTTTTACTTTTCGGCTTTGTTTCTTTTAATTATGTATTGCCATTCAAGATGTCAGTTTCCATATTTGGAATATTATTTCGATGCGTCTTATTGTCCGAAAATTATTATAAAGGAAAAATAATGAAACTAATTTCATCAGAAGTTAGGGGAAAAGATAAGAATATTAGTTAATATTAATAAATGTGGTGTAACTCTTTCAAAAAAAAAAAAAAAATGTGGTGTAATTTTTCATTTGGCAATGAGATATGATAAATAGCTTTAAATGGTTCAAGTTAAAAAAAAAAAAATATTTGAATGGTGATTGTAACAAATAACGATATAATTTACAAGAAACCCTAATTCTAGCTTCTTCATTATTAGTCATAATTAAACAGTTATAAGCATCACAATTTTAAAATACACATATTGGTGAAACTATATATAAGCTTTTAGATTATTTTTCTTGTTTTTTTTTGTTCTTGAAGAATCAATTTAACACACACAGCTTCAGCATATATTGTTGTCCTTCACCGACAGCCTTCTTACCTTATTGCCTTTGTTTTGTTCCATCGCTTTCAACATAGTTTCCATTTATAGTAAACTTCATTCTGAATTACATTTTGTTGAATCCATTTTTTATATCAACTCTCTTTTTTTTTTTTTAATAATAGGGACTTTCCTTTTTATTTTTGTGAGGTCAATAATGGTGGATTTCCGTGAATTGAATTCACGTTATAAAACCTTTACGTTTCGCATTTAATCCTTTTAGGACCACTAAGGAAATAAAGGTTGAATCACGTTATAAAAGTATTATTATATTTTCTCACAATAATCCTTATATACATAAAATCTCTATAATTAATAAACTTTAAATTATAATATTTTATTAATTTAACGAGATATTAATTTACTAAAAAAGTAATTAGATAAAAAAATTACTTGAAACCATAAAATTATATTAGTTTATTGATGTAATAATTTGTATATGTTAATATAGTACTTTGTGAACTTATGCTATGTTAAACTAATTTTGACAGAACCAAAATAAAAGTATAATTAAGGAAATAAAACACAAATACAAATCTGAAATTCACCAAATGAATTTTCACTTGTTTTCATATTTTATAAACCAATAAATAAGAAAACAAAATATTTAAACCGCAGAAAATAAGATATCGTTTATTTGTATCTCAACAAAAGTACTAAGAAAGGATTATTCAGATTTGAATTAGTAATATTGATTAGTCAATAAAGAAAATGATTTTGCTTTCAGAATTCATCACCGAAGTCTAAACTCTTAAAGAATGAAAGATGTTTTCACATTCCAAAATATTTTAAAAGACACAATATCATGACACATTAAACACTAAAGACTCTCACGAGTTTCTCATTTGGGTAAAGACATTTTTGAATTGAGTTTTTGCTTATTTTGACAACTTTATAAAATTTCATAAAAATAGAAAATTTTGTGGTCCATCTAAAATAGCCGTGATGAGTATAGGAACCATCCAAATTAGGGTACAAATTATTACTTGTACCTAACTTTTTCTCTATATTCAATCCCTTTCATAATTCTTCCAACTCGTTTATGAATTCAAGACTTGCATTTTTATCATAAGAGTTATAGACTATAGTATCAAATACTAACTACGAAATATCCAAATCAGGAAGATGATGTTGTTCATTTCGTATTATACAAGCAATAACATAGGGTTCATACAGCTTTTGCTATAAAAAGCAACCCAACTATGTCGAGATGCAGATAAATTAGTTTAACTAGTTAGAGAAATATGGAATCAATTGGTCTTACCTGTTTTTTGAAAACGAGGAAGAATGTGATATTCTTCAAAAATTACACTATATAAGAGGAAATTATTCCAAAATTCAAAAAAAAAAAAAATCAGACATCTTGCTGGCTACGTTATGCAAATATTTTGAGATCATTTTTCGTTTTTTTTTTTTTGCTTTATTTCGTCCACGAGGATATATAATCTTAAAATAGAACTTTTCAAATAATATAAGCGAAAAAGACCTCCATAAAGAATGGGCCTGTTAGCTAAGGACTTAAAATGGGCCTGTTGGCTAAGGACTTATACACTAAACAGACTATGCGGATGTTAGCAACATAATACAGTATAATGGACCCAACCCGTTTAGTTAATTGAGGTTTTGTCCATTTTCAAAAACCCATTTGCAATTTACCCATGGGAGTAAATAAAATCTAATGATGGAAGGAGTCCAACATAATGGACTTAGCCCATGATATTAGCATTTAGTTAAATGTAAATTTTTATATGACCACACACAAAACAACAATAGAGAGAGAAGGGCCTATTTTTGAGGCTATTGGGCTTTGAAATGATGCCCTAAGTCAATATAACAATACAGCTCATCAAAGCTTAAGTTCGTAGGGATGTCTCTGAGAAGAGAAGAACGTAGGGATCAACTAAAACGATCTTCCATAATGAATGACGTTAGGTACCTGTCAGAATTATGAATGTTTCAAAACATTATTGAAATGTTACCCGCAGCTAGTAGCCTAAATTTACGTGACCTTGACCTGCATATGAAATATGGATGTTGTTGTATCCTTGCTTAAAAACAATGTTGTTCATTCCCGTGTCGAATACGGTTTATTGGGTCCTAAAATGTCAGTTCGCCTTGAGAGTCGCTTTAGTTTTATCCTTGAGTAATCAAATCTAGCATCTAAACTTCCTCCTGCAAGCGGCCATAAGAGATCTATTCCCATTTCCTTTTCCTCGGAAGAGAGACTTTTTCCATCAAATTTCTTCTCCTCGAGAGATGACCTTCTTCTGGATTCATTCCCGATGAAGATGATTATATCTCTAACCGCTATGCATTCTTATGTGGATGTCTCTTTGGGACTAAACAGATGCAGACAGTTTTCATCATGATGAGTTGCTGAGGTTAAACATATGTCTGTCAAACAATCCCAAGTAATTGGTGACGTCTGACCGTAAAGTCATTTAAATGTTTCGGCAGACGGAGTCGTCATCTCCTCTAGACCTTTCCTTGAATGTCGTCTTCTCGATAGTTCTTGTGATGACTTCCCGATCTTTGTTCAGATTGGATATTTATCTTTATCTTTATGTATCTGCTTTAGCTTTGGTATTGAGCTCACACATCGGATATGTCCGACTGTGCTCCTTGCATTTGTAATCTTTTAGTTATGAATGAACCTTTGTGACAAAAAAAAAAACATTATTGTATTTTACACTTTTGGATTCGTTATTTCATATCTTTTAACAAGATTCTTCTGACAAATCTAATTCCTCGACTGTCTGAAAGCGTGTGATTAACGCACAAAAATTCGCGCGTTGAACGCAGAGAGTCAAAGTGATTGGATTGTTGTACTAGCTAAAGAAGAAGTTTAGAGTGCAGTAGTATCAACAAAGTACACACAACTTAACTCTGCATCTCTCAGCTTTATTTAGATCGTCCGAACCTACTTAAGATCTTGTACTGGTATGTCAACCAAACTGTAACACGTATACTTTATAATCATCCTAAGAACACTCTGTGCACACCAGATCCCAGCACCTTCCACCACGGCACCACCTTCTCTCTCGTGAAATCCCCACCGTCAGATCACGCTAGGTTTTGTGACGTAAGCTTTTATATTTGTTGCGCATCTCTAGGCTCCCTCTATCCACTTGCTTATCCAACCGTCCGATCCTTTTTTTTCTTTCTTTCTTTTTGTGTGTGTTGAAAAATCTACAAATTGAAGTATTATTTCTAGGGCAATATAATAAGACAATTGAGTATTTGATATTTGTTTGGTTGATTGCTTGTGGTAATAATCTGTATTTGTTTGGTTATTATAGGTATGTACTGCTAAACGTGTAGTTGTGTTAGAAATTTTTAGACGCTGAAAAAGTTAGCATTTAACTAGTCGCAGATATCCACGGCTGCATCAATATTAAATATGTTCATTTGATTATCGCATGTATCTATAGCTGCAACTGCGGTAACATTATTTTATGTTCTTTTGATTGCAATAGATATTTGCGATTGCGATAACAATTGCGTTTTCGAAACGAACAACGATTGCAATTGCGGCAACAGCGATAACGTATACAAAACGAATAAGAATATACGGAAATATTGTCGTTTCCGTTGCCGCAACCACAACCGCCTACAACAACAAAACAAACATAACTTTACTAAATTAGCGTGTGCACGGTTTAAAGAATTACACAAATCATAATAATATAACAACTCTGCAATTTGGTTATATTAATTTTCATAAACCATGTGAAAATTAGATATCAGTTGTTTTGGTTCGGTGATATTAGCTTCAGTTCATTTATTTTATTTTGTTTTCTAAACGAAAATTGAATTCTGAGCTTGGATTAAGATTGCTTAGAACGGTAGACAAAGAAATGTACTCCAGCCTTTTTTCAGCTCAATGTTAAATCCATTTACCTCGACACACCTTTAATTTAATTTGACTGGACTCAACACTTTCTTATCAATATTAATGTTGAGTTGTTACTTGTTAACAGTATGATAGTAATCATAAATAAACTACGCTTAAAAAGGAGTGGTGTACTGCCTTCGGTAATAATAACAACTTTCGTACCATGATTGCATTGTTTAGTACTATCAGACTACAGTCATTAGCGACTCCAATCAGTAGATTGTGAAGATGTGTTAGTACATGTATATTACCAAACAGTTGAAACCATATCTTATTTTTAAAAGCCTTTTATATAAATGATTATAACTTATCCTAATTAATTAGGTTCCAAGTGGGGAGTTGTCTCGGGTGTCTCACTTGTCGTGTGATGTTGAATTTATGAAAGAGATTATGATCTCGTGGTCCCTTTCGCAGGATATCATATAACCATCATGTTGTGTTTTAAAAGTAATCAGTAACTAAGCAAATAAGATGAATAGTGAGAATCATAAACTATTTTTGCATATACCGTAAAAAATTGGGGTTTTACATATATAATGTTTTATGAATTTGACATCAACATTTAGATATTCTGATTTTAAAATTACATCTATATATAAAAAATTGAATTCGAAAAAAAAATCAACTTCTTATATTACCATTGGACCACCACCAGACATTTTGGTGAGAATTCAAAACTTGAAACCAAGAGTTTTTTCAAAAATCCCAACGAACACATAAAAAAACATAATCAAACTGGAGTAGAGCGAGTTTATTTTACATGTCCGATATGGATATATCATTACATAAGTATTAGGGGATTATTAATTGGTGGTCTGACTGATGAACAAAATAGAATAGTTATATTAACCATTAGCGGAAATGGTAAGCGGTTAAATAATGCAAAAATATAAACAAAAGGTGTTAGCGAAAATAATAACAAAATGCTAAAAATAACTGCTTTTGTTGTAGTTTTTATAACATTTTCGTAATTGCTGACAATTAAAGTGGTATATCTCTAATCACTCGGGTTAAAAATACCGATCAAAATATACATATAAATCATTATATATTGTAGGTTTTTGTATTTAAGGAAAAAGGGAAACGAGGATAAAAGGTGAAAGGGAAGTTTAGGATTATCTTCGTTATTTTATTTTGTTTTCTGACTTTCAAATCAGACAAGACAACGAGGTATGGGTCTTATAACATACAGAGACTCTACTTGAAAATCCATCAAACACCAATAAAAAAGAGAGAAAACATTCAACTATCTGTTTGAATCTGGACAAAACATAGTGTATCATCCTGATTTTGAACAAACTGGTAAAGATCTCAACCATCCTTTCATTGATATCTTTGAAAATTATAGAAGCCGTAAATCTTCTTTCTCATATCATCATATGCATGCATCTTGAATTATAACAAGATACTTCAATTACTTTGAGATATGTATTTGTTGTGTATGCATGTTCTCGTTATAGCCACTTATTACTTCTGAGTTATGGTTTGTAGTAAGACAGGTTATATAAATTTAATGCAAGAAAATGTTCCTAATAAGATAATACAAAAGCAGATGCTGAAAAAATGCTGCAGGCTTTTAGTAATTGTCTCCCATATGCTTTATCTTTTGTTTCTTTTTTTTTTTGTCACAAACATTTCATTCATCTAAACTTTAGTCATACAATTAGAGGGAATTAGTCGTCCTCCTTCATAAACACAAAGAAACATTAACTTAATACACATTAAAGCAGAAAAATCTTCAAGATAGGATGACTTAAGATCTGAGACAAAGCTCAAATGCGTCAATGAACGTTTCACGGAAAAACCGGAACTTTGAAATTTGGTCACTTTGCAGTGTGACTTTGAAAACCAATCTTCACCGATCAACCTCGTCCAAACGAAAGATGATAAGCAGGTGAATAGATTGAGATGATTCTCTCCCAAGGAAAGGAGGAGCATGGACTCAGTAACTCTCCAGAAAGAAGAATTGACTGAAAAGATCTCTTCCCAAAAGGGAAGGAAAGTGAAATTGATCTCTTCCCAAAAGGGAAGGAAAGTGGTAGTGATCTCTCCTAGGCAAGGGAGGAAATTGCTGCTGCCTGATGATGATGATACAACCCTGATTAGGTTAGATTTTTGAAGATGAGAAAATACAATGGGCTTGACTTTATGGAGCCCTAGCCCATTACCAGTACGTAAGTGATATTGGCCCATTGAAGCACGCCGAATGGGATAGCAGAGAAGCACGGTGGCTTGGCTTATCCGTACGACCGCTTGTACGCCGGAGGGAAGATCTTGAATCGGACAGGATAGTCTCATATCCGATGAAGAGGATATGAAATCGACTGAGCGACGCAAAGGATTGGCCACTCCTGAGATGGATGGTGATAGATGCGGCGCTTTTGAGAGACTCCATACTAACAGCGATGAGGGATCCGGAGGGTCTGGCGGAGGTTCTGGTGGCTTCGTCAGCCACGGCGGAGAATCTTTCGGAGGATCTGGCGGCTTCTTCAGCCACGGCGGAGGATCTAGCGACTTCGGCGGCACCAGAGGTTGAGAAAGCTTAACAAAATCGAGAAGGTCCGGAGGCTTCGGGAGAGGTGGGACCAGAAAGCGATTCACCTCTTCCTGACGGTGCTCGCTAGAAGAGGATTGGAAGGCTGGAGGATTCACCGGCGGAGCATACTCCGGCTGTGGAGGAGATTGGCCAGTTGAGCATCGCGTCCTTCGAGCTTTCGACGGTTCTTCACCACAGGGTGAGACAGTTCGTCGGAAAACCTCAGGCGAGGTTCCGATGATGAGCAGCATGACTCAGACGACAGATCCGGCGGAAGCTGACCGGTGAGACGAGTTCATGGCTGAAAATGGTGGAGGGGAGGCGGCGCCTCGGGTAAAGGGCCCGAGAGAAAACTCTAGGGCGACGATAAGTTTTGATGAATGTTTCACAGAGAAACAAATAATGCAGTTAGAGCGCATTCATCAAGAGAACAAGTACGATTGATGTTCTCAGTGCAAGATAAAACAAAATATCACAGTCAAAATATAAAACGTGAAATATATTAGATGTGAGTTTAGCACCCCCATTTAACTAATTAACTAATTAACTAAGTCAGTCCATATTCAACTCGTGTACGTCTACCGATATATTATTATTACATCGTCGATCTACAATATCAATTTCGATTAGAAGATAACGCGTGGCAGAATAGATCGACGAATAATAATCTAGTTGAACAGAAGTCCGACGTTATAAAATGATGATCTTTGCAGCACACCGTGGAATAGCTCGGTGCGAAACTCGAAACAAACTACCCCGGAACGACGTTAAAGGTGACACGTCGTTCCAAATTAAGAAAGATTTGACACTTCGACTCTTTCTAATTCAAAAATCATTTATGAAAGTCACACGAAATATATTACACACAACTATCGTTATTTGTAATCTTTATAATCTAATATATTTTCCTAAAGTTTGATTTAGAAAATCGAACTGATTTTTTTTATAATATGTTTGAAAATTTAAACACTTTATTTTTTCGGCTATATCAATACAAACACGACTCTTGACCTAGTCTCCTCCCATATTCTAACATGTTCTTATATTTTCTTATCTCGCCAAAATCAAATATTATATTTAAACTTAAAATATCAATCTTATCTATATTAAAATATATTTAGTGATTAATTGGACCAACACAATATAAATTATTAGATAACTTTTTTTTTTGTCAAAAGTTATTAGAAAAATTCGATTCAATTTTAATAAGCTGATATAGACTGAGAAAGTAAGAACCATAAAAATAACATGTGCTGTTAATTATCACGACAATCTATTTTTGTTTGATATATATTCTATAGAAAACTAGGTTAAAATTTTGGATGGTTGATTAGCAAATTTATGTTCAAATCGAAAGGCCTACGAGACTATTAGTTAAGAAGAACAGTAAATTCGATAATTTTCACTATTCATGCAATACGATAACTAATTTAAAAGTCGCACGTTAATTTAACGCATATGTCAGTAGCATGGGCTTAAAAGTCCATAGAATAAAATAGCAACAACCAACTATAGTGTATTCTTTTTCATCACGCCACGAGTTGCAAATATATATTATTTCATATTACAAAATAAAACATCATTTTGAATACAAATTCGTTTGTGTTTCCTAACAAATAAGAATTGGAGTTGTCGTTCAAATTACTAGAAATGGAAATTGTTTTGTCAAACCGCCAAGGCGTATAACTTCGTTTCCTATACATGTATGGATTTTTTTCAAAAATTTCTTCATCAAATTAGATTATAAAGATTTTGTGGTCCAATAGCAAAAAAGATGTTTTAGGTGTTAAGAACGTTTAAAATTTGATCAATTTACTTTGAGAAATTACAGTATATTATTTTGGACATTAACATAGATATTAACCCTTCAGCTCATTTGTATACTCAGTAAATAATAGATCCGTAGAGTTCACATTTTCTTGTACATTAATTTAAGGGTGCGACTGGAATACCATTTTTTAAAATAGAATTATCTTGAATGGTTAATTCCATAATTTTTTTATCATTCACATTGAATTGAATTTTTTGGAATGAAATGAAATAGACACCCTGACTCTTTCATAAGTATAAGATATTTAAATTAATAAAAAATTAAACTAAGATATATAATTCATTATTTACAAAATAAATGAATATTCATACAATTGACTTTCATCTGTGGCATGAAGAAATTGCATATACTTTTTTTTGTCAACAAGCTTTTATATAAATTCACTTTATAAAAAATAATGTTTTGAAATAACATCGTCATCAAAGCATAAAAAGCAAAATGTATAACACAATAAATATAAAAAACATAAAATAATAATGATAATAAAGCATTTAAACAATTTTTTTTTTTTGAAAAATTCCTTGGATTTTAACGACAATTGAATTGTTAAATACAATGAAGTCTTGAACATTAGAGAACACATGTAGTGATTTAATATTCGAGATTGATAAAATAGCTACAAAACGATTAAACACTTATAAATTGAACATTTAATAACATCCATTACAACCCAATCATTTAAAACAAATGATGAGTTTAAAGGAAAAACGAACTCTCAAAAAAGACAAAAAAAACTATACGAGTCCAAGATTTTTGATTAACGAAAACAAAATCCTCATAAAAATTTTAAAGGAGAGTTAAGAATAAATCTAGCAACCTCATATTAAAATAAAAAAATCCTAATAAAGAATTAAAGAATCTTCGCAAAGAAGTACCAAGAATTTGCATATGCATCTTAACAGGTTTCTATTTTAAATAATGGATACGAGAAAGCATATAAAAGCTTGTATCATTTGTTACCAAAATAAATAAATAAACTAACTGCTAGTGCTAGTTAAGTAGTGTGTCTCACGTGCGAGGAGAAAATGTTTTGGGAGAAGAAAAAAAAACTTTTTTTTTTACTTACCTTGTTTGAAAAACCGTGAGCTGACACAAGCTCATTGCTTTAGCTACAGTAACAGCTACCGTCACTTTTAACTCTATGACAGTCCAATCATTTTAACCTCTGTCTCTTAGCTGGTCACTCCATTGCCCATAAAATCAAAAACTCTGTTTTTATAGTTTCTCAAGAGAGAGAAGAGAGAGAAGCAAAGGAGAGAGAGAGAGAGTGATGGGAGATAAGAAATTGATTTCATCGTCTTCTTCTTCTACTGCCTCGATTTACGATACTCGTACTAATAATAGTAATCATTCTTCCGACGAGATTTCTCAGTTTCTCCGGCATATTTTCGACCGTTCTTCTCCTTTACCTTCTTACTATTCTCCGGCGATGACGACGACGGCTTCTACGGCGGCGTTAGGGGTTCAAGGAGACCCACATGCAGACAACAGTCACAACACGATATGTTTTGTTTCTCCTCCAGGGTCGAAGCGCGCAGCTGATTTCTCTGAGGGCTTGATCGGCTCCGCCGTTGGATCAGGCTCCCCGGCACCGTGTTTTGGTTTCTCCGGGGGTGGTAATAACATTGCTCAAGGAAACAGCTCCGGGACTCGTGTTTCGTCTTCTTCAGTTGGGGCTAGCGGGAATGAGACAGACGAGTATGATTGCGAAAGCGAGGTGCTTGAAGTTTCTGTCTTTATTTATCTCTCTGCATGTTCTAAAAGTTTCCATCTTTGTCTGTTTCCCGAGAAAATGTTCTACAGTGAATCACTCTAACGGATCTGTACTTTTTTCCCACCTTAAAATGAGCAAATTAAATTGGCTGTTTTTTTTTTACTTGTGTCTGAATTTTAATGAAGTATGTTAATTTGCTTGGATGATCAGGAAGGAGTAGAAGCTGTGGGTGATGATGAGCTTCCCTCTAAGTCTGGTCCTTCTCGTAGCTCATCTAAGAGATGCAGAGCTGCTGAAGTTCATAATTTGTCTGAAAAGGTTTTATTTTTCTACTCTTCTTAAAATTATAAGTTTTTTTCAGACACAATCATAACTGTACTTGAGTCTTATGTTATCTTGTTCTGACAGAGGAGAAGAAGTAGAATCAATGAAAAAATGAAAGCTTTACAGAGTCTCATCCCAAATTCAAATAAGGTAATATAAACAAACTTTCACATGATTTTTTTCTTCTTCTTTTGTTCATACTGTGTTTGATTTATAATATCCGTTGCAATGTGTTTGGGAAGACGGATAAGGCTTCAATGCTCGATGAAGCTATAGAGTATCTGAAACAGCTTCAGCTCCAAGTTCAGGTCAGTAAATATTAACTAAGACTTTGAATGGTAAGCTGTTAAGACCGCTTTTATTTACCATTCACATTATTTGGTTTAAAGTGGTGGGGACAAAAAGAAATAAAAGAAGTCAGTTGTGGATCAAGTGAAAACAATTTTTGTGAACAAATAAATTTGGTATGGAGTAGACCTTTTGTCCACCCGAAAATGGAGTGGTTTGGTCTGCACTTAAATTAGTTCATTGTGATCACTACTACCATTCGAACCCTAAGTGTGTTTGTTACAAGGAAATTTATTGTCTATTCTTTGTAGGATGATGATATTACTCTCTTTTTTTTGGTTCTCATATTTGCAGATGTTAACAATGAGGAATGGGATAAACTTACATCCTCTGTGCTTACCTGGAACTTCATTACACCCATTGCAACTCTCACAGATCAGACCGGGGAATCCTCAAGAAACTACAAGTGATCCTCTGCTTAATCACAACAATCAATTTGCTTCCACTTCTAATGCACCGGAAATGATCAACATGCCTTCTGCATACACGTTGGATCCTTCCATCCGGGGTCACTTTGGACCTTTCCCTCTCTTTACTCCACCTGTGGTGTGTTAGTTTGATATCACATTTTACTCTATAAACCATTGATTGTTGAAAGCTAGTTTGCTTACTAGAAATGTATTTGTTTCTTGAAGGAGATGAGTCGAGAAGGCGGGATAGCTCATCAAAGGTTGAACACTGGTCATTCTAACGCAAACTTAACCGGTAAGGCCGTAAAGTCTTCTTGGTGTTGAATCTTGAAAGAAGTTAAGAAATTGACAATGTTAAAAATGTTTTGACATTTGAGATTTTGCAGGGGAACATGCTGCGTTCGATGGACAACATCCTGACCTAAAAGATCGACTTACTTGAATAGCATCTAAACTTTGGGGTGCTATGTGTTCTTGTTTCTTAGGTTGCAAGCAACAATGCTGCATGACAATGGAAATGCATTTAACGGCCTTTATATTTTATAAGGTCTCTATTTGTTTATGAATTGTTGTTAACATCAACTCTAGAGACTATTCATTGGATCTACTAGCTATATAAAAGACTCTTTTATTACAAAGTGATTGTTAGGTTTTATGTATGTGAAAGTGATTGTTAGGTTTTATGTATGTGTTGTGGTGGGATGTAAATTTTCTAGATCATCTTCGCATTGTATTGAGACTCGACAAGTTGGGTCACTAAATTACAGATAAGCTTCTAATTAAGTTTTATAAGAACACTATTTCTACTTGAAATTGATTTCTTTAGTATGACCACTTTAGATTATACCAGTATTTACGGCGGGAACACTAATGTAATTAAGAAAAACTTATATTCCACCGGTTTCACTTGTGTAAGATGTTTTTTTTTTCTAGAAAATAACATAATGAATTTTTTAATGTTGATATATGTTAATCATTCTGCACTAATTCGTGAACATCCACTGATATTATTGCAGTTTTTTTTCTAATTTTTTTTTAAAGCTTCTAAATTTTGCGCAAAAATAAAAGCTTTAGGCTTTCATTGGTAACACTTGCGTAATGGTGGAATGGCGGAATTACATTCAAAAACGCGATTTCACAAGTATTGCGTTTAAACGCAATTCCGTCATTCTGCGATTACTCAAGTGTTACCAATCTCACTAATTTTAATTTTAATGAAAATCTAACTCAACTTCACTTTTATGCGGAATTTATTTTCATGTGTATTTTTTTTCACGAAAACGCAAGTCTGCGTTTTCGTATTTTTTTTCTATTCCACAATTTTTTTTTATTGGCAATTTTCTGGCGGAATGACGTTTTTAGACGCAATTCCGCCATTCCGCAGCTTTCCAATCAAAGCCTTAGACATAACAGATTAGTTTATTAATTGTCAAGAACTTTTTTTTACTATTCATAATTTTTGATTAAAAAAGATACATACAAAAAATAATGAAAGAAGTTCATGCGAATCAAATGAAGATTATTTTTGTAAAGAAATAAACTAGATTTTGACCTGCGCTTAAGAAACACGGATTTACTTTTTTAAAAAATTTAAATTATATTTATTTTGTTATTAGTAGTTATGCAATCTAATTTTGTTTATAATTGTTTAATCTGCATTCTAAAAATAAACTAATAATTTAGAATTAAAATAGAATTGTGTGTTATTTGAGAAGAGGTATATCGTAAAGATAAAGAAATTAAAATAGCGCTTTTTCATTCTAAGTTTTAATACTGAATAATTTTAATATTTGTATTAATTCATCCATATATATATATATATATATAAAAATCGTGCAAATTTTATTTTTAGAATTCGAAAGTACCTAATTTATTTTTCAACCCGTTTTTATAATAGTTTAAATATTTTACAGTGTGATGTAATAATCCGCTAAAAATGCAATCGTAAAAACAAATTCTTATGAATAATATAATTTTTATTATAATATAAAAATAAATATTTATATTTGAAATAAAAAATAAAAAGATATTAAAATATATTATATTTAAATTTTGAATATAATCTTAACGCTTATATATACTAAAATCTATATATTTTTTTGCTCAAAAATAAAGTAAAAGTGGGTTATATTACTTAATTACCCTTAATGAATATTAAAAATATTCTTAAATCTCTAATGGCACAACTTGTAATATAACACATGAAAGAATGTTAGATTTCAAAACACTCTAATTTTTTTAATAATATTGATTTGGTTCATTGTATCCGACTATCCGCACAAAAATAAAGAATTTTAGTATGTAATTGATTTTGTTTGCACTAATAACCATTCATCCAAAATAAAATAGATTTTGAGAACTAAATTTTATAGGTATGTATAAAAAGCATAAAGTAAATGGGATTCTCTTCCAAAAAATCTAGGAGGAAATTTGGTGGAAGTCGACAGGAGTTGAAAACTTGAAACAAGTTGTCATCATTCTCAAGCACGTCTTTTTGTTATAGAATCTATGTCCACTCTCTCCTCAACACAAACACAATCACCGGAAAAAAACAGAGTTTAATGGAGACGAAAGAGAAGGGTCGTCGTGATGGGAAGCAACCGGGTCGGGTCATTGATGGACCCACGAACCCAATGGTCACTCCTCTACTCAACGATCTCTACCAATTCACCATGGCTTATGCTTACTGGAAAGCCGGCAAACAATCCGAACGATCCGTGTTAGTCTCTCTCTCTCTCAAATCATTTGAATTGAATCAACAAAAGTCTGAAACTTTTTTCGATTCTCAGGTTTGATTTGTATTTTCGTAAGAACCCATTTGGTGGAGAATACACTATCTTTGCTGGGTTAGAAGAATGCATCAAATTCCTCGCGAATTTCAATTTGACTAATGAAGAAATCGATTTCGTTCGTGATTCATTGCCTGGATGTGAAGAAGCTTTCTGTGATTATCTTCGTGGACTTGATTGTTCTGACATTGAAGTTTATGCTATTAAGGAAGGATCAGTTGTCTTCCCTAAAGTACCTTTACTCAGAATCGAAGGTCCTGTTGCTGTGAGTTCTTTGGCCCGAGAGTTGTTGTATTGTTCGTTTTAGAGTTGCTGCAACTGTGGCTGATCATCATTAAGATCAGCTACCAAATTTTGAATCGCTAATCGCTAATTTGGAAACGTTGCGACAGTCGCTGCAACTCCAAAACGAACAAGACCTATCTCATTTGCCTCGAGTAATTGGAATGATCAGATTTGGTTAATTTTCTGGTTTCTTGTTCTTACTTAGGTTGTACAACTGTTGGAAACTCCGTTTCTCAATCTTATCAATTACGCATCTTTAGTTGCTACAAATGCAGCAAGGCATCGGTTTGTCGCCGGAAAATCTAAGCTTTTGCTTGAGTTTGGTGCTCGTAGAGCTCAGGTTTTGCCCTGAAGATCTTTTATTTTTTAGTCTTTTTTGTTTGTTTCATTTCTGATGTATTGTTATAGGGACCGGATGGAGCAATAAGTGCATCGAAGTATTGCTACCTTGGAGGTTTTGATGCAACAAGGCATGTCTTATTACTTGTGATTTTGTTTTGGTTTATGGAAACATCAAAAGGGAAATGAAAGAATATGATTTTGTTTGTTATTGTGGCAGCAATGTTGCTGCGGGAAGACTGTTTGGAATACCGCTCCGTGGCACACATTCCCATGCTTTTGTTAGCTCATTCATGGTAAGACCATCTCCAACCTCACTCTATTTTTCACTTCAAACGTAAATATTCTCCAAACCTACTTCGTATCTCACTCCAAAATGGAGTAAAAAATGAGATTACTCCGTAATTATATACATCACTCCATTTTAAACTCAATTTTTAAACTGAAAGGGTTAGAATCAATCAACTTTATAGTTGGATATTGGAAGCATTAGTGTATGTGTATCATTTGCTTTCGGTTCTGCAGAGCCTTGATGAGATTATTGACAAAGCGCTTCGAAGTTCTGATGGGAAAAGCACTTGTGGAGATTTTGTTACTCTGGTCCAAACATGCTTAGCCAAGATACAGGTTTGCTTAAGTGAATCTATGTTGTCTTAAGTGTATGTTTTGTTTTGGTTTCATTCATTTCATGTTATGAATGAATAGAATTCATCCTCATTGTGTGGGATCTTTTCTGAGACAAATAAAAGTGAGCTCGCAGCGTTTACATCCTACGCACTGGCATTCCCCAGTGCCTTTCTTGCTCTTGTAGATACTTATGATGTAAGTGCAAACGTTTTCTTTCACCTCTAGTCTACGAATCGCAGACTGCGATAACTTTCTCTCTAACTGCTTTACAGGTGATGAAGAGTGGAATTCCAAACTTCTGTGCTGTTGCTCTAGCACTTCATGAACTCGGGTGCGTAAGAAACCTTCCATTAATGGCCAATGCACTTCTTGAAGGTTCATGACTTTTGTGCTGTTATGCAGATACAAAGCAGTTGGCATTAGACTGGATTCAGGTGACTTAGCCTATCTATCAACTGAAGCCAGAAAGTTCTTTTGCGCCATAGAGAGAGAACTTAATGTGCTTGATTTCGGGAAGATGATGATTACAGCTAGTAATGATCTAAACGAAGAGACAGTCGATGCTTTAAATAAACAGGTAAACTCTCAGCTTAACCTCATGAAGAATTTCCCATTAGGCCTCACCTTGATGGAATGTAACTTTCCTCTTTAAGGGTCATGAAGTAGATGCATTTGGAATTGGAACCAACTTAGTGACTTGCTATTCACAAGCCGCGTTAGGTTGTGTTTTCAAACTCGTGGAGATAAATAATCAGCCTCGGATCAAACTTTCTGAAGATGTTACTAAGGTTTGGTCTCACTTCCCCCATTGAGAATGTTGCTTCAAACTTTTGTGCTCTTCTTGATATAAATCTTATGAGAGCTCGTCTTCAGGTTTCGATACCGTGTAAGAAGCGTACTTACAGATTATTTGGAAAAGAGGGTTATCCTCTGGTTGATATTATGACTGGAGAGAACGAACCACCACCAAAGGTTAAAAAACTGGCCTTAGTTTTCTTGAAAGATTTCGAGTTTTTATGAATCTTTTCACTAGTCTTTGAATCTTTTTGTGGATTTAAGGTTGGTGAAAGGTTACTTTGCCGTCATCCGTTTAATGAATCCAAAAGGGCTTATGTGGTGCCACAACGTGTTGAAGAGCTTCTGAAATGTTATTGGCGTGGAAATGCAGGTTATAAAACAGAGTTCTCAATACTTTATTTAATACCTGACTAAATGATTAGGACTGATGTTGTTGATTTATTTTTTCTTGTGTGTTCATGAAGATGAAGCTAGGGAAGAGCTAGAGCCATTGAAAGAGATAAGAAACCGTTGCATCAAACAGCTGGAAAACATGCGACCAGATCATATGAGAAGATTAAACCCTACTCCTTATAAGGTGATGTATCAAAAACACCATGTTTAAAAACATGTTTTGTATCAAGAGAGAATAGACTAATTGTGTACTTACACTTTACAGGTTAGTGTCAGCGCCAAGTTGTATGACTTCATCCACTTCCTCTGGCTCAATGAAGCTCCTGTTGGTGAACTGCATTGAGATTTTACAAAATATTGTGTTGTCTGCTTTGGTCTCTGTATAAAATAAAGATGTAACCATAGTATCAAGCTTTGCCACTTTCTGAGTTGTTCATCTCATTGTTTTCAGAAGATTCCATCTGTTTTTTGTTTGAATGTTTGGTTATTTATTTTGTGGAAATGTATAAAGAGGAAATCATATTCATGTGTTTCACTAAGGAACTATCACCTGTCACCACAACAAGATCATATATTAATAGCTTCTCTGTCTGACATGGGTTTCTAGGTTTTTGTTAGGCCTGGCGTTCGGGTATCCGTTCGGGTTCGGTTCGGATCTTTCGGGTTTTCGGGTTTAAGTATATAAGACCCATTCCGGTATTTTATAATTTCGGTTCGGGTTCGGTTCGGTTCCATTCGGGTTTGGTTTGGGTTCGGGTACCCATAAAATCATAAAACAAAAATAAAAATTGGTTAATTTGAACAAAAAAATTGTTAAAATGAGATAAATATAGCAAGAAATTTCGTATATTTCGTTTATTTTGGATATTTTAGCTATTTTGATCAAAAACTAACCAATATATATGAGTTTGTAATTATAAATTTAAATAATTCTGTTGTATTAAGTCTAAATATAATTAATATTTTGGATATATAATTATAGTTCTGATATTTCGGGTACCCATTCGGTTTTCGGTTCGGGTCGGGTTCGGTTCCGGTTCTTCGGGTATAGAGGTTTAGGACCCATTCGGGTATTTTGTCGATTCGGGTTCGGGTTCGATTCCTCTTTTTCGGTTCGGGTTCGGTTCGATATTTCGGTTCTGGGTTTTTTGCCCAGCCCTAGTTTTTGTGTTAGATCTTGACTATATTGCACCGAAACGGATATGAATACAAAAACATGTATGGGAACAGTACAACGGCAAAACTAAAATTTATAAATACATGTACATCATTGATACGTTTATAAATATATATACAAATATCTATAGAATTAATATGTACAAAATTATACCTTATAAAAATATAGTTAAAACTTAAAAAATATAAAAGTGTGAAGAAAAATAACGATAAAACATACTATATTTAAATGTAAAGGAAAATCTACAAACTCATTAGAGTAAAATAAGTTATTTATTAACAAAAATTCATTTTTGTGTTTTGAAAACTTTAGTATCATCTTTATATCTCATAATAGCTATTGTTCTCAATTTATGTTCTATTTATTGGAAAGTTGAAAGAGACGTTTCTATGCCGTCTCCACAAAATACCTATCCCCGAAACGTTACGGATGCGGGTACGGACAGCAAAATACCCTCCCCGTGCTACTGGTTCATAATCTTCATCGCCACCATCTCTGAAGCTTTCAAAGAGTGTTGAGTTCTCAATCCGTAAACTCTCTCTTTATTTGATGACAAAACACCGATTAGACTTGCAACTGACACCGATACAAAGATCCACGATCAAAGATCTCGTGTGGATCTCAAAATTGAAGCTCCATTTACGATCTCATGTCGATCGTAGCCTCACCAAGACTCATATCGTCTCTGATTCTACAACAACAACATTCATCGTAAGCTTAAAAGAGAACACAACGTTGTATATATACGTAGAAGCATAGCTTAAGTTTCCGTTCTTACTTTTGCAGCTAATCAGAGGCTGCCAAGTCAGCAGCTTCATGCCTGCTTAGCCTCTGTAGTGCGAACAAACTTTCTCCTCTATCTTCGTGATCTATTAGGAAGTTGGTATATCCCGCATTCTTTTACCTCGCACGTTTTTTTATTATTCAGATAATTCCGAATCTCGAACTCAAAAACAAGTTCAGTGGAAGTCACCTCGACTGCTTCAACCTCGAATATGTACAAGTGCTTCGAGAAAAAAGATGCTATTGGTTTCTTCTCTGATATACAAGCAGTGAGAGCATTCTGTTTGGATGTGATGCTACAACACACATATCCGCCGTCCTTATCATCAAACTCAAGTATGATGCAAGCCTTAAATTTTGTTGATGTGTGAGGAGGAGGCTTTTCATTCAAATTCACTGTTAAGGAACCTCCAGAAGATTGGTAAGTGAAGCACACAGGCACTTCTCCACCGGGTAAGACCGCATACTCTTTAGTCCGTGTCTGGATGATGAGATCTCTTGCTTCTTTATTTAGTCTGAAGCAATTACTGAAGTTGAAAAGATTAATATCTTGATTAAGAAAAGAGTAATCTAGAATCTTTAGGGAGTCACAGTTTTCTGCAACTAGCTCCACTACGGAATCTGGAAGCTGTGGGAGAGTTACCATCTTCTTCATTCCGCTTAGGACAAGTCGACGCAGGTTAGATATTCTCCCGACCCATGGATCAAGCTCAGAATAACTTCTTAACAAAGAGCAACCTGAGAGATTGAGTTGTCCGAGAGATTCCAAGTTGATGTTGGTCAAAAGAACTTCCAGCTTTGAGCATTTCTTCAATCTTAGGTCCACCAGTTTACGAAGATTTTTTATGGACGAAGGGAGCTCCACCAGACTTGAACAATTTTCGAGAAATAAAAACTTGAGATTAATTGCATTTCCAATAGAGAAAGGGAGATTCACCAGACTTGAGCAACTAGTGAGATCCAAAGTGCGTAGTTCAATTGCATTCCCAATAGATAAAGGGAGTTCCACCAGGCTTGAACAACCATCAAGATACAATCTTTTGAGGTTAACTGCATTTCCAATAGAAGAAGGGAGTTCCACCAGACTTGAACAACCATTGAGATCCAATTCTTCGAGGTTAACTGCATTTCCAATAGAAGAAGGGAGTTCCACCAGACTTGAACAGCCATCGAGACTTAATACCTTGAAATTCTTATATGCGTTTCCCATAGAGGAAGGGAGTTTCACCAAACTTGAGCAATTACTTAAGTTCAAGGACTTTAGATTAATTGCTTTCCCAATAGAAGAAGGGATCTCCACCAACTTTGAGCAATTAAAGAGCTCCATATTTTCAAGATTAATTGCATTTCCAATAGAGGGATGGAGTTTCACTAAACTTGAGCAAAAAGTGAGATCCAACGTGTGGAGATTAATTGCATTTCCAATAGAAGGAAGACACATCAAACTTGAGCAATGACCAAGATCCAACTGACATAGATTAGTAGCAGTTGAGAGATCAGGAAGTTCTTTCAAGCTTCTTGAATTCCACAAATTCATCCACTTCAGATTGCTGAGCTGCTGTAATGACAAATAAATAATGCACACAAGAACAAGTTGATACAGTTAGTATTAAACACATAAGAAAATGGTTAAATAGCCTAAATTTTGGCAGTTTTTTTCTTTTCAAAATGACTAAATTGTAAATAAGTGAATGTTTTGTTACACACACTTTTAAATTAATAACAAGCTTTGTATAATGTAAAATAGTGTATCATCAAATAAATGACATACTATTTGTTTAAATCAACTCCTGTAAAAATATATTACTTACTTGAGTTTCTTCCCACAGTTTCTCAAGGCCGCTAGACATCATGTCTAATTTGACAAGAAACTTTGGATGAAAACTAGAAGGAAAACATGACATCCGGAAATACCTCCAACTTAGTAATCTAAGTTTTCGAGATATGTAGTTCATACTTCGCGGATTGATATTGATGCCATGATGATCGATTCTTAAGAATTGGAGATTAGACAATTCTTTCAAAGGCTCTTTCACTTGTACATGTTATGTCCTCTTTGAGATCTATTCCTATAACACTGCTACTACCCTGTAGAATTAAGAACCCAAATGAATGGAGATGGTTAGTTATCAAATAAACTCAAATTTTGTAGAAATCACTGCAATGAAATATCAATGTCAAAACTTACAGCTTGATCATCACTAAACACTTCACAAATATCTCTTGCATCACACAAAAACTGCCGTTTTCCCGGGATGATTAACAGATTCTTTCCGCACAATTTCTTTTCCCAGTAGGACAAGCAAATTATGCACCCTTATCCTTCTTGAATCCATAGTCACGAGAGATCTTTCAACTAAGACGTGAAGCCCGTGTGCCACATCCGACAAAGAGGAACTATTTGCAAGACAACCATCCACTATATCAACCCATTCATCTTTGAAAATGCAGGCAATATGAAGAAATAAATTTTGATCGTCATCATCTAAAGCATCGTAACTAAACTTTAAAATGCTCTCAATTTCTCCGTTAAGGCGAGTCAATAACCTTGGTCGTGCCTTTGTCCAATCTTGAATGGACATTCCCTTAAAATATGAACCCATAACCCTAAGCCCTAATGGAAGTTCACCAGCAAGTCTTGTAACTTCACAAGCAAGCTCCATGAAACCATCCTTAGGGTACTTCTGACCAAAAGCAGACATGCAGAACATTTGAAGAGCCTCATAAGGTGATGGTAAGTCCACCTTCTATATATGGTTGATCCCTCTTTGTTTTAAAAGTTTTTCATTTTGTGTTGTGACGATTATACGACTACAAGGACCAAACCAACAAGTTTCCCTTGCCATGGCTTCTAATTGTACTAACTGAACCACATCATCAAGGACGACAAGAACTTTCTTGTCTTTCAATCTGTCTTCGACAATACCCAAATGTGGAATCTTGATGTCCTTCTCATTGGTTAATTGAGACATAAACTGCTCTTGTAAAGACAACTTCACACTGTAGTCATCGGAACCAGCAATGGTGGATTTTTCACACATTGATCTGATATTCATAAAGGCCCTCAGTGGAAAATTTTTGGAGTGTCGGTCGAATAAAAATCTAGCAAGGGTGGTCTTGCCGATCCCGGGAGGACCCAAAATCCCTATGATCCTCACTTCCTCCGAATCTAGCTGTAATAAAGGTCCCATATTTATCATATGAGATTCCATCCCAACAAAGTCGTTGAAATCACTTGATGGTGTGGAATTGTTCAACTTGTTCGAAACATCAGTGGCAATTTCTTCAATCATCTTGGCTTCATTGTCCCTGAACAAGGAGATGATCAATAGTTCCGTTAAATACTCATTGAAAAAATGCACATACTGTTGAGATTGAGTAAAACCTTGTATGAAGAAAAAGGCTTTGCGGGTTAGAGAAAATTTTAGGGTTTCTATACTATATGAGTGTTAATATTTACAATTCCTTAAAACCTTTTATATACGGTTTCAAACCCAATACAATACGGAAATTGTTTTCTTCTGTTACGCGTGTGAGTCCTTGATCTATATTGGGCTTTATCTTGAGCTCGCAAGCCTGTCGCGGGCCGAAGGCCTGGCCCATAACATTTCTCAGCTCACTCAAGAAAAGCTCGATTGTCAGTACCTTAAGATTTAACTCACCTTAAAACAACATATACTATCAGGATACTTCATGTCTAGTTGTATTAATAGGATGTAGATTATTGTCTTTTCTGTACTTAACCTAGTTTTCATACTTTGTATAAATTAAACAACACTTGTTCTCTGCATACTATACTTAAAATATGAATTCTCAGGATCGCTATATTTAAAAGCTACAAACATATGGAGATAAATGTGTTAGAAATAGAAAGATAAAGAGCCGAGTCTAAATAAAAGAGGACGAACCAGTTTCTTGAATGGTAACCGGCGATTTTGGCCACTTCTGCCAAAGCATGTTTCCATCTTCTGATGACGTCCTTTGTTTTACCTTTACAAGTTTTGTTAAAGACCTTCCCAAAATCACCAGTCTGCTTCTTTACATCAGTTGGATCCACTTCATAAAAAAGGGCCGTCACTGTTTGACCCAACTCTTCTCTGCACTTGATGATCTCCACAAGCTCGTCCAAGCACCATGTTGAAGAAGCGTAGTTCTTCGAGAGAAAGACAATCGCAATCCTCGATCCTCTAATAGCTTCGATGAGCTCAGGACCGATTGACTTACTCCTCTCTATATTATTGTCAATGAATGCATCGATTCCTTTGCTTCTAAACTTTGCGAGAGTGTGACTGAGTAAGGTTCTGCGGACATCTGGCCCGTGGAAGCTTGGGAAGACTTGGTATTTCCGATTCTGAGGTAAAGATGATGATGGAGTAGGTGAAGAAGAAGTCGTTTTGTTTTCTTGGTTGGATCTGGATTTTCTGTCAAGAAACATGAAAAATATTGTACCCAAAAGAACAAGGAAGCATATTGCAGCAGCAACACCTTTGGTAAGGGAAAAAGAAGAATCCATTAGTCTGATGGAGATAGGAGGAAGAACTAACAAAGACACATAACGTTGACTGACTCAAATAAGGTAAGGTTCACCACAACTCCACACTTTGTTTCCGTGTCAGAATAAAATTCAGAAAATTCCATCTGTCTTTTGAATGTTTGTATGGGTTTATTGAGCTTGGTCGTATTTAATAAATTTATACCAAGTGTGTGAAGGAGCGTATTTGTTATATTTGTAACTTATTAGATAAGTTTGGTAGTTTTATATTATAAGCGGTCACAAATGGTTGTTAGGTAAGCAGGACCGGTCCTGGGCACATTCGAATGAAATATTGGCTTCGGCTCCCAAATTTTTTTAAGCTAATATACATAAGTTTTATGGTCCAAATTTTTTTTTTAATAAGTTTTACACTAAAATATTTAGCCCACAAAATTTCAGAACCGGCCCTGTAGGTAAGAATAAGATAACTATATACATGTTATTGTTGTGTTAATGTAAGATTGTGGTGAAGAAAGAGAATCTTCATACTCTGTTTACTTTTCTCTTGTCATAAAACGATCCCATCTTTGTGATCTATACAAAAACCAGTGGCTACTGAGGCAAGGAAGTTCTTTTGTGCTATTGAAAGAGAACTTAATGTGCTTGATTTTGGGAAGATGATCATTACCGCTAGTAATGATCTAAACGAAGAGACAGTCGATGCTTTAAACAAACAGGTAAACTCTCAGCTTAACCTTATGAAGAATTTCCCATTAGGCCTCACCTTGATGGAATGTAACTTTCCTCTTTAAGGGTCATGAAGTAGATGCATTTGGAATTGGAACCAACTTAGTGACTTGCTATTCACAAGCCGCGTTAGGTTGTGTTTTCAAACTCGTGGAGATAAATAATCAGCCTCGGATCAAACTTTCCGAAGATGTTACTAAGGTTTGAACACACTTCCCCATTGAGAATGTTGCTTCAAACTTTTGTGTTCTTCTTGATATAAATCTTATGAGCTTGTCTTCAGGTTTCAATACCGTGTAAGAAGCGTACTTACAGACTATTCGGAAAAGAGGGTTACCCTCTGGTTGATATAATGACTGGAGAGAACGAACCACCACCAAAGGTTAAAGAACTGGCCGTAGCTTTCTTGAAAGATTTCAAGCCTTACCAATCTTTTCTTAGTCTTTGAATCTTTATCTGGATTTAAGGTTGGTGAAAGGTTACTTTGCCGTCATCCGTTTAATGAATCGAAAAGAGCTTATGTGGTGCCACAACGTGTTGAAGAGCTTCTGAAATGTTATTGGCGTGGAAATGCAGGTTATAAAACAGAGTTCTCAATACTTTAATACCTGACTAATGTTTATGACTGATTTTCTTGTTTTCTTGTGTTCATGAAGATGAAGCTAGGGAAGAGCTAGAGCCATTGAAAGAGATAAGAAACCGTTGCATCAAACAGCTCGAAAACATGCGACCGGATCATATGAGAAGATTAAATCCTACTCCTTATAAGGTGATGTATATTTATCCAACAAAAACACCATGTTTAAACCTGTTTTGTATCAAGAGAGAATAGACTAATTGTTTACTTAAAACTTTACAGGTTAGTGTCAGCGCCAAGTTGTATGACTTCATCCACTTTCTTTGGCTCAACGAAGCTCCTGTTGGTGAACTGCATTGAGATTTTACAAATATAGTGTTGTCTGCTTTGGTCTCTGTATAAAGTAAAGTTATAACCATAGTAGTATCAAGCTTTGCCACTTTCTGAGTTGTTGATCTCACTCTTTTTACAACAACATTCCTCGGAATAAAATTCAGAAGATTCCATCTGTTTTTTTTTAAAAATGTTTGGTTATTTATTTCGTGGTAATGTATAAAGAGGAAATCATATTCATGTGTTCACCACAACAAGATCGTAGCCGCAGAGATCATATATAATGAGAGATTTATATATAATTTGTATTCAATCCTCAAACAAAACCCTCTCGTTTTCTCTAGTTCATTTGTGATTTACAATTTGGGGGCAGTAAGCATATGCCTATTAGTTCTATAAAATTTTAGAATCAAGACCAATGTTTCATCTGGTTATGTCTAGGATCGGGCCTGCGTTTGTGTTATAGATTAGGAATGGTTATTGTCGATCGTAGCCTCACCAAGACTCATATCGTCTCTGCTTCTACAACAACAACATTCATCATAAGCGTAAAAAGTGAACACAACGTTGTATTTACATGTAGAAGCATATATAGCTAAAGTTTCGTTCTTACTTTTGCAGCTAATCAGAGGCTGCCAACTCAGCAGCTTCATGCTGATAGAGTTTGAGCTAACAATCTTCTTCAAACTGGATCCAGAACAATACAACTCGAAATCAAAAACAATTGAGATATATTTCGGCATAATCCGATAATCTCTTCACGATCATAAGATCGCCTCAAGTCCAGTGTCTCAGTCTCAATTTCAAGCCAAACAACAATTAACGGACTATTGACAGTATTTTAAACGACTTCCGTAAGACTCTAAATGAAATCAAGTATCTCTCGGTCAAAGTCCTTGACTCCTTTTGTAGCTGAATTCATCTTCCTGCGCTTTCGTTTCCTGCTTCATTTCTCTTTCTTTTACCTACATAGCATTGCTTAGCCTCTGTAGTGTGAACAGACTTTCTCCTCCATCTTCGTGATCTATTAGGAAGTTGGTATATCCCGCATTCTTTTATCTCACGCTTTTTTTCACCATCCCAACTCCGAATCTCGAACTCAAAAACAAGCTCAGTTGAAGTCACCTGGACTGCTTCAACCTCGAATATGTACAAGTGCTTCGAGAAAAAAGATGCTAATGGTTTCACCTTTGATATACAAGCAGTGAGAGCATTTTGTTTGGACGTGATGCTACAACACACAGCTCCACCTAACTCCTCATTTTCTAACTCATCTTCATCACTCTCATATCCACCACTCTCATATCCACCTCTCTCATATTCACCACTCTCATATCCACCACTCTCATATGCACCACTCTCATATTCACCATAGTCACGATATTGGTCGTCTTCATCAGCAAGTATGATGCAAGCCTTAAATTTTGTTGATGTGCGAGGAGGCTTTTCATTCAAATTCACTGTTAAGAAACCCCCAGAAGATCGGTAAGTGAAGCACACAGGCACTTCTCCACCGGGTAAGACCGCATACTGATTAGTCCGTGTTTGGATGATGAGATCTCTTGCTTCTTGATTTAGTTTGAAGCAATTACCAAAGTTGAGACGATCTGGATTGCGAAAAGAGCAATCTAGAATCTCTAGGTACTCACAATTTTCTGCAACTAACTCCACTACGGAATCCGGAAGCTGTGGGAGAGTTACCATCTTCATTCTGCTTAGTACAAGTCGACGCAGTTTAGATATTCTCCCGACCAATGGATCAAGCTCTTTTATTGCAGTTCCACTTGGCTTGAGATTTTCAATGTTTGTGGAAGTCTCCGAATAACTTCTTAACAAAGAGCAACCTGAGAGATTGAGTTCTTCAAATATTTCCAAGTCAATATTGGTCAGAAGAACTTCCAACTTTGAGCATTCCTTCAATTTTAACATCTTCAGTTTACGAAGATTTATTATCGAGGAAGGGAGCTCCACCAGACTTGAACAACCAGTGAGATCCAAAGTGCGTAGCTTAAATGCATTTCCAATAAATGAAGGGAGTTCCACCAAACTCGAACAACCCTTGAGATTCAAGTATTCGAGGTTAACTGCAGTCCCAATAGAGGAAGGGAGTTCCTTCAAACTTGAACAACCATTGAGATTCAAAGTGCGTAGATTAATTGCGTTCCCAATAGACGAAGGAAGTTCCTTCAAACTTGAACAACCACGGAGATTCAAGTCTTCGAGGTTAACTGCATTTTTAATAGAGTTAGGGAGTTCCACTAGACTTGAGCAACCAATGAGATCCAAAACGTATAGATTAATTGCATTCCCAATAGACTGAGGGAGTTCTACCAGACTTGAGCAACCAACGAGAACCAATTCTTCGAGGTTAACTGCATTTCCAATAGAGTTAGGGAGTTCCAGCAGACTTGAACAACCATTGAGACCTAATACTCTTAAATTCTTATATTCATTTCCCAAAGAGGAAGGGAGTTTCACAAGTTTTGAGCAATTATTGAGATCCACGTAGTCGAGATTAATTGCATTCATAATAGAAGGGATCTCTACCAGACTTGAGCAATTATAGAAGATCAAGGACTTGAGATTAATTGCTTTCCCAATAGAAGAAGGGATCTCCTCCAACTTTGAACAATTTGAGAGCTCCAACCTTTTAAGATTAATTGCATTTCCAATAGAGGAATGGAGTTTTACCAGGCTTGAACAATTAATGAGATCCAACTCGTGGAGATTGATTGCATTTCCAATAGAAGGAAGACACACCAAACTTGAGCAATCATGGAGATTCAACTCACACAGATTAGTGGCAGTTGAGAGATCAGGAAGTTCTTTCAAACTTCTTGAATATTTCAAATTCATCCACTTCAGATTGCTGAGCGGCTGTAATGACAAATACATGATGCACACAAGAACAAGATAATACGGTTAGAATTAAACACATAATAAAATGGTTAAATAGCCTAAAATTTGGCAGTTATTTTCAAAATGACGAAATTGTAAATAAGTGAATGTTTTGTTACGCACAATTTAAAATTAATAACACGCTATACTGCTATAGAACTCCTGTTTAGATATATTATTATTTGCACAAAAAGACTCGCAAAATGAATGATTTATTTATGTTTTGCCATCGGTTTATGTTATATATTACTAGTGCTGGGAATCGGGTCGAACCCGACCCGCCTGACCCGACCCGCAGCGGGTTTGGAGATTTTTTCTTCTCTATTTTTTTACCCGCTTGACCCGCAATGCTAAAATGTTAAACCCGCACCCGCCCCGCTCTAAAACCGCGGGTTTGCGGATGACCCGCCAAAAATTGAAAAAAAAAAAAAAAACCCTGTTTAAAAACCATATAAACTTGTTCAAATCAGTACATAAACTTCAAATACATAAGTTTAATCAAGCAAACACATAAGTTCATAGTCAAACATAAGCAAATACAAATTACAACCAAGTATTCCAACAACTTTTTCTTGAGTTGTGAACTTGTGATCTATGAGCTGCTCACTTAGGTAGTTGAAGCAAAAGACTCGGGCATGCTTCCTTCTTCACCATTGGATCCAAATATTTATTCCACCATCTTGGTTTTGGTTTTCAGATTCCATTATTCAAACTCCCTGTTAAATCAATTACACAAATCTGTGAGATAGAGATAAAGAGACATCGAGACAGAGTTATAGAGATGAGGACAGAGTTACATAATTAGAGACATCGAGACATATCACATAATTAGAGATGTATAAAGAGATAGCAACAAAACAATTATATGGCGTCAGTTAGAGTTAGAGCCATGAAGACAGAGTTAAAGACAGAGACATAGAGTTATAGAGAAATCAGAAATGTAAATCGAGATAGAGAGACATAACAACATATATATTCACGTTTACAAACCACAATACTTGTAAATCGAGATACACAGAGACATAGAAACATCATCAGACATGAAGATCGAAAAAGACATAGAGAGAGAGAGAGACTTACCCAAGTTTTCAGAATCGCGAATAGAGGAACCAGAGAAGCTGTAAAATGAAGAAGATAATGAATTAGCATACACTCGTGAGTCATGAGGAAGGAGAAGCTGAAGAATGAAGAGAGAGAGAGAGAGAAACTTACCAAATTTGCAGAGTAGTGGCCGCAGTGCTCGTGAGAAGGAGCAGCTGAAGTGAAGACATAATTAATTAGGTTAGGTCACACACACTTCACAAAAAACAACAGACACTTCAATGTTAAAAACTAAAAACAGCAATAACAGTACATTAAAAACAGCACACATTTAATAAATAGAACTTAAAAACTACATATATATTAAAAAAAAAATAGTTTAAAAATTATGCGGATACCCGCGAACCCGATTTTCAAAAATGGTAAACCCGCACCCGCCCCGCCATTTTTAAACGTAAACCGCAAACCCGCAAAATAATTTTTTTTTTATAAAATCCGACCCGCACCCGCCCCGCTGCGGGTCAAACGGGGCGGGACCCGCGGGTTTATACTCAAATTCCCAGCACTATATATTACTACTACTCACATAGCTCATTTTCAAGCTAAAACATTGTTGTAGCATGACGATGAAAACTAATTAAATTTTCCTGAGTTTCTTCCCATAGTTTGTAGAGGAAAAAGTATATATTACTTACTTGAGTGTCTTCCCACAGTTTCTCAAGGTCGCTAGACTCCATATCTAGTTTGACAAGGAACTTTGGATGAAAACTAGAAGGAAAACATGACATCCGGAAATATGTCCAACTTAGTAATCTAAGTTTTCGAGATATGTAGTTCATACTTCGCGGATTGATATTGGCCCTGTTCGTTTGTCAGCCGCAGGAAACCTGCGGCTGCGGCTGCGTCTAAACTTTGTTCGTTTGAGAGACGCAGTCTCCTGCGGCTGCGGCTGCGTCTAAACGTTGCGGCCAGCGGCCGAAATTTTTGACCGCAAGAAAATTCAGCGTCTGCGTCTGGATTTATTTGCGTCTGCGTCTGCGTCTACAGAAAAACTCGCGTCTAACAAACGAACAGGTCTGCGGCTGCGGCTGCGGCCAGACGCGCGTCTGTCAAACGAACAAGAATTGTTGCGTTTGGCCGCAGCCGCAGCCGCAAGCCGCAGCCGCAGCCGCTTGCGTCTGACAAACGAACAGACCCATTGATGCCATGATGATCGATTCTTAAGAACTGGAGATTAGATAATCTTTCAAAGGCTCTTTCATTTGTACATATTATGTCCTCTTTGAGATCTATTCCTATAACGCTGCGACTACCCTGTAGAATTAAAAACCCAATGAAACATAAATGGATATGGTTAGTTATCAAATAGACTCAAAATTTGTAGAAATAAAGCACTGCTAGGAAATACCAATGTCAAAACTTACAGCTTGATCATCACTAAGCACATCATAAATATCTCTTGCATCCCACAAAAACTCGCTTTTCCCGGGATCATCACCAGATTCTTTTCGCACAATTTCTTTTCCCAGTAGGACAAGCAAACTATGCATCCTTATCCTTCCCGAATCCATAGTCACGAGAGATCTTTCAACTAAGACGCTAATCCCGTGTGCCACATTCGACAAGGAGGAACTATTTGCAAGACAGCCTTTCACTATATCAACCCCTTCATCATTGAAAATGCAGGCAATATGAAGAAATAAATGTTTGCCGTCACCATCTAAAGCATCATAACTAAGTTTTAAAATGCTCTCAATGTCTCCATCAAGGCGAGTCATTAACTTTTTTTGTGCCTCTTTCCAATATTGAATGGACATTCCCTTAAGATAGGAGCCGGTAACCCTTAGCGCTAATGGAAGTGCACCTACAAGTCTTGTAACTTCACCAGCAAGCTCCATGAAACCATCCTTAGGGTAATTCTGACCAAAAGCAGACATGCAGAATATTTGAAGAGCTTCATCAGGTGATGGTAAATCCACCTTGTATATAAGGTTGATCCTTCTTTGTTTTAAAAGTTTTTCATTTTGTGTTGTGACGATTATCCGACTACAAGGACCAAACCGACAAGTTTCGCTCGCCAGGGCTTCTAGTTGTTCTAACTTAACCACATCGTCAAGGACGACAAGAACTTTCTGGTCTTTCAATCTGTTTTCGAAAATTCCCAAACGTGGAATCTTGATATCCTTCTCATCGAATAATTGAGACATAAACTGCTCTTGTAAAGACAACTTCAAACTGTAGACATCGGAACCGGCACTGGTGGATTTTTCACTCATTGCTCTGACTTTCATAAAGGCACTCAGTGGAAAATTTTTGGAGTGTCGGTCGAATAAAAATCTAGCAATGGTGGTCTTACCGATCCCAGGCGGACCCAAAATCCCTATGATCCTCACCTCCTCCGAATCTAGCCGTAACAATGGTCCCATATTTATCATATGAGATTCCATCCCAACAAAGCCGTTGAAATCACTTGATGGTGTGGAATTGTTCAACTTGTTCGCAACATCAGTGGTAATTTTTTTAATCATCTCGGCTTCATTATCCCTGAGCAAGGAGATGATCAATAGTTCCGTTAAATACTCATTGAAAAATTGCTCATACTTTTGCGGAATCCTTAGAGAATTCTAGGGTTTCTATATTATATGAGTGTTAATATTTACAAACCTTTAGATCCTTGTATATACTGCCCCAAACCCGATATAATAAGAAAAATTAATATCTTTTTTTGTTAGGCATGTGACTCACTGATCGATAGGGTTTTATCTTGAGCTTAAAGGCCTGTCACGGGTTGTGACATTCCTCAGCTCATTCAAGAAAGGTTCCATTGTCAATACCTTGAGATTTAAATCACCTTAAAACAACACATACTATAAGGATATTTCATATCTAGTTGTATTAATAGGATATAGATTATTGTCTTCTCTCTACTTAACCTACTTGTCATACTTTGTATAAATTAAACAACACTTGTTCTCTACACACTATAATTAAAATATGAATTCTCAGTGTGGCTATTAATATTTAAAAGCTACAAATATATATAGATTGATGTATTAGAATTAGAAAGATAAAGAGCCGAGTGTAAATCAAAGAGGACGAACCAGCTTTTTGAATGGTAACCGGCTATTTTGGCCACTTCAGCCAAAGCATGTTTCCATCTTCCAGTGTCTTCTTTTGTTTTACCTTTACAAGTTTTGTTAAAGATCTTCCCAAAGTCACCGGTTTGCTTCTTTACATCAGTTGGATCCACTTCATGAAAAATGACCATCACAGTTTGATCCAACTCTTTTCTGCACTTGATGATCTCCACCAGCTCGTCCAAGCACCATGTTGAAGAAGCATAGTTCTTCGAAAGAAAGACAATCGCAATCCTCGATCCTCTAATAGCTTCGATGAGCTCAGGACCGATTGACTTACTCCTCTCTATATTATTGTCAATGAATGGGTCGATTCCTTTGCTTCTAAACATCACGAGAATGTGACTGAGTAAGGTTCTGCGGACATCTGGCCCGTGGAAGCTTGGGAAGACTTGGTGTTTACGATTCTGAGGTAAAGATGATGATGAAGGAGGTGAAGAAGAAGTCGTTGTTTTGTTTTCTTGATTGGATCTGGATTTTCTGCCAAGAAACATGAAAAATATTGTAGCCAAAAGAGCAAGGAAGCTTATTGCAGCAGCAACAACATTGGTAAGGGAAACAGAAGAATCCATTAGTATGATGGAGAGAGAATCAAGATCGCAGAGCTATTGAAATAGGAGGATGAGTTAAGAAAGACACATAACGATGACTGACTCAAATAAGGTATCACCACAACTCCACACTTTGTTTCCGTGTCAGAATAAAATTCAGAAAATTTCCATCTGTCTTTTGAATGTTTGTATGGGTTTATTGAGCTTGGTCGTATTTAATAAATTTATACCAAGTGTGCCAAAGGGCGTATTTGTTATATCTTTAACTTATTAGATAAGTTTTGGTAGTTTTATGTTATAAACAATCACAAATAGCTATATGCTAGGTAAGACCATCTCCAATGTATTTCTCTATTTCTATCTATAAAATAGAGGAACTCTATAATAGAGGTGAGTTTTGGTTCAATGTATTCATCTATATTTTCCTCTAAAAAGGAATATTCTTTCTAATATTCTTTTTTATTTTACTAATTATACATTTTATTTATAAAAGTAACAATTTACCCATTTATTTTATTTTTATAAAATTATAATA
Source organism: Orychophragmus violaceus (assembly GCA_030180135.1). NCBI lineage: Eukaryota > Viridiplantae > Streptophyta > Magnoliopsida > Brassicales > Brassicaceae > Orychophragmus > Orychophragmus violaceus. Next base: position 2,342,262 of record CM058239.1, read on the forward strand.
TTATTTAAATTAAATATGTACTATATAAAAAATTATATTACATCTTATAAAAATATAAACATATTAAATTTTTGTTTAACAATTAATATTAATGTATTTTTCTAAGTATGAACATTCGCGTATCGGATCGGGTTTGAGTCGTATATTTGGATTTTGGATATTTTGGATATGAGTAAAATGATATCGATCGTGTAATATTATATTTCAAATATGATTCAGATTGGTACCAAATCGGATCCGGTGCGGATTCTATATTTTTATCTAAAAGTAATCATATAAATTCAAATATATTCGGATACCTGTCGGATCTCAGATATTATCTGATCCGGTATCAAAATAAGAGTTTTTGGATCGGTACCGATTCAAATCTTCGGATGCGGATAAAATGTCTAGCCCTGATTTTTCACAAATGACCAAAGGATGTTATCCTCAAACAAAATAAATTTTGATTTTTCAATATTAATTTTAAATATATAATAATATTATTTATAATTTGTTAATTATTATATTATATATTATTAGTTATTAGAAATATTAATATTTATTTGTTTTAGTCATTAAAAAAATATTTAAAAGTTGAAAGACTAATTTGTAAATTAAAAAGTTCACATCTATTATATAGGAAAAAATAGAATTTCTTTATATATATAGAGGAAAAATAGAGAACTCTATTTTAGAAGAAGAAATAGAGGTGGGTTGGAGTAAATTTTTCTCTAAATAGCATTTAGAGTCAAATATAGAGATGGGTTAGAGATACCCTAAGATCGTTGTTCTAAAAAACGTTTTAAGTGGCCACTTAGTCTATGTACTAGGCTCTCATGAATTGTGGCTTTTATCTTTTAATCCGTCTAAAAATCATAATATTATGATAATAAATTAATATAATATTTACTATTTATGTTATAAAATCTTATAATAATAAAGTAATATGAATTTTATTATTTATAATAATAAGAATTCATATATTTTGTTGTCTATATTCAGTATATTGTTTAATTTTATAAGCGTTTAAACCGTCTGGTTACAATATACTAGTATGATTCGCTCGCACCATGTGCGAGCACAAACATTATTAACATACAAATTTATTAAATTTTTTTATAAATTATCAATTTAACTTAACAACAATAATATTATAAAAATTTATATCAAACTATTTGTAATTAAATATGATACAAACATTATTACACTTAATCTCTTATTAAAATATTTTATAGTTTATTCTAAAATAAAATTAATATCAACAAAATTAATTATAATTATATATTTATATAATATGTAATACTTTTTAAAAAATTATTTCTCATTAATATTTAAATTAAAATTTTATATAAATAATTCATATCTACTACATAAATTGTATTATCTATAACAACCATATTTATTAATATTTTAAAATATTCATAAACATTTTCATATTGATCATCTTACTTTTTATTTTTATTCAAAATTACATATATCTCATAAACAAAATTATAAATAAAAGATAATTATATATGAATGAATATTTCAAATTTTAAAATATTTTATCATTTACATTTATCTAAATTTAAAATTCATATAACTAATAATAATTTACTATAAAAATTTGTTTTACACACAATAGTCATAGTTATCAACATTAAAAACTCATAATTCATAAATATTTTTCGTATTTATCGTCTTATCTTTTTATTTATTTTATCTCGATGATGTAGATCTCTAAAGTAAAATTAATGCAATAAATACAAAAATTATAAATATAAACTAAGGTTAATACTGTAAAAAGCTTAATTTCATTAATGGTAATTTAGTAATCAACCAATATAAAAGTAAATATAAGGTCAAAATTTATATAAATAATGTAAATCTACTATATTAATTATATTATCTATAACAATCATATTTATTAATATTTAAAAATATTCATAAACATTTTCATATTTATTATCTTAGTTTTTTATTCAAAATTACATATATCTCATAAATAAAATTTTAAATTAAATATAATTATATTTGTATGAATATTTTAATTTTAAAAATATTTTGTCGTTTACATTTATCTAAATTTAAAATTCACATAACTAATAATAATTTACTATATAAATAATTTGTTTTATACAAAATAATCATAGTTATCAATATTAAAAACTCATAATTCATAAATATTTTTCATATTTATTGTCTTATCTTTTTATTTATTTACCGGATGATGTATATCTTTAAAATAAAAACTAATGTAATAAATATAAAATTATAAATATAAACTAAGGTTAATATTGTAAAAAGCTTAGTTTCATTAATGGTAACTTAGTGAATATAAGACGAAAAACACTTCTCATTTAATATAAAGATGTCAATATATGTTAACGATTTAACGTTCTAGGCACTAGCCATTATTAGATCACCGTTCGCCTACATAACTGTTGTTGTTGTCTTAATGTAATATTGTCGAGAAGAAAGAGAATCTTCATACTCTGTTTAGTTTTCTCTTCTCCAATTCTGTTTCACTTGTCTTTATCATAATACAATAACATCTTATGCTCTATACAAGAACCAATGGCTACTGAGTAAAATCCAATAGTTTGATCATATTGGTGAAAATGCATATAGGGAAAATTAAATTATTTTGTGTCATATCAAAACAAACTTCAGCTCACTTAGAAACTATCACCACAACAAGAGAGTCGCCGCAGAGATCATAACGAGATATGTAAATCCAGTTGCTGTAGAAACAGCATTACCCGCCGGAAGATCTCTCGGATTTCGTGACTCTCCTCCGGCCGCTGGTTTTGGAGCCGCCTTCGGAGGAGGAGCATCGCATGTTCCAAAAGCTGCGTTTGACTGTCCAAAAAACACATTCATCAATAGGTCAGTATTATGTTTTGAGACAAAAGACTAATCTAAAAGAAGAAGAATGTCTTGTGCTGCAATAAAACGATACCTTGCAAAGGACTAAACTGTCACAACCACATGTAAGACGACCGTTTGCTCCATCTACAGCTTCTGCAGCTCCTCCACCGTCACTCCTCTACGATTAAACATCAATTAGCACAATCTTGTAGTATATCAGCTCCACAAAATGTTTAATTTAGTCAAAGGAGAACCTGGTAAAAATCAACCGCTATGAAGTTAGGCCACCTTTTACCCGCTGCTTCATGGCAAGTTGTCATCATATTGATCAACGGAGATGAATTATCCGAACAGGCTCGCGTTGAGTTCGGATTGGTTTCGAAGTAGTTTTGAAGAACCAAAGAACGAGACTTTGTATCCAATGGAGAAGATTCATTTCGATTCGAGCATGATCCATCCTTCATTCCATCATCACCATCTACAAAAACATAAATCTTGTTTAAGATGGTCACAAATCAAGATTTTTCATGTTTGATTCTCAAGATCATTAAAAAGTACTCACATTGATTTTCAACCATGTAGTTCCACTGGTAAGCAAAACCTTCAGAAGCTTCTTTATCCTTCTTGGATGTAAAAACCACAAGCCTTTGGTTTTGCTTAACCATATCATCAACATTAGGCCAGTCTGTACCGTCTTTCGGCATTCTTGAAACCGGTAACAGGAACTTACTCAATCCAGATGCTTTGAACACCTTTACATGATTTGATTCTTAGCATTAGATATATAAAAACTATCAAAACAATATGTGCCAAATGTACTTGTACCTTAGTCAAGCCCCGAGGAGATTTGACATAATCTTCTAGGATGATGGTAACAATCTCAGATAAGTTCGATTCAAGAAAGTCATTGATCTCTTTGAGCGCATTGATAGCTGGTTGCTGCAGCGTTAATACGTTAAAGCCTAACTTGATTGATTATTTTCTTTACTCATAGTATATATATAATCAAGAAAGTAAGTTGACCACATTGGATATATCGAATTGAAACTTACAAATGCTGTGAAGTTAAAGCAAGTCCCTCCAGCTGAATGACACAACCATATATCGTTTCGAAAGTCATAGACATCCAGCATAATACCTCTCACACCATTCTGCAACAAAAAGAACACAAATCATTGGGTTCAAGTCATTTTTGGTACGGAGAGGTAATCTTTAAATTGGATTATCTAAATGGTAACTCCGGATTCATGAGAGATTATGAACCTTATTGGAACTCTGATGTAATAAAAAAATCAATAATTTTAGTTGTGATCTGGTTTTGATTCGGCTTAGTTGTTACACGTGGAAAAATATTAAACAAGTTGGTCTTTCATTAGAAAAATGTTTTCATTGCAAAAGCCACCAACTAAAGCTGACATTGTCTTTTATTGAAACCTAAGGCAAGTTAATACTTGCAAACTAAGTCAGATCCTTCAAATTAAAAAGAATTTATTAAAAAAAAAAAAAAATTAGTTGGTTTAGTCAACTAATCTTTGGATCCAAAAGCCTATATGAAAATTCTATTCTGGTAGCCAACCCGAATCAAATCAAAGTTGGCCGAAGCCTACTAGACATTCATTTACCAACTATACCAATGCAGATTGATTAATTAGAAAGAAAGTTGTAACTTGAAATTGGAAAAAAAAAAATCTAAGTACATATGAATATGAAAAGAGACCTTAAGCTGATTAGTGATGGAGTCTTCTTGATTCCTTGGAGAGATGATGAAGGAGCCAATTGTCGATTTTGCAGTCGTGATTGAGTAGGAATTGTGTGTCGTTAACCACGAGTACTTGTTAAACGGCAAACCATTCACCTAACAATCATCAAAACCACATTCATTCCATTTCATTCATCATCATCCCCAAACAAAATTTTAACAAAAAAAAGTCGAACCTTGGAAGTCGGGTTGAGAGGTCGTATCCGGGTACAAGTAGACCCGGTATTACCGTTGGCAGGGCAACTCTGGCAGCTCAATCCGGCGTCGCATCGACTGCTCGAACTACATGTTTCTCCCATCTGTGAGTCAAAACCAACTCTGTTACTATTTTTTTTGGAAAAAAAAAATCTTAAAACAGATTCAAAGAGAAGGTGTAAAAAGGGAACCTCGAGACTGAGAACGAAAGATGATAAACATAAAACTGTGATCATCAGAATGAAGAATCGTTTGAGGAAGAAATCGGAGCCTTGCATTTTTGCGTCTTTTCGTTTCCCGTTGAAGAAGAAAGAAACAGAGAGACGACGGTGAAGGAAATGAAAATGCAAATGTTTTTTTTCAAGTGGCCAAGAGACAGATTAATTATGGTTGATGAGATTGATATTTAATTAATTCGCGGCGTTTTTAGTTGACAGTTGTTACTTTTGATTTTCTTTTTTTATTAATTATTGGGATTCTGTTTGTCGTTTCAAAGTGATTAATATTTTAATTACTAGTATTATCGTAAATCATGTAGTAATTTACTTTTTGTTTTTAAAATATTCTCTATCATCCCCATGTGGAATTGTTGTATGTGCATAGATGTATTGCCCGAATTTAGACCGAGTCACCGTTGACGTTTCTCATACGCATAAAATAATATCATCTTGGATTATTATTTGTTGCTAATAATGAGGAGAATGGGTATAATATATGCATAGGAATGAGTATCCACGTCGAGGTAAACTACGATTAAAAAAATATACATATAACCTATTTATGTATAATAGATTGATATGATTTGATCTTATTGTATTTTCTTGTTCATTAATGTTTTTCAAAAATTAACATAAATACTTCTCACCACTCAACCACTCTGATCAGAAGTGGATTAAATTTATTGGGCCTAAACAAATCTCCAGCCCAATAATTATGTTTAAAAGAAGGACTCGAGGGCCCAACTTCCTCAGCTCAATATTTTCTCTCCTTTCAGCTCAGTCTTGCGCCACTGGCTCGGTTGGTTGACTTTAAAACCAAACCGAAACTGTCTCTTGCACATCAACTATTTTTTTTTTTTTGTCATCTGGTGGAATTATATTCATAATGATTGAAATACAGCGTTTTTGATACAAGATCCTACACAGAGAAAACTAAAGCCCAAACAACAGGCAACCAAAGCCCAAATAACGGGTAACCACAGCCTACGGAACAGGCAACAAAAGCCCATAAAGAAATGCTAAAACCTACGGCTAAAGGAAACATAAATCGACAAATCAAAGAGTTAGCAATAGCAACTCAAACTTGGAAATTGTGGCAACCGCAAAAGAAGGAAGAGCGAGATAAATCGCCGTAGCCCACGGCTCACCAAGCGACAACATCAACGACCTGAAGACTCACAGAGAGACCCTCTCTCACCAACCTAGAACCCAGAACCAAGACTTCAGAAACCGACAAGAAAGAACCTAAGAAAGTTCCCACAACCCTTACTCGGAAGCGGACAAGACACACTCATAAACGTCTAAATAAACTCTAAAAAGAAGTCCTAAACGAACCCAAGTCTCCAACGAAGTCTAAACAATCCAAGAAAATGATCTAGAAAATAAACACCGGATTGAAAAGCACTCTAGACGAAACCAAGTTAACCACAAAGATCCAAGTTGAGAAACTAAAACCAAAACCAAATCCTCAATTTATCCTATTAGCAGAGGAGACCAAAGTAGAATAAACCGATTAAACCAAACCTAAACCCAAATCAAAACCAAGCCACAATAGCCAATCGAAGGAAGACTCGGACTCTATAATCGCGAGAGACGGGAAAGACTACCCGAATCGACATCCCATCTCTGAGAAATGACTGGAGCCGATACCGAGACCAGAAGCTTGCACAACACCAAAACGGCGGAAGAGATCCCACCACAGGGGACAACCGGCTCTGCAATCTCCCCATCGGAGACCACAGACAAAATCAAAGACGGCGGCAAGGACCACGGCGAGACTCGGCACGAGAGGAAGAGCAGGAGACGGCGATGAATACGACATCGGAAGAGGAGACGACACGACCGGCAAAAACGACGAGGCGGAAGACTCGGGCTAGAGAAACTAAATCGCACAACGACAGAGCCTTCTCCGGCGGCACCGGCAACGGACGCCGACCGCCGGAGAGGCGAACGAAAACGGTGGTGGCGGCGCCTCGAAAAGAACGCTTGGGAGCTTCTTCTTTTAGGGCGAGATCAACTATTCATTCATGGTCTTCTTTAATCACAAAATTAAATCGAATCTTATGCCTACTAAATCATTACAATTGGAACGTTTCACACGCGTGAATAGCCAGCTTTTGAGTTCATGAAATACACGTTTGTGACTTCAGTCGGTGGCAAAACAAATTCTTCCATCCTTCAACGTCTTACACTTTCATATTAATTAATAATAACCGACAAAATAATATAAATCGAACTTTAAATCTTGTATGAATTAAGACTCTGCTACACATTGATTGGTGTAAGCACTGAGCAGAGCGTAAAAATGGCAAAAACTATGTTCTTTCAAAAAGTATTCTGGTTTTATTTACACTAGTCAACCAGCTAATTAACGAAAGATTAAATCAAGACCGTCAATTCTAATTAAACTAATAATAATAATCTCCTTGCCTATGACTTGGTCTTTCTCCACTAATTAAACTACTCCCTTTCACCTCACGTTGACCCAATCACACGAATCCGACCAATCAGGTACATTCTTAACGACTAACCCACTGATCCTCTCCTCCGGCGAACGTACCAAGTAACCATACGGCAAATAGTTAACCGGTGAATCAACCGTAACCGGAGATTGAACCGAATTCCAATCAGGAAAATCAAAAGGATCTCTCGGTGAAACCGAAGCCTCGTCTTCTTCGCCACACCTCAATGAACCACCACCGGTTAAGAAAGGATGATCCAAAAGCATCTGAGCCGTCCATCTCTCCACCGGGTTTTTAACAAAACATTTCCTCACGAAATCTTTTCCTTCCTCCGACAACTCCCCCGGAATTTCAGGCACCTGGTCGCCGGAACCGATACGAACCATCAAAGACATTACATTCCCAATCCCTTCCTCCAAACACCATGCCGTTTTGCCGCTCAACATCTCAACTACAGAGCATCCCAACGCCCAAATATCCGCCGGTGATCCAAACTCCCCACGATTAACCGATTCCGGTGCCATATACAACGGCGTTCCTCTGATCTCAACTCCGATCTCACTTCTCCGTTTCGCTAACCCGAAATCAGAAATCTTCACCTCTCCGTCACCAAAAACCAAAATATTCTCAAGCTTCAAATCGCAATGAGAAAACCCATTCGAGTGAACATGACACAATCCCTTAACAATCGACCTCGTGAACCGACGGACTTCAAACTCCGGTAACGCCTCGCCGGAATTTTTAACTCTGTCACGCAAATTGCCACCTGAAGCGTACTCAAGAAACAAATTGTAAACCTCTTCTCCGTTCTCCATCGTCATTCCTTCACCAAAACACCGCACGATCTCCGAACAGTCACCGAGATCATCAAGCACGTTTTTCTCGTTCTGTAACGCGGCGGAGCAAACAACTCCGGAAGATTTCACAGCGATTAACGGTGGAAACGTTGTGGAGCTTCCAGAGGTAGTGGCTAAACTTACGGTGGAGAAGCTTCCGTGACCAATTGTTTGTCGACGAATCCACTCCATTAATTAGAGCTTAAAACAAAAGTCTATGAAACAGTTAGTTTGATCTCTCTGTACTTTCTTCTGCAACTCTACTTCTGTCTTTATATATTATTATTTTTTGCGTAATTTTTATGTAAAGTTTGTTGTGAACACTACTGTATTGTTGTAATTGATGCACGTGATGTAATGGCTATTACAGTATATGTTAATTTATTTTAATAATTTTTCTTGGCCACGAGAAGAAATAGCGGCCAATAAAGAAAACGTGGATGGTGAGAACGAAGAAGAAGAAGACTCTTGTTGCTTTCTGTTAGATATTTCTTCTTTGCTGTGCGCATCATGCGCTTTAATTATTAGTATAAAAATAATAAATTATCATTGATGAAAAATAACTATGGCACCATCAATAAACAAATTGATTTAATAATTTAATGATTTAGATATTGTATAATTTATTAGTATAAAATAATAATTTCCCATTGATGAAAAATAACTGTGGAACCATAAATAAAAAATATATTTAATTATTTAATGATTTAGATTTTGTATAAAAATAATAAATTCCCATTGATTAAAAATAATTATGGCACCATACATAAACAAATATATTTAATAATTTAATGATTTAGATATTGTATAATTTATTGTATATATTCATATTTTATTTTATTTTCACTTTTAGCTATAAAGTATAGATTATGTCAATTATATTTTTAACCCCCAAAAAGAATTCATTTTTTGTAAATTTAAGAAATAAAATCTTTAAATGATGTTAACTTCTTCTTTTTTTTGTCTAGTGGTTTTATGATTTTTTTTTTAAAAAACCATAAATTGGATTTGTAGTTCTACACGTTTGTTTCAAGATCTACCATGTGATTCTCGTTTTTTAGGTAGCGTAAATATCGGATGGAAGCTTATAAAAGAAAATTTCCTAACGTGAAGTGTTTTTATATGGCTGTGTGTGAGTATTAGTTACTATTATGTAAAAATAAGTAATATAGTGGTCGATCATGAGTGAATTCATCTCGTAGAAACTGTGTTTTATTTTGAATAGTGAAAAATGTGAAAATCTCATCCACATACACCACTAACATCAATCATGTGCATGATCAAGTTTTTTTTATCAGCTACTCAATACTGAATTAGTTTTTTTCTTAAAATAATTAGCCCAAAATTGGTAGTTGGACTTGGAACTAACTAAATTCATATTATTGTGTTCCATGCAGAAAGTAATCTCTTGACTTTTAGTTTAGCTTGGTTAATTTATAGGATATAGTATATAATTAGTTTTTTTTTCCGAGACATCCCTTCATTGGAAAGAAATGTGCTATAAACGATAGTGACTAAACTTTAATTACTGATAAAAAGTTAAAAAGACATTTGAAGTACCATATAAACCTCAATTAGTGTATATCTAACACTTTTCGAGTGCCTTGTAGTCAAAGGTTTCGAGATGACTTGCCAACAAAACTTAGATGTAAAATTTAAGTTAGGTCCGTATTATTTATAGACTTAGGGTAATTAACTAAGATGGTGTGAATCTAACCAAAATAAATGATGTATTGTACTAATTTTAGGTGAAATAAAACGGTGTGAATTAGATGCAAAAAAAAATGACTTGAATAAAGCTCTCAGGCGCCTTTTTCGAGAAAAAGCGTTTACTTTCAAATTAGTCTAAAAGAAGTAAGCTCTCTCTCTTTAACCGTTGGATAATAATCCCCACCTAACTTTTCATAGCTGAGAAAGGAAAGAGTTTGGTTGTCCGGCGGATTTTTCCGGGCTTCACCGGCCGGCTAGGCCTCCTTAACGTGGCAAAGGAGTCGCCAAACAGCCACCTCCACTTGCTCTACCGGACCTGAAATCATACCAAGATCCCCAGTTTGCTCCTTAAGCTTGCAGTGCCCTCAGCTTCATTTTGGCAACACTTCCAGAGTTTTCCCAGACTGCTTGAGTTCACACCTCTCGGATTAAAGCTCACTCAGGTCTACTCTAAATCCACCAGTTTTGCTATTAACTCACATGCTTGTTTGCATTGTTTACTAGCTCAGGAATATTATTTGGTTCCCTCTTCTTCACTTGGTGGCTATGGGACAAATGATAGACCAAGCTTAAGCAATATATAACAACGAACCTGTCTTTGGTGTGAATAATACCACCTCTGAATTTTTCTTCACTCCACAAGGAGATCTTGCAACGTGCAAAAGCTTTCACAAAAAGAAACGCAGATCCGCTACAAAGATGAACCAGAGACTGTATTATGCGGATAAAGGCAAGGCACTGGCTACCCAGTCTCTGCCCCTGCCCCGGCTGCGAGTCAAAGTTCAGGCGTTTGACAACTCAAAGCTAATTGAAGAGAACAAACTCACCATCATGGGGAGACTCACAAACCCCAAGGAGCAGAGAATGTGGTCCATGATTCCCTATATGGCAAAAAGATGGAACACAAAGGGAAAGGCTGTGGGGTCTGAGCTGGGAAACGATGTTTTCCAATTCAGATTTGAAACTGAGGAAGATCTCCACATAGTCCTCGATAACAGACCATATCACTTTGGGAGATGGATGTTGATTCTTCAAAGATGGGAACCCACAGTCTCACCCTCTTTCCCGTGTATGATTCCTTTCTGGATCAAGTGCAAAGGAATCCCCCTACACTACTGGAGTAAAGAGACGCTTGAATCTCTAGGCAAGGAACTAGGCGAGTACAAAGGCCAGGAGCTCACAAAGTCTGTGGCTCGTATCAGAGTACACATTAACGGATTGGAACCACTAATCCAGGAGACCATACTTGACTTCGGAAATGGGGACGAGGCTAAGGTTACCTTGGAGTACGAAAGACTGGAATTTTACTGTTCCAACTGCTACAGACTGACTCACAGCAGAAACAACTGCCCGGAGAAACCGAATGCTATACTCCCTGAGCAACCTCCTGAAATCCACAAGAGCAACAATATTCACCATAAACACCAGAAACCAGTTCGGGAACTCTATAAACCAGAACAAAGATGGGCAAAGAAAGAAGGCCATTTCCAAGGAATAAACATAGAGGAAAATAGAGAAAAAGGCCAGCTGAACACACCTGCAGACGCTGACGCGGGAAAAATCTTTAACCAGAGACTGGATAGGTATGGCAAACCCTTTGGAGACAGAGTCTCGAATCAAAACATGAGCCAGCACTCAAACAACAAACTCCCAGGGAATCCCCCTGGAGAAACCTTCGAAAACAGACAACGAGGAGAGAGAATTGACTCCCACGCCTACCGCAGAGAGAGATATTCAGCGGATAATCATCTTTCCCACTCGTTTGGGAACTCAAAAAGCTACTACCGAAGGAAAACTCCTCCACTGGCAAAGAGTCTTACACCTCAGAATTCACGAGGAGACAAAGGAAGTTCGGCCTCTGATAGAAATCTAGAGGGTAACCAACTAACGGCTTTGGAGCAGCCTGATGAACAAAGTGCAGAACCCGAAAATGCTGGAGGAGGAGACACTGGGATACCAACCTTTGAAGAGGTAATGGAGGAACTCAGAGAAGTCACTGTGAAGTACACTCACTGCAAAGACCCAGCTGAAAGTGCAATTAGAAGACAGAGAGTCTTGAGAGGAGAAGAGAATGACATGATGGCAGAAACAGCGACCTATATGATAGCTGCAGCTACAGCAGCTGCAAACAGGATACAAGAGCAGAGCATCCCGCCAGATGCCCCTGAAGTGGTACCAAATACTATTCAAAACGCGGTAGCTCCAATCACTGATGATACTCAGGCTCCAAAAAGGAAGCGAGGACGCCCACCTACATCAAAAGCTCAGACAGCTCAACCACTAAGAGTGAAAGGACCTACCGCAAAGAAAAGGATGGTCAGAACTATTCAAATCTCCCCAAGAAGGAGAGTCTCCTACCAACGCGCAATCTCAAACAGGAAAGGACCTATGAGAAATGATCAGATGGAACGGGGGGAAGGGTCAAGAGTACCTCCCAATCCTGCTCAGACAGCTCAGTCGATCCCTAAATCGGTCATTGTCCCAGCTACAATCAAGAACAGGGGGGATTTTCGGATCCCTTCTCTTCCTCTTCCTTAGCGATTCTGGCTTGGAACTGTTGTGGTTTGGGAAATCCCATAACGGTTCGTCGCCTGAAAGATTTACACAGAAGTAAATCACCAGATGTAATTTTCCTGTCAGAAACAAAAAATACCAATGAGTTTGTTTTGGATAAATTGAAGGAGTTGAATTATCAGAGTAGCTTCCTGGTACCTCCTCATGGTCATGGTGGAGGAGGACTAGCGCTCCTATGGAAGGAAGGAGTTAACATTGATGTGGCTGAATCCTGCCATAATTTTATCCACACTACAATCAAGTTCAAGAAACAAACCTTTATGGCCACCTTTGTTTATGGCGAGCCTGACCATACTAAAAGGAGGGAGGTATGGTCCAAGCTGAAAGATCTAAATATACTAGATGATATGCCATGGTACCTGACTGGAGATTTCAATGAAATCACCCATGCTTGCGAGAAGTCAGGAGGACCTCTTAGATCTGAGGGCTCGTTTGTGGATTTCAGAACCCTGCTTGCGGAATGCGACTTTTATGACATCAAACACTCGGGTAATTTCTACTCATGGAGAGGCATAAGACACACACATCTCATCCACTGCAGATTGGATAGAGCAATGGGTAACGGGGCTTGGTTCGAAAAATACCCAGCGGCCAGGTGTGAATACCTCAACTTTGAGGGGTCTGACCATAGACCATTGTACTCCACGTTCTCCCCTTACAACAAAAAGCGCAAAGGGTTATTCCGTTACGACAGGAGGCTGCGGAATGTGGAAGAGGTTCGCAAACTAGTAGAGGAAGCTTGGTCTTATGATCCGTCAGCTTCCATAGACCAGAGAACAGCAGCTTGTAGAAGGGCAATCATAACCTGGAAAAAAGAACAAAGACTTAATAGTCAAAAAGCCCTTGACGACACCAAGGAAAAGCTAGAGAAAGCTATGTCAAGTGCATTAAACCAGGATCAACTGATCCAGGAACTAAATGCCAAACTAAAGGCAGCTTACAAAGAGGAAGAGGAATACTGGCGAGAGAGGAGTCGTCAAACCTGGCTCCAACATGGTGATAAGCATACTGGTTATTTCTACGCAGTAACTAGAGGCCGTAGAGCAGTAAATAACATCACTGTCATAGAAACAGCGGATGGCACACCAGTGTATGAAGAAGAGGAAATAGCCGAGTCTATTGCTTTATACTTTAATAATATCTTCACTTCTCAGCCTGGAAGCCGCCAAGATGCAGTCCTTAAAGCCCTAAATCCAATCATCACACCTGAGGCAAATGAACAGCTAATCAGAGAGCCATCCACCCAAGAAGTAAAAGAAGCAATGTTCTCTATACATCCGGACAAGGCACCGGGACCAGATGGTTTCTCAGCCAGCTTCTACCACTCAAATTGGGAAACGGTGGGACCTACTATAACAGAAGAAGTGAAAAAGTTCTTTAGTACAGGGCACCTCCCTAGAGAATGGAACAATACTCACATCAGACTTATTCCTAAGACTCAAAGTCCTAAGCAAGTTGCAGACTTCAGACCTATAGCCTTATGCAACGTCTTTTATAAGACTATATCTAAGCTATTGACAAAGAGAATGCAACCTCTTCTAAAGGATTTAATCTCGGAAAACCAGTCTGCATTTGTCCCGGAGAGGGCTATTGCTGATAATGTGCTCATCACACATGAAATGCTCCATTATCTAAAGACTTCAGGTGCCAAGAAGAAGTGCACAATGGCGGTAAAAACTGATATGTCTAAAGCCTATGATAGGCTAGAATGGGAATTCATACAACTAGTTCTTGAGAGATTAGGATTTCACTCAAGATGGGTTACCTTGGTAATGCAGTGTATTAGCTCTGTGAGCTACAGCTTCTTACTCAATGGAACTGCTAAAGGACATGTATCACCAACGAGAGGAATCCGACAGGGAGACCCGCTGTCTCCTTACATCTTCATTCTCTGCAGCGAAGTCCTTTCGGGTTTGTGCAAGGCAGCTCAGCTTGATGGCTCCCTTACTGGATTTAGAGTGGCCAATAACAGCCCACGCATTAATCATCTGCTTTTTGCAGATGATACAATGTTTTTCTGTCACTCCTCAGCGGCAGCTTGTGACTCTCTGATGTCAATACTGAAACAGTATGAAGAGGCCTCGGGTCAGTTTATAAATTGCGAGAAATCTGCAATAACATTTTCTTCGAAGACACCGCGGACCACACGTGAAACAGTAAAGACAAAGCTGGGAATAACTAAGGAAGGAGGGCTGGGTAAGTACTTGGGATTACCTGAGCATTTCGGACGTAAGAAAAAAGACTTATTCTCCATGATTGTGGACCGGATCAGACAGCGAGCTTCTAGTTGGTCCACCAGATTCCTTAACTCTGCAGGGAAACTGGTGCTACTACAGTCGGTGCTCTCAGCAATGCCGACTCACACTATGTCTTGCTTTAAAATCCCTGGGAGTTTAAGTAAGAGAATTCAGTCAGTTTTTACTAGTTTCTGGTGGAACACAAAGATGGAGAAAAAGAGGATGTGCTGGGTCTCATGGGAAAAACTCACCAAAGGCAAGAAAGAAGGAGGACTGGGTCTGCGTGATATTCAATGTTTTAATGACTCCTTGCTTGCAAAGTTGAGCTGGAGAATACTTCAGAACCCAAACTGCTTGTTGAGTAAAATTTTGCTGGGGAAATACTGCCACTCAACCGAGTTTCTTGATAGTACAGCCCCATCCTCCTGCTCCCATGGATGGAGAGGAATACTGATAGGAAAAGACCTCCTAAAGCAACAGCTAGGAAAAGCAATTGGCAATGGGTGTAATACTGAAATATGGACAGAGAACTGGCTCTCCTGCTCCAAACAGTCGTGCCCGATAGGTCCCCCTACAAAGACTAACAAAGATATGGTTGTTGCGGATCTCCTAATCCCACACACACCAAATTGGGACATTGGGAAAATTCGAGAGAACTTGCCTGAATGGGAGAAGGACATTCTAGCCATCAAACCAAGCTGCTTAGATGCTCCAGACAAATATATTTGGTTAGCAGATGAATCAGGAATGTATTCCACTAAGACTGGCTATCACACGGCAAGACACCTCCTACAAGAGGCTAACGACATCCACACCCTGAGCCATGATTTTGACTGGAACAAGCTGATCTGGAATGCAAAAACTTCACCCAAGTTAAAACTGTTCCTGTGGAAAATCCAGAGTAATGCCCTACCTGTCGGGGCAGCCCTGGCTTCAAGAGGAGTATCACATCAGTCAAATTGTTGTTACTGCGGAGAATCTGAAACAAAAGAGCACCTATTCCTTCTATGTCCAGCAGCTCAGGAAGTATGGAACCTTCTGCCTGTGAAATCATCTTTCCAATCTCAGACATTCACAAGTTTTGGTGAAAGTCTGACAGCATCAACAGGTATAATCTGCCTACCTCCAACCGGCATCACTGATAGCCCCATTTTCCCATGGGTCTGCTGGAACATTTGGACGGCGAGAAACAACATGATTTTCTCAAATCGACAAAGCTCATCCCAAGAAATAGTGAGCAAAGCAATTAAAGGAGCAAGAGAGTGGCAACTTGCCCAAAGCGAATTACCCAGTCCGAGTATCAACCGCATCCGATCCCAGCCTCCTCACCAATCACCGATGGTCATCGTAGCCAATTCAGACGCAGCGTGGAAAGATGGAGCGGCAGGAATGGGATGGCTATTCTCGGACCAAGAGGGGAACACACTGGCGGAGAACTCCGAAGCCGATCTACAGGTTGCATCACCGATACAAGCAGAAGCTCTGGCGTTGAGGGGAGCAATGCTTCAAGCGATTGATAAAGGTTTCTTCTCAATCCAGTTCCAATCGGATTGTAAAATCCTTATCCAAACAATTACCCAGAAGAAGCAGAGATCGGAGATCCATGGCATACTCCAAGATATCTATCACCTCTCTTGCAGATTCTCGAAAATCTCGTTTAATTTTATTCCTAGGTCTTCAAACTCTACGGCTGATCTAATCGCCAAGAGAGCTCTATCTTGTCTACCAACGCTTGAGCGTTAGACTCTAGTTAATGCAATATTTTCGACCAAAAAAAAAAAAAAAAAAAGAATTATAATAGAAAGACCCGTAGACGATTGAATTGTGTCACGTTTCTTCACACGGACATTGTATAACTTTGACGTCGCCATTTGATTATTATTTTTTCCCACCCGAAAGTATTGGGTCAATGATTAAACGATAACAATTACATGGCGACTTCTATCTTCTATTAGTTTAAATATCGATGGTTTACCATAATTAGATGCACGAACCTTCACCAACTATGATTAGAATTTTAAAGGAGTGTTCAAAAAACTTTATAGTTTCTGGAGCTTAGAATTTTTTGTGATGTTCTTGATGTTTATTGTAAATTTTTCTACATTGAATATTTGTAATGCTATGAAAATTGTCGACAGTATAGAAGAGTATAGTTAGCTTTGTGTAAGACCGGAACCGGAACCGGTGCATGATCTTTATCAATAGGCTCACACGAACATCACAGAGATGCCTTACCACCATCAGCACGAGGAGGTTGTATTCGTTCCATAAACGGAAACTGTATAGTATTATCATAAGTAGGATTGGACATTTTATCCGAAGTCGATTTTGAATTCGACCCGAAAATTTTGATTTCGTTCCGAACTGATTTAAAAAAAAATATTTGTAACACCTGAACCTTAACGGATACTTGAAGTAACTTAAAATTTTATTTAATTTCAATTAATTCTGATATTTTCGAGTATTTTGGGTAGTTTGAAAAGATTTTGTTTTTAAGTTTTGGATAATACATATATTTTGGGTACTTTTAAATACTTTTAGATAATTTGAGTATTTTTTTTTACGAGATTTTTGGATAATTCAAACATTTTTGAATATTTTCGAGTAATTTTATTTGAGTTTTCAAAAAATTTATGGTAATTTTGGGTATAAACCCATTTAATCCCGAATAGAACCCGATCCGATATATAAAAATATGAACAGATTCTCTAGATTTAAATTCGAAAATCCAAAAAGTTGATCCGAATTTGAATGGATACTCCAACACGCTGAAGGCACCAAGCAAAATATTCCAAGGCCTAGTATGAGGGATGAGTTAAAAGGCCTAAATTTTAAACTTAACTATATTGGACTTCTTAAAAAATGATTGGGCTTCTTAGAAGGAGAAAAAAAAAGGAATGTTTGGGATTAACACGTGTCACCAATCGCGGAGCTGCGATAGTACGATGGACGGTGAACGTTTTATCGCCGGGATAGTCCCATCTTCGATTGGGATTTGCTTTAGAGCCATTTGTTTCAATTGACGACAATCTTGTTTCTCTATTCTGTGTGAATTCGTCGAGAGAAGAGAGCGAGAGAGATTTGAAAGGTCAGTGTGTGAGTTTTCGAATTTCTGGTGTTTATTGTGTGGCAAAGTTTCGTTAGTTTCTTTATCGGAGAGGATCCAAAAATGATGATTTGGTGTTTGATAATATATTTGTGTGAGAAAGAGATATGCTTGTGGTTTGCAGGAGGAGACGGGTCTGAGAGATTTAAGAGAGAAATAGAGATTTTATTGAGTGTTTCAATTCCTCTCGTAGAGATCTACACATTAGTTTCTTCTCGTTGCTCATCCCATGGAAAGGAAGCTTGTGGTAATCCATTGAGCTCAAAGTTTCGAGATTTTGTATGAATCGTGTGACTTTGATGCTTTCATTTGTGAATTTGATTGATTTTTCTTAGGTTTTGGGTATCCCTTGGGATATTGATTCCGATGGGCTTAAGGATTACATGTCCAAATTTGGAGACTTGGAGGATTGTATCGTCATGAAGGTTTGCACTTTCACTTGGATAATTGATTAAGCAATGTCACCAAGAGCTTGGATACAATCATATGAAGATGTTTTATGTTTAGGATCGATCAACTGGAAGATCTCGTGGGTTTGGATATGTTACTTTTGCTTCATCTGAGGATGCAAAGGTAGTTGCATTTTCTGTTTCATTGCTCGCTCGCTGGATGCTTTTTCTGTTGGCATATATGTCTTACGGTTCTAGTGCTTGTAGAACGCTTTGATAGGTGAACACTTTTTAGGCAACAGAATCTTGGATGTGAAAGTGGCTACACCAAAGGTTGGTTTCATTCAATAAGACATTATCTGTTTTTTGTTCCCTCCCATAGTCCTTGTTCAAGGAAGAGAGTTATGTTATTGTGGCAGGAAGAGATGAGACAGCCTGCAAAAAAGGTGACGAGGATCTTTGTTGCTCGGATCCCTCCATCCGTCTCTGAATTAGATTTCCGAAAGTAATATGATTTTCTTTATCTTTGAGAGTGGTTTCTAATAGCCTTGGATAGTATAAGCATTCCTTGTTTACTCTTATGCAGACATTTTGAGAAGTATGGGGAAATCACAGACTTATACATGCCTAAGGTAAATCTATCATTACTTAATTGTGTTTCTGATAATATAGCCAACACTTTTAAGAGCTTGTGGTCAGATCTGGCGCAATTCTTTTAGCATGTCATCCCTCCTTGACTTGATATCATGTCCCCATTTTCTGTTTTAGGACCACAACTCGAAGCAACACCGAGGAATTGGGTTTATCACATTCGCTACTTCTGGTCAGTTTTTGCTTAAATCTCCTTTAGAATTGGGTTTATATACTCATTGATGACAAACCTGCTTTACAACTTTGATCGTCAAACTCATGAGAAAGAAATAAAAAACTGACGAATGCAGTCCTGGCTATAGATACTGTTTTAGTTCACCTTTAAATCTGTTTTTAAAAGTTTGAAGTCAGAAGAATCCTTCTATTTTCGTGGTTTCAGACTCAGTGGAGGAACTGATGGAAGACACTCATGATCTGGGAGGTACAACAGTTGCTGTTGATCGGGCAACACCTAAGGAGGATGATCCTCCCCGGCCACCACCAGCTGCTAGAATGCCGCGCCCACCCGTGGCAGCTGCAGGTGGATTTGGTGCTCCAGGTGGTTATGGAGCTTATGATGCTTACATTAATGCAGCTACAAGATACGCAGCGCTTGGTGCTCCTACTTTGTATGATAATGCAGCCTCGTTTTATGGAAGTAAGACTCGCTATATAATTACCAAAAATACTAAGAGACAACATAATCATTCAAAATCTTTGACTTAGGACCGGAACCAACGAGGGGAATTGGAAATAAGATCTTTATTGGACGGCTTCCTCAAGAAGCATCTGTTGATGATCTTCGCGATTATTTTGGTAGATTTGGCCGCATTCAAGATGCATATATTCCAAAGGTGAGTTATAAGTTACAGTGTGTACATTCACATACAACGTTTGGTTAACATATTTAAACATTCACCTTTTAGGACCCAAAGAGAAGTGGACATAGAGGTTTCGGATTCGTTACCTTTGCTGAAAATGGTGTTGCAGATCGTGTATCCCGGAGATCTCATGAAATCTGTGGACAAGAGGTAAAAAAAAAAGCTTTATATAGTTGAGGTTTACATAATAAGCTTGGTACAAGAATCATTTCAAGATGTTTAGATAAGCTACTCTGTTATGATGTTTCGGTTTAGGTAGCAATAGATTCAGCAACACCTCTTGATGAAGCTGGACCTAGTGCTGGTGGAAGTTCCATGTTAAGTTCTTCTCGTCCTGAATATTTGGGTGGATATGGAGGTCCAATGCGCACTTTTGGTCGAATGTATGGAGGCATGAGTATGGACAATGTGAGTATATAAACATATATCCACAAACACTAATCTGAGAGTCTTTTTTTTTTTTTTGATCAAAACACTAATCTGAGATTCTTTATATCCAATTTTGAGTCTGATTTCATTTCGTTTTTTAAACTTAATCTGCTAGTGGGGATATGGAATGCCAAACGCAAGACAATCAAGATCAGACTGGAGGTACCGGCCATACTAATGCACCAGACAGACAGTATCTTTGGCTTTGTCATTTGTATGAACTTCACTTGTCAGATATATTTATGAATCCTCAGAATCAATTTAACTGTTATGTTTCTTTCCATCTGGGAACAAGTGAACAAGCATTGTGATGATATTATGAAGAGAACTGAAAGTTGGAAACAGATTAAGGCTTTGATTGGTACTTTAGGTCGGTGCGGGTTAGTCTGCAAATGGTTAAGACCGTTTTTTATACTATTCGCAATTTTTGGTCTACACTAGTGTTGACAGGAAAAAAAAATCAAAGAAGTCTACAGTAACCATTCAAAGTGAAAACTTTACAAGAAAAAATTGTTTTCTTTTGTTCAAATTTGTCTTTTACAAACATAAAAACTAGAGAGCAGATGAAGATTTTCTGCAATCAACACGAGGAGCAAAGCATGTCATGAAAGGTGTCATGAAAGTATGTCTTCTGACAAGATGAGTGATCTTCACTGAGTTTCTAGACACTTGATGATTCCCTTGTTGTTGTTGTTCTTGTTGATGATCACTAGAGACTGAACTTCTCCTCATCTCTTGTGCTTTCAACTTGGCTGTTTGAAGCTTGTTCAAGATCTTATCCATTGATGCAGACTTCTTCTTCTCCAGCTTCACCTATCATTCATAGCCACACAAAAATGTCAGTATATAATGTTAGTGTGAGCTTTGTAGAAGTGAAGAAGGACCTCAAGTTTTCTAATGGCAGCTTCTGCTTTAGCCTTCTGCAGATTTTCCCAAGCTGCAATCTTAGCTTCTTCTCTTTGCAACCTGAAAAATATTCACACATTAATACCTGACCAACCAATAAGAAACAGATATAACAATCTTTGTTTGATTACTTAGAAAGATTCATGGCTGGTTCTGAGATATCCCAAGAAGAAGAAGACGCAGAAGCTTCAGAGTTGTCTTCAACCTCAGGTTGCTCTCTTCTGATAATCCTAGAAGACATAACTCGTCTCTTTGGTCGCTTAATCATCTTTGCTCCTTTATCCATTTTCACTTCTCTTACTTCACCTCTACAAGGATTTGGCTCAATCACAGAAACAACCAACGGTGGAGATGAATAGTTAAGCTCTTGAGGAGACTGATGATTATTAGGACTCATCTCTTCTGGACTCATCTGTGTAGCTATGTCTCTTCTTGAAACCACCGGAGATTGCGCCGCCGTCGTCAGCTCCTCCTCCTTCCTGTCCTCTGCTTTCTCCTCTGTTTTTATAATCAATAAAGCTTAGATCTTGGCCATAGTTCCACAAGAATCAGCTCAAAGTGAGAATCTTTTTGCAATTTCTGAATCAAAGACTTGAGATTCAAAGAGTTCTAAGTTCAGATTCGTTTACCTGTATCACTTTTGGAGCTGATTGATGAAGTTTCTTCACTCATCAAATCAACCCAGCTCCGGCTATGTCCATGGCCACCACCACCACCACCACGTCCATAACCACCACCGACACTCCCTCTGAAAACCCTATCTGCCTCAAGAACTCCCGTAGAGAACGGCGAACCAACCACCATCAAACCTTTCCTATCATTCCCCTGAGGAGCTTCCATCGCCCGCATCGTCATCCTCGGAGAATAATGGTAACACCCAATCGCCGACGACGGTGGGGGATGAGGAAGCGTAGGAGGAACAATCGGACCGCTTTTGGATTTCTGCCGTCTCTGTTCAGAGAACTGAGAACTCACTGAGGGATTTTTACAAACACCTGGTGGGTATGTTGATACAGGGCTACAAATCCACCGCTCTGCATCTTCCCATTTCGAAGGTATTGATCTACCGCTGTAAAACGGTGTCGTTAAAGCGGAGGATGAGCCGAGGTGACGACGAGGGCCGTTTAATGGAGCGGTGGAAGTGGTAGAGGAAGGATGTGGAACTCTCTCGGAGCTCCATCCTTTGTTGTCGATGTAACTCGGAGCTCCGGGACTTAGAAAACCACCGAAGCTATTTGAAGAAAGAGATGTCTTCCTCATTGGTTTGCTTCGATTTCTCTACAGATTTAAAGATTGAAACTTTTTTTCTAAGGAATTGAAATCATTTTTGTTGACCGGAGATTTGAGAGGAGTGTTGAAGAGAGTGATGTAAACTGGTAAAAAGAGAATAAAGAAAGTGTACTTTTGTGTTCTCAAAAGGTGAGAACTTTGAGAAGAGAGAGAATTGAGGAGAGAGAGAGAGTTGAGAAGAGAGAGGAGAGAGAGATTTGTTTTGTTAGCATTAAGACAAATGTCGTGGCTTGTCCGATCATACACCCAACAAAAACAAGGGATCTCTATAACATTAATACAAATCAATTTGAAATTGACTTGTTTTGGGATAATGCAATTTATCATCTTCTTCTTAAATTCTTACATTTTGTTCAATCTTTTCTTATAGATGAACAATTCGGAAGAAGAAATGGAAAAAAAAAAACATTAATAGTCTGGGATTTACATGTTCCTTGTTCTCGACGATTACATTATGCAACACGCTCAAGACCTTATCTAACTTTATTTCCACTAATCTTCATTCGCACTTTTCTAAAATTCAAACTCCAAACTTCAGACCTACTAGTTTAAAAACATTAATGAACATTTAGATATAAACATTTATTTTTGGTTCATTTGATAAATTACATTTTTTAGGGATTAATCTGTCTATTAATATGTTTGGAATATCCCATGTTAATTAAAAAAAAAACATTAACAGCAAAAGAAGAAATAAAATTAGACAGATTTAACTACCGTTATAGGCTTATATAGCTTATCTTCATCGATACTCTGTACCGTTACACAAAGCCACAACTCTTCCCATGTGACTATTCTGCTCTGTTTTTGTACTTTCGATAAATTTCAGACCACTTTTGTCGTTTCTGTTAAATAGGCTTCCCGCCTTTTTTAACCCTTTTGACGTTATATTTTACAGTTAAAAATATAGTCATTTTCTCTTATATAGATTTGTATGTACTGTAACTCCTGCAGCCCTAAAAAGCAGGATTGTAGCCTCTAAAACTTGCACCCACCCACAAAAATAATGCTCTAATTCTGATTGGTAGAGAGAATATAGTTGAAATAACTCCAAAGATATTCATCAAAATATGGATTATTGATGAAGCTACGAAATTTAGATACTAATACGGAGTTATTATCACGTTATCCTATTTATTTTAACGATGCATAGGGATGGTCAAGCACACACACGTAGACACACAGACGACAAAAAGATATTAGACTCGTTGATTTTTCGAACCAAACAAACCCCATCAATTATATTACTTGAAAAAATAATATGAATATGGGTCCAATTATTAAAAACCCACGTATCATATTGACCCATGAACAAATAGTGACTCTGCTCCTACCATATTCAACGTTGATTTTTTCTTCTCCTTCATTCAAATGTTCTTATCTATTTATCACAGAATTGTAGTGAAGAATATATCTGAGAGAGACCAGATTAATAAATAGTATCACATAAATAGTATCACGTCGATTATGATTATGCATATGTATAATGTATACACGAATGAAGAAGGAGAGCTTTCAACTAATATCCATCCTAATATATATATATTCATCTTGATGTTTTCAACTGTGATTCCACTATTTATTTGCTGTTCACGAATTTAAACACAATGTTTACAACTTTTTATTTATAAACACATTTCTGTTGTATAGGGTATGTATTTTAGTAGCTATTGTTGAAAAATACTAGTAGCTCAATAAATTCTGTTTAAGTTACTTGAAATCAACTTCTTAATATTTTGTAATAATCTTGTTAAGCGTTATTCAACTGAAAGTAATTTTATGACTCTGCTAATTTATTATTATCTTTGCTCAAGTGAAAATTCAAAAGAAGTAATACGAGATTCATCAATGCTGACAAAGACTTTCGCCTTTTTGTACTTGCAATTTCATAGAGCTGAGTAACACCTCATAATAAATATTGTGGATAATATTATGGGATTATAATTTTTATAAAAACTAAGGTTTAAGATAATTGTCAATAAGTGAACTCAGCTTTTGGGCTTCTAAGAGACTTGGGCTTCATCTGGCCCAAATAACAAACCTGCAAAGAAAGAGCAAACCCATTAGCTAAAGATATACACAAGTCCAGCTAGAGATAAACACAAGTCTAGCTAAAGATATACACGAGTAATTGAGTCGGTGTATATCAAAGACGGCTTAAGACGAGTATATATATGAGGCAAAGAGTCTATATCCAAGATACGAGAGAATACACAGCAAGATACGAGAGCATTAGATCAAGTGCTTACGAAGACAGAGAGAGCGAGAAAGGTTAACTTAGCTTTCTTTACTGTGTTGTGTATTAAGCTTTCTTTAAGAGATTCCAAATTGTAATATCCTTTGAGATTGAGATATCAATAAAGTCGTCGGTTCCTACAAAGAATTGTCTACAAGTGGTATCAGAGCATTAATCCAGGTCACGAGATTAATCAGAGGGATCGACATAAAGGAATCTAAGAAGATCAGATTAAAGACACACCTATTTTCACAAGGAATTGAATCTGTCAAACATGGAACCAACAAAGGGAAGGTTCGAGATGGACAAATTCGATGGCAAAGGGGACTTTGGCATGTGGAAATATAAGTTGATGGGACAGCTTGAAATCCAAGGACTTGCCTCTGTCTTGGAAGAAGGCGCCACTCTGTTCAAAGAAACTGAAAAAGAAGAAGAAGGAGCTGAACCTGTAATTGATCCAAAGAAGGTAGCAAAGGATACAAGAGTTAAAAACTTACTAGGAACATGTCTGAGTGATATGATATTGAGAAAAGTAATGAATGAACCTACTGCATATGGCATGTGGAAAGCATTAGAGAGAGATCACCAAACAAAGTCTCTACCAAACAGAATTTATCTAAAACAACAGTTTGCTAGCTTTAAGATGGAAGAAAGCAAAAGCATAGAAGAAAATTTAGATGGATTTCTGAAGCTAATAGCAGATTTAGCAAGTCTCAACATCGAAGTCAGTGATGAAGATCAGGCTATTCAGCTACTAACAAGTCTACCACCACCCTACGAACCGTTAGTGCACACGCTCAAGTACGGAACAGGAAAAGAAACGTTAACTGTTCATGAAGTAGTAACTTCAGCTTACTCTAAGGAGATTGAGTTAAGACAAAAAGGTCTCTTAGGAAAGACAAAGTCAAATTCTGAAGGCTTATACGTTGAATCAAGGGGGAGATCACAAGACAGGAGTAAGAAGGGTAACAATAGATCTAGATCAAAATCAAAAGATCCTAGGTCAAAGTCTAAACCCAGATTCAACAGGAACAACAAGAGTGAATGCTTTGTCTGTGGAAAAGATGACCACTGGAAAAAGAATTGCCCACAGAGAGGAAATAAGAAAAAGAATGAATCAGCAAATTTAGCAAAAGAAGAACCACTAGTACTCTCAGCAAGTATTCAAGATCCAAAACAAGAATGGGTCATGGATTCAGGATGTACATTCCACATCACCCCTGATCGTGATGTCCTATTTGACTTCAAAGAGCTAAATGGAGGAAAGGTATTAATGGCAAATAATACACACAGTGAAGTCAAAGGGATTGGAAAGATAAGGATTCAGAATGATGATGGAGAGACTGTAGTTCTAACAGATGTGAGATACATGCCTACAATGAGCAGAAATCTAATATCCTATGGGATGTTGGAGAAAGCAGGCTGCAGATATGAAGGAAAAGATTTTCAGATCACCTTCTACAAAGGACGCAGAAAGGTTATCTCTGGAAAATACAATGAAGGTCTGTATTTTCTTGAAGGAATTGTGGCACGAGGAGAAGCTCACATTGTTAAAGCTGAACAGGATAAGGCAAACCTCTGGCATTCAAGGTTAGGACACATGAGTCTAAGTAATATGAACATGTTAGTGAAAAACGGATACTTATCACAGGAAGAGGTGAATAAGTTAGACTTTTGTGAAGGATGTGTGCTAGGAAAGTCTCATAAACAGAGCTTTCCCACAGCAAGACACACCACTAAAGACATTCTTGAATACATTCATTCAGATCTCTGGGGTTCTCCAACAACTCCAGAAAGCCTTGCAGGATGCAAATACTTTGTGAGTTTCATTGATGATTACTCAAAGAAAGTATGGGTCTACTTTCTCAAGACTAAGAATGAAGCTTTTGAGAAATTCAAAGAATGGAAGAGAGAAGTTGAAAATCAGACCAAGAAGAAAGTTAAATGCCTAAGGACAGACAATGGACTAGAATTTTGCAATACACAGTTTGACAATCTGTGTAGAGAAGCAGGAATAAAAAGGCATAGAACTTGTACTTATACACCTCAGCAGAATGGAGTTTCTGAGAGGATGAATAGAACCATTATGGACAAAGTCAGGAGCATGTTGGCAGAAACTGGCTTAGGACAAGAATTTTGGGCTGAAGCAACTTCAACTGCTGTATACTTAATCAACAGAACACCAAACTCCACAATAGAATTCAAAGTGCCAGAAGAAGTTTGGACAGGGCAAAAACCAGATATTTCACATCTAAGGAGATTTGGATGTTCAGCTTATGTACATACCATACAAGAAAAGACTAAGCCCAGAGCAATCAAGGGAGTCTTTATGGGATATCCCTTCGGAGTAAAAGGATATCGTGTATGGCTACCTGAAGAAGGAAAATGTACAACCAGCAGAAACGTTGTGTTTCATGAGGAAGAAGTATACAAAAATACTCTCGGTAAAGAAGAGCTGAAAGAAGAAAAATCAAAGAAAGTAAACAAAAGGGTAACTTTCAGAAGCGATTTAATTCAAGGACCCACCATAAGTGGTCCTGAGGAGCCATCAGCTCAAGGTGGAGCAGATTCACACGAGTCTGATGCCTCAGACAAGGAAGAAAGAATAAACTCAGAAACAGAATCACACAAATCTGACACCTTAGATGATGATGAAAGGGTTAACTCAGAAGATGAAGTGATAAGTTCTGAGGAAGAAGAATCTGAAGAAGAAATCAGTGGCTCAGAAGCAGGACCATCTCTAAATGAATATGTTCTAGCCAGAGATAGGCGTATTAGGAAAAACAGAAAACCACCTTCAAGATATGAAGATGCTAATCTTGTTGCATATGCACTATCAGTAGCAGAAGAGATGGAACTAAATGAGCCAAAATCATTCCAAGAAGCTATGAGAAGTAAGAAAAAGAAGCACTGGGAAATCGCAGCCAAAGAGGAAATGTCTTCACTTGAAAAGAATGGGACTTGGGTACTTATAGAAAGACCAAACAAACAAAAGTTGGTTGGATGCAAATGGATCTTCAAGTTAAAACCAGGAATCCCAGGAATAGAAGAACAACGCTACAAGGCTAGACTAGTGGCTAAGGGATTTTCTCAGAAAGAAGGAATTGACTACAATGAGATATTCTCACCTGTAGTCAAGCATGTATCAATCAGATTGATGCTATCCATAGTAGTGAATGAGGACCTTGAACTAGAGCAGATGGATGTAAAAACAGCCTTTTTACATGGAAAACTAGAAGAAAGGATACTAATGGAGCAACCAGAAGGATTTATTAAGAAGGGGGATGAAAACAAGGTTTGTCTGCTGAAAAAATCCTTATATGGATTAAAACAGTCTCCTAGACAATGGAACTTAAGATTTGATAACTTTATGAAAAGTCAAGAGTTCGTGAGATGTAGTTTTGATCCTTGTGTCTACATGAAGGATGTAAACACAGCAACAGCTATCTACTTACTATTGTATGTAGATGATATGCTCATTGCATCAGGAAATCAGAAAGTGATTAGGAAGCTGAAGGATAGTCTTAGCAAGGAATTCGAAATGAAAGATTTGGGAAAGGCCTCAAGAATCTTGGGCATGGACATTATCCGAGATAGAAAGAAAGGAAGTCTAATCCTATCGCAGGGAAAGTACTTAGAGAAAGTACTAAAGACATTCGGAATGTCAGAAGCAAGATCAGTGGTTACTCCAACCACGGGTCAACACAAGCTGAGAAGTCTATCTAAGAAAGAAGCTAAGGAAGAATATGAGCACATGAAGAACATTCCCTACGCCAGTGCTGTTGGAAGCCTAATGTACGCTATGGTCGGCTCTAGGCCTGACTTAGGCTACGCAGTTGGACTAGTAAGCAGGTTCATGACCAATCCTGGCCGTGAACACTGGGAAGCAGTGAAATGGGTCCTAAAGTATATAGCAGGAGCATACAATCAGAATCTAACTTTCAAGAAAAACTCAGAATTCAAGATAGAAGGTTACTCAGATTCAGATTATGCTACAGATTTAGACAAGAGAAGATCAGTTTCAGGAATTGTTTTCAAAGTTGGAGGAAATACAGTTTCATGGAAATCATGTCTACAATCAGTTGTGGCTCTTTCAACCACAGAAGCAGAGTACATGGCTCTTACTCTTGCAGTGAAAGAAGCCATATGGCTAAAAGGAATATGTACAGAACTAGGTTACAAGCAAGAGACAGTAAACCTACACTGTGATTCACAAAGTGCTATTGCCCTATCTAAAAACACAGTTCATCATGAAAGGACAAAGCATATGGACACTCAATTTCACTTCATCAGAGACATAATAGCACAAGGAGTGATACGTCTAAACAAGATTCACACTTCTAAGAACCCAGCAGATTTTCTAACTAAAACAGTACTTGGATCCAAGTTTCAGTTGTGCTGTGATCTGCTGAATGTCCACTGATTCAGATGAAGGTCGGCTCCACGGTAACAAGCAGGAGGTGCACTGAGTTACAAACATACAAAGAAATGAGTTAGTATGTGTAACAGAAAGAAAGGAAACAATGCATCAGACTGAACATGAAGTTACCTAGAGAAGAAGGAACCAAGTCTCAGTTCCAGGTGGAGCCATAAGACCAAGGAGAAAAAGAGACAGTGAAGGTACACGGTTTTCTTGATGAAGGCAGGAACAAACCTACATCAAAGAGGTGTTAGCAAGATAACAAGAAGTAGTTATCGATGCTAAAGGAAGTCTTAAAAGTAAAAGACTTGACTTTCTCCAGAAGAAGTTCAAAGAACCGATGGCTACATCTACAAGCTAACATAAAGCTAAGAAGGAAAGTTGTATTACCTGAGCCGGTCTAAGGAAACCAGAAGACAAACAACACAGTCGGAGCCCAATCACGAGGGGGAGACTTAAGCTGCTGTTTATCTTCATCGATTAAAGGAGACCTACACAGGAGTAAAATACAACAAGCAAGACAGTCAATTATCTTAAATAGCCAGGATCTAAATGCAAGGAAAAGAATCAGAAGATATAAGAAGTGGTTCTTACCTAAGGACGAGTCAAAACAGACGTGTTCCCTGACTTGAGAGATAGATCCAAGCTCAAAGAAGAAAATTGCACAGGAGAAGCACATCGGAACGGTAAGGAGCTATGAACTCGAAACATAAAGAACACTAAAGTCAGATTCAAGGAGATAGAGTTGTATGCATGCTAAAACAACTAAATCCAAGCGAAATTACCTGACTTAGTAAGAAGTTTCGAAGTTTCTCAGCTACGAACATGACACGGCGAAGCTCGCCGATGGAGAAATAGAACCGACAGAGAAGAAAACTAAGAAATTGGAATCATTTTTAGCTCATAAGAGAGTTGAAACAAAGGAAAGAAAGAAGGAGAAGAGACAAAGATCGCCTCTGAAGTACAAGAAACGGCGGAAGCGTGAAGGAGCTCGCCGGAGAAGGAAGAAGCGCAACCTCCTCCCCTTGTCGCCGAAAGAAACGGATGAAGGCTAGGGTTTGTCGGAAACACCAAAGTGAGTTCAAGGTGGAGTTTTGTCAATAAGTGAACTCAGCTTTTGGGCTTCTAAGAGACTTGGGCTTCATCTGGCCCAAATAACAAACCTGCAAAGAAAGAGCAAACCCATTAGCTAAAGATATACACAAGTCCAGCTAGAGATAAACACAAGTCTAGCTAAAGATATACACGAGTAATTGAGTCGGTGTATATCAAAGACGGCTTAAGACGAGTATATATATGAGGCAAAGAGTCTATATCCAAGATACGAGAGAATACACAGCAAGATACGAGAGCATTAGATCAAGTGCTTACGAAGACAGAGAGAGCGAGAAAGGTTAACTTAGCTTTCTTTACTGTGTTGTGTATTAAGCTTTCTTTAAGAGATTCCAAATTGTAATATCCTTTGAGATTGAGATATCAATAAAGTCGTCGGTTCCTACAAAGAATTGTCTACAATAATACAGACGTGTTATCACGTTATGTTTATAAAACGTTTTCCCCCACAAAAGAAACGCATGGGGATGGTCAAGCGCACACAGACGACAAAAGACTCATTGTTATTTAAAAATCTACCATTGATTTTCCGAACAAAACAAAGCCAACCCATTAAAAATTTGCAACTAATAAATTAAATTTAGGTACATAAATCTGAAATATGTCCAAATTCAAAGATACATGTATTAATGTCGCATGTAAAATAGTGACTCCTCTCCTACCACATTCAACTTTAAATTTCTTTTTCTTTTCCTTTATTCAAAGTTCAGACCATTCTGAGAATATCCTTATGAAATAAAACAGAGAAAGAGAGATTTCAACTAACACCACGTTTACATGTTTGTCTACATAATAATTATATCAAATTACTGACAAACAAAAAGTTTCAATCAATCAATATTTAAAAAAATTATTTATTCAGCTATAAACTATACATTTGTTACTTCATTTACAATCTTCAATCATTTACTAAAACAAGCTTATATTTTCATTCATTTACTAAAATAAGTTTTTACATTGCAACTTATGTGAAAACCTTGTTTGTTTCCATGGATGCAAAACAAATATAGTATGTGTAACACAATAATGTCGCAGTCAAACTTTATTCAGGATAAACAGTAAGAAATAAAGACCAGAAGAAAACACATAACAAATTTATAAAATACAGGAAAATAGGCAACATAAAGTCTCTTGGCTTCACGCCTTCAACAATAAGAGTGCACCCTTTATCTTTTTGCTTCATAGTTCAGTGCCTTGACCTGCTTCTTCGCCTACAAAACACTCAAAATATGTTAAAAAACAAAGCCACCATTTTGCTTCATAGCTTGCATTTGCTTTTACCTCGGAGACCTTGAATACGACGAAGACCGTCTGTGAGAGCGTTTAGGAGAGCGTGAAAGTGACCTAGACCGTGATCTTGAACCATGCCTGCGGGATCTCCTGCTTCTACTTCGGCTTCTACTTCTGCTCCTGCTTCGTCTGTATCTTCTGCAGACAACAACATTTTTTACAAGTTAACCAAATGGAAGAAGGAGATGATGAAATCTGTTTAGGTGAGTCTTGATTGAGAGCAGATCCAATCAGAGCTTTACAAATCGAGAAAAGTCTGAAACTTTTTGCGACTTCCTTGTCACCAAACAAAAATGATAACTTTATTAACAACCTCGGTGGTGGTGAACGACTATTACTCCTACTACGGCTGCGATGTCTATTCCGACTTAACCGGCTTGTTTCCGCTAGCTTCTCCAGCCTCTGCCTCTCTTGTTCTCGTTTTTTAGCAGTCTCTGTTGCAGAGTCTTTCTTAACTGCACAAGTACGATCCATCCACCATCTCAGTGTCTAGACTTAAATCCAAAAGAACATATCAGCCTTTAAGATCTTACTCTGTTTCGTTAGCTGTTTGTTCATGATTCTCTTCAGTCGTTCTTGTGGAGTTTCTTTCTTCTCCGCTGGCGTCTGCTTCGAAGATCCTCCCAAGGAGGTACCTGCTTTTGAAAGCTTCGCTAGAGCTGAGGAAGTACTGCAAGTATGCGAAAAGGTTTCAAGGTTCCAACTCGTTACTACAAAAGCTAAAGGTTACTGCAATCGAGACCATACCTCACTGACGGTTTAGCTGGTTTAACAATCTTGTCTTTTTCAAGAGATACACCCGATGCAGGATCAATATGCAGCGCCTCAAGAATATGTCCTGACGATGGTCTGCAGGGAAATACAAAATTATAATTTCCTACTCCATAGATTATATTAAGCAAATTTGAGTCAAGTATAAAAGGGGTTCCAGAAAGCAAGCTTCTATCTCTCCCTTGTTGTCAGAGGTAATCAAATCTAGTGCTAGTTCATTATACACAACAAAAGTTTTCTTCGAACAATAAATGGGGAGTAAGTGGCTATCTTTGCAAGAACTAGAGGTTGAGTGCTCCGACCGGGTGAATAGGTCAGATTGAGATGGTGGTGAACGTGGTGGGGAATATCCTTCAAACTTTGGACTTCCTACGTCTCCAGAGCCTCCAAATTCTGTAATATACTCGATTTTTGGCTTGCTGATTTCGTCAGAGTGGTCTCCACGACCATTCCGCCTTGAGTATGACGGAGAATATGACCGGGATCTGGATCTTGATCTGTTGATACGAGCAAGAAAGGATAAGCAATCACTTTACTCGTGTTTTCATAACAGATTAATACGGGCAAAACCTTCTTGAACGCGGATAAGCCTCATAAGTAGGACTCCTTCGAGACTCCCTATGAATTTAGAGGCACCATGTCAGTGAGCTGAAAAATCCACTTACTTTTGTTAGTGAGCTGACGGTCCACTAACTTACCTGTAGGGATCATGATGAATCATTTGCCTTCCAAAATTCCTTGAAGTTTCTCTTTCTCTATCCCTCTCTACCCTAGAAACCTTCCTTCTTTCCTTTCGACTTAGCTTCTTCTACATTTTCATGAATTTTGATTCATCCAAGTGCATCAGTTAGATAAGCAAAACAAAATAAACGCATAACCTGCACTGATCAACATGAGCCTAGCAACTTACAACTGAAGGATCGCCTTTGATAAGTTCCTTTTGCCTTTTCTCTTCCTCTTTTGCCTTCTTGTCCATATAAACGAGCCACCCATACCGCTTTACGCCAAACTGTTTCGCAATTGTTTCCATTCCTTCGTCTTCACTGTCATCACTGTCAAAATCTTCCTCATCCTCATCATCCTCGTCATCCAAATCATCATCTTCCGCATCAAAAGATGCCTCTTTCCCGTTTCCACCATATGAAAACCCAACCTGTGAATACATGCCTTTATTTGCAAGTGGTTGAGCTGGTTGTGATCTGAGAAGGTACATACAAACTAGAAGATCAATAATGATTACAAGACCGATAAGACTAAGACAGAATGAGGATTAAAAGACTCGAGCTTTTTTACATAATCAACACAATGTACCTTGTCCCAAGGAAGGGTGCAGTAAGTTTGGCCTCGAGTTCTTGATTGACATGAAGCAAACCCTCCTCATCAGAAACTGTTGACAGTATGAAGCATTATCCCAGTGACTCTTATCACAATATAACTCAGATTTTGATTCGAATTCGCCTTGAATTGTCTTTCCATGATATGATATATGATTGAAAAACAAACAAGAACAAAAATTTGATCGGAATGTAGAGAAAAAAGGTACCGACATCCTCTACGGCGATGCTTAATTAAATCCCGATAACGCTCAAAATTAACAAACTCTTCTACTTCTTCCTCCTCTTCCGACTTCTTATGTGGCCGTATGCTTCTCGAACCAGCCTCACGCACAAAATCCAGAAGAGCACGACCATCAAATCTATATGAACAACAATTCTAAGTCAATTTCTAGAACAAGCATGCAAATCAATTGAAGTCGATAAACCCCTAAAGCTAATTCCATCAAATCTACACGCACAAGTTGAGTATGAACAAACAATTCCAGAACAAGCATGCAAGTCAATCGAAATTCAATACCTATCAATCATAACATCCTGCTTCCCATTCCAAGGTATCCTGATACAAAAATTCAATAAGAAATCAAAGCCGAATCGAAAAATTCATAAGGAGAATTCGTTCGATAAAGGATCATTATTACAGGCCATGTTGATCCTCGGTGGCTTGGTAAAGACCATCATCGCGGAAGATTTTGTAGCGGGATCCAACAGCTTGGATCGACTGAATAGGATCTCCACGGCGTTTAGCTAAGTAGATAGCTCGCCTCTGAGCTCTTTTCCGAGCGGCGTCCATCATATCGTGCACCTTCTTCTCCGATCTTCTCGCTTCGTGCCACATCTTGTTCTCACTGAGTCTCCTCCTTGTCTGAAGAAACCCTAATAAAACTCTCCGATTGGGAAAAATTCTCAGGCGAATGATATTGGCGATAGATTGTTTATTTTCCGATGACTATAGCTAACAATATCAACCGTACACTTCACATAACCTTCTGGCTGTTTCAGATTTTTATTCTCAGATGAAAAAGAGAAAACAAAGTTGAGGTGGGCCGGTGTCTCTTTTTAAATGGGCCCCCCTAAAAGCCTTTTAAGTTCTTATAAAAATAATTATTTTGTTTAATCGGTTGTTGAAGTATTACGATATACATACATTTTTCCTGGTAAAAACAAGAAAATAATCTGTTTAGTTATTTTAAGGTCTCATGAATTATATATACATAGTTATTTTAAGGTCTCATGAATTTTATATATATATATATATATATATATATATATATATATATATATATATCTAATATATATAAAGCACAAGTCATGTGAGAGAAAAAGTCTTGCCTCTTCCAATCAGATCATCCCATTTTGCTGACGTGTCACTTATTTTGGTGACTATTGTTAATTCATTTTTGAAGTCTATTCCAATTTTTTTTTGCATCTCACCCATTCTCTCGAAAAACTCTCTCTCTCTTTCACTCCAGAAAATCGTTCCCTGCATCATCGGCCATATCCTCCTCTAACCGTTTCAAACCTTTCCGCCTTCTTCGTCTAGCTCTCAATCTCCCTCCGATTAAAGGTACCAAATCATACAAATCGAGTCCGATTTCCATTTCTCCTCATCCCGATTGCTTTAATTTTGATTATCTTCTTATGTATGTCGTTTCAGATATATAAAAATCGAATCAAAATTTGCACACAGGTTTTGTGAGACTCGAAGCTAAGTCGATGAAAAGGTTCTTGCGGCTCAAAGTTAAGTTAGGGTTCATCGCCTGCGAAGTCGGAGCTCTCCATCAAGCATGGTTTCCAGGTTAGAAATCAATGTTCAATCTTACGCATCAAAATCTCCTCATCTCGATTGTGTTTATTTTCGATTCGATTAAAGTCTCTGATTTCATTTTTTCTTCGTTTTTCATATATTTGGGGATCTTAAAATTTCTGAAAAAAATCGGCGAAAGCTCTTAAATTCTTACCAATTCCTAAGGCCGAATAAGCTATCGATGTTCTGTTTCAGATATGTATTCAATCACCTGCTCCATAATCGTATTGAATTTTCACAAACCCTAACCCCTCTTTTGGTTTGTTGCAGTTTTAAAAACGGTGAAGACTATCCTTTTATGGTTTTACAATCTCTCTTCTCTATTTTCTTCTACAAGTCCGGTTACTACAACGTCAAGGTGGAGCCTAAAGACGGCAAATCGGAGGAGCAGCTGGTTAACGATTTCAGGAGATCGGTTTACAGAGCCGGTGTGTTGCAGCTTGGACGGTTATATGCATATATAACGGTTTGGTGATTAAAATACTCACAGCTTGGACGAATGGACCATAAGCTTCGTTGGGAAGATAAGCAAGAGTCATCCTTGTATCAATTATCGTCCCATCCCCAGTGGAAATTGTTTTGAATGACTATTCTTTCAACCGTTCAAGTTTCAGAGAGCCCCATTATCGTTGTTCACCATCTCGCTCACATCCAAGGTTTGAAATCAATCTAATTTTTTTTTTTTTTTCGATTCACCATCTCCCCTGATTTGGTTTATGCTCTATCAAATCTCAATATGTATATGTTTATTTTCATGTATGTCTATTCATGGATCTGAAAAAAATTGTGAAATTTTCTGAAAACTGTTTCTCTTTCTCTCTATTGCCAACGAACGAGAAACCCTTTCCCCATTGACGAATCATTCTGATGTGTATGTTCTTTACATTTCTTCTTCGATAGTTATACACCTGAGATTCAATTTCAATTGATCTCATATTTCACTCAATTTTTCAAATTTTATCTCAAAACAGTGGACACAAAATGAATTCTTTGATTTGATACATGGCTACCACAAAACCTGAAGCTGAAGGAGCTATATACCATCCAATTGAATCATTGTTCGTCCAATTCCGGTTAGTCATCTCCTATCCTTCCATTGTCTTTGTCGTATTTCAAAACCTAGCCACTCTTTTCGTTTTGTCGAACCTGAGAAACCATAGCTGCGTGTATGAAATTAGGGGTCAAATTCATATTGATTCTTCCATACTATATTTCCACTTGATAAAATGAATACTAAATGTATTATTCATTTTGTCACCTCTTACATACAGATTCGGCTCTCCGCTAGGACTACTCGACCATCAAATTTTAGGTGGAAAGAGGTGAGATCGAATGTGTGTTAGGCTCCATCATCTAATAGATTGCTATAAATTGTTGATTTGATTGTCGATGTCATATATGTTATGAGCATGAACATGTAGATTATTGGATTCTTTTAGGGATGAGCATGAACATCAAGATTATTGAATTCTTTTTGTGTGATGCCCGTGCATTCTATGAAATGGATTTAACTTCAAATTTGAAAGCTTTGATTGTTCATTTTATTTTTTGCTTTAAGATTCTGTGATGATTGATTAAAGTTTTGCACTTTCAGGTTGATTTCCAGACCTTGAATCCATCGGGTCTGGTACAAACACAAAGTGAGTAAGCGTTTCAGCAGGAACTCGATCTCGAATCCGACTAGATTTTCTTAGCAGGTTTACTGACGGCATACATTTCACTGAGATGGATAACAATCTCTTTAACGGTTTCATGTTTCATGTTTCTATATCTCTGAGGTATTATAATCACCATCCATTATGATCTTCCACAGGTTCTAGCTGAGCTTTAGAGATACCCAAATCCAAACAGGATAATGAGTGAGTCACTGTTTTAACCATTGACAGATTTTCTTCAAGTATATTAACAAATGGATTTCAAATCCAACACCTTTCCATGGTGATAAAAATGATCTCTTTGGGAAAATTGTTCACTAGAGAAACATCTGTTTTCATTGGAAATTAATTGGATTTGATTGACAGGAGATCCAGGGTGCATCAATGATTCACTATTGTCTGGTATGCAATTTGTGGAAGGCTTAGAAAGCTTTTTTTGTGTGTGTCACGATGGATAACCAACAGGTAAGAAATCCTCAAAGTCATCCTTAACACTTTTTGCTTTCCACCAAAAAATATGGTAGATTTTGCGAGCTTTGAAACTCTTGCTCTAGATTGATAACGAGATGTCACACTCAACACACTTAGCTTTTGTTTCTTAATTTCATTGGCTTCAGGTGTTATTGGGTCACTGGATTATCATCTTACTCTGTTTTGTAGGTAAGCTATGGTGGGAATAAAATGATTTGCCCTGTAATTTATCTTTCCTTGACAGTAGCTAATCTTCGATAAATCGATGGTTTACACGAACGACTGAAACTTTTTGGTTTTGTGTTGACCTGTAACTGGTTGAAGACCGGTTTGCCTCTCAGGTTCAAGACCGGTTTCAAAGAAGGTACTGTATCCTATACATTTACACTTGAGTTTTTTCGAGTTTTTATTCACCAGCAGATTGAATCTGTAAGAAACGATGTTTATAATCTAAATTTTTACATGTTTTTGTTACATAGGTGCCGAAACCAAGCCAAGGAACAAGGTGCGGCTTCATCAGCGTAAATAGGTGTTGTGTGTTTGAGTATTCGAAGGGAGAATTAAAACTTAGTTTTTGGCTTCTGAGTTTGTTTGCAATATTATTATTACTGAGCATCTGATTACTACTATCTTTTGGTGTGTTGTTTACTCTCTCTTTTAATAAAAATTTTGAACTTGGATTATGTTTCAGTTGCCTACGCAATTTGCAAGTCCTTTTATTCCATTTATATATTTCATTTTAGACTATGCATCTAGGTTCTTTAGTCTTTTACCGATTTTGTCCATCGTAATCCTTCATGGGGTTGTATTTTGTTGTGAAAAAACCATCGTGTTGGTTTTTTCTTTGAGGAATTTATTAGTCATTAGATTTTAAATTTTCAGTTAATTTCTTTTTTTAATGGGGAATTTGGCTAATGGGGTTAAAATAAAGTGGACATTGTCCCTCTACACCTTTTTTTACTTATGAATGTCCCTTTAAGTTAATTTTTTTCTAAAATCCATTTATAACCCTACGGTTAAATATTTAACATAATTTGAAAAATAATAAATATTTTACAAAATAATTAATAAGCTAAAAGCTAAAACCTAAAAAAAAAAAAAAATCTTCTTCGTCTTTGTTTTCTCCCACACCAAAAAGTTCTTCTTCCTCCTTTGCTCCTCAGCCGCCGCCTCTGAACCTCCTCCGCCGGAGCGACTCCGCCTCGGCCTCTACAAATCCGTCCGTGTGCATATGCACATCCTGGCTATGCCGTAAGATAATCATCATGTTTAATTGCTTAAGTTTCTTATTTCATCGTAAGATTAGAAGGAGGTACGACATGGCTAATATTGTATAAACTATGGAAAGATGTTAGCAAAGCGCGATCTTAATAAAAAGTATTTCGTGTAACAAATGGTTTGATTCCTTTTTAGTGTTAGCAAATAGGTCATGAAAAGCTTTTTAGTGTTACACAGAGGAGACTACAATTAATCTCTTTTTTTATATCATGATAAGAAGGAGACTACTAAAAAAATAGTCTACAATGGGGCTCGAACTCGGGTTCAATAGCTGATTCATTCAGAGTATATACACAATTAATTTGTTTTGTTACAAATGGGGGACTGAAAACTTATATATTATTTTTTTTTTGTCGGGAACCCGAAATTATGAATTAAACTACTGTTAAATCAACAAAACAAATTTTTAAATTAAAAGTTTGTGTTCGGGACACAATATATTGAACGTTCGTTTTCGGTTTTAAAGATATATAGTATGTTTTCCTTTTATTTTTATAAAGTGTTTTTCAATATATTTTAAGAAGTTATATGTGTATAATGTAGTAAAGTATCATGAAATGATTACACTAGAAATTTAAATAAATTTTACCAAAACAGAATACATAGATCGGTTGTACATTTTTACTCGAAATCCAAAAAAAAATCCGGCTTGGATTTGATAAGATATTGTGTAGTCAATTTTTTAAACAAAAAAATTACAATTTTGATATATCTACATTTTCCCTTTATCCTATATATAACATATTTTATATTACATGTCGACCCAAATATTCGTATAAATGAAACTATTATAATGTTATAAAAATACATATCTCGAATATATACATATATAAAATTTATATTAATATTTTGCTTAAACTCAGTAAAATCTGATTTACTAATTCATTATAACCTAATCTAAACAAAATATATTTTTAAAATAAATATTGTTTACATATATTTCCTAATAATTGCATCTTTGATGATTGGAAGAAAGTATATGTTATATACTGCAAAAATCCCTACATTGTTAACCATAAAGTATGTTTCCAACTAAATATAGTAGATCTTATATTTTAATCGGACTATGTCAAAATACATATATTTTATGTAACATGCTTTGTAAACCATTAGAATTCTATGCACGCCTGTGTTGACAGAACAAGAAATAAATTGGATTCATGGGCTGTTGAGAGTATTAGAGTTCTTTGGTACAAATTATCATAAAAGTCTACATTCGAGTTTCATTCTGGAAGTTATCTTTCATCTACAGTTGTTTCCTTCTCTCCTACGGCTCTACACCTCCATTCTTGACTCGCTAAACTTCTTTGATATTTTCAGCTGTGTACATGTTGCCTCATAACGGAACAAAACAACCGCAGCCCTCGCCGATAGTGGTACCCTGGATCACATGCTCCATTCTTACATTTCAAACGGTGGTCCTTCTTGGCTTCCGAACCTGTTAACATCGCAAGCTTTGGTTGTTTCTAAGCATTAATAATTGATCATTGTTAGTATGTATATATTTGCTTATACTCTGCTTTACAGTCAGAGTCAACTCAACTCCTTGATTCAGTATGAATACACATCGTTAAGAAAACACAGCTTAAATATTAACATAAACAATCTTAAAAGTAGATTAATAGAACCTGCTTCTTTTACAACTTTGTGTTAGTATAAGTCAACTTACCATAAACACTCTAATCTCCAAACTTGCTTCTCTTACAACTTTACTTTCTTAATATTTTTTGGATGACTAGAATATTTTTGTAATTCTTACTATTTTTGCATTTCCAAACTTAAGACGATGAGTAAGACATTCCTATTTTTTTGGCCGATAGAATGTGAGGTTAATTCTCTTACACCATATTTTTATATTTATGTGTTTCGTTAAATATTATCATAAAATATGACTCTGTAACACTTATTTAATGTACCCTTTAAATCGAATATTACATGGTCATGTTGTCTTGGCCAGTCATACTTTAAAATGTTATTTGAAATAAATGAATTGAAATCAAATGCTCGTGCATCGTCCAAGAGTCATCCCCAATTATCGTCCCATCTCTTTTGTATCATTTGCATACTCTACACTAGATATATCCAAATGTATTACTTTTCTTTTATTGTCGTGTCATTCAGAAATGTTCTTTAAGTTGTTGCAAGTAGTACTTAT
Organism: Orychophragmus violaceus; assembly: GCA_030180135.1. Classification (NCBI taxonomy): domain Eukaryota; kingdom Viridiplantae; phylum Streptophyta; class Magnoliopsida; order Brassicales; family Brassicaceae; genus Orychophragmus; species Orychophragmus violaceus. The sequence goes on from CM058239.1 coordinate 2,383,246, forward strand.
TTGTACTAAAATAATGTTACTTTATATTTTAGCTAAAACAAAACTCTAAACACATTCTTAGTATAAACTATATCATCTTCCATATTAATGTATTGCTTTGTCCTACATTTGAACGTAAATTGAAAAAAATGTTCTGAAATACAATGCCCGTGCAACGCACGGGCCAGAATCTAGTATATATATAACTAGAAATTGGAAGAAAAATAAATCAGTGGTGGTGGTGGTGCCCAAACAAATTTTTGGAACGTGTGATTGATCACTTTTGTTTGAGGTGAATATAGTGGCAACGTATGACATTAACATATGGCATACATAATAATTACATTGATGAACTTATCAGATTGCATTTTATATCCCATTTTTTGGACCACTTTGTTTGATATGTTATAACTTATAAGAAGAACATAAGTGTATATTACTTTTTAATAGAGTTGGTTTAAATGTCATTTTAGAGTTTTTCTTCAAATTAAGTATTGTTTTGCACTCTTAGGTATTTTAAGAAGAAAAAACCTATTATAACCTCAAATTAACTTTTTTTTTTTGTCGCGAACCCTCAAATTAACATTTAGAATAAAATGATTAAATATACATAGACTGGTGTCCAAATGAAATGTTCGCAGAGTAATGCATATTTATTCTGGGTCATATATAAACCATATATTGGCGGAGCCAGAACTTTTTTTTATCCGGGGCAAAAAAAATTTAAAAATAAATATAGTTTATAAACTATAAAAAATTACAAATGTAGTCGGCATTCACTAATAGCCTAGATTTTTTTTATCATGGTTCATTTGTTACATTTTTAAATATATTTTTTCGATATAATAAATGAGACGATCATTTAGAAACTTATCATCAATACAATTCGTAATACTATTTTCTGATCTTCATTCATAAAAAAACATATCTCGACGGTTCAGTAACTACAAACAATGTCAAACTAACTTCAAAAGCCTATAAACCAAAGCTTATTTTTATCATAAAAACAAACTTTCTAATTAAATAAAATTATTTAGTTAATTATTAAATGTTTTTATTAATCTTAGTTGATATTGTAATTGACTTGTTGTAGACAAAAAAAAAATTGAGCTTTTGTCTTATAAATATGTGTTGTCGATCTTCAAATTTAATAAAAATGTGTATAAAAAAGCAATGTAGAAAAAATAATTTAGCAACAGGGGTATAATTCAAAATTTTATATAAAATTACACCACTTCCCAAAATTTTAGGGGTGGCAACTGCCCCTCCCATTTATAATATACCTCCGCCCCTGAAACCATAGGCTATGGTGAAGATGCAATTTAAGATACTGTTAAAAGCTTTGCAGCTGCATGATCTTTGGTCAGTTATGTTGCAAAATGCAAACAATTCGGATATGAAGCATTTCCTTCATGATCAAAAACTAACTCTTTGTCATCCATATACAAATAGAGTGACTGAAAAATAAAGATAACATTAAGGTTGTTCGTTTGTTTGTCATTGTCGGCAGCAGCTGGCTGCCACCGACAATAGAAGTTGACGGTTGTCGCTAGCTGCTATTTTCGACAACTAATTATAGATAAACAAACAAGAATATGTCGCTGTTATTAGCCGACAGTTGTCGGTTGTTAGCCGTTGTCACCGACAACAAATAAACGAACATGGCTAATCTTTTTCTTCAGTTTCAGGTGGCCTAACTTGACACCAATCCTACTTAGATATGATTGATTCAGTGGTTGATTGACCATAAAATTTAGTTGCCAGTATACTTTTCTTTGTAATCCCAAAAGGAATTTGCTGATACGATTTCTTTTACAATTATTGTATTGTTGATGATTCATATGTATATATTTCCTTTTTGACAACATAAAATATATTAACTATTACATTTTGGATGTGTTCATGAACAATATCTGTCGACTCAAAAGCTAAGATGAGAGAATATGAGAAAGCAAAGTAGAAAAGATATGATGAAAACAGTGGGAACTCAAACATTCTAATGCTCATCTTTCAAGTTCCCATCAAAACGATTCGTGGAAAATAAGTGAGTTACGTTTCAAATCGATGTTTCTACAACACACGTGTCAATAATTCTTGCTGGAATATGAATTTTTTCCTTCACAACCATTCGTTTGACTTCAGTTGATTTGGCCAAGTGGTCATTTTATCTCATGTCACAACAATCTAGAAATGAGTTGGAACTTTCCATAGAATAATCAAATGAAATGGTTGACAACTTTCATACAAGTTGTTTAACATTAATGACTTTTAACCACTACTTGATTTGAAAGTCATTAACAATAGTTTTTAATTATGCTTGATTTTTATTTATTATATGTCAAATTTAGTTAATAATAATTTTAATATTATTTTAATATAACAACAAAATTAATTATAAATTTAAAAATATTTTTATAAAATTTAATTATGATAGAAAAAATTATGAATAAATTAATTATAATTGATTTGACATTATTAGTCTTAATGAATATTTAAATAACAATAGCATATGCAGCAAATAACATGTAAGAGTAAGATTAGTTCTATATTGTTGTTCTATTTTAATAGATTAGATTTGACTATAAGTCATAATTAATCAATCTATATTTATAATGGTTCATATTTGTGTATATTTAAACAAAATCAAAACCATTTAAGAATTAGAAAAATTCTCTACTAAATTTAAAATTAAAAGGAATTAACAATGAAAATGAAAACAATTGTTTACAAAATAATGTTTGTGTATTGTAGTAAGAAAATATATATAACTCCCTAACATAAAATTACCACATAATATAATTAATAATTTTTAATACATGATTTAAGAATTTTCAATTTTGATATCAAACTGGATATTAGAGTATTCCACACAAAAATCAAAGCTATTTTTTCTTTCCAACTTTTCTGCGTGCAAAAAGTGTACTTTATCAGCTAATACGTTATTAAATAAACAAGGAAGCTTATATATCATTGCTATATGAAATGTGAAAGAGTGTAAAAGTCTAGTCAAATACCATGACTTGAGTAATTTAAGAATGAAAACTAAAATCCTATCAATATGAAGAAAAACAAAGTTGCTTAGACATTTATTTAATGCCATTAATCTATTATTTATATATGTAGAGATCTCATATTGAAACTCTCAAACTAAGTCTATTGAATCATACACAAGAAGAGATGATGTACATCGAAAATTTTAAGTTGGTTTGGCAAGAGTAGATGCTTGTTGAAATTGGAAATCATTGATGAGTTATACAAAATAAGGGATCATAAATTATCATAGTACTGATGCATCATATATAAACATAAACTGGTTTGGAACTAATCTTAAACCAGAACTAAACTACATTCATCTACCAGGATTTTGTCTTTTTGTAGTCTGTTATTGTAGCGAGTCTTTGGTAAGCTAGGCTCCCACGGTAACTAGATATAGAAGTTTTGAAATGTTGAAATATAAACAACTTTACATTTATGTATATGACCAATAATAGATTTAAAAATAGACAATAGGTTCGATTGGTAATTTCTTACTGCTGCGGTAATGGTTTACCGTTTATACAATCACCAATCACGAAAGCGGTAATAAAAGCGGTATCAAAAACGTTATTAAATATTTTTATCTCAGTTTTTTATATCGCTTTCTTTAACCGTTTATTTTTACTTTTTTGCACTATCCGTTAACCGTTTTCCACTTCTGCTTACTGTTCCGTTTTTGTTCACCAATCAAATTTGATGTGTTGTTTTGAGATCCAAATGGAGATGTACATGTTTTCAAAATTTATTATCACCTTTTGACTGAAAATATAATCTTTTGATCCAGAATCAGCTTTCTCCAACTGTTAGAGACTTCAAATTACGTAAATTACAAAACATTTATTGACCAACGTACCATGGCATGCAACTATCTAGTATATACCTTAGGTAAGATTTATCGTCCTTTTTTGTAACCGGAGATTTATCATCCTTTTTTGTAACAGCCACAATGGTTTTGGAAATAAATCCAATCACGAAGACGTAGATGTTATATAAGAACTTGAATTTGTCACGACAATTAAGATTACCGTATTTGATGAAAATTATTGGTCTAGCCTTGGCATCAATGATAAAGCCGATAAAGCCAAAGGTGCTGGAAATAAAACCAAGAATGAAGACGTCGATGGGTCGTATTCTTACAACTTAAGATATTGTCATGACTCAGACTTAAATATATTATCCGAATTGTTTAGTCTAAAGATACACATTGAAAAGAAAAGTTAAATGAAGCTCATTGGTACCCAAATGTGAATTGAAGCCAAAATGTGTTAGGTGAGCACATTAAAATATTCAAAAATAAATATAAGAAACAAAGTCGCATTTTATTGTATTAAATATCTTGTCGTCTCCCGTCATATTTGAAAAAAACATTTGCATGTCTGTTAAATTATAAACTTTCCAGAATAACATATATTTTATTCGTTTTTTGTGTGTGCGTATTTATTTTAAAATAAAATAGTTCTAACTGATGATTCAACATATTTTAGCAACGACTGAATTGCATGCATAATTTCGAATAAATGTTATACCAGGGATTAGCACCCTTTTAATAACCCAACATAAATAAAGATTGGCCCATAAAGATTAATGAAAGCCCAGCCCAAATAGGTTCAAACATTGTGGCTATAAATAGTAAATAGTCATTCATTACAAAGGAGGAATTTTTTTGGGGAAGAGAGAGAAGGCTTTCTAGAGAGAAGAGAGCATAAACAAATATTTGGGAGAACATGCAGAAAGACGACCCCGAGCTCGTCCCCGAGCACGACGACACACTCACCTCTCCAACGAGCACAGCGACAAGCTCACCCGAGCTCGCCCCCGAGCACGGCGACAAGCTCACCCGAGCTCGCCCCCGAGCACGGCGACAAGCTCACCCGAGCTCGCCTAACAAGCTCACCTGAGCTCGCCTAACAAGCTCACTCGAGCTCGCCAAACAAGCTCACCCGAGCTCGCCCCCCGAGCAAGACGATACGCTCACCTCTACGACGAGCACGGCGACAAGCTCACCCGAGCTCGCCTAACAAGTTCACCGAACTCGCTAAATTTGATATCACATATGAACTACGAATGGCTTGATCTCTCTTCCGAGAGTACGTAGGCAACCTTTCTCAAGGTGCAGCCACAAAACAGAGAACACAGCAAATTGTCCTATCATCACTTAACACATATTCCATGAGATTCTCAGAACCTCTATCTTACATTGACTATTGTCTATGTTCGATTAATTTGTTGGATTTCATGCTTCAACAATTGGCGCTAGAAGGAGGGGGAAGAGAATTCTCAAAAAAAAAAAAAAAAAAAAAAAGGAAAGAGAGTGACGAGCTCACACCACGAATCCTATCACCAACCCGAGCACACCTTGCCTTACTTTCTTCATCAGCTAATCATCCTCAACTTGTCGTCAACAGAGCTGGTTAACTCCTCGCCATCATAAACCGACCTGGTTAACTCCTCGCCATCAGCTCATGACCACGAGCTCGCCTTTATCAAATCATGCGCCAGCTCGTCTTTCTCAGCCATCGTCACGAGCTTGCCTTCGTCGTTCGATGCCATCAGCTTATTTTACTTGGGAAACAAAACTTCCAAGCTCGTTCGTTACGTCTCATCAACTGAATAAGTCCTTACTCCATAACAAGCTCCAAATCTCCCAAAACCAGCTCGGGACCATGAACTCGTCTCGTCTTCTCGTCGTCATTCATCTCGTCATCCTCAACAATTAATCTCTGAAATAGAAGCTCAGCATTTACGTAAGGTTATCATCGTCATGCTGAGCTCGCATGGAGATGCCTTATAAAGAAAGCAAACAAGCTCGTTTGAAAGTGATAAAAATGGTGACGAGCTCACATCCCGTCATAGTCTCGTCAGCATTGTCATCACCTTGTAATAACTCCATCGGTTCGTCTTGGTCAAATCAGTCCGTCAAATCAGTGTTTCCTCTATCCGTGAATCCTTTGGTGAGTTTTCAAGCCCCTTTCGAGCAGCCCAACTCCCACCTCGTCTTCGTCACAAGCTCGTCGTCAAATTCCCACCATGATCAATCTCATTAGCTCATGATGTCTAGTCGTCGTTTGATCCTCTTGAACTCATCAAATCATGATCTCAAGCAGCCGAGGTTTGAAAAACGAACATACAACAAGAGCTCGCCTACAATCCCCATGTTCTCGATGATGAGCGACGAACACCGCTACACCAACGTCACCTTCTCAAGCTCGCCATCACCTCAGCTAAAAGTACCGATCATCCGAGGCACAAGCTCTTGCGTCGATGTGTCACACCGAGCTTACATGGGGATGTGCAAGCAAACGAGCTGTCGTCACGAGCTTGTCTTTGTCACGAGCTTGTCTTCGTCACGAGCTCGTCTCCGTCAGCTCGTCATCGCCGAGTTCGTCGTCAGGAGCTCGTCTCCGTCAGCTCGTCATCGCCGAGTTCATCTTCACGAGCCCGTCTCCGTCAGCTCGTCATCGCCGAGTTCATCTTCACGAGCCCGTCTCCGTCAGCTCGTCATCATCACCTTCTCGTCATCAGCTCGTTTTCTTTGGATCCTCTCGTCGTCTACAGCTTTGACTTTGTCGTGTCGTCATTAAAAATCACCAGCTCGTTTTCGTGCTTTACTCACCAAACCAAAACAAGCTCTTAATCTACATCACAGCTCACCAACTCAAAGCTTCATCTGCTAAAGTATAAAAAAAAGTATCCAAGACGACCTCAAATCATGCGCCGGCTCGTTGTCAATATTCGCGTTGATCGTCAACGAAGAGAGATCCAAAAAAAAAAAAAAAAAAAGTCAACTTTGTCCCAATCCTCGGAGCTCATCAACAAAACACGTCAACCCAAGATTGTCAGATACCCTTGCCCCAAAATTAGACTCAGAGTGGTATATGGGCCAAGGCTAACCACAAGCCCAAAAAAAAAAAAAATGGAAAATGAAATGTGATCATAGCTCGTCAAATTTCTAGCTCATCGTACCGAGCTCACTAAAGTCAAATAATCTTCCCAAGTAAGTTCCTTGCTCTCACTCTATTTTAATTTATTAATTTTGCAGTCTACCGAGCTATTTTACAGCTTTATTTCCACCGATTTTAATTACAACTCATCACAAAATATCTCATCATCTTAGCATTGACATTTTAGCCAAATGTTCGATCTACAAACGTGTTCTGAACACGTAAGCCGGGCCCAATTCCCGCACAAGGCTGATCGGCAGAAAAAATAAGCCGAACCTAGTTTTCGCACAACTGTCCCGATCAGACCTTAAGGATAAGCCGAGCACTTACTCGCGCCTGAATCATGGGCCAACCGAACACAGTTTCGTACCCATTAAAACAAGCCGGGGCCAGTCCCGCACAAGGCTGATTGGCAGAAAAAATAAGCCGAACCCAGTTTCGCACAACTGTCCCGATCAGACCTTAAGGATAAGCCGAGCACTTACTCGCGCCTGAATCATGGGCCAACCGAACACAGTTTCGTACCCATTAAAACAAGCCGGGGCCAGTCCCGCACAAGGCTGATTGGCAGAAAAAATAAGCCGAACCCAGTTTCGCACAACTGTCCTGGTCAGCCTTACAGGTTAAGCCGAGCATACCACTCGCACCTAACTCAAACTTTAAGCCGAGCATACTACTCACACACAAACAGTACAACGAGCACGCTCACGACGAGCACGCTCACCCGAGCACGCACTCGCGTCCAACAGTACGACGAGCACGCTCACCCAAGCACGCACTCGCGTCCAATAGTCTACGACGAGCACGCTCACCCGAGCACGCACTCGCGTCCAACAGTCTACGACGAGCACGCTCACCCGAGCACGCACTCGCGTCCAACAGTCTACGACGAGCACGCTCACCCGAGCACGCACTCGCGTCCAACAGTACGACGAGCACGCTTACCCGAGCACACCCACGACGAGCACGCTCACCCGAGCACGCACTCGCATCCAACAGTCTACGACGAGCACGCTCACCCGAGCACGCACTCGCGTCCAACAGTCTACGACGAGCACGCTCACTCGAGCACGCACTCGCGTCCAACAATCTACGACGAGCTCGCTTACCCGAGCACGCTCACCCGAGCACGCACTCGCATCCAACAGTACGACGAGCACGCTCACCCAAGCACGCACTCGCGTCCAATAGTCTACGACGAGCACGCTCACCCGAGCACGCACTCGCGTCCAACAGTCTACGACGAGCACGCTCACCCGAGCACGCACTCGCGTCCAACAGTACGACGAGCACGCTTACCCGAGCACACCCACGACGAGCACGCTCACCCGAGCACGCACTCGCATCCAACAGTCTACGACGAGCACGCTCACCCGAGCACGCACTCGCGTCCAACAGTCTACGACGAGCACGCTCACTCGAGCACGCACTCGCGTCCAACAATCTACGACGAGCTCGCTTACCCGAGCACGCTCACCCGAGCACGCACTCGCATCCAACAGTCTACGACGAGCACGCTCACCGAGCACGCACTCGCGTCCAACAGTCTACGACGAGCACGCTCACTCGAGCACGCACTCGCGTCCAACAGTCTACGACGAGCACGCTCACCCGAGCACGCACTCGCGTCCAACAGTCTACGACTAGCACGCTCACCCGAGCACGCACTCGCGTCCAACATTCCTTCACAGGGATGCCGAGCATGCATTCAGACCAATCTTGATTTATGCCGAGCTAACCTCTTTTCTTCTTAATTCGTCTGTCGCTTCTCTTCCGACGAACTGAGGGGGGGACAACTGTTATACCAGGGATTAGCACCCTTTTAATAACCCAACACAAATAAAGATTGGCCCATAAAGATTAATGAAAGCCCAGCCCAAATAGGTTCAAACATTGTGGCTATAAATAGTAAATAGTCATTCATTACAAAGGAGGAATTTTTTTGGGGAAGAGAGAGAAGGCTTTCTAGAGAGAAGAGAGCATAAACAAATATTTGGGAGAACATGCAGAAAGACGAGCCCGAGCTCGTCCCCGAGCACGACGACACACTCACCTCTCCAACGAGCACAGCGACAAGCTCACCCGAGCTCGCCCCCGAGCACGGCGACAAGCTCACCCGAGCTCGCCCCCGAGCACGGCGACAAGCTCACCCGAGCTCGCCTAACAAGCTCACCCGAGCTCGCCTAACAAGCTCACTCGAGCTCGCCAAACAAGCTCACCCGAGCTCGCCCCCCGAGCAAGACGATACGCTCACCTCTACGACGAGCACGGCGACAAGCTCACCCGAGCTCGCCTAACAAGTTCACCGAACTCGCTAAATTTGATATCACATATGAACTACGAATGGCTTGATCTCTCTTCCGAGAGTACGTAGGCAACCTTTCTCAAGGTGCAGCCACAAAACAGAGAACACAGCAAATTGTCCTATCATCACTTAACACATATTCCATGAGATTCTCAGAACCTCTATCTTACATTGACTATTATCTATGTTCGATTAATTTGTTGGATTTCATGCTTCAACAATAAACATTTTATTATATATCAAAAGACTAACTCATGCATGGCGTAATTTCCTGGAATATTTTGATTACATACAAAAGATTAACTGGCATAATTTCCTGGAAATTTTTTTTTTTTTCTTTCTGGAAAATTATTCAAGGGAGAGAAAAGAAAAACAACACAAAAAGAAGACATTTTGAATATTTTGATTTTTAAAGTTTTATAAAAAAAATAGCTATCACTGGCGATTCAACATGTTTTAGCAATGACTGAATTACATGCATTAATGCATAATTTCGAATAAACATTTTTTTTTTGAGAACTGAATAAACATTTTATTACATACTAAAAATGTTAACTTTCCTGGAATAATTTGAATACATACAAAAGAGTAACTCATATATGGCATAATTTCCCGGAAAATTAGTCAAGGGAGAGAAAAGAAAAACACAACTCAAAAAGAAGACATTTTGAATATTTAGATTTTAAAAGTTATATATATATATATATATATATATATATATATATAAAAGATATAAAAAGAAACGAAGAATGAAAAGATGTTTCTGAGAATTTCTAGAACCAGCATCCGTCTTTCCTTTTTATTTTTCTTTCAGAGGTAGGACCAACATTATTGAATTTATAAACATTTATGCGTTATATAATTGACCCCCCACTCAAGAAACTAGTTTTCATTTTTATATCTCAAAGATTAGCTCCGGCGAATTATGGTCGTCGTCTCCATCTTCCTCCTCCAACAGATCATTCCTTAAATGGAAGAAACCAAAAGAAACTCCGATCTTCTCCGTTCTCGTGTCTTCCTCTCTGGCTTCTATTGCTGGGACTGGGAATTTCTTACTGCTCTCTTGCTCTTTAGTTGCTAAAACTTTCTTCACAGATCCGGTTTTTATTTCCCATATTTTTCATTCTCTTTCTGTCTAGATTATTTTTATTGGGTTTTTAGAGTTTTTTTCTTTATTTAAAAAAAAAATCGCCGGAGATGACGGCGGTGATGGCGGCGCAAAGGTCTGTTCCGGCGCCGTTTCTGAGCAAAACGTATCAGTTAGTGGATGATCATAGCACAGACGACGTCGTTTCATGGAATGAAGATGGAACAGCTTTTGTTGTCTGGAAAACAGCTGAGTTTGCTAAAGATCTTCTTCCTCAATACTTCAAGCATAATAATTTCTCAAGCTTCATTCGTCAGCTCAACACTTACGTGAGTTACAATCCAAACCAAAAATAAATAAATTCTCAATCAAAATAATTATTTTCATTTATTGCTCAATTAAATCGTTTGGTGAATTTTCGGTAGTTGAGGACAATTTCGCAATTTTTGAAAATTTGTGGTTGGTGAAAAGCTTCTAGAAGCTGAGGAGTTTCATGGTTTCTTTAACTGTAGGGATTCCGGAAAACTGTACCGGACAAATGGGAATTTGCAAACGACAATTTCCGAAGAGGACAAGAGGATCAGCTGTCGGAAATACGGCGGCGTAAATCGGTGATCGCGGCGGCGGGGAAATGTGTAGTGGTTGGTTCACCGTCGGAGTCAAACTCGGCGGGTGATGATCACGGTTCGAGTTCTACGTCATCTCCCGGGTCGAAGAATCCGGGTTCGGTGGAGAACATGGTTGCTGATTTATCGGGAGAGAACGAGAAGCTGAAACGAGAGAACAACAATTTGAGCTCGGAGCTCGCGGCTGCGAAGAGGCAGAGGGATGAGCTGGTTGCGTTCTTGACGGAGCAAATGAAAGTTGGACCTGAGCAGATTGATCAGATGATTAAAGGTAAGAAACTCAAACCGGTCGCTCCTCGAGATTCTTCGATGGACGAAGAGAGTGATTGCGGCGGAGCCGCCGTAGAGGAGGAGGAGGGGGTAGGTGAAGGTTTGAAATTGTTTGGGGTGTGGTTGAAAGGAGAGAGAAAGAAGAGGGGCCGGGATGAGAAGAATTTCGTGGTGCGTGGGTCCCATATGACGGAGATAAAGAACGTGGACTTTCACGCGCCATTGTGGAAGAGCAGCAAAGTCTGCAACTAGATACTGTTCAGACAAGCGTGTGACACGTCACTGACGAAGAAAACAATGAAAGTTAGTGCTGTATTTTTATGTTAAAAATAATTTCATGTATTATATACTTAAATTAAGGTTGAAAAAATAATGAGAAAGACGTTTCTACTTAATTTTTTTTTTAAAGATTCCTAATGTAAAAGCATGGGAGTAGATTTGGTCCAAATTCACGTACAACCATTGTTATTGGTTGAAACTTCAGAGAGGAAGATGATTAACAAAAAAAAATTATTTATTTTGATTTATTTTCTCAATGAATAGAACTTCACTACTCTTGCAAATACAGGAGTAGGTGGTTTCCGTGTGTTTTACATAACCCGTGCCATATATATTGTTAGAAAAGTCGACAAAAGGACATAACATTGTCTACAAGAAAATGTAATTGGAAAAATATCCAACTCTTTGACAATCTGTATTCATGGCATTTAATTTGCAACAAAAGAATGTTATGGAATTAAATAAAAATCGGTACTAAAATAGAGAAAAATATTTCAACCAGCTCTACAACAACTAGTATATAGTTATAATAAACTATATACTTTTAAAAAGAATAGAGAATATTCGAAAATTTTGTACCATAATTAATAAATTTTCATCCATTTTTATATGATAAACTGTTCTTTTTTCAGACCGAAAATTTGAATGTTTTACGTTTTAATTATCTGTAATTCACACATGCATATTTATAAACTTAAAACTCTATACATAAGTATTCTCTTTGTTCCTAAATGGTTGATGTTTTAAGATTTTCATACATATTAACAAGACAAATTAAAATATGTTTATAAATGCATCGTATTTTGTTATTAATAATTTTCTATAATTTTAAACCAATAACAATTCAAGAAAATTTATTATATTTCTTGAAGTTAATAATTCATTATTATTAATTACTAAAAATTGCATAGATAAGATAAAATATCAATTTTTATGAAACAAAAATAAAATCTAGAAAATCATTTTTTTGGAATATATAACACGGCGATGGTACTAATTCAATATGTAATTGATTTTTTTTTTAACGTCTCAAACATTGTATTAAGAAAGATGTAAATAAATATAAACTTAATATAAAAACAATTCTAAAAGTGGTAATATAAAAGAGGCTCATATGTTGTCAAAAAAGGGAAAAGAAAAAAAGAAGGCTCATATTTTACTCACAGCCACATATGTCGATGATATTTTGCAACACCCTTTACTCTTCTTCTCCATTTCTCTCGCCGTTAACTCCGATAAGAACAAAACCGTCGCGCTTCACAAAGAAACTCACTGTTCAATCTCAATTTCAGTCGATGGAGAATCAGAATGATCTTCTCCGGCAGAAGTTCATGGAATTCCCGTACGTGTCGGCCTCTCGCAGGCAGCTAATGGTTGACCTCATGTCGACGGTGGAGGATCGCCTCCATTCACAACTCCTCCCCTGTAGCCTCCCGCCGGATGTACGAAACTTCAAGAACCCTAACGGTTCCGCCGAAGCGTCTCTTCATATCAGACCCGGCAAGAAATCATCTCCGGTAAGCATTTTTCATCGGTTAATATCTTGGAATTACATTTTTCATCGGTTAATATCGGTTAAGGAAGTAAAGTTGCATGTCTTGAATCAAATTTTAGGGGTATATTGAACTATGGATTTTAAGAGAGTTTGAGGTTTTTTTAAAAAAATTCATGTTATCCAACTTATGTCTTCTCAAATCCGTTGTTATTGAACATAAGATTTTATCTTTTAAAATCACTCATAATCATTTACAATCTTCTGTTATTCAAAAAACAATTTGTTAAGATCATATCAAATCCATTATCATTGAAAATGTTTTAAGTATTGATATTTTAATGTCTGCAGAGGATTTTTCAGAAGATTTCAGAAGACTTTCTTAGTTAAAAATACGAAGATCCAAATATAGGTGAGATTGTAGGGGATTTTAATACAAAATCATAACTTCTTTAAAATCACCAAAAACCATTAAAATCATCTAAATTCTTATTAAAACTTAAATCACTCTAAATGTCTAGTTCAATAACTGTTCTGCATGCAGAATTTAAGCAGAATCAAACATCAGTTTTGGAACCCAACTGAATCTAGTGATGATTGTGTTTTTTTTTTTCAGATTGATTTTGTTATAGGAAGTTGGATACATTGTAATATTCCGACAGGTGTGTCACTCAACATAACAAGCATCTCTGGATTCTTAAACACCTCAACAAAAGCTCCAAACTTTGTGGTTGAACTCATACAAAGCAGTCCCACATCGCTTGTACTCATCCTCGACCTCCCTCATCGCAAAGACCTCGTCCTTAACCCGGACTATCTCAAGACATATTACCAAGACACCTCTCTTGATTCTCATCGACAATCCTTACTTAAGCTTCCTGAAATCAAACCTTATGTTTCACCTTCTCTCTTTGTCCGCTCTGCTGTCTCTCCTACAGCTTCGATGCTTAAAATCGATGTCGAAGAAGAGGAAAAGTTGGAGGAGATTTTGAGAGATCATGTGAGTCCAGCTGCTAAGGAAGTTCTTAGGGTTTGGTTGGACCGTTGCACCAAGGAAGAAGAAGAGGATAGAGTGATGGGAGATGAAGAGAAATTGTGGTTGGAAAGAAGAGATCAAAGCTTTAGAAGACAGAGTATAGAGGCAGATTTGGAATTACAGTTTCCGTTATTGTTTGGAGAAGAAGTTTCGTCCCGTGTTGTGCACGCTATCAAACAAGCTTTTGGTGTTCTCTAGATCATGTCACATAGACTATATCACTATATCAGTGTACTACATTTTTCACAGAAGCCATTACACCATTTTATGTTTACAATCTCTGATTTATCTTTTAACGTTTGGACAAGAAAATAAATGTTTATAATCTCTGATTAATCTTTTAACGTTTAGACAGAAAAATGTTTATAATCTCTGATTTACGAATGTCGATTGCCACGGTTGTTACTCAATCCCAATTTTCTCTAGATAGTATCTAATGGTGATTACTGAATGCGTGTAAATTGTCAAATATTTGTTCGAGTTACACACTAGGTCGGCCCATGGGCCAAGGGGTGAAGCAATTGCTTGCAACCCTCGAAGAATATTGAAACTCTGGCCCTTTTTATTAAAAGTTTAAGTGGTTTGGTGGTATTGATGGAGTTATTTGGTTAGTATATCCCGAGTTAGAGCATATATACTTTTTGTTTTGTTTTTATAATCTAGACTAGATAGCATAGAAGTTTTGTTTTATGTTTGTTTTCCGTTTCAAAATTGCAATCGGAATCAGAAGTTTTCAGAAATTTTCGGAAGTTCGTTTTTAAAACGCTTTTAAAATATCTCTTTTAAAAACACATTGGAAGTTTGCACTTCTATTTTAAAAGCCTAATATCGTAAATACATAAAAATTATTAAAATAATTTTTTGTATTTTCTATTCTATAAAGAATCCAAAAATGAGAGAATAAATCTTATATAAGATGTTAAAACTAATAGTTTTTTTATTTACAAAAAATCTTGCTTACATAAATTATATTAATTATTTGTGAGAAATATTAGAATTGATTAATTTGATTAGTTAGATACTAATATTTTTGAAAATTGTAATTTGTTAGTCATTTTTCACAATATGGTTTCAGATTTTTTTTTTATATAATTAAATTAGGAGTTAATATAATGCTTTTATTTTCGATTTTAAATTATAGCATTTATTTATAACGTTTGAAAATTAATGTATTGGATTTTTAGTAACATATATATATAAAGCTCCAATTTTAAACATAATAATTAACACGATGACTATAAGGGCTAGTCATTCCATTAGATACTAACACGTGTTAACAACAAATTCAGTTAGATTTTACCATATACTAAATTGAGCTTATCTATTTAAAAAAAACTAATAGTATTGTTGAATAATATTACAAAAACGAATTAATTTTTTAATTTAGAATATTCATTGTGCTAAATTGCTAATAATCTTGATCCAAAAAGATAGAAAAAGAAACGGTTATATAATTTAAATAGAAATATGAAAATCATATTGTAAATTTTTTATTATAATAAAATTATATATGTTGCTTCATAATATGAAAACGTCAAAAGGTTTTCATTGAAAATAGATCATATTCAAATATTTATAAAACTAATTCAAATATAGGATACAATTTTTATTTGAAAACTTTTTATATATTTTAACTGAAAACCAACTATTATAAAAATACATGAGAATCAAAACAAATAAATAAAATATTTTGATGCTTTCTATTGGTGATCTCACACAACTTTCCAATTCTTTCAAATTCATGATCATTAAAAAAAAATGTTTTGAATTTTCTTTCATATTGTAAAATAATAGAAATATAAGACAAAGTGATGAAATATTAATAGTGATGATAAAAAAATTATATTGATTCAGAAAAATTTGTGGCAAATGTAATTTAAAAAAAGATTAAGATAATTAACTCGTCAAGAGTTGAAAAACAGATATATGTGTATTTAAATAATGTAAATATTAAATATAATTTAAATAAGAACAAGAATATATAATTATTTGGAACTATGTAATAATTTACTTAGAAATAAATAATACAAAATAGGATAATTGAATAAATAAATAATACAAAATAGGATAATTGAATAAATAAATAATTAAATAATTGTTTCATTTTTCTTTTGATTGTTTTAGATAATATTTTTTTTAGAATTATTTTATTTAGTAAGTGATCTAATTTTATTTTAAAATTTCTGTTTTTATATTTTAATCACATATTATAAAATATTAAATTATAAAACCCGCATATAGGCAAGTCGCGATATAGTATATATACATTTCAACACACTTTTTATAGAAAAAACCCTTCCACAAATTTGTATGATTCTGTTTTCGTGTGTATCCGTTTGTTTATAACAAAGAAAACTAATTAGTTTTCTATATTTTTCAACAAAAAATAAACAAAAACGACTCACTTTTTTATTTGTGGTTAGTGATGTTAAAATGAGTTTGAAGTCGATTTAAATTGGTTCTGTTTAAGATTGTGGCTCATTTAGACATGTGGCCTGTTTAAGAACATTAAAAAAAAAATAGATCTAAATATGATTAGCTCGTTTAGGGCTATATGCTTAGCATATACATCCGCGGACCTAAACAAATACATGTTTAATTTTTTTTAATGAAACAATGTTGTTCTATGCAACATAATTTTTCTTATATACAACAAGTTAAACGGTTTAAATAGAATGATTGAAGCCCAGCGAACTTTAAGTTAAACAGATTTCAACAAGCCTAAACATACATGACATAAACATACTGGAACCACCCATTTTAACATTACTATTTGTGACCTCATATGCCATGAATGATGACTGCAAAATGATGTTTTTCAAATGCCTTTTTCAAAAACCACTTTTAAGTTGAAAAAAATGTTTTTACACTTTTTAAAAACAAATGATATCTGTATTTATCTCGTAAATATTTTTTTTTCTGCAGGCACCGTATTTGACTCGTGTCGCATTTTAATACGGTCTTTCAAATATATGGTTATCATTGGGAGTCTTAAAATGGATGGTTAGATATAGTTACACACTAAAGAAGATTTTGTTTTTAGCTCCAATTATATTTCCTTATATAAAAATTAGTTAAAGGAACAAAGAAGGTGCAAAACTAAATTTGTAATAATTAGTCTTGTCATCTTTCATTTCATCAAAAACCAAATTAAAACATAACCATCTCAATTTTTCTCAGCCGTAGAAGCTATTTGTCTGATCAGATTATCCTTTTCTTTCCCGCACAAAAATTGGTTAGTGTTATCTTTTCTTGATTAGAAATGTCGGTGCTTTCCGTGTGTTTTACGCAACCTGTGGAATATATTCCATATATATTGTTAGAAATGTCGACAAAAAAAAGAAACACCATTGTCTAGAATTTCTTACATGACAAATGTTTCATCATCATTGGTTCAAAAATTTCTTATAATAGTTCAAATTCTCTCTAGTTAAAAAAGTTAATTAAATTTACTTATTATTATTTTTTTATAAATTGTAAAACAAAATTATTTATCTAACAAGTTCTATTATGCATGAGTTTAAATTATTTTTAATATTATATTTTAATTAATTTATATTAAAAATATTAATATTATATTTATAAATAGTTTAATGGATTTCTCACCAATAAAAATATAAAACTAATATGAATTTCAAACTAAACAAAAACTAATAATAAAATATTAATGAGAGACTTAATGAGTTTCTCACAATTGTGAATGCTCTTAAGCATTCCATAGAGTTCCAATAGATATTCTTTTTCAGTTACCGCATGAATCAAGTTAGGCGAATCTGAAGATACCATTATCTTGTTTTTATTGAATACTCTTCAGTTAAATAGAGCTTTCAAATAAGCTAAAACCTCACCATCAATAACAACTTCACATGTTCCTTTCCCACTTGTATGTCCCATCTCTCTTTAATGCAGCATCTCATCGTACCTGTCCCTCGTGTTGTTTACTCATAGGCCATAGCCACATATTAAATAATGGTTATGAAAAAAAAAAAAATTGATTGACCAACAGAAACGAAATAGAAAAAAACATGGCGACAATAATTTGTAACACTCTCTACACTTTTTCTCCATCTCTCTCGGCTTTAACTTCGACAAGAACAAAACCTTCGCGATTCTCAAAGAGACTCAGAGTTCAAGCTCAGTTTCAGTCGATGGAGGATCAGGATGATCTTCTCAGGCGGAGATTCATGGAGTTCCCGTACGTCTCGGCCATTCGCAGGCAGCTAATGGTTGATCTCATGTCGACTGTGGAGGATCGTCTCCAGTCTCAACTCCTCCCCTGTACACTCGACCCGGACGTACAGAGCTTCCAGAACCCTAATGGTTCCGCCGAAGCGTCTCTTCATATCAGATCCGGCGAGAAATCCTCTCCGGTATACACTTCAGCTGACGTTTGTCAAACGCTTCGTACCGTTTTAAAAATTTCAAAACAAAAATTGTTTCCTTTTACTGTTGGCTAGGTTGGAAGTATTATTCATGATGGAAAATCTGATCTGATATCCGCTCTGATCAACTCTAAAAATTACGATATCCGGATAGATCGGATCCGGGTTTGATAGTAAAATTTAAAATCCATGTTAACCGATCCGAATCTGGATATTTTGAGTTTGAGGTGGTATATCCGTATTTGGATCCATACTACTAAATATAATAAAATATTTTTAATATAAATATATATATATTTTTAAAAATATATTATGTGATTTTTATACAAATATGTGTAAATTTTATTTTTATGTTTTTATAATAGATAATTTTTTTCAAAATATTATATAAAATATTATTTTATAATTATTTTAAAAAATTTCAATATTTTTTTTAACGGATCCAGTCCAAATATCCAAAGATATCTTAATATTTAGGTGGATATTTGAAGTTCGTATATCTATAAGCCACATATTCAAATTCGGATACCTAAAAATCTCGGATATGAGGATCAGTCCTAGAACTATCTTTGGCGGTGGATAATTACATTATTTTTCCTCTAAAAAAGTAAAATTTATTTTTAAAATCATAATATATATATATATAATTAAGATTTAGATATGTATAATAACTACTTTTTAAATCTAACATTAGCCGCCACAAAAAAGCAATTTTCTGTTTAAATTCTAATTTTCATTTAAATTAAAGAAAATTAAAATTTTAAATTTTATACATAGTTTTTATTACTAATTATACTGAATTATTTTCTTATATTTTATTATATAGTTTTGATTCTTTTCTAACTAAATAATACTACTATGTTTATAGCGGTTGAAAACGAATGAATGATTAGCTACACCCGCAGTCATTACGTTTAAACCAGTCAGGCCCTGAGTGTAGCTAAAATTCGAATCATTTTATTTCTTTATTTCATATTGGTCACTGTTGTTTCCAAAAGCAATCTATTCATGATATCTTTAAAACACATTTTTTTTGCTGTGTTTGTTTTGTCAGATTGATTATGTTCTAGGAAGTTGGATACATTGTAAGATGCCAACAGG
Source organism: Orychophragmus violaceus (assembly GCA_030180135.1). Taxonomy (NCBI): domain Eukaryota; kingdom Viridiplantae; phylum Streptophyta; class Magnoliopsida; order Brassicales; family Brassicaceae; genus Orychophragmus; species Orychophragmus violaceus. The sequence goes on from CM058239.1 coordinate 2,402,780, forward strand.
TGCATCTCTCAACATAACAACCGTCGCAGCATCCTTAAACACCTCAACAAAAGCTCCAAACTTTATGATTGAACTCCTACAAAGCAGTCCCACATCACTTATACTCTTCCTTGATCTCCCTCATCGCCAAGACCTCATTCTACACCCAGACTATCGCACGAAATATTACCAAGACACATCTCTTAACTCTCAACGCCAATCCTTACTCAAAGTTCCTGAAATCAAACCCTATGTTTCGTCTTCTCTCTTTTACCGCTCTGCTTTCTCTCCAACAGCTATGATGCTTGAAATCCATGCGGAGGAAGAGGAAAAGTTGGAGGAGGTTTTGAGAGATCATGTGAGTCCAGTTGCCAAGGAAGTTCTTGAGGTTTGGTTGGACCGTTGTGCCAAGGAAGAAGAAGTTGAAGTAGAAGAGGAAGAGAAATTGTGGTTGGAAAGAAGAGATCAAAGCTTTAGAAGACAGAGTATAGAGGCAGATTTGGAATCACAGTTTCCGTTATTGTTTGGAGAAGAAGTTTCGTCCCGTGTGGTACACGCCATCAAACAAGCTTTTGGTGTTCTCTAGTTCATGTCATTATAAGCTAAATCATGTGAGTCCTGCTGCTGGTATTCTGTATTCAGCATCTTGTTTCTGTTTTTTTTTTGTTGTTGTGTGTATCGGTTGTGTGTATCTTTCTTCTTGTTTAGCTTTTCGATTGTTCTAAAATACGCTATGCGTTAGTCAGATAAAGAACCATGTATAACGTCCGAAGGTATATATTAGCATTTATGTGGAAACTATACGGTAAATATTGTTTTGTAAAAAATTATAGATATACACAAAATATTTATATATAGATTTATATAGGGCAAATCGCATTAATAGCACAAAAAACATGACTTGTCAAAAATATAACACCAAGGAAAAAAATCATAAAAGTAGCACAAAAACATGTTTTGTCACTAAATTAGCCTTAACCCTAAATCTTAAATACTAAACCCTAAACCCTAAATACTAAACCCTAACCTTGAATAATAAACCCTAAACTCTAAATACTAAACCCTAAACCCTAAATAATAAACCCTAAACCCTAAATAATTAACCACAAATCCTAAATTATATAATGTTATAAAAGTCTTTGTAATTAAAATAATGCTAAAAATGTGAATTATTTTTCTTGGTGATATATTTATGATAAGGTATGTTTTTTGTGCTATTTTATGACTTTTCTCGATACATATTGATAATACTACATCTTTAACCACTAAGAACATGGTTGATTTCACTAGTTTCTACTTCATCTCAACTTGATATATCAGGTCGACACGTGACCTATTTATATTGGGTAGAAATAAGTCGGGTTTCGAATAATGGTGTAAATGATGTCGACTGGATATTTCTTTTTCATCTTGTAATTGTCCATCGGGCTTCCGTTTTCAATGGCCGGAAAAAATGTCTTTGAATAAGCATTTGTTTTTATGCATTTGTCCGAATCGGTAATCAGAAACGTCAAAACGACGTCATTTCTTTGTTCACTAAAAAAACCAGAGCTTTTCTACCCCGACTGAACCTGGAGATTACCGGAGCAAAATCTTCTCCGGCACCGTGGTCGTGGTTTTCTGGCGATATCTTCAGCAGTTATCTAGAAATTAAGAATTTAGAGTGTGTTCCTAATTCAGTTGTTAAGCAGGTGTATTCGAGTTGGGCAATTTGAGAAATTCAGATAACGAGGTTATGGATTCCATGGAAGCTCAATCTCCACCTTCTCGTTCCAGGTTTCGCTTCTCGATTTCACTGAGCTATGAGATTTATCTCGTACCTTCTTCTTCTACCAAAATCACCCAAAACCCTTCTTTTGCAGTCAACAATTGCATTTCTACCTCGCCGTGGATCGTCCCCAATTCAAAATGGTATTGTAAAATTATCACAATCTTCTAATTTCATAATTAAAAACAGTCTGAATCGAAACTCAAATTTCGAAATCCCCAAATTTGGTCACAGGAGACTGTAGTGGAGTTATTAGGCGTTCTAGGTCGTCGTCCATGGCTTCCGATTGTAGTTTGTTGCAGCTCTCGCGATGAACTTGACGCCGTCTGCTCTTCCTTATCTAATCTTCCTTACATTTCCTTAGCTGCTTTGGTAATCATCTTCTTCTCTTAGCTTTCACATTTCAAACTTCTTCATTGTTTGGTTGATAATTTCTGATTCTTTAGTGTTTCGGTATCTGTTAGAGAATCTAATGTTCTTGATTCGAAAAGACCCTTGTTGTTGAATCACTTGCTTGTTCATCATGAGTAGTGTTCAATTTTGTTAAAATTGGGTCCGATTGGTGAAGTGGTAAGCGATTGAATATTGTAAAACTTAAGTGAAAACTGTTACTGCATGATTAGTGTTTCAATTTTGTTAACATTGGGACCGATTGGTGAAGTGGTAAGCGATTGAATATTGTAAAACTGTTGCTGAAAGCGTTAACAAAAAAAACTGAGAATAACCGTTTTACTGTAACTTTTGATACCGGTTTTGTGGTAGAGGTTACCAATCAAATTCATTAGATTATGTCACTTAGTTTGGTTACTTTATTGAGATTCTTTTTGCTCCGTTCCTTTGAGATCTAATGTTCTTGATTCGAAATCACCCTTCTTGTTGAGTCACTTGCTTGTTCATCATGATTAGTGTTCAATTTTGATAAGTAACATTGTATTTCCTCTATATTATACTCGCATTCAACTTCAAGTGCTTCAACGCCAAGTGCTTGTTCATAATGATTAGTTTTCAATTTGGAACATTAGATTATGTTACACTGTTCTTCCTCTATCTTATGTTCACATCCAATGTCTATTGTGTGTGCACAGTACAGTGATCTGGCAGAGAAAGAAAGAACTGTTGTTTTAGAGAATTTCCGGCAAGCAACTATCAACTGGAACCAGCAACTTAACTCTGCAGTAGAAGAAGGTTTGGAAGAGAGTGAAACCGGAAGAGATCAAAAGAAATCTCATTTGGTAGTTGTAACTGATGTTTGTCTTCCATTGCTTACATCTGGAGAGTCTTCTCTTTCCGCACGAGTTCTCATCAACTACGAGCTTCCAACAAAGAAGGTTGGTATTTAGTTGATAAATCGATGAGAGTAAATAAACTCATTCTCGGATATTCTTCTCGATCTTACCAGATTTGTCTGGATTCTTCTCGATCTTTCTTGAGAGTAACTACGAGAAACTTCTCTCACTCTCTTGTTGTAATAACTATATGCTTCAGGAAACATATACAAGGCGTATAACAACTTGCTTAGCTTCAGGTTATTTTCTCAATACAAACTCCTTTGTTCATCATCAACAATGGCATTGCTAACATTTGAGACTTTCTTTTAAGGTGGGATTGTCATAAACATGGTTGTTGGAGGTGAAGTGGCCACCCTCAAAAGCCTTGAAGAAAGCAGTGGCGTTATCATCGCGGAGATGCCAATCAATGTATAGTAGATTCAATCTATGAAAAAGCAAGAAACTTTCTGATGTTTTTTTTGTTTTGGATGATTGGCTTAGAATGTGCTTTCCTTCTGCAGATTTCTGAGATCTTATAACAAAGTCCTACGATCTGAAGGATACCGTTTAAGGGGTTTGATGGGTTCTTGAGCTTCGGATTATATGCTACTTAACTCCCCCCATTAGTTAAGCTGTCTCTCTGCTGCACTTTGAGCTATTATTGAGTTGATCAGTTCTGTTTACAACGCTGCGTTTTGACAGTTTTATTATGAACATTTGGATAAAGGCCATTCCTGCTGCTCGAGTCTTCCAGATTCTTTAATATTGTTATAATATATGCGATGATTATATCGTTTTTGAATTTTGCGATGATTTTTCTACGTTATTTTAAAAAGGTCAAAACTCAAAACGAAGCAACCTTCTTATAATTGTATTTGTACATTATAACAATAATAATACATAGAGAACATTCTCTAGTTTTGACTTTGACAATAATGAGTATTGTCGAATTCCCATAGCCTGCAATATATTAGCCTTAGTACCTTTGAAAATAGTTAATTGTTTTGACTACATTGTTTTGTTCATCACAAACACGCTATTCCGGCCCTCATTTCTTATGAAATTTACACAAATTTTATATAATTTCCCATAAATTTGGTAAAAAATATAGTATCAACTATAAACAATAATGAATTTAATAGCAATATTTATAGAGGCATATGGATGTCAAAATCAGTGTAGGTTGCTTGGCACGGCATATGTAATAATACCTGCAACCAAATAATCCCAAAGTCCAATGACATATTTACACACGTATGACCACTTTTTCACCAGTAATTTCTCCTTTATCACCTGAATAATTTATTGCTACTTTCAAAAATCCAAATAAATCCAGTAAAATTTTCTCTGAACATTTATTCTAATGGGTTCTCGAGTTCTGAGTCGTCGTGTCTCTTCTTGTCCTTCCTCCTTTGTCTTCATCTGAATTCAACTCATTCGTAGACTTGTACAACACGCCTCTCTCTCTCTCTCTCTAGCTATAAACATGTAAAAATTGATCCAAAAATATCTGAGATTTCTTTTTTGTTTCTTCTTTCCAGGAGAATATGACTGTCGTCACTAACCTAGGAAGCTTTCTGAAGATTTCTTATGTCATATTTGCTTTCTGTTCTGCTTTCTTTCTTGGTGCTCTCAAAGGTTACAATTTTCTCTGTTTTTGGCTCTGTTTTTCTCTGCTTCCATGGTTGATTCTTGATAATGGGTTCTCTTCAGAACCACTTTTTCTCAGACAAAGGTTTGAATTTTTCTTGCATATGCAGGTTTGATCGTAGGTCCAATTGCTGGTTTAACATTAATAGCAGGAAATGTTGGAGTGATTCTTGGTTTGTTTCCTGCACACGTTACTTGGACAATTTACACAGTTGCAAAGTAACAAAAAATCCAACCCTGTTTCTTGAAATTTTCTTTCCATTTCATTCCATAAACATATGGTCATCTTGTCTTTATCTAAAACTGCAGGACAAATAGATTTGACATTCCTCTGAAACTAGCCCTCTTGGTGGCACTTCCTGCATTATTTGGCATCTGGTTAGGTCTAAGTATATCAATTAGTGTCCTTGTTGGTGTTGGCTATGGATTCTTCACTCCTTGGATCTCTGCTTTTGAAGCATTTAGACAAGACACTGAATCCAACAAGTTCTTCCACTGTCTTGTGGTATGTTTTAAACAACTTTCTTCCTGAGTTTCCTTTTTCTTTAGCAAGTGAATTCATATCTCTTTGACTCTGCTTAAACTAGGATGGAACTTGGGGAACCATCAAAGGAAGTTGTACTGTAGTTACAGATTTCGCTGATCTTTGTTACCATTCTTATCCGCTTTACTTGAAGGAATTGCGTGAATCCCCTGCCTCAGATGAGCTTCAAACTCTTAGGTAAAGTAATATAAGTATTTAGGTATGGGATTAATAGCCAAACCGAACCTACCAAACCAAACCGAACCAAAATTTTTGATTTTCGGTTTGGCTAGGTTTAGAAGTTGCCTCAGACGAGACTTTTAGGTAAAGTAATATAAGTTGTTAGGCCTGGGATTAACAACCAAACCGAACCTACCGAACCAAACCGAATCAAATTTTTGATTTTTGGTTTGGCTCGGTTTAGAAATTTGGTTCGTTTCAACACAATTTTTTCGTTGGTTTTTGGTTTGCGATCAGAAAATTCTGTTATTTACTTTAAAAAAAAATTAAAGCATTTTATAGCCAACTTAAACCGGTTTATTTCGAAAAACCACAAATTATCCGATTCAAACCGGCCCAAAATAACATACTCGAAATAACCGAATATATCCAAAATAACCGAATTAACCAAAATTATTCAAACCAAACTGATTTGAATAACCGAGTATACCCAAATTAACAGAAATTATATGAAATTAATCGATTTTACCAAAAACTTCAGTTAATTTCGGTAAAAATCAATAACCGAAATCAATTTCGGTTAGTTTCGACAAAAAAAATTCAAAAACAGAAAACCCGGAAAAACCAAATAAACCAACCCGACCCGACCCGGAAAATCGAATAAACTGACCCGACCCAAAAAAAAGAGCCAAACTTAATAGAATAAAGTTTTTACTGATACATGTGTATTGATGTGTGGTCTCTTCTTGCAGGTTGGTTCATGTTCCTGGATGCATAATTGTAGGGATTATAGGATTAGTCATCGACATCCCTCTGTTGACTGCAATAGCGGTTGTTAAAAGCCCTTACCTTCTGTTCAAAGGATGGTACAGACTAGCTCAAGACGCCATTAATCGAGAAGGACCATTCCTTGAGATAGCATGTATCCCAGTTGCTGGCTTGACAATACTGTTATGGCCTATTATTGTCATTGGATTTGTCTTGACGACCATCTTCTCCAGCATCTTTGTCGGCTTGTATGGAGCAGTTGTCGTATTTCAAGAAAGGTCATTTAGAAGAGGAATGTCTTATGTGATTGCAGTAGTTGGAGAATTTGATGAGTACACAAATGATTGGCTTTACCTTAGAGAAGGAACTATCTTCCCAAAGTATTGTCTCTTTTATAATCTTTTTACATTCACTATCTTTCGTCTCAATAACTTTAACACCAAGAAACTGCAATCCCCAGGCCAAGATATCGGATGAGAAAAGGATCTTTTTCAAGTGAAGTATCTGTAATTGTTCACCCTTCAAGTGTAAGCAGAGTCAATAGTTCCGGTTCTGGAGAAGCTCCAGCGATGCTAGTACCAAGCCTGGTTCACTCTGTATCGGTTAGAGGAGCGATACAAGAAGTGAGAATGGTCCAGGTAATATGTCAAACATTTTCAATACGTTCATCTAGTCATGGGACTTTTAACCAAACTGAATTTCGGTGGTTTTGAAAAATATTTTCGGTTTTCGGTTCGGTTCGAAACGGTTAGCCGAAGTTTTTTAAAAGCCAAAAGAACCCAATTTTAACCAAAATAATTAAAATTTTCAAACCGAATGGATCCAAACCGAACCAAAATAACCGAATATATCCAAAATTACTGAATTAACCGAAAGTACCCTAATCGAATCGACCTGAATAACCAAATATACCCAAAATTAACCGAACTAACCGAAACTATCCGAAATTTCGGTTTATTTCGGCAAAAGAATAATAGCCGGAAAAAACTGAAAACCAAACCTAACCGAAAAAAATTCGGTTAGTTTCGGCAAAAAAAAATTGAAAACCCGAACTGAAAAACCGAAGTCCGAGGTTATCATCACTTGAAAGTTGAAACTTCTTATTTAACAGATATGGGAGCATATGATGGGGTGGTTTGAGATGCAAGGCAAAGAACTATTAGACAAAGGAGTGATAACACCAGCTGATCTATATGAATCTTTGAAGGGAAGACACGGGGACGAATCATCGATTATCAATGTCGGGCTTCCTTCTTATGCTTTGCTGAATACATTGCTTACCTCTATTAAAGCTGGTGCTCATGGTGTGCTTTTGCTTGATGGCTCGGAAGTGACACATTTGAATAGACCACAAGACAAGTTCTTGGACTGGATCTTTAATCCAATTATGGTATTGAAAGATCAGATTCGAGTAATTAAACTTGGAGAAAGTGAAGTTAGGTACTTAGAGAAAATTGTTCTCTTTGGAAACCATGAACAAAGGATGGAAGCTTGGGACAATCGTGGAAACCCACCTCAAGAAAACCTTAGAGCTGCTCAAATCCAAGGAATCAGCAGAAGGTAAAGATTCAAACCTATATAGCTTCTTTGATTCTGTATGAAACTTGGATGTTCTGTGATGATGATAATAATCTTACACTAATGGTTTGATATTGTGTGTTTACAGGATGATGGGAATGGTAAGGAGTGTATCTAAGCTTCCAACTTATAGGAGAAGGTTCAGACAAGTGGTTAAGGCTCTAATAACGTATTGGTTAGAGAAACAAGGCTTAAATCGAACTGGTTCCATGAGCTCTGGAGATTTCATTGAAGAGGTCTAAGTCTAACCTAAGGAGCAACAATTGTTTGCCTTTTAAATATATTTTTTAGGGTTTCTAAAATATATATCCTTAGTAAGTAGTAAATAATAGATTGTACAGTAAGTTTCTAATTAGTTTGACAATATTTTTTATTACTTGTTCTCACTTTGCTACAACTTTAATAGGATATTTTACAAATAATTTCTTCAATAATGCTCTCATCATTTGTAGTCATTTATCTATTAGTTTCTCCACCTATAATTCAATACTAAAAGACACTGTGGTTTGTATATTGATATGGTCTTGGGCATTTTTACCTGAATCCGAGGACGGCTACGAACCCATCCGTAAAATACGGATAGGGTCCGATCCGGATCCAAGTATAAAAATCTGTTGGGTACGATGTTCACCATAGAACTGATGCTTACGATAGGAAGCAGAAAACCGATAATGTGGGATGATAATTGGACCGTTGTAACAGAAGATGCCAGCCTCTCTGCGCATGCAATTCGAGTATACCATTCTTATAACCAAAGATGGAGCTGAGATACTGTTAAAGAAGATTTGATTCCTAAATTTATCTCCAATTGATCTTTATTGGAATGGTACACAAAGCCATAAGGTATGTTTGAAATCATATTTCACATTCATATATTATTTTTGCACAAAGTAAAGTGAATCAATGTAGTCACACAAATAGATACAAACTATAAGTTACACAGATTTTTGGGATACAATTATAAAATCAGAGCTTGAGTTTAGCAGATCTTGATTCTCTGAGTTTCCTTTCTTCAGACAGAACCTTTGCAAACCTGCCATTAATTAATTAATTAGTGGTAGTATTTTACAGATAAAACCAATGTTATTTTGTTTTAAGTATGAACCTTTTGAGTGCTTCTTCATTGGTTACGTGATCAGAGATGGGTTCGTAATGACCGGTTTCGAGACTGACACGAGAAACATTTTTCTTTAATAAAGCTTCACCAACTTTAACAAGACCTTCCATGTTCTCTTGTGTCGATAAGTCCACTGAACCCAAGTCACCCTTCAATGTATCGTCCTGTGATAGAAAAACATAAGAAGTAAATTATTTTATATTTTAGGTCAATAAAATTGACCGTTCACTAACAATCAATTGTATACTTATATTCTGTGTTTGATTAGTGTTTTTTTTTTTTTTTTTAACAAGTAAATATCATATAGACCAACCTTTACAAGTAATCATTCCTTACTCCTTGGCATTTATTTAGACTATCTTATTGTACAACCAAGAAGGTCTGAATTTTGAACAAATTCAATTAAACCAAAACGTTTAGGTAACTTCTTATTATATGCCAAAAATCTGTATTTTTGAAGTATTCAAAGTACAACAAATAAATGTATTGATTTCCGACCAAGGTTTCGTATATTTCACTAGACATACAATATAACTTTTATAAATTAATACTTTATAAATTAATATGTAAGTGAACTAATAGGATTTTTTCGGTCTTGAAATATGTTTTGTACTCAATTAATCTATCGATAAATTAATATTTAGTTAAATTAATAAAATATCACATACACTTATTTATTAAAAGATTAATGTATAACATAACTTCTATAAATTAATAGTTGATAATTAAAATTAATAGAATTTTCTATTTAAATTAAGTTTTCGATCAACTATTATATCATTAAATTAATAAAATATTATAATCCCAACATTATTAATTTATACAAATTTACTTTATTCACAAACAAAATTAATGTCTCTTCAACTGAGAATTTCTAGTAATTTTAAATATGTTAGTTGCATTTTTTTTCTAAAATACCAAGAACGAGACAATGATGTCATTTCAAAGGGTAGAGACTCACATCGATACGTAAATAATTCTTCTCAGAACGTAGAGCTTGAAAGACGACAGAACTTTGGTAATCAACCATGTCGTGAATGGCTTCATTGTAACAATCAAGAATTGGAGATGAACCATTGTCACAGATCCAACTCAACAATCCCCATTTTGAAGCCATTTTGGCATCATACTTCTCTTCATTCCTAATCGAACCTGTCCCAAGTGATATCACCACAAACCTCGTATAATCCAATGGGCTTATGTCTCCCATTACTGGATTCTTCTTCACGATCTCCTTTGTCACTTCCGCAATGGCACATAAGGTCTGCCAAAAATAATAAATAAGGTTTTTAGAACTTTCACGTGGACTCTCGAATCCAAAGATTAGTCGGCTAAACCTACTAATTATTATTAAAAATAATAAATTAAAACATCACATTGATCGATTGCTGAATTAGGGTTTTAGATTTAGGGTTTTGTTTTTACCGGGTTATTGGCAGCGATACCTCCATCAACGAGGTTATATTCATGTTTATTTCCTAGATTGTCTTCGTTTGTGAATTGATGAGCTGGGAAATAAGTTGGTGCGGCCGATGTGCTTATGCATATATCTGATAGTTTTGCGTCGATAACTGGATGATTCACCGCCTATAATTGAAACACTGAATCAATAATCGTGATGCAATTGCGCGAATCTTGTATATATGTAGACATATTGGTGTTTACCTGGTAAGAAGAGAAGAATACTGTTTGGAGTTTCTTGATGTCGAAGCAAGGTATGACAACGTTTGTCAAAGTTTGAGTAAGTCTCGTGTCGCCCAAGAAACCTTTGATTAGTTCTTGAAGGTATTTCCCATTGTACTTTGGCCCTCGTACAAGTCTCACCAGGAATTGAGCCCAAGCACACATCCCTCTGCACATTTTAGAAGTTAACAGACCTGTTAGTTATCAGATTACTCAGACTCTGAATGATCAGATTAAACGCAAACGCTTAGGACACATACCGCAGCTGGGGGAAGATTTTAGGGCAGTGTTTGAGATAAAATGGGACGATTTCTTTGGCCGCAAACAAAGGGCGGTTGTGGTTGACGTCCTTTTCCTGTGCGGTCAACATCGCCGCTATCAAACCTCCGGTGCTCGTCCCAGAGATGACATCGAAATAATCCACAAGCCTTGCCTCCTCACCATCCAATTCCTGTATAAGATACATTTACAAAAAAACAAACAATCAAACTAACACTACAAAAAAAAACTGCTGCGAATTAGCTACGGATTTTTCATAACTATTTTTTTCAGCAACGTATAACTACAAATTAGACATGTAAACAAAGCTTTCCATTTTTAAAAAAAAAACAAATTGTAACATATATTATAAAATACTAAATTATTTTTGTTAGATTATCAATTATACTTTTGATATGTAGATTTTGGACAAGACTTCTAATTAGCTTGAGAGGATATATACTAACAGCTCAAATTAGGATTCAAGTAGAGATATACCTGGAGTTGTGATTCAAGGTAAGCTAAGATGGTACCAGGAATGATACCACGGACTCCACCACCATCGATGCTAAGGATCGTCACAAGTTTTCCATACGAAGGAGGAAGACAACATAACTTTCTCTCTGAAGAGGAATCCATGCTATTTTTATCTCCTATTTTTCTTTTTGTAATAATCTAAAACAAAGCTTATTATATGTCTTGTAAGTGATTAATTTATCGTCCCCTTTTCAAGATAGAGATGGTGATAAATGTGACGAACACTTAGAACTACTGTTATGGATAAAACACATGAGCCCACATATATAGAAAGAGATGTATATGTTAGATTAGCACATACATCACACTAGTGTTGGATTTTTTGTGTGAATCTAATAGAAGATTTCTTGATTTGGATGTCGTGTCCATCACTCTCACAAACCCATAAGTTAAGTTATACTTATGGTTACTATAGAGCATGTTATGTTACACATAAGTTAAGTTATACTTATGGTTACTATAGAGCATTTTATGTATAAGTTATACATAAAATGCTCTATAGTAACCATAAGTATAACTTAACCATATATTTTTCTGATAATCCAGAGTATCCGGACTTCACTAAAGTGGGTTTCGACTAGCGTGCTGCACCCATCTTAGACATACATGCACACAGATTAGAAGCAAAAGTCACCTGAACATATATGTATAATATTGTAGAATGATAACACCGCAACATTTGAACATTGGGATATTTTTTATTCATTGGGATATATATATATTATTATTATTCATTAGCGCTCAATGTGATGAAACACTTAGAAGTTAGAACTACCGTTACGGATAAACACGAGCTCTTATATATAGAAAAAGACTATCACATCAATGTTGGATTTTTTGTGTGAATCTAATGGGAGGTTTCTTGATTTGGATGCCGTGCCATTACTTTCACGCCCATAAGTTACACTTATGGTTTACTTTGTAGCATGTCATGTTACACACATACTTCTATATTGAAACAAAAATCTAGATGTCAACTATTTTTTTTTTCATAAAAGTCATTCATAGACATATATTTATTTTTACTGAAACCTTCACCATAGAACCGATGCTTACGATAGGAAGCAGAAAACCGATAATGTAGGACAATAATTGGACCGTGGTAACAGAAGATGCAAGTCTCTCTGTGCAATTCGAGCATACCATTCTTATAACCAAAGATGGAGTTGAGATACTAATCAAGTAGGGTCGGTCTTGAGATTTAAATGGCAATAAATATTTTAGTAAATTGTTTTTAACAATTAGTGGGCTATAAATTCTTCTTATATTAGCTCTGAAAAATTTAGAGGCCAAGACCAATATTTTATGGGTCCTTAAAATCCAAGTTGGACCGGAGTCACCAGTTTGGATTAGTAAAAAATATGTTTTTTAGTGTACTTAGTTGACAAAAAAAAAAGCAAAAAAAAAAGATTTGATTCCCAAATTTGTTTGAAATTGTTCTTTATTGGAATAGTACACAATAACACAAAGCCAAAAATATGTTATGTAGTCACACAAATAGATACAGAGAATGAGTTTCAAATTTTTGGGGTACAATTGTAATATCAGAGCTTGAGTTTAGGAGATCTTGATTCTCTGAGTTTCCTTTCTTCAGACAGAACCTTTGCCAAACTGTAATTAATCTAATTAGCGGTAGTATTTTACAATATTAAGTTTATCAAGTAATTAATTTTGGTTCTTGTAAAAAAATAAATAAATCATGAACCTTTTGAGAGCTTCTTCATTGGTTACGTGATCAGAGATGGGTTCGTAATGGCCGGTTTCAAGATTGACACGAGAAACATTTTTCTTCAATAAAGCTTCACCAACTTTAACAAGACCTTCCATGTTCTTTTCTGTCGATATGTCCACTGAACCCAAGTCACCCTTCAACGTATCGTCCTGTAATAGAAAAACATAAAAGGTAAAAATTGACCCTTCACTAACAATAATATTCTTATTATTATTTGTTTGATTAATGTTTCGTACAAGTAAATACCATATAGACCAACCTGTACAAGAAATCGTTCTAACATTTATTTAGATTATCTTATTGTTAACCAAGAAGGTCTGAATTTTGAACAAATTAAATCAAAACGTTTAGGTAACTTCTTATTATATGACAAAAATCTGTATTTTTTGAAGTATTCAAAGTACAAAACTGTTAATGGATATGCTCCAGCACAACACAATAAGGGGATGAACATCGTCCAAACCCACTAGGGGTATTTTAACAAAAAATTTTAATTTTTTTTTTTAAACAGGCGAAAAAAAACCAAAAAAATGGACCAATCCTCTAGCGGCACGTCAGCGCTACATGTAAGAAACGGGTTTTTAATTAGGGACTTTTAGGACCCGTATCTTAACTATTTATGTGGGTCCTACTAATATTTTATTATTTTTGCCTTAAGAAACCTTGCTAAGAAACCTTGATGGGGATGCTCTAAGACTCTAATATGTAATTATTGTATAGTTAGCTAAACTTTACTTTCTAGCGGTAATGTATATATATTTGTAATCTTTTCATCAATAAAATTAAGCTTCCAAATTTATAAATACAACAAATAAAAGTAATTCTAAAAAATAAAAAAATAAAAAATCTTGATTTTCAACAAAAGTTTTGTTCATTTCATCAGACATACAATATAAGCTTTATAAATTAATAGTCCGTGAATTAATTTCTCAAAAAACTAATATAATTTTCTACTTAAAATTAAAATAAAAAAATATTATAATTTTAGTGTTATTAATTTATAGATTTTATTTAAGGCTTCCTCAACTGAGAATTTCTAGTAATTTAAGTACTTTAATTGCATTTTTTTTCTTTCAAAAATACGATTCAAATCCCAATTTTATACCAAGAACTAAACAATGATGTCAATTCAAAGGGAAGAGACTCACATCGATACGTAAATAGTTATTCTCAGAACGAAGAGCTTGAAAGACGACACAGCTTTGGTAATCAACAATGTCTTGAATGGCTTCATTGTAACAATCAAGAATTGGAGATGAACCATTGTCACAGATCCAACTCAACAATCCCCATTTTGAAGCCATTTTAGCATCATACTTCTCTTCATTCCTAATCGAACCTGTCCCAAGTGATATCACCACAAACCTCGTATAGTCCAATGGGCTTATGTCTCCCATTGCTGGATTCTTCTTCACTATCTCCTTTGTCACTTCCGCAATTGCACATAACGTCTGCAAAAGAATAATAAATAACTGAAATGATGGTAGCTTAGTGGTAGCACTAGGCATGAATATTTGGATATCTGTTCGGGTTCGGTTTGAATCTTTCGGGTTTTCGATTCTAGACATATAAGACCTATTCAAATATTTTATAATTTTGATTCGGGTTCGGTTCGGTTCCGGATATCCAAAAAATCATTAAAAAAAGATGGTTAATTTGAACAAAAAAATTATTAAATTTAGACAAGTATTTTTTTTGTGTGTATATTTCGTTTATTTTGGGTGTTTTAGTTATTTTGGTGTAAAATTATGGGTTTGTAATTATAATTTTGGATAAGTTTGTTATATTAAGTCTAAATTTAATTAATATTTTGGGTATATAATTGTAATTTGTATATTTTGGGTATCCATTCGGTTTTAGGTTCGGATCGGGTTCGGTTCCGGTTCTTCAGATATAGAGGTTTAGGATCCATTCGAATATTTTTCCGGTTCAGGTTCGAGTTCGATTCTTCTTTTTCGGTTCCGGTTCGGTTTGGTACTTCTGTTCCGAGTTTTTTTGCCAAGACCTAGGTAGTACAAGAGAGTTGATTTCTTTATTCTCCCAAACCACATTTACTTGAGTGAGATAATGGGTTTAAGACTAATAACTTGCATAGAATTCAAATTTTTTTTTTTAATAAATACATGTGATTGATTGCCAAATTAGGATTTCAGATTTAGGGTTTTGTTTTTACCGGGTTATTGGCAGCGATACCACCGTCAACAAGGTTAAATCCATGTGTATTTCCTTCATTGTCTTCGTTTGTGAATTCATGAGCTGGGAAGTAAGTTGGTGCGGCTGATGTGCTTATGCATATATCTGATAGTTTTGCGTCGATAACTCGATGATTCACCGCCTACATTTGAAAACATTCAATCAATACCTGCGATGCAATTTTCCGAATATATACATAGACGGATTGATAGTGGTGTTTACCTGGTAAGAAGAGAAGAATACTGGTTGGAGTTTCTTGATGTCGAAGCAAGGTATGACAACGTTTGTCATAGTTTGAGACAGTCTCGTGTCGCCCAAGAAACCTTTGATTATTTCTTGAAGGTATTTCCCGTTGTACTTTGGTCCTCGTACAAGTCTCACCAGGATTTGAGCCCAAGCACACGTCCCTCTGCACATTTTAGAAGTTTATCCGAAAACCGACCTACTAGTTACCAGATATACTCAGGCTCTGAATCAGTGCCCGTCCGGAGTGTTGTGGTGCCTAAAGCGCACCGTGTAACTATAACAAATTGTTTACTACATCTGTATCTTTTGTATCAAACACAATGGTAAAAAACGTTTGGATACAATTTCAAAGATTTCCTTATCTATAAGACTTGTTTTAAAATTCTCCCGCATAGTCGTTTAGGTGTCCGCCTAGGTGCTAAGCAGTATTCAACCGCCTCGATTTTGTTCAAATCGCTTAAATAAATCGATGGTCGATTTTATAGCCACCTAGATCCGCTTAATTCCGTCTAATTCCGTCTAAACCGTCTAATTTCCGCTTAGTCGACCGCCTAACTTATTTTTTATTTTTTTGAAAAAAAGTTTTGAATCTAAAATTTAAATTTCTTAACTTATTTTCATAAGTTTTTTTAAAAAAATCATATGTATCATATTCATATATTTTTTTTTTATGTGTTTAATGCATTTTTGAATATAATATTATATTAAAATGATTAATTGTAATTGATGAATATATTTTCAAGATATTGAATAGTTCTAAAACTATATCCCGATTAATCTCTGTGTAATCTTCCATTTTATTATTAGGTACTAGGCCTGGGGCAGCCGCGTATACAATGCTTAGCGAGTTTCCGAACAAAACTTATAAATCTTATATACAAGAGTTCAAACTATTGTACCAAAAAATTTAATCAGAAAAATTCCATTAATATTTTATATTATATTTGGCGTTTAAAACCATTGATGTATGTGTTTTAGACTTTTAGGCCCAATGCTGGTCCTACTCTGAATAATCAGGCTAAACGCAAACACTAAGGACACATACCGCGGTTGTGGGAAGATTTTAGGGCAGTTTTTGAGATAAAATGGGACGATTTCTTTGGCCGCAAATAAAGGGCGGTTGTGGTTGCGGTTGTCGCTGCTTTTGACGTCTTTTTCCTGTGCAGTCAACATCGCCGCTATCAAACCTCCGGTGCTCGTCCCGGCGATGACATCGAAATAATCTACAAGCCTTGCCTCCTCACCATCCAATTCCTGTATAAGATATATTTAATTTATCAAAAAAAAAAGTATAAGATATATTTACAAAAAACAAACAAACAATCAAACTAACACACAATATTCAAAACCGTTTATAGACATGTAAACAAAGCTTTCCATTTAAAAAAAAAAAAAAAAGAGAAAAAAACAAGTTGTAACATATATTATAGAACACTAGCTAAATTCTTTTTGTTATATTATCAGTTATACTTTGGATATGTAGATTTTGGACAAGACTTCTAATTAGCTTGAGAGGATCCTAATAACTCAAATTAGGATTCAAGTAGAGATATACCTGGAGTTGTGATTCAAGGTAAGCTAAGATGGTACCAGGAATGATCCCACGGACTCCACCACCATCGATGCTAAGGATCGTCACAAGTTTTCCATACGAAGGAGGAAGACAACATAACCTTCTCTCTGAACAGGAATCCATGCTATTTTTATCTCCTATTTTCTTTTTGTAATAATCTAAAACAAAGCTTAATTATTATGTCTTCTTGGTAAGTGAATAATTTATTGTCCCCTTTTCAAGATAGAGATAAACACATGAGCCCATATACATAGAAAGAGATGTCCTGTATATGTTAGATTAGTGTACATACATCACAATAGTGTTGGATTTTTTGTGTGAATATAATGGGAGGTTTCTTCATTTGGATGTCGTGTCCATCACTCTCACGCCTATAAAGTTTTACACTTATGGTTTACTTTATTACATGTCATGTTACACACATACTTCTATATTGAAAAAAATTCTAGATGTCAACTGTTTTTCCATAGAAAAAACAAGTCATAGGCATACAAACACACAAATTAGGGACAAAAGTCACTTGAACATATACATGTCAAAAGATAAATAAAAACATCAGTGGAATAAATAAAAATAAATAATAGTGAATTAATTTCTCTATTAAAAACATAGTTCAATATTTTTTTATTCAAAAAGTGGACTCCCCATTGTTCCACTAAAATTTTAAAAAATATTAAATGGATGATTGTTATAGAAATATAACATAATAAACTATTATGCTCTACTACAGAGGTTTGGTTGGTACAGATGTGTGGGAGGCTTGCAGCTAGAGTTCGGGAATACGCTGGGACTTCGGTTAATGTGTGGGTTAGAGATGTGTGGGAGGCTTGCAGCTCAAGTTATGTTATTACTCTTATCAATCATTATTTTTGTTTTGTTCTATTTGACAGCCAGGTAAGAGACTGATTTCTTTGAGCAATTAGTATTTTTATTCATGAGTTTCTCATCTACAAATCTTTATGAAGTGATCATGCTGTTGTGAAAACTCGAGTGAATCCTAGAAGAAAAAACGTTTGTGCGGAATACTTAGAGAAAAAACAATATTAAGACAAATACCCTTTTGTCTATGGTTTCTATATTTTGCAAGTAATAATATTTACAAACTTTTGGATCTCTTTATATACTGTCCCAAAACCCGATACAATAGACAAATAGAAATCCTAACGAGATTTTTTCATTCTCTTCGGCCCGTGACATCCTTTTGCTCAATCAAGAAAGGCCCATTTGTAATATCTTGAGATTTAAGTCACCTTAAAATAACACATGCATATAAACATAAATTTGGAGTGGTTCCACAGTTTGTAGGCCATGGTATTGGACGTGTCTTCCATGCCGATCAAGTTGTTCTACATTTCCGTAAGTTTTCTCCTGAACTATGATATCGAATCGTTGTGGCCATTCACATAGTTTTGAAACTTCTCATCTTTTCACAGGGAACAATGAAGCTGGACATATTCACAGGGAACAATGAAGCTGTACATATGGTCTTGAATCAAACCTTTACCATAGAACCGATTCTTACGATAGGAAGCAGAAAACATATAATGTGGGACGATAATTGGACCGTGATAACAGAATATGAAAGCCTCTGTGCGCAATTCGAGCATACCATTCTTATAACCAAAGATGGAGCTGAGATACTAACCGACTGTTAAGAAAATATTTGATTCTCAAATTTGTCTCAAATTGATCTTTATGTGTATGGAACACAAAGTAAAGTGAATCAAGTCACACAAATAGTACAAACAATGAGTTTTACAGATTTTTGGGTACGATTATAAAATCAGAGCTTGAGTTTAGCAGATGTTGATTCTCTGAGTTTCCTTTCTTCAGACAGAACCTTTGCAAACCTGTAATTAATAACTTAATTAGCGGTAGTATTTTACAGATTAAAACCATTGTTATATCTTGTTAAGTATGAACCTTTTGAGAGCTTCTTCATTGGTTACGTGATCAAAGATGGGTTCGTAATGGCCGGTTTCGAGATTGATACGAGAAACATTTTTCTTTAATAAAGCTTCACCAACTTTAACAAGACCTTCCATGTTCTTTTGTGTCGATAAGTCCACCGAACCTAAGTCACCCTTCAACGTATCGTCCTGTAATAGAAAAACATAATTAAAATGTAAAAAGAATTTATATTTTGCGTCAATTTTATTGACCCTTCACTAACAGTAATATTCTTATTGTTATTTTATTTGTTTGATTAGTGTTTCGTACAAGTAAATACCATATAGATCAAGCTTTGCAAGAAATTATTCTTAGCATTTATTTAGATTATCTTATTGTATAACCAAGAAGGTATGCATTTTAAACAATTCAAAGTAAACCAAATCGTTTAGATAACTTCTTATTATATGCCAAAATTTGTATTTTTGAAGTATTCAAAGTACAAAACAACATATAAAATTATTGATTTCCGACAAAAGTTTGTATTTTCCATTAGAAGCATAATACTACCTTTATAAATTAATATTCGATAAATGAATACTTCAGCAAATTAATAGAATTTTTTATTTTAATTTAAATTTTTGATCAGTTAATATATCGTTAAATTATAAAATATTATAATCTTTTTACTATATCTACAACAAAAGTTAATGCCTCCTCAACTGAAAATTTCTAGTAATTTTAGGTATTCTAGTTGCATTTATCCCAATTTTTATACCAAGAACTAAACAATGATGTCATTTCAAAGGGAAGAGACTCACATCGATACGTAAATAATTCTTCTCAGAACGAAGAGCTTGAAAGACGACACAGCTTTGGTAATCAACCATGTCTCGAATGGCTTCACTGTAACAATCAAGAATTGGAGTTGAACCACTTTCATAGATCCAACTCAACATTCCCCATTTTGACGCCATTTTAGCATCATACTTCTCTTCATTCCTAATTGAACCTGTCCCAAGCGATATCACCACAAACCTCGTATAGTCCAATGGGCTTATGTCTCCCATTACTGGATTCTTCTTCACAATTTCCTTTGTCACTTCAGCAATTGCACATAGAGTCTGCAAAAGAATAAAAAATAAGGTTCTTGGGTTTTCACATGGATTCCCGGTCTCTGGTTTAAAAATTAGTTGGTTAAACGGACTAATTTTTATAACAAAATAATAATAAGAAATAAAACTATCACATGACCGATTGCCGAATTAGGGTTTAGATTTAGGGTGTTGTTTTTACCGGGTTATTGGCAGAGATACCACCGTCAATGAGGTTAAATTCATATTTATTTCCTTCATTGTCTTCGTTTGTGAACTGGTGAGCCGGGAAATAAGTTGGTGCGGCTGATGTACCTATGCATATATCTGATAGTTTTGCGTCGATAACTCGATGGTTTTTCGCCTATATTTGAAACATTGGATCAATACTCGTGATGCAATTGCGTGAATATATATGTAGACGGATTGATATATTGGTGTTTACCTGGTAAGAAGAGAAGAATACTGTCTGGAGTTTCTTGATATCGAAGCAAGGTATGACAACGTTTGTCATAGTTTGAGTCAGTCTTGTGTCGCCCAAGTAACCTTTGATTAGTTCTTGAAGGTATTTCCCGTTGTACTTTGGTCCTCGTAAAAATCTCACAATGTTTTTAGCCCACCTAAAAATCCATCTGCACATTTTAGTAATTTATCCGAAAACAGACCTGTTAGTTCTCAGATTACTCAGACTCTGAATGATACAGATTAAACGCAAACGCTTAGGAGACATACGACGGTTGTGGGAAGATTTTAGGACAGTGTTTGAGATAAAATGGGACAATTTCTTTGGCCGCAAACAAAGGGCGGTTGCGGTTGACATCTTTTTCCTGTGCGGTCAACATCGCCGTTATCAAACCTCCGGTGCTCGTCCCGGAGATGACATCGAAATAATCCACAAGCCTTGCCTCCTCACCATCCAATTCCTGTATAAGAGATATTTGCAAAAACAAACAATCGAACTAAACAATATTCAACCTAAAACCAATTGATGATAAGTGGAGTGACTCATATCCCTTATATATTACTAATGATTTTTTCCACCTACCGATGTGAGACTTATGTCATTAATATTATAGACATGCATGTAAACAAACAAAGCTTTCCATTTAAAAAAAAAACAAGTTGTGACATATATTATAGAACACTAAATTCTTTTTGTTAGATTATCAATTATACTTTTGATGTAGACTTTGGACAAGACTTCTAATTAGCTTGAGATCGAGGATCCAAACAACTCAAAGTAGGATTCAAGTAGATATACCTGGAGTTGTGATTCAAGGTAAGCTAAGATGGTACCAGGAATGATCCCACGAATTCCACCACCATCAATGCTAAGGATCGTCACAAGTTTTCCATATGAAGGAGGAAGACAACATAACCTTCTCTCTGAAGAGGAATCCATGCTATTTTTATCTCTTATTTTCTTTGATAATCTAAAACAAAGCTTATTATATATATGGTGATAAATGATAAATTTATCGTCCCCTTTTCAAGATAGAGATGGTGATAAATGTGATGAAAGAGATGTATATGTTAGACTAGCACATATCACACTAGTGTTGGATTTTTTGTGTGAATCTAATGGGCGGTTTCTTGATTTGGATGTCGTGTCCATCACTCTAACCCATAAGTTATACTTATGGTTACTTTATAGCATGTCATGTTACACACATACTTCTATATTGAAGAAAGTCTAGTGTCTAGATGACAACTGTTTTTTCCATATAAAAAAAACGTCATAGACATACAAACACAACTTAGGGGCAAAAAAATTTAGGTTATCATCCTGAAGTTGATTTTTGTTTGAAGTTTGAATCCGGGTTCTTAGATTATTATATGAGCTATTTTACCAACAGAACTTCCCAATAATAACATTTACGTATACAGCCAACGAGAACCATACTTCCAAGCAAATGTAACCGTTACTCGAAGCAAGAAAACTGCCTTAAATTATGGATTTGGAATGGTTTCGGTTAGCCTACACGACTACAATCGTTTTTACTTACCATAATCTCGTTTACTCCACGGGTTAGGGGTCAAGTTGTAACAATGAACATCCTCTTAAGAAAGTTACAATTTATGTAACGATTACATATAAAACCATAGAGTTGCCCACTTTGATATTTGTTGAATAATATGAAAGTAATGTAATTTCATTATCATAAAAGGAAAAAAAAACACACACACACACACAAGAACATATGATCATCAAAGTCGTCTTGTACAGGAGATTATTCTTACTTGTACTGTAAATTATTTTATGCAAACATAAAAGCACGAGAGCGATCATCAAGCTGTATTCAACTTGATGAAACTTTATGTGTTGGGTCACTTTGCATCCTTAATCTCCTTTCAACCGAGAGAATTTTCGCAAACCTGCATATTAACCATAAATCAAACACTGCGATTACTTTTGATCCAAGAAACCGATCAACAAATTTTGAAATCTACCTCTTGAGTTCTTGATCATTAGTTACATTTTCAGGAACAGGTTCATATACACCAGTGTCGATGTTCATCTGTACAACTCTGTTTTTCAGCACCTTCTCTCCAATCCTCACAAGATTCTCTAAATTGGATTTTGTTGATATATCCATAGAGCTTGCATCTCCTTCCAATGTATCATCCTGCAAGCATTCATGTAATGAACATGCATCACACGTACAAATTTTGATTTATGTTCATGTATTGCTCTTACATCGATTCTGAGATACTTGTCCTCGGATTGTAAGGCTTTGAACACAACAGAGCTGTGGAAATGAACTAGGTCGCGGCTTGATTCCATGGTAATGTCCATTATCGGAGTAGATCCATTGTCATATAACCAAGATATGATTCCCCATTTTGATGCCTTTTTGGGCGTTATACTTCTCCTCCTTTGCTGCAGACCCTGTTCCTATCGATATAACGAGAAACTGGTTGTAACCTAATGGCTTGATCTCACCCATATCAGGATTATTCTTCACAATCTGCTTAGACACAGCAGTCATGGCCACCAAAGTCTATAAACAAGACCAAACACAATAAAGCAGAAAAGAAAATTAGTTACATTTCGGTTTTCGCCATAAGGGAATGCTAAGAGGGTTGTGTGTTTACAGGGTTATTAGCAGTAACTCCGCCATCAACGAGGTGAAACTCAGTCATCTTGCCTTTACTATCTTCATTGATAAAGTAATGAGGAGGAAAGTAAGTAGGAGCAGCCGATGTGCCAATGCATATGTCTGATATCTTGACATCCAAGCTAGGGTCAACCAATGCCTTCAACAACACGGTACAAAGAAAGTTAACTGTTACTGTTAGATTGATCTAGATGAACAAGAAAGTTTAGATTCTAGTCTATGTGTTATGTTAAGAAGAGAGATGGAGAGGAAATTACCTGGTAAGAGGAGAAGATGGTGGGTTGGAGTTTCTTGAGGTCGAAGGTAGGTATTACAACGTTTGTGATTGTTTGGTGAAGTCTTGTCTCTCCAAGCAACTTATATAGTAGACTCCGTAGATACATTCCATTGTATTTTGGACCAGACAAAAGCTTTGGAAGCCTTGGTAACAGAGAAGACAAGCCTCTGCATTTTTTTCCACTAGAGTTAAAAGTCTTTTAAATTTCATCGTGGAATTTAATATAAATGACAGTTGTTCATCAGAAAAATAAAATCAAATATCCAAAATTATATGGGACACCGGACACATATGTCCACTGTAATACAAACAACAAGCAAAAGTAACCACTTGTGTTTACACTCTTTTTTATTTAAAGAACCTTTAATATATTTTTAAAAAGTGAGAGCATGTAAGTTTGTAACTATTGTGTGTTTTTAAGTTTTCTAACTCAAAATTAATTGGTAATGAATAGACTGAATCTTACTATTTATATATTAGTATTGGTCTTTTTATATTTCTGATATATGATCTTAATATATTCCTTCAAAATGATGGTTTTTATCGGTAAATTTCGAACCGAATCCTATTTTAGGATCAATAATAAACTATTTCTGATACCGTGTTAATTTAAGCTTATTTTAAACTTTCAACTAAAAATCAATTGATATTTAGTGGATTCGTCCTAACTTTTTATATATTAGTGTTGGTCTTTTTATATTTTCGATTTGATTTGAGATCCTAAGATGTATATATATGTAACTGATATTATTTCCTTACCCGGGTTGTGGAAATATTTTGGGAGAATGTTGAAGATAAAACGGAACAATGTCTTTGGCCGCAAAATAAGGTCGTCCTTTCTCGTCCGGTACAGTCAACATGGCTGTCATGAGGCCACCGGTGCTAGTTCCGGCTACCATGTCGAAGTAATCTGCTAGCCTCACGTCTTCTCCATCGAGCTCCTATTATACCGGAAAATTGAACAACATAAGTAATATTAAACCGTTCAAAAAAATAGGTTAGTCGGTTACCAAAAAACTATCATGTAATATAACATATATATTAGAAAAAGGAATAAAAAGAGTATAAGTTTTTTTTTTTTTTTAAATCACCAAACCAAATCGTATCGATCCATTCATACTTGAACCGGGTCGAATCGTTTATACATCCTGGTTATGGGATTTCTTTTTTTTAACGCTGTATGAGCCACAACGGACCGGCCCATTGACCCAATCCTTCCAGCAGGAAGAAGAAAGGTGGAGTCGAACTCTAGATGAGATGGACGCAGAGGTGAACCACAACCACGGGACCACTTGCGTCTTCTCTAAAAAAGAGTATAAGTTGTATAACATATAAATAGAGATATACACGTATGCACAAACCTGAAGCTGCTTTTCGAGATAAGCAAGGATCACTCCGGCGATAATTCCTCTGACTCCACCGCCGTCGATGCTAAGGATGGTTACGAGTGTTCCGCAAGATGGCGGTTTGTTTTTCTTGCATGACGAGTCCATGCTAGTTGAACGATCTTCTATTGAGAAAGAATCAAATTTGGTGAATATTTTGGACACGATCGATGAGATGATGCTATCTATTTCCTTGTATGTGTATAAATATTTTTTCTTTTGTGGACTTTGCATTAAAGAACCAGCCAACGAATTCTGCCTCCAAAACTGAGTTTGGATTTTTTTGGTTTGCTACGACACATCTCTCCTCTCCATCCACTATCCAGACTTGTTTTAAAGGCATCTGTCAATTGACTGAGATGATGATCTCAAAATTAGCATTTTGTTGTTTTCCCTTTTTAGCAATATTTTCCTTTTCCTGTTTCATCAAATTTCAACTTTAATTTTATAATGTTGATTATTTTAAAATTTCAGAATTCGTTTGACTGGAAATTCAAATGTCAGGAATCATTACTAGTATGATTTTTTTTTTTTTTTGCTTCAAGGTAATTGCCAATGTTTTTTTTTGTTATCAACATTGCCAATGTTTACTTAGCCTGATATGTGCCTTTCATAGGCTGATAAACGATAAACATGTGCCATTCATTACTTAATGACTTATTTGGTTTGCTTGGAGCTGGGTTACAGTTTTAATTTAAATTAAAATTAAAGCTAACTATTGCTATTTAAGACAAACTTTTTTTTTTGAAAAAAAAATATATTTAAAACTATATATAAATATCAAATAAATATATTAGACTAACTTATAACTCATGATTTAGAAAACAATACTAATAAATCTTAATTTATATATATATATATATATATATTCTATTAAAAAGGTTTTATTTTGGTTTTTAATTTGGTTTAGAGAGTCCAATAAGTTGTTGACCAAAAAACAAAGAATCCAATAAGCTTTTCGATTTCGATCCACCAATATCACTTTCATCAATCTCCATTTACGAGAGTGATCTTGGTGGATTTAAATCGAAAACAGATTTATGGTATTAAACCATCAAAATCGTAATTATATTTAGAAAATAATAAATATTCAATTTGTTAAAAATAAAAGGTACAAAAAATCAATTTGAGGAAAGAATTTTTTTTAAAAAAAATCGGAAATTGTTGTTCTCTTCTTATTTCCGTAACACACACACACACAAAAAATAACAGTAATTGGAAACAAAAAAAAAAATCAACAAGGCGTCAAGAGAGATGGCCGAGTAAATCAACAAGGCGTCTTCCCATATTAATGTTTTTTAACGATCAGTTTGATGGATCTTTAATCATTGTGTCGCTTCTCTTTCTCCTTAACTTCCTTTCATCAGATAGAATTTTTGCAAATCTGCATTAATTGATCATTGATCATTGTAATCAAACCATAAGATCTACACACACAAAAAACACAATTTAACATCAACACATTTTGGAACTTAAAAAGTTTTTAATTACCTTTTGAGTTCTTCCTCATTGGTGATATTTTCGGGAATAGGTTCATATACACCCGTGTCGATATTCATATGCATGACTCTATTCTTCAGCACCTTCTCTCCAATCGTCACAAGATTCTCTAAGTTAGATTTTGTCGCTAGATCCATCGAACTTACATCTCCTTCCAGTGTATCATCCTACAATTGAACTCACACAATCACATATATTAAACTATCAATGACAAAATTTTATATATATGATGCCATGGCTCTTACGTCGATTCTGAGGTACTTGTCCTCAGATTCTAGGGCTTTGAACAAAACAGAGCTATGGAAATGGATCATGTCACGACTTGATTCCGAGGTAATGTCTAATATAGGAGTAGATCCATCGTTATATAACCATGATATGATTCCCCATTTCGCAGCCTTTTTTGCGCTATACTTCTCCTCTTTTTTTGTAGACCCTGTCCCTATCGATATAACTAGGAACTTATCGAAACCTAACGGCTTGAGCTTACCCATATCAGGATTGTTCTTCACAATCTGCTTAGTCACAGCAGTCATGGCCACCAAAGTCTATAAACAAAACCAAACACAAAAACCAGACAATAGAATTAATTAAATGATCTTGTCGATAAAGATATTGATCACACTCATTCATTATTGTATTCTAAGGTGACTTAAATCTCAAGATATTAGCAATAAGGTATTTCTTGAGTAGGCAAACAAATGTCACGGACCAAAAGCGGTTTAGGTTTTTTTTTATCGAGAGAATAAAAATATCTCATTAGAACTTTATTTCCTTATTGTATCGAGTTTAGAGCAGTATATAAAGGAATCTAAGGGTTTGTAAATATTTAACACGCACATAATATAGAAATTCTAGACAAAAGTATATTTGCTTCAATATTGTTTTCTTTCTAAATATTCCGCAAAAGACTTTTCTTTTTCTATTTTTCTAGGGTTTACTCGAAATATTCCCAACAATTATCAATTTGTTTTAGAATGTAATATGTGAATATTCGCATTGTATTTTAAAGAATCATTGGTTAGAGGATTGTGCTATACCGGGTTATTAGCCGTGACTGCGCCATCAACGAGGTGAAACTCAGTCGTCTTGCCTTGACTATCTTCATTGGAAAAGTAATGAGGAGGAAAGAAAGTTGGAGCAGCCGATGTGCCAATACATATGTCTGATAACTTGACGTCCAAGCTAGGGTCAACCAACGCCTTCAAACAACACAAAAAGTGAAATAATGCTGTTAATACGGTGGGTCAAGCAAGCTGAAACAAAAACTTGAGATTTAAATTACTCTATGTGGTGTGTTAAGGAGGGTAGATGGAGAGGAAATTACCTGGTAAGATGAGAAGATTGTAGGTTGGAGTTTCTTCATGTCGAAGGTAGGTATGACAACGTTTGTGAGTGTCTGGTGAAGTTTTGTCTCTCCAAGAAGATTACTTAGTAGCTTTCGTAGATACTTCCCGCTGTACTTTGGACCAGACAGAAGCTTTGGAAGCTTAGGTAACAGAGCAGCCAAGCCTCTGCATGTAGAATGTCTTTTAATTGCCACATGGAATTCTATATATTATATTCTCATTAAAGGAATGTAATCAAGCGGTTTATGTTATTGTCGTCATAATGTTATACAACAAAAAGAAAACAACGCATTTGTCCAAAAACATATTATAACTTAGTGCCATTTATTCTATAAGGATAAATCATTCACATACTGTTCGGTTGACAAAGTTCATGCATTATTAGACTTTCCATTTTATTATTATGAGCTAATATCTATATGGTTGGTTTGACACTTTGACTACGCGCGTAAATAATTGTTTTACGTGCATATCGATCATTACCAAAATAATTGGTTAAAACTTAAAAGAAACATAGAGATTACTCATTGTTAATATGTTTTTATTATCTATTTCCAAATTTGTAACTAAAATGCGTAACCTATTGGTTTCTTACTCGGGCTGTGGAAATATTTTGGGAGAATGTTCAAGGTAAAACGGAACAATGTCCTTGGCCGCAAAATGAGGTCGTCCGGTCGCGTCCGGTACAGTCAACATGGCAGTCATGAGACCACCGGTACTAGTCCCTGATACCACGTCGAAATAATCAGCTAGTCTCACGCCTTCTCCATCGATCTCCTATATATATATCATGGTTAATTAGTCCAAAATTGAAATTAGTCCAAACTACCATCTCTAAATGAAAAGACCAAATGGATTTGAGATCACAGATCAAAGCTGTTTAGATAATTAACTACAAACTAATAATATTCACACATATATAATTAACCGCATCTAGAATTTACAGTTTAAAGTCCGGACCAGAATTGGTTTATGAATTTTTTTTAACCTGAAGTTGTTTTTCTAGATAAGCAAGGATGACACCGGCGATGATTCCTCGGACTCCTCCGCCGTCGAGGCTGAGGATGGTTACGAGTGTTCCGCACGCTGGTGGTTTGTTTCTCTTAGAGGACGATCCATTTTCCATGATAGTTGACCTATCTCTCTTTTGAGTTAGAAGATTATATTGCAAATGATATTGTAGATATAAATACACAATTTCACGTATAGGATATTCTAAATTATATATTTGTTTGGTGAGACTTGTTCTTCATGTACATTTCGTGCTATTCATGATTAATAGTTTATATATTTTTCTTTGCAGTTGTATTATTTATTGTAATTAAAAGACAAAATCAATGTCAAGATTGAGCTGTCATGAGCTTTATTAATTTACGAGAGAATGTTGTAATAGATAATGTTCAGTATGAACGAAATATTGTTTTCGTAGACTTTTTCAATAACAAAATAGCTAAGGAGATCTCAATCAAAAGATTCAAAACTCAATTATTTGGTTTTTTTTTTTAATAATTGAGTTTGATATTTTGGATTTGTTTGGACACATCTCCCTCCCTAATCCCTATAAAGACTTGTTCTAACTACACCTGTCATATAATCTGGAGTTGATTTGAATAATAATCATGAGTTTGATTTCAGGATTTGATTCTGCTTTGTTTCATCTAAATCTATATTATAATATAGGTACTTTATTAACCAATTATTGATTGGGCTTAAAAATAAAAGTTAAAACCAATTATAATTTATGATTGGGCTTGACAATTACCTGGGCCTCTATATGGTTACAAATTAAGGGCCCATAGAAATAAAAATGGGTATCCTCCTCATTCACAATTAAGGTATTTGTAAATTACCTTTGCTAATTAATGACTAGTGATCATTAGTGTGATTAATCACACTTTCCAATTTAAGGGAAGCTGATGTTGACCAATGACCACAGTACTCTTTACTTATCTTTGGTTGTTCTATCACATTGAGACACTACAGCTTTATGATAAAGATGTAATATCATTCATTTATTAGTAGACTTTAACCATTTGTTCATTTATTTCATTATTATCTATCATGTCATAATTATTTATTAAGTTTCCAAAACAGTATAAAGACCAAAAATTTAATATGTTGATCAAAAATACAAGCCTCAAATTTATGCCATGAATGATGACCCCCAAAAAACAAGCATTTTTCGAGTGTATTTAAAAATAAAAAAAAAATAGGTTACCATATAATTTTTAGTCCGCACTTTTTTTTTTTGAAAAAAAAAATCTTTATATTTTTTAAAACAAATGAAAAAATATATTTGTCCCACAAATACATTTTTCCAAAACTGCATAATAATTTTGCGGTTACCATTAGGAATATATATTAATATGTACATATATATCATGAAACGACATATCATGGATTTCTTTGTAATAAATCATGGATTTCTTTGTTGTATCCTTATTGTTTAATCAGGGGAAAAAACTGACACAAAAACATTCTTTGGGCCTCTAATATGTGATCAATATACAAGTATGTATATATTGTAAGGTTTTGACATGTAATTTCACTTGCATGCGCTCATAAGTGATAGTGAACATGCGATATACCACGTACGCTAGCCCTAAATGGACCCTATTCACTTGTCTTATTGGACCACATTAGTTATAATCAAAGAGAAGAAAAAATTGACCAATCATTGAAAATTTGGGGACCGATCAATGGATATGAGCTAATTTTATGTGTATAAATGTGGCAAAAATACAGAGAAAGGAAAGGAGCTATATAGGTCCACAATGTTACCTTATATGAAATTACAAAATTCACAAGAGCATGTTTATGTTTTAATTGTGTTAAGATCCTCTGAGATGTCATGGTTGTACGTTACTATCAGCACCACAAAGGTCCATTAATGGCATGTGATGGGAAGAAGGCTAGATGATCAGAGGCAAACAGTTATTATGTGCTATCTAATATATTTATTACGTCTATATAATTTGCATGTTGTGATCATATAAGAATGGTTGGAGTAAAACTGATAATGTTTTATTTCATCGAAACTTAAATTTTAAAATATGTTTTGTATAAACAAGATGGAAAGAGTCTTCAAACCAAATTTTTTTAACCATTGTTGGTTTGTTGAACTTTGGTTCCAAATATATACATGTTATTATTTATTTTTTACTAAAAATGTAAATATCATTATAATTTTTCCAGTGTTATAAATTGTGTTAACAAAATGCAAAATCTAAGAATTGGTTCCATGACAGGAAAAAAAAAGATAAAAATGGTAAGAATTTGTTTGGGAATATATGAATCAAAATAGCGATAAAATGCTTAAATCTTAACGAAAAGACACATAGCGGAAATCCGGAAAAAAAAGAACCCTAACTAACAGAAAAGAACCGCGAACTAAAATCCAAGAAACTGATTCATTAGGTAGCTCAAGAAAAGAACCATTCCACAACCATTTTTCATACATGTTAATATGTTATCTTTTAACGTTAGATGTATAGTAGTACAATACTACAACGTGATAGAAACTGTGTATTTTCTCAAAACCAAATACACAGTTTTGTTGAACTTTGGTTCCAAATATATATACATGTTATCATTTAATGTTAGATGTATAGTACAATACTACAACGTGATAGAAATTGATGGTTTACTTTTGCATACTCCAGTAGGTCAATGTCACGAGCCTAAATTGTCTAATCGAATTCTTATGTGAGAGATGAATATGTGGACTAATAACACCATTGAGAAACAGACATCATATAGTTAACATGCGAGGTGTTGGGTTTGAGTTGTACGTGGAGAAGATTCAAGACTTTCTTGAAACCAAACCAGAAATCAATGGGTTTGAGGTCCCAACCAAAAATAATGGGTTTGATGAGTAGTAGTAAATAACTTTATATTAGAAATTTGGTAATTCATAAAATTGATTATTACATAAGTTACAATGGTTCAGTTTGTAGTGGCAATGATTCTAATTTGTAATTTCTAAATGAGTTGTTCTTCATCTCATCTTGGATGAGTCTGTTTTTTTTTTTTTTTTGGTCTGGGAACTTTTTCATTCCATAAAAGATACTTAGTGGTTACAGGGGTTTGTTGTCTGAGAGTTTAAAGCTCTCTTTGCCAAAACATCTGCAAACCTATTGTTCTTTCTTGATACAAAAACAAAAGAAATTGCTTCAAAAGATAAAGATAGATCAGATATATCACTTAAGATTCCATAGAGGTCTCTCGAATATTTCTTCGTGTTCAATGCGCAGATCAGAATGAGCGAGTCGGATGACATCCTCACCTTGTTCCTTTGCAACACCTTGGCTTGTTTCAAGGCTTCGAATATGGCATGCGCTTCCGCCATCAAGGGCGATGAAACATGGCTTCTCAATTGTGAATTCCACACTATTCTTCTGTCTGCACCATCGTTGATGTGCCATCCAAGTCCCGCTTGCTTCCTGATTTCATTCCAAGCCGCATCAGAGTAGATCAGTGTTGATACCTGCAGGATGAGTCTGTTACAATATCTATTTAATATACTCGATATTATTCATGTACTATGATCTTCTGCTATTTTATCTCAGTGGATATAGTACATATATATATGTATATAATAATTGTGTTGATGTAATTTTGTAAATATTTTTAATATTGTAATTGAACTATATATCTATTTGTTGATCAATAAAGTTTTATTTCGTCATAAAAAATAAAATATATTCGATGTTATAAATGGAAATGGATATGTAAAAGATGTATAATATATTAAACTACTAATAATCGATTAGTTTTAAGTTGAAAATTCATAATTTTTAAAAGTTGAAACTGCAAATATTGTTTATAAATATTTCAGAATAACAATTTTGTTATCTATAGAAGGTTATTGCAAACAAATTCATTCATTTTGGATGGATTTATAGCAATGGTCCATCGTAGAAGAAAATTGACAAAAGAAAATTTGTCTAAAATGTTTATTAAATTCCGGAAAAAAAATCTGGTTTCGACATACATATTGGGAAATAAATGACGTCGGCATTTTGTGATGTAAATGCGTGCAGGAATTTTATATAATTGTTTTTCCAATTTGAGGGAAAAATATAAATAAACACAGGTTTTTTTTCATCACCAGTTATATAATAACTAACTGCAGTTGTAGGCAGTCCATAATTGTTAATCTAAAGTTCTAAAATAATTCGTGTTTAACGTCTTTGATCGGTGGGTTAAGTCTAGGCCCAGTACAGGCCAACTTTATACGGGACCACAATGTCCGGGTCCAGCCCAAAAGTAGAACAAAGTAAAAAACGAAAAAGAAAAGCAAAAGGTACCATTATGTTCAGTTTTGGAGTTCTGAATTTTTGCTTATTGGTATAGTTTGATGCATTACCTTCGTGACTTCACCTCTATTTGCAGAACGAGTTGAGATAATCCCATTACGTTAATTATCTTATTAATTTTGCAATTATTTGCAAGTTTATGCTTGACGCAATACATTGTAGATTTTATGGTAACAAATACAAATCACAATAAATATATTCTAAGCTTTCTATGATATTATAACTCTATACAGTTTACATCTTTATATGATCGTTTTTCAGTTCTTGTCCCATGCTGTTTTCAGCTGGATTAAAAAAAAGATGCATTGTTATAATGGACAGTGATGAAAATTTTGTTCACCCTTAGGTATATATATGTTGGGGTAAATACAAAAGCTTTACCAGAAGAAATAATGATTATGATGGCGAGACGCATGCCTTTCATTGTTATTATCACTCTTTACGATTACATGGTGCACGTTCGAGGATTTTTTTAGTTATATGGTTTTTTTTTTTGTCAAGCTTTTTAGTTATATGGTAAATACACATGTTCGTGTATTATTTTTTTTTTTTTTTGATTAACTTGGGGGTATCCTGAGCTTATGGAAGGGCTCAGACTAATCCCCAAGGGGACGTGCAGCCCATGGATAGACCCTCTCTCCGGGTATTCAAATGGGCCCCTAAAGCAAAGCTCATATCCATGTGGGTGTCCTTAAACAAATGTGACTTAGTTTCGCATAGAAGGAGGATCGAACCCGGAACGTGTTAGCGTCCAAGACTCGTCTCCAACCACTTGACCACAAGAGCTTGGACAATATTGGTTTAGATCTTTTGATCTAATGGAAGGAGGAGGATCGCATGGAATATCTTTTGATCTTGGTTAATATTTTTTTTAAGAACTCATTGTAAATCTCAAGTTTATAGAGAAATGCTCACATGGTCGTGGTCTAGTAGTAAGAGTAGACTTGAAAAGTTGTTGACAACATTCCACCCCGGTTCGAATTTTTTTAGATACAAAAATATGATTACGTGGAAAATTTGAATTTAAATTCAATAATCGATAATTTAATTATCACTAAAAATAGTCGGAAAGTATCTCAAACCCAAGTAAAATAGTGTGATAAGCAGTCCACTCTATAACATTCCGGTGCGTAACTGACCGAATAACCGATAGAGTTTATCCAAAAAAAAGTTTATAAAGAAACTCATACTGATCAATAAAGAAGTGGAGCCTATATATAGACTTTCTCTATAAGTATTCTAATGGATTGGAAAAAAGAAATCAATATCCATGTAAACGTATAACGTATGAGAAAATGTGTTTTAATATCGCATAATACAATAAGTAAATCGAATTTGAAATATATTTAAGCATAAGGTCTTGGACATTAATAGTTGAGTTGACAATATGATGATAATGTTTACATATATACCAAAATAGCTGGACAATAATGTAGACAGTTTATAATTATATATCAAATCTTCTAAATTATTTTGATATGACAAAACTATATTGTATCACTAGAGTGTAACTAACATGGAAGAAAGTTATATTCCGTAACTATGTACTATGTGCATATATATACATGAATAGAGTATGGTTGATGGGGTCCATGAGAGAATGGAAGCAATGAGTTTAGTTAAAAAGCTAAGTTTTGATAAGCTTTGTCACGTGCTAATGCCTAATAGAAGAATCTGCAAAAGTGTCATTTAATTGGGATTCATAATTTATACCTAATCCACTGTTTCTTTTCTCGTCACTAATTAATACTACTATAACAGCCATGTTAGGGCATCTCCAACCCACCTCTATATTTGCCTCTAAACTCTATTTTAGAGGCAAATCTACTACAACCCACCTCTATTTTCAACTCTAAAATAGAGATCTCTATTTTTTCCTCTATATATAGAGGAACTCTATTTCTTCCTCTATAAATAGAGGTGAACTTTTAGTTTACAAATCAGTCCATTAACTTTTAAATACTTTTATTTATGACCAAAATAATTAAATATTAATATTTTAATGACTAGCAATATAAAATTAATAAATTATAAATTATTATATTTTAATAACTAATATATAATTTAAATAATATTATAATTTTATAACTGTAAAAATAAAATAAATGGGCTAAATTGTAACTTTTATAAATTAAAAGTATTATTAGTAAAATAAAAAAGAATATTAGAGAGAATATTCCTTTTTAGAGGAAAATATAGAGGAATACATTGGAGCAAAACCTACCTCTATTATAGAGTTCCTCTATTTTAGAGGTAAAAATAGAGGAATACATTGGAGATGGTCTTAGTTGAATAAACTAATCAATTATCGTGGTAGTATAAAATTACCACGCTTAGCCTCGTGAAATGCAATCTCTATTTTTCTTGACAAAAAAAAAAAAATTCCAAAACTGAAGTATTGAAAATTAATCCAAACCAAAAAAGTTCTCAAACTTAATCCAAATATTCGAATGGATCTTAAACTTATATATAAAATTGAAATCAAATCTGAATTGAATAAGTATATGAATTACTTGAAAATAAAATTATATATTTAAAATATTGATTATATCTAAACTTAATATAACACATTAATCTAAAACTACAATTATAAATCCATGTATATTAATTACTTTACATCAAAATAACTGATATTCAAAATAAAGAAATATATGAAAATTCTTTATATTTTTAAAAGCTAAACAAACTTTTGTCTAAATTTAATCAATTTTTTTTAATGATTTTCGGATATTTAGATCCAAACCAAAATAAATTTAAACCAAAAATTTTAAAATATCCGAATGAATTTTATATTTTCTAAATTTTTAAAAATATTAACTTAACTTGAATGTCCAAGCCTTTCCATATCTAAAATTTTCTCATTGTTCAAATGATAATTGTTAATCACTTAAAACATTTCCTTTTTCCTTGGTGTGACATTACCACTTTTAATAAGTTTTCTTTTTAATCTCAGGACCCAACATGTTCCATTTTCTGTCCTTTTTTCCTTCATGATTTGATTTATGAGTTTATTAGCAAAGATTTAGAAAAAAAAACTCCAAGTCATTAATCATATATATAACTCACTGAGTTGTTTCTCCTGCTTTTTATTTCTGGTCAGAAAAGAGTTGTTTGATGTTTCTTTCTTTGTTACAGTTACAAATTAAGAAAATATATATTTGTTTTTATTCAGAAACATTTAGATTTGAATGAATGAATATCCAAGACATTGTCAATGGGAAAGACATTATCAATCTTTGCCCTTAATTTCACATCTTCTTAATTACTTCCTTTTATGTGGATCACTTGACTGGACAGCAGAAAAAGGACAAATAAAAATCAAATGTTAAAAAGATAATACAAGTGAGATGTCACCATCTTTCAAGTTTTTTTACTCTATTAGTTTTTTCTTTTAACATCATAATTAACAAGCACGTTATCTTTGCTTTCTATAAAAGGTATCAGAATTTTAACTCTGCAAAAACAATTGTGTTTAAGTACAGCCTGCATAATTGGTTTAATATAGTCCCTAATCAATTCTCTAATCAATTGGTTATTTATAATTAAACTAATCAATGAATGTGAGACTGACTTGATATGAGGTATATATTAAGATTTGGAAATGTAACTAGAAGTTGTTGTTTTTTTCTGAGTGACAGCTTTGAACTAATACTATTATTAGAATACTAGTGACCAATAATTTGACATTTAAATATGAATTGCTAGGAGAAATTATCACTCCCAAATGGAAACTCAAAACAAAAAAGCTGGAAACCAACAAAACACTCCACTATTTTTATTGTTAGAAACACGTTAAAATCTTACAAAACCCACTCGAATTACATTGTCACACATATACAAATATCTACTATCCACTTCTGGTTTCTGAAGCACTACTCAAAACGACAAAATGATATATGAAAGATCCTAATAATTAATTATATATCATTATGAATCCAAATGATAATCACATATTTATACGCAATTTTAAAATATAACAAAATTAAAGTGTGATGCGGTTAAAATAAAATATAATAGAAAATAATAATTTATAAAATAATTACAATTTTTACGATTTTTCATTTGTTTTAAAAAAAAAAATATTTTAGAAAATTTTAATTACAAAATTATGTGATTAATAATTTTAAAAATGATTTCTAAAAATGCATTTCAAAAGGCTAATTTTTGCTCACCATTCATTCTAAATAATACTAGAAAATTGATTCTATTTATTCTTCCATTTAGGACCATTTCTATTTTATTGTTTTTTATATAATTCGAGTGATATAAAATAGTATATTTTCTTTAAAATGAAATAAGTGAAAAGATTGAGAGAAAATGAAAGCACCTAACCACTAAATACCAAAATTTAATTAAGAAACAGAGAAAAAAATAAGAGATAAAGTCGCTCTCTTTCTGGTTGTCTTCATCTCCACAATTTCCCAACCAGCTCAAGAGCTCTGTCACTCAGATCTCACATCTTCATTCACCTAAAAAATATCATTTCATTTTTTTATTCATTATTAAAACTTTGTTTAAAATGAAATTAAATAGCAGAAATTGCCGCGATTAAACGTTGATCTCTCGTCGTTCTTCATCGCTCTGTTCAAGATTATCTGACCAAAGAAATGATTTATACACACATATATGGATTAAATATATCAAAAATGGTGGATCTTTGGGAAACATAAGCTTCAATTAAAACACATGACAGCCTTTTTAAGCTTCTGTGTTGCTTTATCTTCAAGTTTTCCCGCTCTGTGTTCATAAATCAAGAGGTACAGTAGTACTTAATTAATGTCAGAAAAGTTTAAATCTTTTGTTTTTTTCCCGTTTTCTTAATCTTCCACATTAACACTATCTTTCTTTTTACTTCTGTTTTGTTTATCTTGATGGGTCTCTCTCTCTCTTGGGTTTATATCAGTTAGAGTGAAGAGAAAGTAAAACTTGAAGAAAGAGAGAGAGAGAGAGAGAGAGAAGCCATGAACACTAGTGTTCGAGCTGCTCTTTCCTCCATGAAAGCTCCTTCAAAGCATGACACCAATCAAGTAACTTTCTCTCTCTCTACCACTTTCCACTTTTGATTGCTTTCTTGGTGGGTTATGCTTAGCTTCTGAAAAAGTTTCCTCCTTTATCTTAACATTCATACCAAAAATAAAAAAGTTTCTTCCTTTAGATGAATTCTATCTGATTAAAATTCCTCTTGGCTGTTATTAGATTTTCGGATATCTTCTTTAGATTCTTAGCTTCAACATTGGACTATTTCAAAACCGAATCTTTGCTTTCTAATAAAGAGTTATTCTTAGTGAAATTACTGGTCACAGTGAAAGTGATCGATACTCAATTGTTATCTACAAGTGCGTGTGTTGTTTTCCACTATCAAAGGCTGAGAACAATAGTTTCTTTATGAGTAATAATGTTTCGTGGTATTCTGAAATCTGCAAAGGAGGAGAAGAAGAAGATGGAGTCTCAAGTCAATGGGGCTGCACCAGGGAAGTCTCTGGTTAATAGGCGCCGAGCTAACAGAGAAAAGAAAATGGATTTGTTACAAGATGTATGATGACAAGTTCTTGACTGATTAGTTTAATGGTTTGGTAATGGATTGAGTCTGAAAATTGTTTGTTGTGATTAGGTTGATAAGCTAAAGAAGAAGCTGAGACAAGAGGAGAATGTTCATAGAGCATTGGAGAGAGCTTTCACTAGACCTTTAGGAGCTCTACCTCGTCTTCCATCTTATCTCCCTCGTCATGTAAGTATTAGGACATAATGTCCCACATCGGAAGTTGGAAAGGATTTACATAATATATAAGGGATATGGGCCAATCCAAACACTGGATTTTCAGGTTCGATATTATATTACCGAACTTCTAGTTCTTTGTGTTTGATTTTTGTTTTGTTTTCATTTTTATAAGACATTGGAGCTTCTTGCTGAAGTAGCTGTTCTTGAAGAGGAAGTAGTTCGGTTAGAAGAACAAGTTGTAAGCTTTAGACAAGGTCTATACCAAGAAGCTGTTTACATTTCTTCCAAGAGGAACTTAGAGAGTCCTAACAACAATGGTTTGAACGAGAATTCTCCCATTAGAAGCAGTAAACACCAGAGATCGAAATCTATGTCGCAACACGAGTTCAATTCTATGATCACTCCCTCTAAAAAGCATCAACAGTCTCTTAGTCTTAGCAGAAGCATCTCAACTAGGAAACTCTTCCCTTCTGATCAAACAAGTGGTCATAGAGTGATAAATGGCAAACAAGCGTCACCTAAAACGAATCTGAGCAGTGTTAGTAAGCCAGTAGACAAGAAGGATAGAGAATCACCTGAGAAGAGGCTTGGAAGATTCTTGACATCTGTGAAGAAGAAGAAGCCTTTGATTAAGCCGGAGTCAGCAGTGGATAAATGCTCAGAATCTGTTTCTCAGCTAGATGATAGATTAGAAGATCAAGACAAAGCACAAGAGAGTGTCTCGGGATCATCTTCGGAAGACAAATCGGTTCAAAGTGGTAATGCAGCAAACAGAGTTTCAGAGGATTTACTTAAATGTCTTGTGAGCATTATCTTGAGGATTAGCTCGTCGAAGGAGACTGTCTTGGATCCATATAGCAACTGTTCAGAATGGAGAACAAGAGAACTGGGTGTGTACAAGAATCTTTGCTCGGTTGATGCATCTTCTATTGATCTTGGAAGAAGAATCCATGCTTCATTTCTGATCAATCGTCTCAAGTAAGTTTCTCATTTAAACATATGATTGATATACTCTAAACTCATGTTTTGTATTAATGTCCTATTTCCAGGTTCTTGCTTAATAAGCTTTCCATTGTCAATCTAGACGGTCTAAGCCACCAGCAGAAGCTTGCATTCTGGATAAACACTTATAATTCCTGCGTGATGAATGTGAGATTTCTTTGTCTAGATTGATAGAGATAGAGAGAGAGAGAGAGATGTCTGTAAAAATGTTACAATACTTGTTTCCAATTTATCTTCATAGGCATTCTTGGAGCATGGCATACCCGGGACTCCTGAAATGGTTGTAGCCCTGATGCAGAAGGTTTGTATTCTTGACATTATTGCGGTTTAATGTGTTTACCGGTTTATTATACTCATCTATCTCTTTGTTGTGTCAGGCAACAATAATTGTAGGAGGACACTCTCTAAATGCTATCACAATTGAACACTTCATCTTGAGACTTCCATACCACTTGAAGTTTGTGAGTTCCTTTTATCTTCTTCTCTTTGAAATGTGTATGTTGAATCAAAGTTTGATTCTTTTTATGATTCTTATATTGGAAAAGACTTGTCCCAAAACTGCAACACATGAAGAGATGAGAGCTCATAGTACATTTGGATTGGAATGGTCAGAACCTTTGGTCACTTTTGCTCTGGCCTGTGGAAGCTGGTCCTCTCCTGCTGTAAGTTGTGCTTAAATAAAGATGAAAACTTTCACTCCATCCGTTTCATATGAAGTGTCGTTTTAGAGTTTAAATTTTGTTTCATTATAAATGTTCGTTTTATATTTTCAATGCAATTTGTAACTAAGTTTTCTAGTTTTATTCCTATTCCTTTAGCTTAATAGTAAATGTGAACACATTATATATGTAGTTAACGAAGAGTAAAACCAAAAATTTAGTTGTTTTTTTAATATGTGTGAAAACATTAAACGACACTTAAAATGAAACAAGGGAGTAGTAATTGTCAGACATGGGATTGCATCAACCTTTTTTGTTTATATATTCAGGTAAGGGTTTACACAGCAGCTAATGTAGAGGAAGAGCTTGAAGCAGCAAAGAGAGATTATCTTCAAGCATCTGTTGGGATCTCAAAGAAGAACAACAAACTAATGCTTCCAAAGGTATTAGATTGGTATTTGCTCGATTTCGCAAAGGATTTGGAGTCGTTGCTTGATTGGGTTTGTCTTCAGTTGCCTGATAAAGTCAGAGAAGAAGCTCTTAAGTGTATGGAGAGAAAGAACAAAGAATCACTCATGGAGTTGGTTCAAGTAGTACCATATGACTTCAGTTTCAGGTTGCTTTTGCATCAAAAGGTTTGATGATTTGTGATGAAAATAATGTTGAAACATTGTATAGATTATGGTTTGGGGAGTGTAAAGTAGAGCATAAGTTACAGTTTGTTATTGGTTTGTTTGGTTGGCTGAGAGTATATATAGATATATTTGTCTTCTTTACTATAAAGTGATAGCAATTTATTCAATCTGTAGTGCTACATATATTTGTTCACCAATATTTTGTTTTTGTTTTTTAGAGTAAACTTTTGTCTTATTTGTGTTTTTCTTGTGGCAGCATTTTTTGTTGTCGGCATTCTTGTCTCATACCATATTTTGGTATAATCTTTTATTGTTTTCCTTTGATATCTTTCATGTGTGTGAAAAATATTAATTGATAACCAAACATAGGACTATAAGAGTAACAAACCGGAGTACTTAAAATTTAAGAAGACAACAAAAAGTATATAATCAGTTTTCCTTTGTTTTTGTTTCTTTTGTCAACAAAAATGTTGTACTTAGTGAAGGTTGTTATATAATTAATTACTGTCACATAAGACCTTCCCACTTATTTATATGTTTATTTTTTGTTGGGATTAGTAGTGGTTGATTATAGTAACCCTGCGTGAATAGTTTATTTGCATGGACAACAAAAAAATAACACACCAAAAAAAGCGCTAGAAGGAGGGGTCGAACCTCCGACCTTGTGGTTAACAGCCACACGCTCTAACCAACTGAGCTATTCCAGCTTTTGATGTTATGAATAGATAAATAAATCTAATAATAGGTTTGAATTGGTTAATAAATGGGCTTCCTGAAAAAGGCCGTTACAAGAGCCCAAAAAAACCCATCATAAAGAAGACAAAACAAGAACTCTCTGGTGACAGGAGAGGAACATCATCTGTGGTGGCGTTTGGCAGAGCTGTTAAACCCTAGTTTGTGTCTGGCGGAGAAGGCAACCCTAGGAAGCACAGTTGAAGGAAGATATTCAGATTTCTCCATGTCGGATATCAAAGACCACAATTCCGATTCCGACTCTGACGGTGCACCTGAGGAGTTCACTCAGGAGCAGGTATGAATCCCTTTAATTGGAATTAAGCTGAAACAATATAATTGTAGTTGCATTTGCTTAGCGTTTAAAGGGTGTTGGTTTTGAGTTGTTTTAGGCTAAGCTGGAAGATGCAGCTTTGAGGAAGGTACAGAGAGAGAATAAAGCTAGGTTTGTGTTCTCGCCACATTACTTCTCTTTCTCTAGCTCGTTATCTTTAATAGTAGTCTTTTGAAAACTTATTAATATGTGTGTAAATTGCTTCCAAGTTAGATCATTAGTGATTCGTTTTTACTGTTGATCACTATCCAACCGAGTTCTTATGAAGCTTGTGGAGGATTAGGAGTTTATGGAGGGAGATATAAGTATATAGTTGTTCTTCCTTTGATGGTTTAGTTCATTGATCTTAGCAAAACTATGCAAGAGTTTTTAGCCATATGTTATCAATCCTTCCGTAGATATCTAGAAATCAGTGGTTTTTTGTCGATGGTTTTATATGCTTTGACTCTAAATTAGTTCCTTAATCTGCAAAGCTATATATCTATTCAAGAATCCATTGCGTGTATGTCATGTTCTTTGTTCTTAAGGTCTCTGTTTGTTTCTCTTTGTGATCTCTGAGCTTCACTTAGATGGCTGAGTTAGAAATGTTTGGATTTTCTAAATGAGATTACTTTTGCTTCTGTAGGGTTGCCCGCGAAAAGAAAGAGAGTCGCAGGCTTTTGGCAGAGAAAATCACGCCAAGAAAATCACAAAAGATTGAAACTTTCGAAGATGTAGAAGAAGAAGAAGAGCCTGAGGAAGACCCTGAAACTCTTGCAAAGAAGGGGTTCCTTTCCAAAAACATCATAGACTTTCTTGCAGAGCGGGAGAAGTAATTAACTAGTCTTATCCCTTTTTCATTATGCATAAAACATTTTCAATTAGAAAAACAATGTCTTAAAGATTGGCAATTTCTCTCATTTACAGACAGAAAAACGAGTCGGATTCTGAAGAAGAGGAGGCCAACGATAAACACCCGAGAAAGAGAAAGCAAAAGAGCTCAAGGTAATGATCATCTTTTAGTCTTACACACTCTAAAGTCACTCTTTGATTTGATCTGATTCTCTCTCGTGTGTGCAGTATTGAGACGGTTCTTTACAAGGAGATTCCACCACCGGAATGTTTGAAAACCGGATTAGATTTCTTGAAGAAGCGGAAAGCACAAGTCCCTAGATCGTCTTCAATCCTCAAGAACTCCAGCCAAGCTCTCCGACTTGTCACCGGTGCTGCTTCAGCCAAGAAGCAGCGACAGAAGAAATGAAAACTCTTAAAACGATTCAAAAATCCTTGTAGGCTTTCATTGCCATTACATTTTTGTTTTGGTTAACATTAATCATCTTCATTTGCTACTTCTACCACATGTATTGGATCTTTACTATATTATAATCTTGCTCAATCACACTTACTATAAAATTCTTAGTCTCCAACCAAGCGATCTTGGTAACCAAACAACATAGAAACTGAATGTATATAATCTGTCAGAAACTTTGTTCTCACCCCCAAAAAAAAGACGCAAACAAAAGCAGAATCTTTAGATCAACAGATTCTGCTTTCAGATTACAAGCCATATCAAATCAGTATAATGGTTCAAGCGGTTGATCAACAGATT
This sequence comes from Orychophragmus violaceus, assembly GCA_030180135.1. Taxonomy (NCBI): domain Eukaryota; kingdom Viridiplantae; phylum Streptophyta; class Magnoliopsida; order Brassicales; family Brassicaceae; genus Orychophragmus; species Orychophragmus violaceus. The sequence continues at coordinate 2,446,434 of CM058239.1, forward strand.
CTGCTTTCAGATTACAAGCCATATCAAATCAGTATAATGGTTCAAGCGGTTGATGATGCATTCATCAGCTATGTCAGCTTCTCTGAGTCACCTTCTAAAACTTCTGGCTTTGTGCAACTCTACTACAAACTCAAGTCTCTGAACCCTCTGCTTCTTCTTCTTCTTCAACAGTAGGAAGCGAACCTTCTCTACTGAAACCTGGATTCAAGAACTTGGCAACAAAACCCCAAAGCTTATAAACATCCTCAAAGTTTGTCAAGAAGCTAAGAGAAGCTGTCACAACCTCAAATCTCATAAACCCATTTCCCCCAACTTCATTCTGCAAATCTTCCTTACTCCGAGCTCTATAGCTTCTTGGTTTATCATCCACTATCCGTATGTGACTCAATATACCAATCCCAAGAGATATACCTTCTCTTTCACCAAGTCTCTGAACAATCTCCGGACTAACAAAACCTTTGCTTTTATCTCTAACATTAAACGCAACCGCTGCTCCTCTTTCGTATTTGATCTTTGGTCCATAAATCTGCACAAGATTCATGTTTCTTCCTCCTGATTCAGTCACTTGTAGTTGTAGTAAGGATATCACAAGCCAGTTAATCAGAAACCTGAGCCTTGTCGTGGTTTTATTAAGACCAAGCATGTTCACATGATCGATATGTCTGCAAACAATCTCGGTTTCGTTTTCTCTCCTATCCCATTCATCATCTGCACCTTCATCATCAGTCGTGTTGTTGTACTCTTCATCATAAACGCTTGCTAGAGAAGCTTCACCTGGCTCTACTATACTATGATGAATACGGTCCATGTTGAATGAAACTCGTCTTCCTTTGCTTGTATGTTCATCCTCTACACTCAATAGCCTGCTTCTACCACCATCTCTCCCTCCTAATAACCTGAATTCTTTCTCTGTTTCTCGTCTAATCGCACTCTCTTTGATTTCTGATGAGCCATTTGCCAAGCTATGACTGTAGTTTTCTTCCTGTATCTCTTGATTATTACCAGAACTCCTGTTTGTCCCGTGGTCTGTAACTGACATAACAGCAGCATCGAACGAGAGGATGTCTTTACCATCATACATAGGACTACTGTAACTCTTTGGTACTGGTTTAGGCGAGTGGCGTTGTTTGTGGTTTCTCTTAAACCAAATCGGTGGCAAAGGAGATGCAATCTTGTTATGATGATCAGAACCAAGAGGGCTTTGACCAAGATCAATCCAAAACGAATTGTCAGATGATTCATCTTCACTAAAAACAGGGCTTTTCATCAATTCTCCAACCGAAACACTCTCGGTTTCTTCGAAAATTGTGGTGCTAGTAGTTCCATCTCTATCAGAAGAGATGTTATCTTCTAAGAGGTCTGTTTCAAACACATCTCTCACTTGTGCTGAAGTGTATGCACCAGAGAAAGCCGGCATCTGAGTTCCCGGACGATGAGCTTCTTTAGCTTCATCTTGAAAACCAACCAATCCATCAAGACCATCTACTGAATCACTGAGATATAACGGATACTCAGGCGTGATCTTCACTATTCCTGATCCAGTTTTCCCGGATTGACTCTGAAGACATCCCATCACTGATTTCTTAATCAACAAACAACCAAACCCTGTTGGATCATGTCCAAACACTCGATAGAACGAAGTAATGATAAACTCTGGTCGGAACAAGGACAAACCAAGTGAATCCATATCTTTAGGACCTAAAGAGCCAGCATCAAGCAATACATGCCAATGATTCTGCTGAGCTAAAGCCATCCACTGGTAAGAATACTTAGCACCAGTAACTCTAGACTGAGCAGGAAACACAAACAAGCCAACCGCAGAGTCTTTCTTCTTCCTCTTCTTATAAGACAGTCTCTTCTTAAATCAGTTGAACAAAGCTTCAAAGTTGGCCATTTGAACCAAGCGTTATAAGCCTTTGCACCTTTCTCCCTGGCCGTCTGGGCCATCCAGTTAACAGACTGACTCTCATGGTCGAACATTGTCAAGAGCCGTTTATTCGTTTGGAAAGGATAAGACTCCGCTAGCAACCTGAAAGCTGAGCCTCTACTCACAGTGAAAACAAGACCATACTCATTCTCAGGGATGTTCAAATAATCCATAATCCTAGTTTTGATATCATGTTCCACAGTTCCACTCTCAGCTCCACCGTAAAGAGCATGGTTACTCAAATTAGCAGTGATCTCAGAGAGGCTAAAAGTACAAGAATCCCAATAGTGCAAAGTCTGAACATAAGAGAAGAGACCAAACCCACAGTAATCAAGACATACCTTTGAACCAGATAAGTGACTATACTCATCAGATCTTAACTGATCAATCTTCTCAGAAGCTTTGTACTTTGGATACATGGTAAGGAACTTGTTGAGAGCTTCAATAAGCTCAGGGATAGAGTCTTCTGATTCAATGATGTGTTCTGCTGCTAAAGCGGTGGCGCGTAGGAATTCACGCTGCGCGTGGAGTCTAGCTAAGGATCTGGACCGGCCCAAGGAACCGTCTTGATTCTCTTGGTCGATGTCTTGGGATTTGAAGAGTGACCCTTTCTCAGAAGCTTCTTCTAGAGCTTCTCTTAGCTTGTCTTCGTATAATTTCCGAAGCAATAAAGCTTTTTTCTTTGCATTGATTGAAGAATCTGACCCATCTCTTCTTCTTCCCCTGTTCTTACTCTTGTCTAAGATGAGAGTAGCACAGTGGTGAATTTGCTTCCACAGTGAGAAATGCATTGAAAAAATGGATTTTTATCAAATTTCTTGAGGAGATTTTCAAGTTTGGAGATGATTAAACAAAAGGGTAAGTAAAAAAAGGGTTTTTTGATTGATTCTAGATCAAGAGAGACTGTAAAAATGGAAACTTTTTTTTGAGAGCTCAGAAGTTTTTGAAAAGGATTAGCGGTTAAACAAAAGAGTGAGGAGACGAAATTGACGGAAGAAGAAGAAGAAAGTGAAAGAGAAGGAACAAAAGTACGAGAAAGAAAACCAACCCACAATGAAGAAGGAATCCAAGAAAGAGAGAAGAGTCAAAAGGCTCAAACCCTAAGGACCAGTCTCTCTCAGGAGAGAAAGAAGATAAAATAAATTAAGAAAAGAAAAGAAAAAACAGATCCCAAAATTTTGCTAGAAACTTGTGAGAGAAAACATTCAACAATGAGCTTAAAGAAGCTCACTTTGATTAGAAAAGCAAAGGTGACCCCTTTCACCACCAATCTCTAATTTCATTTAGTGTTAAAGAAAAGGCATTGACTTTGCAGGTGGTGGTTCCATGAGCTAAGACAATCATTTATGGTGGAATTAATTATTCAATTCCTTTATAATCATTTTCTTATTAATGGAAAAGATATAAGGCCAAGGTTTTAAGTCAAATAACACCAAAGAAAGACTTAGGAAATAAGTCAAATAACAGAGAAAGGACTATTTAGTGGGAATATTAGTATTAGCATATTCTATTTGACATTTATTTATATTAGATTTACCAATTATTTTGACTCTCGTGTTTCACTTTATGAATATAATCCATCAGATGACAAAAAAAAAAAAGGAAAAGATATAAGGCCAAGGTTTTAAGTCAAATAACACCAAAGAAAGACTTAGGAAATAGTCAAATAACAGAGAAAGGACTATTTAGTGGGAATATTAGTATTAGCATATTCTATTTGACAATTATTTATATTAGATTTACCAATTATTTTGATATATTATTCTAATCTGAAAACAAGACAAAAATGACTCAGAAACACACAATTTTTGTCTTCTTTATCGTCCCCCCAAAGATATGCATTAACTAGTCAACTCTATTGCGGAATTATCAAGGAACTATTTAGCCTATCTGAAAATATGATGGTAGGCCAAAAAATGATAACAAAACAAGCTAAAATATAGGTTAGCTGCTTGGTGCTTGCAAGAAAAAACGATAGTTCAAAACTTTTACTAATATACAAAGTACAAACACATATATTCATAATAAGTTATAGCTTTTGTTTTATGATTACTATATGAATGTATAATTTGTAAATGGACCCTACTAATATTATAGTATATGTTTGGTTAAAAACCGACGAAATTTATATATGCCTATTAATAAAATGTAAGGTTGGAGTGTGGGGATGCTTCTGCCTACTTTGGACTCCATACATTTTTGTCTTTTGCTTTCATAAATAACATTAAAATATAATTTATTGTGGTAACATTTGCCTTTATTTGCTAACAATCCTAATAAGATACAAGGAATTCCAAGTATAAACCTTTCATCCTAATCCCAATAAGATATAGAATCTCAAATAGAACCATAAAAACAGATTGGTAGTTGGTACACACCATCAAACTCATTTATCAACCACAAGGCTACAACATTTGTATCAATCCGCTTTGGTTTAGTTGATAAATAAAAGTTTAGTAGGTTTCCGCCAACTTATAGTCGATTCGGATTGATTACCGAAACTTTAACATAGATTCTCCGATCTAAAGATTAATTTTGGTTAAATCGACTAATCATTAAAAAAAATTACCAAAAAAGGCCACAACATTTGTGGAGCTGCATTATATTGAACATTTGATAGATGTTTTTTGTTTTTCATGTCAAAGGTATATGTATTAATTGTGTTCTATCACGAATCTTTTGTGTATGCACTAGTATTCATCGATAGAGTCAAGATAATAAATACTCACTTCCAAAAGAAAGGACAAACACACTATCTATAATTGTTTTTTATGCATTAAACACAATGTGATGTTCATTAAACAAAAATGCCTTCTGTCTCTTACTATCTCTTCTAGAAAATTAAAATTCTATAGTTAAAAACATATTTTTAGTTTAGTTATTTGCTTGGTTTCAAAAACACACACCATGCATTCACAAAATAGTGGAGTATTTAGCTTGCCAATACCATTTCAACGGTTCGGATCCGGTTAATGGAGATTGTTCTGTTCCGGTTAAGAGAGATTGTCTTGAAAGCTTGCTACCACTAACCAGCAGAAACAAAATACGATTAAAATTGACATGCAATGATGTTCTTACATGATCCATATCCTAAAAATTCAAGAAACAAAAGCAGAAGAAAACTTTAACAGTGAGAGCTGAAAGAGTTTCCGGTTCATGCTTGACTCTTACGACGCTGCCTCAGTCTTCCACCAATACTATTTGGGTTTGGCTCAACAGACATTTTCCTCTTGCCTCCAGAATGAGCCTCAACATCAACGATCACAGGAGTTGCTGGATCCATCTCCTTCACATCTAATGGCTTGACATCACCTCCAACATGAACATCAATCACTAAAGTTGCTGGATCCATCTCCTTCACATCTAACGGCTTGACATCACCACCATCAATCACTGAAGTTTGATTGTCCACAGAAGACAAGAAACTCAATGTCTTTCTAGCTGAATCCAGATTCTCCTGAAGACTGAGATCATCTTCTTCTGCCTTGGCTTCTTTGAAAGATAGCGATCTCTTTGCAGAAGCTTGAGATGGAGCGTCATCAGTTTCATCATTATCCTCACTTGTTTCTGACTGCTTGTTGGTTTGAATCAGATAATGTGCAACAGATTTGTACCCTAGCTGACTTACCTGATAAAGAAACATCAAAGGGTAATAAAGCCTCTAACTTTTGTAACTATCCAAGAAATCAAAACCGTTAACACAGAAATAATAATCAAAGTTACTACCTTCCTGTAAGCAGTGCCGGTCGGCAACCACCCTTTGTGTTTACGACATAAACTGCAGTTGCAGATCCCACGACAGCCAGGACACTTCCAGTCCGGATTCTCCAGAGCTTCAAGCACATGTTCTCCATATCTGTTCAATCACCACAACACAATCTCACAACAAGATCCTGACTCGCTTATTGATTCTTACGAAAACAAATACTCAAACACATAATCTACCTCATGTATAAACAATCTCCACAGAATTGACCTGTGACAGATGGGTGACACTGACTGCATTGTGTACGATAACCAAGAGTCTTCTGCCTGTAAAAGAACCATTAAGCAAACTTGTCTAGGACCATAAACCTAATCAAAGCTACAGTTTTTAACTAACCTGCACTGATGACAAGTCTTTCCTCTAACAGGATCATAAATCCGTTTCCCATCTTTATCATACCCATCAACAAAAAGCTCCCAGATCCTCTCTGTATTACCCAGAAGTTTCTCATGTTCATCAGTGTAAATCTCAGGCCTTTCACCATCTCCAAGCCACAAAATCTCTTCTTTAGATGCTTTACCCTTCTTCTCTTCTCCCTCGAAGTAGGTAACTGGCGTTACGTCCTTCAATCTAGCAAAAAAGGAAATTAAAAACCCTAACTTTATGTAAAGATCCCTAATTTTTGAAGAACCTAGATTACCTTGAAGATCGTCTGGTGGAGACGGAAAGCTGAGGAGGAGTGTTTAGAGCCGCCATAGATCTACGATCCGGATTCGAATTAGCTTTAGTGTACTGCCTTTTAGTGGGTCGGATCTCGGATTTGAGCTTGAGGGAAAGATCCATGATGCCGAGATTCTGCATCCTCTGGAGATTCTCTTTGATTCTGTCTTCTCTGCATTTCTCGTAGATGGAGACGTTTGGGGTTTCTCCGACGGTTGGATTAGGGTTCGTGACGGTTATCTTTGCCGGCATTGTGATTGATTAGGGCTCCTCTCTCTCTCTATCTCTGGATTTCTTTTTAGTTCTGGATAAGAATTAAGACAATGATTTAAGGTGAGATTTATAGTTCAGTGATTATTATGTCTGAAGATGAACAGAGCAACGGTCATTTTTTAATACCTTTTGAAATTCAAAAGGTCTTTAGGTAAGTGTGCTTAATTTAGTGACTGTGAAGACTAGCTGTTTGATTGGATGGAGAATTTGTAAAATAGGAAGCTGAATTTGGTAGTATTGGAATGACAACTCATGAAAATATTTTATACTAGTTTTAGGTCTCTGTAGGATAAGGATGAATTAGAACCAGATTTTATTCAAGTTCGGTTTAGTTTGATACCTAAAGAGTCTAGTTTGGTTGGGATTGGGTTAAGGTTCATGTCAAATGTAATGTATTGATTCAATCATCAATAAAAGTCTTGAATGAATCAAGTTTTCAATTATATAGTTTTGCAATTAACTTTTTATTCTAAAAAATAATTCTTTATATTTTTAAAACCAAATGAAAAATTGTAATTATCCCGCAAAAACATTTTAAGATAATAAAAATACCATCTTCTAAAAGAAATTACAAACACACTATTTACAAAAATACCATCTTGTATTATGCATTGATGCCTTATTCTCTTGTCTACTGATTAACCCATTGATTAAACAAAAATGCCTTATTCTCTTGTCTCTTCTGTAAATCAAAATTAAATACTCCCTCTGTTTCTCAATATAAGAGGTTTTGGATAAAAACACGCATATTAAGAAGTTTATTGGTTTGTACAAAGTACTTTTAAAAAGTTAATTAAAAATAAATTCAGCCAATCATAAAAGAGACTGTGTAATATATATGGTTATAAAACATTAAATACATTTAAAGTTTGCATTGAAAAGTGAAAACCTCTTATATTTTGAAACAAAAACAAATCTCTAAAACCTCCTATATTCAGAAACGGAGGGAGTAGTTTTTTTTCTTCTTCTCAAAACATATATTTTTCATTGTAGGTGCTTTTGTCTCATAGAAAATGACAGATTTGAAACCAATCAAATCTAATCTATTAAAACAGGAAGGTTTGCCATGATACATAAATGTTGTTCCCGAAATTTGCCCTTGATATTATTATGATTTATAACCTTCATTAAGGGTAAAACTGTAAAACAATATATATTAATGATTTAATTAAATTTTATTAAGAGTAATTAGGGAATATAACATTATCTCTACAATCCATGTTTCCAAACAAGACAATTATTAAACATGTAGCCAAACAACCAAATTTTAATGGGTCTCACTTTTCTAATTAATTAAAATTAAAATAAATTAATTGATAAATATAATTAATAATTTATACATCAACTATTATATATAAATTAAAATTCTCTAATTTATGATTTAATTCAAAATATATTTATAATATATTTTAATATCTTTTTCAAATATATATATATATACATATTACGATTGATGTTTTTACGATTGTATTTTTTAGCAAGTTTTTTCATCAAACTGAAAAATATTTAATTAATTAAACGGGTTGAAAAATTAATTAGCCAATCTCGATTATAAATTTTCTATAAAAAATTTCGCATATAGTAAATAATTTCAGTTGATATATTTTAAACTTAATAAAAATAATAAAATGATTTCATACTTATATTATTAAAATATTTGAAGCGTCAAATTATGCTTTATGTTTGAATGAAGTTTTTAACGGATAGTTCCATCAAATTTGCAAATTATATATACGACTACAACATGTATTTTATAAAATAATATTTTAGATAAATATAATAACAATTAAACATATACCACATAACTTTTACAATAGTTGTTTTCACATATATATATTTTTTCCAAACTATGATCTTACGATACAATACATATTAAATTATATAATGCGAAATCGTTATTTTAATCTCTTAATCCTTACGATATATCTCTTCCAAATAACACATAATTCATTTAAAAAAAAAAACTAAATTGCTAACTCACTGTTTATAATGTTGGTTAAACAATTATAATCAAAATTAGATTACATAATTAAAAATCTAAACTACTATTAACAAAATGAATAAAAAGTAAAATTTGTAAAGAAAATTAAACCCGCACTTTTTAAGTGCGGGTCAAAATCTAGTAACTAAACTAAAAAATTCTCCTCTTTGTTGTTTTCCAAACTTATATTAAGTATATATACCTAATTATTATTCTGCTGTACTAAGTCCATAAAACGAATAATTTAACTACTGTTTTTTTAAATATAGATTTAAATTTGAGCCCCATTTATGTCATTACACATACACAGTCTGCAGGTGCTCTGGAACATTATTGATTCCAGAATAAAGAAGTATAAAGAAGAAGTAATTAAGTTACATTGCACCTGCAGACTGTGTAAGTTACATATACTTTGATTTTTATAAATGTGTCCAATCCAAATATCTTGCCCATAAATTCAACAATAAACCTTCGTAACAAGAATGATTTGTGCTGAGGCTTCAAAGATGCGAGAGAGAGAGAGAGGACACCGTCGTCAAACCGTGCTACTCACCAAGCGACCTAAAATTTTTAGTTTATTTAATATTTGTTAGTTAAAACGATTTGAAAGAATCATGATTTTTATTAAATTATTAGATTCGTTTTTATATAAATATATAAAAATCATTCCTAAATATTTTTTTAAGAGTGAAAGAAAAAGAATATGATTAAATCTGTATTTAATGAAAAATACATTACTAATATGAAGTATATAAATAGAAATCAGTTTTGGATATTTTCTTAATATTTATATTCAAATTGATAAGAAATAGATTGATTTACATTAGTGAAAAACAAATTGAACATAGAAAAACCTCTAACGATCAAATGAATTCAAATGACAGGATTTTTCATGTTCGGTTAGTTTTGCAATTACGTAAATCATTCAGATTTTTTTACCAATCCGACATAAAAATTGTTTTACTTGTTTCATTTATAATTTATATTATGTATTTTTTTGTCAAATAGAAAAAACTGATTGATTTACATTAGTGAAAAACAAATTAAACATAGAAAATCTCTAACGATCAAATAAATTCATATGACAGGATTTTCATGTTCGGTTAGTTTTACAACTACATAAATCATTCAAATTTTTTTACCAATCCGACATATAAAAATTGTCTTACTTGTTTCATTTATAGTTTATATTATGTAGTTTGTCAAATTGATAAAAAATCGATTGGTTTACATTAGCGGAAAAACAAATTGAAAATATGAAATCTCTAACGATCAAATGAATTTTCAAATGACAGGATTTCATATTTGGTTAGTTTTACAACTAAGTAAATCATTCAAATTTATTTATCAATATGACAAATAAAAATTACCTTACTTTTTAATTTATAATTTATATTAATTTTTGCCAAATTGATATAAAACCGATTGATTTATATTAGTGAAAAAATGAAAATAGGAATATTATAAGGATCAAAAAATCATTTATAAAAAATAAAAAAAAATAAAAAAATGATTTTCAAATAACGAGTTTTTGTTTTATAACAACTAAATCATTTTGATCAATCGGGCATATTTAAAAAGTGCCTTACTTATTTTGTGTTATAATTACAAAATAGAAAGAAGAGAAACTTATCTTGTTTGATCGAGTTCGAGCATTTGATAATGGGATTGCCTTTCTTGGCCTTTTCGGTTAGTAGTCTGATGCCCTAGCCTGCGTAGATTATATTGCTATGGTCAGTATTAAGATACTAGAGTAACACAAATATACCCACACAAATAACTCACTTCTTCATAATCTGAATTCACAAGATACAGATTCTGCTGTTGAAGTCTCAGGCTCTCAGCTTGCATAACCTAAAACGCAAAGCTGGTTTGTCATCTTTAATGGAGAACAGAAGTTATAGAGCAGAGATATTGGCTTGATAGAGCCATTTACCTTCAATGGATAAATACTTATGTAGGATGAACAATTCTGTGGGTCACTCAGCTTCCTGGTGATTTGCCTAACGAGTGATGACTCTCCATGGCAGATGAGCTAACAAAAGCACAGTTATAAAATGAGCTAGCTTCATGTGCAAGTCATCTAAAACCGTCTAAAATGAGCTTCATGTACATAACATGATGTAGATTTTTTACCTTCATTATTTAAGGATCATTCCACGGTTCTTTATTAGAACGACCACACCCTCCAGCAAGAACATGAACCTCCGAGGAAGTCTGGCCAATTGACTAAAAGAACAGAGCACTGGATCTAGTAAGGTAATGGCTAGAAATGGTATCTGAAATTTCTCAGGTGCGGTTTGAATGGAAAGCAAACTACCTTGAACCAATGACTTCATGTAGTTTGGATAAAAAAGTTTATAGAGCTGAGATGAGGTACATGTATCTTTGCGATGGTCTTTGCATCAAGAAACTTCTGAGCATTAGGGCCAAAGCATCTTCTTGAAACCGGTTCAACGTCTGCAAAATAATATGTATGCAAAAAAGATTTAAGATGTAAACTAGGAAACTCAAGTACCTCAGTGTAGTAGCTCTTCGACATGGTAGACACAAGACTTGCAGCTGTTGGTGTAAAATTCTTCATGCTCTGTGATTAGCATGACACTGCCCAGCTAAGAATATGGAAGCAATAATTCAAGAGCAATAATAACACAATGCATAAACGGTAAAAAAAAAAACTTGGGAATAGTAATAGCATCCAACGTTCGATTTTTGTTTATTAACACCTTTTGAAATCCAAAAAGTTTTTAGGTAAATGTGCTTAATTTATTGGTAGGAAAAAAGAACTCATTATTATGATTTTTTCAATGTACAATTCATTGTAGCTACTAGTTTTAGGTCTGGACAAGCTTAGGATAAATTCGAACTAGCTTTTATTTAAGTTTGGTTCAGTTTATAAAAAAAAAATCTAGTTCTGTTAGGATTGGATTTAGGTTAGAGTAAATATAATAAACTTAGATATACATATATGATTTGTTGACAAAAAAGATATAAATATATGATTTAACTAATATTAATAGAGTATATTTACAGATGTGTTTCAAATTTTTAAAATGATTAGTAAAATACTCTAATAGAAATGTCTAGAAAAATAGAGGATTAGATTAGTTACACTACACATAAATAATTACGGTATGGCGAAATTACATTTAAATAAATTTCATAGTTATTGCGTTTAAACGCGATTCCGCTATTCCGCGAATTATTAGTTAAACTATTGTAAAAAAAACTAATTCCGCAAATAATCTACATAACTTAATTTTTTAGTGTAATAGATTTTTGATTTTTTTTTTCTTTTTTCAGCAAAAACGTAAACTTGTGGTTTGTATTTTTTCCTTTATTCCACAAATTTTAAGACTGGTAAATATTTTTTTAGTATTGGTAAATATTACTATTTTGAATGTCATTCCACCATTATACAGTTTATCAATCAAGACCAGAAATTAATAGTGCATATTTGCAAATGAGCCCTCGAATTTCTTAAAAACATGAAATATAGGTATTAAATTCTAAAATCATCTTTTCTCTCCAGTTACTCAAGTTAAAGTTTTAACGAAAGCTTTTGAATCTTTCGACTCCAAATCCTTGCCGGCAATACAAACCCTAGATTTGATTCACCGTCGGATTATCGAGCAATGTCATCGTTCAATATATTCTCTACCCCACAACAGCAGCAGACGACTCCGTCGCCTTTTCAAACTCAGCAACAGATGTTTCAGCCACAGAGTAACTCCTTCTCGCAACCGCAACAGCAGCAGCTGCAACCGCCGTCGTTTCAGCCGCAACAGTTCCAGCAACAAAATCAGCAAGTACAACAATTGTATTTGTTCACGAACGATAAAGCGCCGGCGAATTACAGTACTAAATGGGCCGATCTTCATCCCGATTCCCAGAAGCTCCTCCTTCAGATTGAGTACGATCTTCTTTCAAAATTCGATTCCTTTTTCTCTTTAGGCTTGCTCTAGGGCTTACGGTTATTGAAAGGATCGATCTTGTTGTTTGTGCAATCCTTAGAGGGAAGATATTGGAGTACAGAAGTGAAAGTCAGAGGTTAGATCAATGCAGTCGACTTTATGATTCTTCTGTATCAAGTGAAGGTTTCGAGTTTGATGCAAGCCGCATTGTTCAGGTTTGTGGATGATTCCTCTCTATTCTTGTATATAGCATAATAGGAATTGGATCCTATGGATGATCTTAGGCTTGTATAAAAGTGTCGTTTGTTACAAAAAATTTAGGAGCTTGGCGGGATTAATACAACCATGGACCGACAGAAAGCTGTTCTGCACGAGCTTATGGTGGTTGTTAAAGATATGCTGCGTAATGCAGAGATTGCGGTTGGATCTTTCATGATGATACAGCCAAGATTCCCTCATTCTAAACCAGGAGGAGGAGGAGCTATTAGTGGTGGTTCTCAGCCATCTCAGACGCAGGGAGCAAACCCGGCTCAAGCTTCTTCTGGTCAACAACAAGCAGTTACTTCGTTTTCAGATTTTTACCGTGGGATCCCAAAGAAACCCACTGTTTTTCTACAGCAAACAGTTGCAAGGTTTGAGAAATATCTAGGTGAGTGCCGCCAATGGGTTGAAGAGCTGGAGCAGTTGCTTGCCTTGGATTCTGACAAGTATAACCGACACGCTTCACTTTTAGAGTCTCTTCCCAAAGTCATGTCTAATGTGCATGACTTCTTTGTTCATGTGGCTGCTAAGGTAACTCCTTCTACTGAACTTCCAATGTAGAAACCCCCTTTTGAAGTCTTTGTAATTATGTTCAGGTAGAGAATATTCACCAATACATTGAATCGATGAGAACAGCGTATCTGGCTGACCAACGCCGGAGAGGAGAATGCAATGATCCGTTTCTTGAGGCTGATAGGAGGGAAACAGCAAAACAAGAAGCTGCTGCTAAAAGAGTCCACCCAACTCTGCATCTACCTCCTACTACTACAAGCACACAAACCTCAACCCAAGTTGCTGGCTTGATTACTAGCTCAGCCCTTCCAAATACTCCACAAACATCTGCAGCCCTTCCAACACCAAACCCTTCTTCAGGAAGTGGTTTGTTTCTTAACACACCTGCTACTGCACCTTCGTCTTCTCTCTTTGCTACACCACCTTCTGCTGCTCCTACCTCTTCTTTCTTTGCTACTCCCTCACAGACACCGGTTTTTAATTCTTCACCGGCTTCTGCATTTGGTTCCACTCCATCTTTGTTTGGCCAACCAACTCCATCAGTTGCTGCTACGCCTTCACAATTTGCAGGTACAAAGTCATTCTCTGTTTCTCAAATTCTCATACGATACAGTTTGTTTTGTAGTAGTCTCAAGCTGTGTTATCTGTTTTCCTTTAGGTACTACACCGGGTTTAGGAGCCAGCTTCGGTTCTATGACTGTAAGTCCTTTTTCGATTTTACTTCCATTAAATAAGTTTGGTTGCATCTATGTGACTCAATCTAACGACTGAATTCAATCAAAAAAATCTCTCACTGCAGAAATCTTCAAGGCCAAAATCTAGAACTACACGCCGTTAGCCACTGGATACTTCTCAAGTTCCATCTCTCAGCCTGACCATGCCATTACATTGAGATCATCGTTTCCACTTGGTGATGTTTAGTTTGGTGAAAGTCGAAAACAGATCCCCCATACTCTTATGCACCAATTTGAATTTACTGCTCGCCTGCCAGTTCTCAAAAGCACAGTCAAAGGGCACAAAGTGTATCATCTCATGGACAATGTTTTTGTTGTAGAAATGTGTTTTTTTTTTCCATCTCAGGAATCTTATTCATACAATCATCCATCCCATGAAACATGTAGCCTATAATGATGGTGGAAGTTGAAGTTTTTTTTTACTAATATGATGACAATAATGATCTCATTCTTAGGTTGTTTATGCATTCTCCCTAGATTGATTATTTTTTATTCTTCTTCCTCTAATTATTGTGGTTGTGTTGTGTGCAGAGCCTCAGGCCCACCATTAATCAAATTTGGGACCCCATTTATACAAAATACTGTTGTAGTAGTTTATGGAGTATAAGTGATTATATACCACATATGTATAATTTGATTGTCCATACTCTATATATTATTTTCGTTTGCTCTATTTTCCACTGAGATTTTTTTTTTTTGGTTATAAACATATTTACTGCATCTACAATTTAAAAAAATAAATAAATATGAAGAAACAATGTTTTTCTTTTTACATAACTATGTGGTTCTCACGCTTTTGGCTCCTTTACACTATCTTGTTTAAGCATATTTGTCAGCAATCTTTAGGAGACGATCACAGAGTTCTTGTGGCTTGGAAAACATTGGCATATGATCTGCATCTTCGATCTCAATAACTTCTTTAACCGGAAAATTCTCGATCATCCATCGCTGGTAATCTTCGGTTATACCCTTGTCCTCACGGCATACAATATACACACGAGTAACCGAGCCATATCCTTCTTTGGTTAAGCTTTTTGTCCCCGTCAAATTACTGGTCATAGCTGGTCCAACTCTCACCAACATTTTGGCCAACTCAAAATCCTAACAATGAACAAAAAAATGATTCATAAAAAGAAGGTCCTGATTTGGGTTTAGTCATCAACACACAAGAGGATTTCTTGAGTCTTACTTCGATAGGAGAGAGTTGATACAAATTTTTCAAATACTTAGTTCCAAGAAAAGCAGTCATTAGAGTTTTATCATTAGTCTTGTAAGTCCCTAACTCCAAATCCATTTGTTCTTCTTCTGAAAGGCGCCCCATAAACTACAATTCCAATCACATATCATAATAAAGAAAATTTTAGTTAGAGAACCCTAATCCTACTTTAAAAGTATACAGACGAAAAGAATAATGATTTATCATATAATAAGCTGCATCATACACTAAAGTTATATACCTTTTCGAAAACGTAAGAAGGTGGATTGGTTGTGTCCGGCATGAAAGCCGTGACGAAGACAGCAACAAATATCTTACTAGGAAACATGTCGGCTGCAAGAGCAACCGATGGTCCTCCGAGACTATGCGCGACGAGGATCGCCTTATCCTTTGAGGCAAACGACTCAAGAACCTTAAGCAATGGTTTTGTATAATCCACAAGCGACTGAATCTCTTCCACTCTGCTCATGTTGACACCAGAAGCCGTGAGATCAACAACGGTGGCCGGAATGTTCCAGTATCGGTTTGACTTTGTACCAGCACCATGCGCCGTGGCAGCCAGCCACCGTGAACAAGCACATATTGCTTCATTTTCTCTGCCTACTGATTATTTTTTTATTCTTATTCCTCTAATTATTGTGGTAGTGTTGTGCTCACCTTTTTTAAAAAAATAGCAAGAGTCTCAGGCCCACCATTAATCAAATTTTGGGACCCCATTTATACAAAATACTGTTGTAGTAGTTTGTGGAATATAAGTGATTGTATAGATATGAATATATAGAATTTGATTGTCCATACTATATAATATTTTCTTTACATTTTCGTTTGGCCTTTTTTTTCATTTTGAAAGTTTTTGTTATAAACATATTCACTGCATCTACTATTTCAGTTGTTTACTATAGAAAAAAAACTCATGAAAATCATGTTTTTATAAATAATTATTATGTATTAGGTCTACAGTGATGGATTTAGCTAAGGGTTAGGTTTTAGCTTCGGGTTTAGCAGCGACGGGTCTAGAATAGTGATTGGAAACGTGTGGGTGTGTTCTTGTTTGCTTTAGAGGTGTGTTTGGTGATGTTTTGTCCGATTTTTACGTCGCTGTTCGTTCCTCTTTTGTGGGCTCGATTGTCTTGGTGGATTGGCAATGGTTTTCCATTATGCCTTTCTGATTGTCGTTTTCCTTTTTTATGTGGTGGTATTGCTGGCTTTGTTTTGTGTGTATTCCTTACATATTTTCTTGATTGTGGGTGCTGCTTTTTTAGATGTAGGAATTGTGGCCTTAATCATAGTGTTGAATGTTGGGTTTTCTTTGATTAAAGTTACTAGTTGATTTATTATCCGCTGCGTTTTTGTATTCTATTTCATCCCATTTTTTATTTTAAAACTTACTTTTTGTTTCATCTGCCTTTTATATAAGTATTAAGGATCTGTTTGTGGATTAACTTACCGCCACTAGGACTGAGGTCTACGCCCCTGTATCCCTGGATTTTGTGGTAGTTGTGGACTGCAAGGAATAAAAGGATTTTTGAAAGGAAATTCTACAGCCCAAAGGAAATCATACTTAAGGCTATTCTTGATGCAAAGGCTTGGGAGGAGGCAGGATTGGAAGAGAAAAGAAATCTGGATCGTCGTCAGCGATAACATGATCCTCGGCTAGAAGATGGGTGGCATCAGCTCTCACTGATGAAGCCCTGGCTGTTAAGGAAGGTATGGCTCTAGCTGCATCTTCAGATTTTCAGCCGCTACAAGTTTGCTCGGATTCGGAAGTCCTCATCATCGCCCTCTCTTTGGGGCAAGAGATTTCAGAAACTGCAGGCATTTTAGTTGACATTAGAAGTCTTGCCTTGTCTTTCTCTCTACTATCTTTCCATTTTATTCCTCATTTAGAAAACTCTACTTGCGATCGCTTAGCAAAAGAAGCTTTGTCTTTCCTCTCTTTTGTAACCGAACTAGTTTAAATTATGAATGAATCAGTCTTGACCAAAAAAAATTAAGGATCTGTTTTTCCTCTGTTTGATCTTTTAGAAAAACAATAGAAAGTGATATAAATATATATAAGACTGTTTGAGTTGATCCTCTTCCCCCATCACCCATTTTGTTGGTTCTTCCATTTTGTCCGATTGACCTGCATTTTAAATTTTAAATTAAAGTATTATGATGTTACATGGGTCGATAGGTAGGGATGTTTATACTGCAAATTTAAGTTGAGGTGGGTTTATAATTTTCTAGATTTCGTCGGGGGTTATTGTAAAGGAAAGATCATTAAGGGGCTAATTGTAATTAGTTTATAATACTCTTAACCTAGCTCTCATTGTATCGTATATACAACTGTAACTCATTCTCTTAATAAATCATTCAGCTTATAATTCTATATGGTATCAGAGTTAGGTTAAGAGTATTAGGTTGGAAGCCCATAAAACTCAATATGGTATCAGAGCCCGATCCATGCTAATCCAACCCGATCCGACCCAAAGTTGGTCCAATCATCGACAATCCAGACACAAAATTTGGTGCCGTCGATCCAAGCCCGTACATTCCGAGATTAATGGTCAAACAACATTATCTCGAGGGGGTGTATTAGGGACATAAGTCTCACATCGGTAGTTGGAAGGGATCATTAGCAATATATAAGGGATATGGGTTGTGGACCTTGTGGTTAGCCTCTTCTACGTGCTATGATTTCTTCGTATCTTTTACAGCAAACTATCTTCAATATCCTATGTACGTATTACACGTTTTGCATATACTTCGAGTAATCACCTTTAGGTGTGGTTGATTTCTGTAAAAATTTCTTTTGCTTTCGTATTATTTCAGTTCACTTCGGTTATGTTAGCTTTGGTGGATTTCTCTATGCTATCTTGCTACTGTGAATCGGTCTATGCTATTTCTCCTTTAAAACAATACTTGAAGATCTCTACGTTGTATGTTTGAAATATATTGTTGATCTTCTTTTACAGTCCACTATTGTAAGTTATAGTCCAATTGTTGCGTCCTTCTCGAATCTATTTAGTGATTTGTCTTTTGCGTATTATGAATTACCATTCACGTTTATGTATCTCCTCTGAAGAGATTCCCTGGAAAAGGTTAGAAGCAAAGTTGATTAGTTTACGTTTAAGATGGGGAATTTTCTTTTTCTGGCAAGTAGACTAATGAGTTATGAGCGTTAGGGAGTTCCTGAGTACCGCCAAAAAGCTTCGGGTTGACACTTGACAGTTGTAACCAGCACCATACAGTTGACATGATTCCGTGATGAGATATGTGCCCTGAAAGTGGCTGCGGGATCCCTGCAGACATAGTAGAAAACGTTTTGTGCTTTGCTTGTACATGGTGTACAGGAGAGATAGGATTTACTTTCTCTTTAAAAAAAGTTGTTACTCTTTCTTGTTTTTTGAGGGTTTGGTACAATTACGTATTTGCCAAGATGAGGAAAAAATAATATAGTATATAACAAATATATCTGCAACCACATTGGTTTTGGGATCTAATGCGTGCGTTAACTTTAAAATATGAATTAAATATAATATTAACACTAATCATACGTTTGCATCTTCGTATATTCGTCTTGTTTATATGTAAACTTTATGATATACACTATCACATCAATACTTGAACAAACATATGTACTATTTATTATCTTATGTTTAGGAAATGACAATAGAAGACACATAACTAAATGAATAAATAATATAAAAAGACACTAAATAATCAATTACAACATCAGCAGCAGATGTACTACTTTATTATTTTTTTTATCATATGATCATGAATTTCTTTGTTTTCGTATAAAATAACAATTTAATTTCAGTGGCTGATGGAATAAGAGTAGACTAGCTAACAACAAGATTCTATAAACGAGTCCAGTTTAGACGACTTATAAAAGTATAAATAGATATATCAAATTTTAAAAACTAAATTAAGTTAGGCAATTAGGTAGTGGATAAAAATACTTATGAAAAAGACACAGTATGGTTACGTTTTGTTCTATATGCATGGCTTTTTAACCCAATTAAAAAAAATTTGGAGTCCACCTAATTATGAAAAAAGTCTAATGATGGGGTTTTGAACACATGTTGTGAGAAACATGTATTCTTTATTGCAGTCTGCTTAATTAGTTCAATAAATAAATAATATTTGTTAAATGACATCTTCACCTCCTCTATTTAAAGGAGGGTGACAAAGTGCATTTTACAATATCACATCACAATACCAAAAACATGTGGCGTAAAGCTTTGTCCAAAGTTAATTGTGTCCGTTACCACCGCGGTGGTCGTTCCTCCTCCCCATCCTCTTTCACACCTCTATCACCTCCTATCGAAGAATCTATGAGCAACCTCAACCACTCTGACAACGACGATGCAGTCGACGCACCTCCTCAAGTTCATGACCACTCTCCCACTCCCACTCTTCCATCGGAGGACTCGGAGGATTCTGCAAATTAGGTTATGTCTCTAAAGTCTAAACTATGTTCTAGCTAGATGTGATTAAATGTATACTTATTCATTGTGAATATGACATTTTTATGACAAACATAGTACACTTTTAAGATATTTTCAATGAACTTAAAAATTTTTCTACCTTCTTCTATACTTATTCATTCTTTAACTTTGTTTTTACCTACTCTTTACCTTATACTATTTCAGAAATGCATGTTATCTTTTTCTTTTTGGAGACATGAATGTATGCTATCTTATTGGAAAAATAAATAAAAGATAAAATATGTAAAATAACATTAATCATAGAAAACAATAACAAGTATATTAGTTTAGAAGAAGATAAAACATAATAGATTGTCTATACCCTCATCCAATCTCTCTCTCAATGATGAAGGCACACCACCTCTATCACCTTCAAACAATTGTCGTGCGAAGATTGTTCATGGTTAAAGTCGAATTTTACAAATTACTTATATGTATAATTATAAAATTTAATAAAAAGATTAATGTTTTAAAAAATTCAAGATATTTTGATAAAAAGTAAATTATACGTTCAAATATTATAAAGAAACATGATTATAGATATTTATTCCAATTTTGTCTATATGAATATCAAATTTAATGTAAATATAAATTAAACTATATGTGTTAACACTATTAAACATAAATCAATAAGAGAACACTAAATAAAAAAGTTCAAAATATAAAAAATTAGAAGAAGATAAAAAAGCATAATAGATTGTCATAATAAATTTAGAGAAAAGAACATATTACAAACAAATAAGTATCAATATCTAGATGTAGTTAGCCACAACGATGTTTTTGTTGTAATTGATTAACCTCCATGATTACTTAATTAGTGTTGGTCACACTTTTAATTAACTAAACGAGTCAAAGAAACAAGAAAAACCAATATAACACAATATTTTAGAGTGACAACATTTATTCAACGATATATAAAATTATTCCAAACTAAAATGAGTTGTAGTGAGAATTGTCATCAGTATTTGATTAATATACACTAAATCTTTTACACTACTATATCAAATACCACTATAGCTCTCTACAATCGCAAAAAAACTTGGTAAGGATGTATACATATTTTCTCAATTTCAAGAGAAACAGTGAATGTAGTTAATGGATCTGTGTTTAGAGATTTGATTTTGGCAGTTAGAAAAAAATATAAAGAAATAACTAACGTGTGAAAATGAAGATCTTGATGTATGATTAACTTATCTTGTTCCCTCCACTATCAAATGTTCAAAAGAAATATGTTAAATTTTGAATTGATATATGCACATAGATTCTATATATATAATTAAGAAAATGAACGAATCACGATCACATAATTAAGTCCTCATACTAATTAAATCATAAAGAGTACTTCTATCTCACGAGATTCCAATGTGCATTAGTTTTACTAGCACTCCTCATCTATATCATAATATATTTATACGATCTTAGTGGCTCAAAATGGATGTATAATAAGTAACTTTTTTCATTACCAATAGTCTTTACAAGAACATTGTCCATTCTCAAAGCAATGAAACCGAGTAGAGTCTCTCACCGTTATCTTCCTCTTTGTGATCTTCGATATGAACTTAATAGCACTGTGACAATCCACACAAGACCTCAAGTTCTTGAAAACCTTAACCGCCGTTCCTTCTCGCGTTGACAAAATCGCAAACGCAACCGCGAGTTTCTCGCTATGGTACACAAGATTCTCTTCTTTCTGCTCATCTTCTACATCATGCAACACAAGATTCGTAGCGGGAACATACCCTTCTTCTTTCATCTTCTTCCTCAATTCACTCAAGTACTCAACTATTTGGTCATACATTGGATGTGAAGTATCCGCTGCTATAAACACATGACGCTTACGTTTTATCTCGGTCCAGCTTGAACCGGGTCTCTTGGATAGTCCGAGTTCATTCATTCTCTTTCTCATTCTTCCTTCTTCCTCCCATTTTCCTGATGCAGCGTAGATGTTAGCCATTGTAACATAAGTAGCTGGATTTTCAGGTTCTATCTTGAACAGTTCTTGAGCTGCTTCCTCGGCTAGATCAACGTTTCTGTGAGTGCTGCAACCACCGAGCACAGAAGCCCATAGAAACTTACTCGGTTTCATCGGCATTTCTTTAATGATGTCTTTTAAAAGTTTGAATCTTCCAGACCGAGCTAATAGATCAACAAGACAAGTGTAATGATCATCTGTATGAGATAACCCGTGCTTCTCTGTTATTGAATGGAAGTATTCCAGTCCTTTTTCGACCAACCCGGCATGAGTACAAGCTGAGAGGACGTTTACAAAGGTAATGTGATCAGGTTTGGTGCCAGATTCAAGGAGCAGGTCGAAGTACTTTAAGGCTTTGTCAGGCTCCCCGTTCTGAGCATACCCGCCAATCAAAGAAGTCCAAGAAAACAAATCAGGCTTAGGACATCCATCAACAACGTGTTTCGCGCTCTCAATGTTTCCACATTTCGTGTACATATCTACAAGAGAGCTTGATGCAAAAGAGTAAGGATCATACCCAATCCTTGTCATGTATCCATGAACTTGCTTCCCTAGCTCCTCTGTTGTGAGATCAGTACAAGCGTTCAAAACACCAGCAAAAGTGTACTCGTTGGGCCGAACACAAGAACCTACCAACTCAGAAAACAATGAAAACCCTTGTTGCCATCTACGGGACTTGAAATATCTATCTATCATCAATGTCCAAGAGACAACATCTTTATCAACTATCTTATCAAAGATGTTTCTTGCTTCATCAATACAACCACATTTTCCATACATATCCATCAACGAACTCCAAAGAACCTCATCTGAATCCAAACCAGCTCGAACCACATGCCCATGAATCTCTTTCCCTCTACGTATACATGGAATCTCAGCAGCAGCAGCTACCGCACTGGAAACTGTAAATATATTAGGTTTCGAATTCGGTACCTTTTGCATCAAACTATACAACAACAATGCTTCCTCAGGCAGATCTTTCTTAACGTATCCCGTAACCATAGCCGTCCACGAATAGCTATCTCTCTCAGGCATTTCATCAAACACCTTCCTCGCTTCCACAACCAACCCAACCTCCGCATAACCATTTACCATTATATTCCACGAACACACATCTCTTTGTAACATTTCATCGAACACCTTCCGTGCATCAACCAAGCTACCACATTTCATATACATTCCCAGAAGCCGGTTGCATATGACAACACCAGGTACAAACCCAGATGTCTTAATGTGTTGATGAACCTTCTTACCTTCTTCAAGCGCGCGTTTTTCGCTGCAAATTTGGATGAGATTGCAATAAGTAGAAGCAGGTGGCTTCTTAGCTCGATTCAGAAGTTGAATAGCTTCTCCTAAAAGCTTTTGTCCACACAAAACATCAATGGCTTCACTATATCGCTTACCTCTACATAATCGATTGACAATACCAATGTCTTCTTGGTTCGATTTGAAGAACTTTTTCTCGGGAAATCGCTTCTGGGTATCGATTTGTGAGGTATAGGAGGAGGACAGAGTTCTTTTGAACATCAATCCATGAAAAGTAGTTATCTTTCTCGCATTCGAATGATTCATCTTCACGAAGGAAAAAAAAAAAAATCAAAGGCGGGATGTAATTCCGTACTTGTATAGTAAAGATTTCGTAGCAGGCAAGTAATAGCAAAAAAGCTCCGTTGCCGGGAATCGAACCCGGGTCTCCTGGGTGAAAGCCAGATATCCTAACCGCTGGACGACAACGGATTTGTTGTTACAGTTTATCAGAAATAATATTTGTAAAGACATGGTTTTCTCTTTTAATCACTTTTTCTTTTCACTATATAAGTTTGGAGTTACTCTTTCTCTTTGTTCCTTGTTTGTCACGAGAAAACAGCATCTTCTTGGTTATTTAGCTTTACAAGATACAACTAAGACCATCCAAAATATTCAGCTTTTTAGTTGTAAAGAATGAAAGAATCTTTGAAACTACTAATTACCCAGCAATATCTTGAGAAAGTATGAGTGATTAAACCATAGTGAAATCATTCACAATGTTTAGTCTTATTGCTGATTCAATTCATAAAGTATTCCAACAATATACAACTTCAAGTTTATGAGTTGTAATCACTTCATGCATGGTGATCAAGTAGCTACAGAACTCATTATGATTTATGAGGGTTGTAGGATTATGGTTCGAGTTTTTCTACACTTATTTCATTGATGTTTTGTTAATGTTAACGTTTTAGATTGACAAGATTAACTAATTTTCGTAAGTCTATATTGATTAGCATGAATTTCAGTTAATGGTTTTCTGTTATTGAAAAGAGATCATGAATTTTCTTAAATGTATATGGATCTTAGTTTTTATGTTGTGAAATTTTTGTATGAATTTATTTTGTTATATATAATCAGATTTTGATATGTTTTTTTTTTCTAAACAAATTTACGGTATACCATCAAATTATTCATTGTATATATTCAATGATTGATGATGTCAAATAAATTTGATTTTTTCTAAACTAGAAGATCTGAAACGAGAATTATTAGTCGAATAATCGGGTTGTCTTGCTTATTCACCACAAGATATCATCATTGGATTCTCGCAGATAAAAACGACGAGAACCTTATCCTCAAATTAGATATAGACAAATCAAAAAGCTATCGTTTGTAAGAACTTTGTAAGAAATATAAAAAAGGAGTGGAGAGAAAAACACATACAAAAGGTTGTCGTGAACCCACAAGAAAGAATCTAATCAATCAACGATATCAATATCTCGAGACGTTTCAATTCCTCATTCAAAGAAAAAACGATTCCCTCGAAAAAACTAGGGTTAGATGGATACGTGTTATATTCTAAATGGTTACAGTATCCGTTTATTATTGTCCGTCCGTTAGATTCCTTGTGGTCTTTATTGTTTGTATATTACATGCTGTTCCGGAATATTTTTTTGGGCCCGGCCCAAAGGGGGTGGGCAGAGGTGCGTCCGCCCAAGGGCCCAACAGATTTGTAGAAAATTTCTTAAGCAAATAGAGCCCATTTTGAAGAAAAAAAATAAAAAATAAAAGGCCATTTAACAAAAAAAAATCGAAAAGGGCCTAAAAAACTTGGGAAACTAGTTCCATTTATATAAAAGTTCAGAATAAAGGCCCAAATTTTTATTTTTATTATTAATAAATATACTATAAGGGGCCAAAAATTTTTTTTGCCCTAGGGCTTTAAATTTCTTTGGGCCGGGGCTGGTTATAACTTATAAGAATCAAATATTGTTTCGAAAGTTATAAGATAGTATAAATACTTGGTAGATATTTGTGTATGGCTAGCAAGAAAAAAAAAGCGTCGAATAAAGTTGCTTTGCGTCGTGGGATCTTTTATGCGAAAGATACTTTTTGGTTTTTGCTCATTGCTAATTGGCTAGTAGTGTTCTAATTTAAAAAATATTTAAATATAACAACAAAAATGAAAAAAACACTATGTATTTATGGTATTAATACAATGGTTACGTGATTTCTTTGATCTATAGCTCAATGTGAATGTAAATGGACGGTGAGTATGGTTAAAAGGACTATGGTGAGTTCTTTTGACCACTTTACTTTCCCTGCAACCACTTATTTGTTTGATATAATTCTCGATTCAATAAAACGACAAAACAAAATTAAAGGTTTTCATATAAACTAAAGAGGAGATGTCATACTAAAGATTATTTATAAGGTTGTTTACTTATGTAGACTAGTTATATAATATATCTAGTAGTGCAAACTGAAAAGCAGGAATCTCTATCGTCCGATTTATATAGTGCGTTTGCCAAATGACAATATAAGAAACTAGTTTAAACACAAGTGTTTAATATTCCACTAAATCGAGTTTGAGGATAATCGAGTTTGTATTTTTAGTAATGAGCTCGTTATTGAACAAAGTTTTTGGTGGAAAAAAAATCCATTATTTATTTTGTTTGTTGGGGTCAAATCCATTTTCCAAAATTCAAACACCAAAACATAAATGAATCAATTATTCACCTAATAAAAACGGATGATCCATATATAAAATATTGTAGATTTATATGAAACTCCTTGGTCTACAAGAAAAGATCAAAAAATATTTAAGACATTGAAAACAAGTATTAAATAATTTATCACCAATTAACTAATAATAATAATTCCAACTTTAAAATCGAATGAAAAATTATATGATTTCATCATCTTGTCAACACATATAAACTTCTATAATATTCAACATTTATAAAGATAGATCAAAACATAAATGCAGAAATACAACAAAATAATGAGATCAAATCGTCAATCTAGCTTGCTGAGTCAAAAAATTTTAGTGAAAATATTATTATCTTTCCAAATTAAAACATTAAAATAGATAAATTATATATTTACATGATAAGAATGGATGATCCATATATAAAAAGATACAGATTTAGCATATGAAACATCTTGGTTTGTATAAAAAGAAGGAAAAAGATTTCTACACATTCAAAGCTAGCATATATAAATAATTTTACTGCGATTTTCGCTAGTAATGATTATTTGGTAACATATGATCTAATCCTATATTTTTAGTTAAATATTTGTTGAAATGATTTTCGGAATATACCAAATTATTCAAAATAATAACTTTGTAACTTGTATGAAAAGAAATCACATAAACTTATATAATTTCTAATATAATATATATAATTTTCTTTAAACTGCATTTTAACTTGAAATTTGACAAGATAGAACCATCATTTTGTTTCGACCAAAAAAAAAAAGAACCATCATTTTGTTTCTTTACTTTAATGATAAATATTCAGTATTATATAAATATAATTTTAAAGATTAATATGATAGATTATATACCCAATAATATATTTAACAGCAAATTTGTTTTTTTTTTTGAAGAACAAAAATTTTCAAAACCAAAAAAAAATTACAAATAATTATATTTTGATAATATCCCTTTTACAATTATTTGCATAGAACAATATATTCAGTGGGATTTGTACAACATCAACCATTGCTTGTGCATAAAATAGTAGTATAGTACTATACATCCTTTCAAAATCCCATTTTTCTAATTTAGAAAACATCAAATACAAGATAAAGGAATATGAGAATCTTGAGTGAATGGGAATCACTAATACAAAATAATAACAAGTTTCCCAAAAAACTAGATATTATTGTATATTTTATGATAAAGGAAATAAATCAAAATAAAATAAATAAAAGGGAATAAATGTTATAAGTAAGTGTAACGATTCGCCGCGTGTGTCCGGGCATCACAAAAAGATTCTTTATTCCATTTAAAGATAATCTCATTAACCATTTTACAAAAACGCCCTCGAGATTCCACTTATTTACAGCGGCTACGTTTCTCCGCGTCCTTCATCTTCCCCAATCTCATTTTCTTCAATCTTCTATATAACTTCTCGTAGCTTCTTTGTCTTTTATATTGTTGATTGTTCGATGGTGCAAACAGATACAGATCGAAACATGGGTCTTAATTTGAACCTATCTATGTACTCTTTAGCAAAACCCTTATCTCAATTTCTCGTTGAAGTGTCGAGGATCAAAGACAAGGATTCGAAACTGTCTGAAATCGATGGTTATGTTGGTAAATTAGAGGAAGAGAGGAAAAAAATCGATGTTTTTAAACGTGAACTTCCTTTATGCATGCTCTTATTGAACGAAGGTGCCTCCTCTATCCCTCTCTTTTGATTTCTTGATTCTCAATTTTGATTTTGATACAAAATTGATTCTCTGTTTTAGCGATTGAGGCGTTGAAGGAAGAGGCTAGAAAAGGGTCATCAAATGGGAAATTCGATGTGAATGAAGGGGCAAAATTGGAAACTGATCATAAGAAGAACTGGATGAGCTCTGCCCAGTTATGGATCTCGAACTCCAACTCCCAATTTCAATCGGTAATCCATAAAAATCAAACCTTTTAATGTTCTGTTTTGCTCTGTTTTGATATCTGTATTTGATCTCAACCTTTGATCATTGTGACAGACAAACGAAGAAGAAGATCGGTGTGTGACTCAGAGCCCATTACAGACTAATAGTTACCCTAATCAGGGAGGGGCATTTCTGCCATTTAACCATCCTCCACCACCACCAGCTCCTCTGTCTCTCATGACTCCAATGGACTGTAGCAGAATTGAGCTGAATCATCAATTCATCAAACCTATACAGAGTCACCATCACATTCAAAAGAAAGAGCAGCGAAGGAGATGGTCACATGATCTTCACTGTAAATTCATTGATGCTCTTTACAGCCTTGGAGGGTCACAAGGTTAGTCCTTAATCCAACTTTATTGTATCTAATTCACCAATTGATGATACTGAGATTTTGTTGGTTTATGTTGTTGTTGTGAGACAGTGGCAACACCAAAGCAGATTAGAGATAAGATGAAAGTTGATGGTTTAACCAATGATGAAGTCAAGAGCCATTTACAAGTAAAAAGTTCTTATCTTTTTGTTTAACCAATCACAAAGTTAAAAACTTTGATGTATGGATGAATGATTTGACAGTGAAATGAAAATCTATTGCAGAAATATAGAATGCATATCCGTAAGCATCCGGCAAAGACTTTGTTGTCATCCTCGGGTCAGCCTGTTTTGTTAGATAGAGAAACACAAAGCTTAATAAGTTTGTCGAGGTCAGATTCACCACAAAGCCCGCTTGTAGATCGAGGTCATAGCTCAGAGGAGGCAGATGATGAAGAGAAATCTGATGGACGTAGCTGGAAAAGTGAAACAAGGATGAAGAGACAAGTGTTGGATCTTGAGCTTTGAAGATCAATCATAATGTTGTTCAAAGTGATGAACGATAAAGTTACCAACTTTATGTTGTTATATGCTCAAAACTTGAAAGTTTGTTCGGGAGTTTTTGTAGATGTAAACATGAGAGGGGAAATAAGCAGAGGATTTTGAGTAAAAAATATGGCTCAGTCTTTTTTGACTGATAGATCAAAGATTTTGTTTTTACCGGCTTGGTAAAATCTATGGTTTTGAAAGGCATCTCGTTTTCTTCAATCTACCTAACCTGAGAATAATTAACGAAAAAAAGAAAGAATCTTTTATTTGTCAGAAAAATCGTACCAAAAGATAAGATTTTTTTTTTTTGTCTTAAAATGACAAGATAACCTTTGAGATTTTTTAAATCAAAAGTTCGCCCTAGAGTTTCTCTCTCGGGTCCATTTCCCAAGGAGCCGCCGGCATCGAGTTTCTGAAGATGGATCTCCCTCTCCGACAACCGCATGACAAGCTCTCCGCCTGAGAGCAGCTGTGTCTCCTCCCTCTCGGGTCCACCAAGGCTCCCGATGATCCGTGCTTACCTTCCGTCGTCTCCGGCGAGATCTATTTCGACTCACCCATCTCTCCGGCGCTGGCCCATGATGGTTGTCGCGTTTTTGCTGCTTCATTCTCTGCTGAGTCTCCATCCGGTGCAACCAAGATTCCCCCACCCTCCTAAGCCACCGGATCCGCCGGATCCTCCGGACCCAAACTCGCCGCTCAATCTACTGGCCATCGCCCGAAAATCTCCCCCTCGCCATCCGCCATCACTTTGTCCTCGAGAAATCACCTCGGGATTAACTTTCTTCTCGTCTCACGGCACGTTCTCCACTGGATGCCTCCGGCGACTAGGCCTTAGCCTCGAAGCGGACGATTCTGCTCGCCGCCAGTATGCCGCCAGACCTGAACTTCTCTCGGACCACTTCCGAAGATCGTTAACATCACCTATCGGATTGCGTCTTAGCTTCCTCCGCCTTTTGAACCAGATCTCTGCCTCTCAGAGACTCACCGCCGCCGGATCTGCTCCAACTTCTCAATACTTCCGGCAACGAAAGTCTTCCCGTCTTCTCCTTTCCGGCGGAGCTTCAGTGTATCGTGCAGCCGAGTTAATCAATGCTCACTCATTCTGCTCTTCCGACGACTTGTCCGGGAGACCTCACTTGTTCTCGGTCAAATGACGTATCAGGTCCGGCCAACTCCTCAGCATGGGCCAAGTCCAAGATATCTCCACAATAGGCCTTGTCCCTTTCTCAAGCCCAAGCCTTTGCTCGTTCAACGACTGCTCTCTACCCATAGAAGGCTCCTTTCACTCGGTTTGTTATCTTAACCATAAGGCAGTAGCAACTTCCTCCTTTGCGTGGGAGAGATCTTTTCCATCTTCCTCCTGCTTATTGGAGAGAACTTATTCACCATATCTCTTATTCAACAGAGAATCTTTCTTTCCGGTTGAAAGACCGGAAACATATTTCAATTCCTCAACCTTTTTGCCATCTTGTGGACCGGTTTATACGGGATCAGAAAATGCAACCGGTTTTGTCTTAGTGACGATTCTCGGAGGTAAATATTGTTGTTCAAAGTCACAATTTAAGATGACTAAACTCTTCGAAACCGGTTTAACCGTTTGTTTCGTCTTGACGCATTTGAGTTGTATCCTAAGTAGCACGGATACGGGTACAGATACAAGAAACGGGTATGGAAACGGAGACGGAAAACGGCAAAATATAAATTTTATAGATACGGGTACGGCGAGGATACGTTAATAAACATATATAAAATATACATATACATATAATTATAAAGAAAATCATACTTAAATCTTAACATAGCTAATTAGAAGATAATTTAGTTTTATATAAAACACCAGTTTTGAAACTTAACCATTAAAAAATGTTTTAAAATCTCATTTTTTTGTTTTCGATAATTTTTTCTATCTTATTTTTTTTCGAAAAGTTTTCAAGCTGTCCCCAGGTTTTCGAGTACCCGAAACATTTCCGGTACGGGGACGGCATACATTTAGAAGTACCCGTGCATCTCATTTTCGCTGTCCATCTCCTTAGAGAATCTATCTTATGCTTTTAATTTTAAGCTTTGTGGTTGTAATCAAAGAGGATGGAAAATTCCCTCTACCTTTTGTACTTTTGAATTTTAAGTTATGATATGAAGGTTTGTGACAAAAAAAAAAAACCTTTGAGATTTTTTAGCAGTATATAGAAAATATGATTCACTGATATGAATTATTATGATGTAGTTTAATTCCACGAGATTTGCATGTTTGGTGGTGAAGTGGGAGAGCTTCTTGCATTGGTAGTAGATAGAGATATTTTATCGTCGACATAATTTTATTTTAAATTTGATATTTTAATTAAAGCTCGAAGTATTTACATTTGCTTTTGAAAATTAGTCATGAATCCATCCTGAAAAAAAAATCCTGATTCGATCTGGTTCTAGAACAATATTCGAATAAGGTTAAAATTTTCATATTTCGTTATTAGGTAATACTTAATTCGAATCAAACTTAAATAGATATTCAAAGTAACTAAAAATTATAATTTCAATACTTTTAATTATTTTAGGTAGTTTAAATTTATTTTTGATGATACAAATATTTCTGAATACTTTCGAATAATTTAAGATAATTTGGATATTTTTTTTAATAAATTGTTTGGATAATTCAAATATGTGTGTATTTTTAGATTTTTTAAATATTTTTTTTGTTTTCATATAATTTTTGTAATTTTAGATATTTGAACACGAAACGAATTTGCAAAGTATCGAACCGAACCCAACTCAAAAATTATAAATATTCGAATGAGTTTTATGGTTGTAAATCTGAAAACTAAAAAACCGAAAATAGTCAAAATACTGAATCAGATCAAACGAATTCCTAAACGCCCAATCCTAATTCTGACAATTAAATATTTTAATTGCTTAAACATTTTAATTTTTAGATTAAACATAATCGAATGTTGCTTGGAACCAAGTTACGGATTTAGATTTGTATAATTTTTTGCTAAAACTCCCAACCGGTTTAGCCAGCTGGTTCTGTTCTACTCAAATCAGAAAATTGATTTCGAGCCAATGTGGGTATTTTATTATCTTATCTGGGCCTTGCGGTCCATTTTCTTCACCTTCATCAAAATTCACATTAGGCTCGGCGACACTGAAAGGGTTTAAGCAACCACCGGAGATCTCTTACGCCGTGAGCTAAGAACTGACCTTTTCTTAGTTTCTTTCAAGTTTCCAACTTAGAGAACCATGAGAGAAATCGTGACGATTCAAGTTGGAGACTTCGCAAACTTCATCGGTTCTCATTTCTGGAATTTCCAGGTTAGAAACAAATACTCCAATGATCTCTATCTCTGCTAGGTCAATTTTCAATTACCGTTTCTGGGTTTCGTTTGTCTCTTAATTTCATCATATAAAGTCTTACGTTTCAAGATTTTCGTTGGGTTTTGCTAAAGTTGAAGACTTTTGCTTTCATTGTAGGATGAATTGCTCGGATTGGCGAGTGACCCAGAAAGCGATCCAATCTTTCGAAACCATAATCTCGACATGGACGTACTCTATCGCTCCGGTGAGACTCAGCAGGTGAGATTGAGATTTCATTGACTTTAATCAAATTGCTTTTGTGAATCTCATTTGTGTGTTGAATTTTTACAGGGGGTTTCGACATACACTCCTCGTCTGGTTTCAGTCAACTTCAAAGGTACACAATTTCCCAGTTGTTTATCAGTTAGAATTAAGTTGAAGAACTTTAAGATAGTCATTTGATTGTATTCAGTTTCATTTGCTTGGTTCTACGGTTCATTAGAATAACAGAGTTACTTAGAACAAGCAAGGTTCTGGATTTGATTATATGAATGGTGGTTTTATCTATGCAAGTTATTTAGTATTTATCATCTGAAAATTTTCACCTTTCAGGGTCACTAG
Source organism: Orychophragmus violaceus (assembly GCA_030180135.1). NCBI lineage: Eukaryota > Viridiplantae > Streptophyta > Magnoliopsida > Brassicales > Brassicaceae > Orychophragmus > Orychophragmus violaceus. The sequence goes on from CM058239.1 coordinate 2,478,809, forward strand.
GCTCCATGAGCTCACGAGGTACTCTTTACAACGAAGGTTCTTCATCAAGATCAGATTCTTCAAAAACCTGGTCAGAAAATGCTGAATTTTCCTGCTTTGGTAGATCTTAGTGGTTATGATCTTAACGTTTGAATATCCATTTTTGTGTCTTGTAGGTTTGGAGAAGTTGATACTCAGAGATCTGAACCTCGAAAGAGGAACTTGTTTCAGCAAAGTTTATACGAGGAAGAAGTTAAAACAGCGAAAGAAAAAGCAAGAGAGATTGAGGACAAAGATATTGTTGGATCTTTAGATGAAGGTGTTGAATGTTGGACTGACTTCTCTAAATCTCATTATCATCCTCAAAGTCTTTATGAGTTGAGTGGATTATGGATGGACTCACAGGACTTCAACAACTATGGAATTGGTAAAGATGTTTTCTCAGAGGCTTCACGGGGAGAGGAAATATGTGACAGACTCCGGTTTTTCGTGGAAGAGTGTGATCATATTCAGGGTATTAAGTTCCTTGTGGATGATTCAGGAGGATTCTCTGCTCTAGCAGCTGATTTCCTGGAGACAATCGCGGATGAGTACACGAACATTCCTGTATTGCTTTATTCTGTGAGGAGTCCATTGTCGCGTATGAAAAGCTCGAAGAAGACAGTTTCAAACAAGCTTCACGATGCAATATCGTTTTCAAGACTCTCTTCCTTTTGTAAACTCTTCACTCCAATCGGGTTACCATCCTTTAGCGGAAGTAAGTAACATCCAAACTTTCATGGAAGCTTTTGATATTTCTCTCAATGGAAAGTGATGATTTGATTTGCTTTGTTGTTTCTTTAAGGTAAAGCATTGAAATTTCTTAATCTCGGAGATGAGAAGCCTTATAGAAGCAGTGCAGTGTATGCTTCTGCTCTACATTCAAGCACAATACCTTTCAGAATGCAACCCACAAGCTTAGATTCAAGTGAAGAGTCTAATGCAATGGATGTTAATACCCTTGTGCAGCTATTAACAGGCCGTGGTAGACAAAACATAGTGGCGATTTTGGATTCCGCAATGCCAGCTCCTACAATAGCAGGGAAGCAGTTAGAGAACTCTCTTTTAACCGATTTGCAGGCGCTAACACCGGAAGTAACTGAAGATGTAGAAGACAATCAAGCGGTTGAGTCAATGTGTATACTTGGGGCCCTTAAAGCAGAAGATAAAGAAGCATCAGTTTCAGAAGTGAAGAATGCTGTTGATGCATCTTATGAACAGAGGACAAACACAAGACCGTTGTTTTGCAATCTATCGGTTTCACGTTGTCCTCTCCCTGTGCCTTTACCGTTTCCTTCTATATTTGGAAACCTTGTTGGGAGGAAAGGTGAGATCTTGACCAGTCCAGTCTCAGATTCTCTCTTCAGAGGCTCACTGGATGTTCACTCCGTACCAGTAGCAACAAGATGGAGATCGTCAAGCGCGATTTTACCGTTCTTGGAAACTAGAATGGTGAATCTGGAGAAACTTGGGATCCAATGGGGAGCCATGGGATCAGATGTGGTAAGGACTTGGGGATTTGGTAGAGAAGAACTTCAGGAAATGAGGGAGAGTCTGTCAAAGATGATATCTGAGCTGAGTCCTCATCGGTTTTTGGAATCTTCTGATTCAGATTAGAGTTTTAAGTTATGTATTCAAACCAAACTGTTGTATCAACAATCAAACACATCAAAAGTTACTTTCAATTGATCAATTTCTTACATTCCTGTCTACTTTTGTGCACTATATAGTTACAATAGGTGATGATAATGATTTATGATTGTCACTCTCTCTAGCCATGGCTTAAGGGATCAGTAACCTGATGCACCTTACGGGCCTCGGCGCTCGAGTACTGTCCCACGGCTCGAGCATGAGGAATTGATTGCTTCCCGGTTGCAAGTGCATTAACATTCTCAACTAGATACTGTCTTGGGAGCCTCCCGACCACATTACCTTCCTCGTTCCCTTCTCTATCGAGGAATGCGAAATGAGGAATACCTTCAACACCAAACTCATCCAGCTCTTGTTCCCATTTCGTGTTGTCTACATTTAGCATCACAAAGTTGACTTTGTCCCTGTGAATCACAACACCTCCATTAAACTCAGACATCAACACACACAAAAACTTCATCTTTAGCCTATAACATGTTAAATTAGTATCTAAAGAGCTCCGTAGTCTATAAATGATTAAACTAACATAAGCTTAACGGTTCGCTTCTGCAACCTGAATCTTCAAAGCTTTAGCTTGTTCAGTAACATCTACAAGTCAGAGATCAATTCCTAAACAAGTTCCCATATCCTCTAAACCAACAAAATGTAACCAGAATTATGAATTCAAGCTCTAGCTTGTTGTTCATTAGCTTCTACATAGCCTAGAGAAGTTCCTTAATCCATAAAACCAACACAACACAAGATTTGGGTCCCTCTTCTGCAATAAGAATCTTCAAAGCTCTAACTTGCTCATCTTCATTACCCAAATAAGTTTCCTAGGATCCATTGAACTAACACAGGATCAACAAGTCCTTGTGCAACTAGAAAGCTCTAGCTTGTTGTTCATCTATATATGGAGGCTTCATAAAAGCACATAAAAGACCATTACTTGTATTGCTGCTCGATTTTGTAAACATCAGGGGCTAATTCTCGACAAACCTCACACCAATCTGCATAGAACTCTACCACTGTCGGCTTCCCATTCGACAAAGCCTAAACAATCCATTTCACAAAAAGAAATCATTAAGCATTCGTATAGAGTTTAGTCTATGAGAGCAAAACCCAACCTCCTCGTAAGGCAACGCTGAAGCGGTTAAATCCTTCAAAGAAATCCCAAAATCAAGCCTCGTCGATAAAAACAACGACAAAGCCGCAATTACAGAACCAGCAGCGACTCTTCTATTGATATCTCTGTTTGGAGATTCAGGAAACCCAGAAGAAGACGAAGAAGCTTGAGATGATTCCACAGCCGAAATTTCACTAGTTGAGCCATTATCCACTATCGATTTCTCCTGAATCAGAAAAACGATAACTTAAGCTAAATTTACCATCGACCCATTTCACAAACAAACAAAAAAAATCGAAACTTTCACCTCTGTTTCAGAAGATTCTGGGTTTGTCTGGCAACGAAGAGCACGAAATCGAGGAGCTCCTGTTTGGGTTATGAGAAAAGATTGATAATTTCGAGAACTGAGATTGATTCCATGACTAGATGGAAAGCTTAACGAAAACACTAAGCGAGCCATTGTCGCGAGAGAGATAGAGAGATGAAAAACACAAACTTTTCAACGTACAGGTTGATGATGATCATCAAGCTTGTTCGTCTGTATGAGCTAACAGAACCACACATTATAATATTCAAAATTATAAATAAAAAAATTCGATTATAGCATTTAAATATTCATTTTTTAATTTTAGCCAAAGACTAAGCATGTGCAAAATCGAATGGTTACATTTTTTGGTTTAGATCAGGTTCGGTTTACGTTGGTTTTAGTTTGGTTCGGTTCTATAATCAAAGAGCCGTATAATATCCAAAAATTTTAGTTATTAAATAGTTTGATGTATTTTTATTCGAAATCAACAAAATACACAAAACAACAATTAAATATCCGAAATCAGTAAATTTTTAAATATTTAGTATCAAAAATTACAGATTTATATCTTATATGTAAAATAATATCAAAAATAAAAAATACTCAAACTCAATATCCAAAATATTAATAAAAATATCTAAAAATCTATAAACTATCCAAAATATTAACATATCCTAATATTATATGTGTAAATGTAAATATATATTCGGATATTCGATTCTTTATTTCAGTTTTCGGATAATATCTGGAACCGAACCAATGTCCGTAGATCCAAGTAAAGTACATGATTCAATAGATATTTTGGTTATAACCAAAAAATTTAGTCGGTTTGGGTTCGGTTCTACCATTTCCGTTTTTTTTTGCTACGAAATACTTTTTGTTTTCAGGGTTCCACCATTTTCGCTAAGTCCGCCAAAAATCGAAGAGAGGGTTTAGGGTAGACTTAGAGCTTTGTTCTTCTCCCAATTTCAAATTCAATTCGCAACCTTGAGCGATGGTTGACGAGGCAGCAGCAGCTTCAGCATCGGAGGCTTCGGTGGTGGAAGTCGTACAAAACCTATCCGAGCCTGTGACGGAAGTCGTGCAAACCCTAGAATCTAATCAAGCCTCGATTGAAGCTACAGTCGAAGGAGGCACTGAATCGACCTGCAACAACGACGGTAACAACTACAACGCGGCTGAGAGTGCTGTAACTGATGTCGTCTCTGAAGAGGAGCGTGAGAAGACGCTTGAGTTCGCTGAGGAACTAACGGAGAAAGGATCTGTGTTCTTGAAAGAGAGTGATTTCGCTGAAGCAGTTGATTGCTTTAGCCGTGCTCTTGAGATCAGGTTATCCATTTCAAATTCCCTCTTTTTTACCTAGTTTTTTTGGGAGATTGAATTTCAGAATTTGCCTGATAGAATTTGCAGTGAAAGTAGTTATATCAAGTGCTTGTAAGGCTAATAGATCTTAGGTTTCAAATGTTTTCTATGTGTGTGTGCTTTCATTCTCTAAGATGTGTTCGTCTTACGAAAGGATCTGAATGAAACTTTCATTGTCTTGCTTGGGATGTGTTAGGGTTGCACACTATGGTGAACTTGCGTCTGAGTGTATAAACGCATATTACAAATATGGTTCAGCTCTTCTGGAAAAGGCTCAGGCTGAAGCTGATCCACTTGGTAACATGCCCAAGAAAGAAGCTCAAGTTCAGCAAGAGAAAGAAGCTGAAGTTCAGCAAGAGTCTAGCAATAAGAACGCTACTAATGGTGAATCTGTCGCTGCATCTGTTGTTTCAAGTAACCCAGAGAGACAAGGGAGTTCAAGTGGTGGCCAAGAAGGAGGTACTGAAACGTGGGAAACTATCACATCTATAGAATATTAGACTTTGAATACATTTGACTTTGGTGAACGTCTTTTAACCTTAAGCCTATAGATTGAGATTGCAATGTGTGTTTCTTGGTGTCACATATATACCCTATGGTTGATGAAGCAAATGAATCGTTTTGTTATGTTGTAGCAGACTTTTCGATTACATTAAGGATTGTGTCTGTTAATGTTTATGAGCATTGCTGTCTCTTTTTTTTTTTGTAGGTTCTGGTGGTAAAGAGCAAGGAGAGGAGGATGGTGAAGATCGTCAAGACGATGACCTATCTGATGAAGATGCTGATGAAGATGAGTCTGATTTGGATATGGCATGGAAAATGCTCGACATCGCAAGGGCTATTACTGACAAACAGTCAACTGATACAATGGAGAAAGTGGATATTCTCTGTGCCCTTGCTGAAATTTCCTTGGAGAGAGGTTAATTTCTTTCTTATTGTCCCATTTTCTCATTGAAGTTTTCTCAGTTGTGACTGGTTAATGCAGAGGACGTCGAGTCTTCCCTGAGTGACTACAAGAAAGCATTGTCCATCTTAGAGCGATTGGTTGAACCCGACAGTCGACACATAGCCGAACTGTATCCTTTGATATTTAAGACTATATCTCTTTTATGTTCTGTGCATTGTGTTGTTGGATTATATGAACTTAACTTAAACGTTTTCAGAAACTTCCGCATATGCATATGTCTAGAAACTGGATGTCAGAGTAAGGAAGCAATACCATATTGCCAAAAGGCTATATTAATCTGCAAAGCTCGGATGGATAGGCTCACTAATGAGATCAAGGGTCCATCTGGATCAGCAACTTCCTCAACTGTCTCTGAAATATCCGAAGGAATCCAACAATCATCCAATGTTCCTTACATCGATAAGTCTGCTTCAGAGAAAGAAGCTGAGATCAGTGTCTTATCTGGTCTCGCAGAGGATCTAGAAAAGAAGGCAAGTGAGCTTAAACATCGGTTCACATAATAAAAACTCTAAAAACCCCATACTAATGTCGCCTTTTGTTTGTTTGTTTGTAGCTTGAGGATTTGAAACAACAAGCAGAGAACCCAAAGCAACTTCTTGCTGAGCTAATGGGCATGGTATCAGCTAAGGCAAATGCTAGTGACAAGGCTGTTGGTGCTCCTGCTGGTGGTGAAATGAGCTCTTCTCGGATGGCGACTGTGAACACCGGGAAAGACTTAGAGTCGCCTACTGTCTCAACCGCTCATACCGGTGCAAGCTGGTGGAGGTGCATCATCAGGTGTTACTCATTTGGGTGTTGTTGGAAGAGGAGTGAAGCGAGTTTTGATGAATGCAACATCTGCAGAATCAAGTCCATCGAAGAAACTAGCTCCTGAGTCTTCAGACAAAGCAGATGGTTAACTCCTCTTGAAGGTCTAAAAAATGGTATAAAAGTTTTCTATTACTATGAAGTTTTAACAGAAGAAACTGAGAAAAAAATGTTTGGTTATGAATCTTTCAAGACTAGAATTTCGAGTTTAAATCGTTTAATGCCTTTTATTATATGTTTTATGCTTTACTATTCTTGTTAATCAGTCTTATAAATGTGCTTTCGAAATCTGATAATTATCTGCTTAAGAATGCATATCCTAACTTGATAATATGGGTTATTTGTAGCATCAAAAGATGGAATATTATATGATTAGTAGAAAATTTTGTTATGTATGTGGAGATATGATGAGCTGCATATGAAAACGAGATATCCATTGGTGGGTGGAGCCACCATGGGTCAGTGTCACCAGCGAAGCCAACGTGGCTAGCAGCTCTAGAGATATCCAAAACTCAAAACAGTTGTCAGTGTCACCAATGAAATGTACAAGTATAAGTAACTAAACATATTCTTATACGATTTAGCATCATTATTAGTTTAATTAACACACAAATCACTTAGTATAATCTTTTTATTGCCTATTGAATTTTTCAAAGAGTCGCTGCTATTATAAATACTCTGCTATTTTCACAAGTTACAACTTGTAACTCAACTTATTCTGTGAGAGAATTTACATTTTACAAAAAAAAAAAAATATGGGAAGAGTTGAGTATTTGGCCATGAAGACTGAAGAGGAAACCACGGCTAATCTGATCAACTCCGATCTGAATGAGTTCATCAACGCAGCCAAGAAGCTCGTGAAAGACACAACGATGCTAGGCGGTTTAGGCTTCAGCACGACTTTCCTCCAATGGGCCGCTTCAATCTCAGCCATGTGAGTCAAAAAAACAAGAAACTAAACCAGTTAACCTTTGTGGTTTTGATCGCTATTGTAATGATTTTGTTACCGGTTTTCTTTTGCTAGTTACTTGTTGGTTTTAGATCGGACCAACTGGAGAACCAAAATGTTGACTACCCTTTTGGTGCCATACATCTTTTTAACACTTCCTTTTGTTATCTTCAACTTCTTCAGGTAATCAAAGAACTAGTGATGTTCTAAAATGAAATGATATAGTATTATGGTTTTCTTGTATAAATATGTAACAAGATCAAGTCAATATTCGATATGATTTCATAGTGGAGATTTTGGGAAATGGATTGCTCTCATCGCTGTCACAGTAAGGCTCTTCTGCCCTAAACACTTTCCAGGTAAAAGTCCAATGGTCTTTATTAGCCCTGTAAATTTTAACCAAACCGAATTTGCCTAACGGAACCGAAATTTCTCAGCGGTTCGGTTAATTTAGTTCGGTTAGTTCGGTCGTTTTTAAAACTAAATTCGGTTTTTAGTTCGGTTCGGTTCGACGAACCGTTCGGTTAACTGAAGTTTTTTTATAAACCAAAATAAACCATTTTTAACCAAATATATTAAAATCTTCGAATGAAACCGAACCGAAATAACCGAATATACCCAAAATTAATCGAAATTATATGAACTGAACCGAATAACCGAATATATCCAAAATTAACCGAAGTAACCGGAATTAACCAATTTTTTCGAAAATTTCGGTTAGTTTCGACAAAAAAATCAATAACCGAAAAAATGAAAACAGAACCGAACCGAAATTTATTTCGGTTAGTTTCAGTGAAAAAACCGAAAAAAAAATCGAAAAAATTGAACCAAAACCGAACCGAACTCCCATGCAACACACCATTTTGTATCATTATACACTAGCTAATTTGAGTTTAAACATGTAGATTGGTTGGAGATTCCGGCAGCATTGATCCTTTTCATGGTGGTTGCACCTCATCTCGTAGCTGAGACGCTAAGAGAAAGTTGGGTTGGTGCAGTAATATGTCTTGTGATAGCATGTTACCTTTTCCATGAACACATAAAAGCTTCTGGTGGATTCAAAAACTCTTTCACTCAGACGCATGGCATCTCCAATACCATTGGGATCATTGCACTCCTCGTTTACCCGGTTTGGACCATATTTTTCCACATCTTCTAAGTCGGTCCGGCCCATTATAGGCCCGTCCGTACACACATTCAACGTTCTGTGTGACTGTCTTGCTTTCATTAAAAAAAAAAAAAATGAATAGTTTATGTGTTTCAAGCAGCTTCTGTTGTTTGTGAAAATCTTGAATGTACAAAAGAAATTTCAATTGTGAGTTATAAGATATATATGGGTTTGTGTAGAGAATCTATTTGTTCTCTTTGTGCTTGTAATTGTTATGTGTCTCCAAAAGAATATTGATTACAGATCATATTACATGTGGAATTCCATCATTCTTTTGGTTTGGCTGTTTCACTTTTGGCTTTAATCACAAGCTAATTATTGTGACTAAAAGACTAATTATTAGGGATTAAGATATCATATTTCTAGATCTGGATAATTGCTTGTAACATCAAGATGATTTTTGGATAAGAAATAAGAACAAATTCATATCTAAACAAAACCATTTGCCTTATGAGTTTTTTCACTTCCCTTGTCTTTAAAACAGAGGACCTCTGCTCTGTTTCTTAGTTTCTCATCTCTTCTCCATCAAAGTTCAAATCTTGTAAAGAACCCAGAAATGGAAGATCGAACCGTGTAAAAAATGACAAGTAAGAGAAAAGATAACAAAGGCTCCGTTCATGGAAGTGGTCAGAACGACGTCGCTTGGAACCAACGCAAGCGTTTGTCTTCGTCTTGGACAGGCTCTGTTTTCTTCTGCTTCGCTTCTTTTCATGTGTTTCAACGATGATGATGATTTCTACGCTTACACATCCTTCTGGTAAAAAATTGAAAATGTTTTATTTTGAACTATAAAACAAGTTTTAAAGAGACTAATGACTGTTGTGGAGCAGTTATTTAGTTACAGTGATGGGTTTAGTGACCCCGTGGAGCGTGACGTTAGCCCTAATTGAAGCTTATTCCATCATGGTTCAAAGACTTCCTATGCAAGTAACAGTTTTATCTGTCATCGTCTCTGGAGATTTTGTAAGTTATCTAGACCCTAATAGATATATTCATCCATTTTATTTAGGCTTTGATTGGTAACCTCTAAAGCGGTTAGAAATATACCATTTTAATTGTTACCGATCACAAAAATGGTAGCAAAAGTTACAGTAAGTTCTCTTAGCTTTTTGTTATCGTTTTCATTAACAATTTTATCTCATAATTTTGCACTATTCGACCGCTTACCACTTTCGCTAACAACTAATATAACTATTTTTTTTTGTTCACCCATCAGACCCTTAGTGTTCGTGTCAACTGTCAAAACTCAAAAACGCATTGCTTCTACCACTAAAATAAAGCTCAAAACTTTTAAAACAAGTTGGCATTTTTATGTTTTGAGTTTTAATACGAACAGACCTCAATCAAATGAACCCAATTAAGTAAATCCAATTTAAACTCATAAATAATGGATATATGTCCGGTTTAAACCTCTTTTCTATTACAATGGTAGAGTTTTGGGTTGGAATTTTTTTTAGGGTTATGGATACCCATTAAATATTTATCTATATTTAACATCCTTATTCAAAACCTTGGCACAAATGGAGTTTTTTTCAGTGAGTTTTAATATTAAATCTCCAAATATTTTTATATAAGAGACTTAGCATTTGATTATCGTTTTGCTTATTTTGTGTTTTGTTTCTACATATATAGATTAATATGAAAAATACAATGTATTTAATAGAATTAAAGAGTACTAGACTAAGTATTAAAAGAATTAGAGAGAGATTAGAGAGAATAAGTCTCCAAAATGTTATTAAGTTATGAGAAAAAATTACGATATATATGTCATTGGTTTTGGTTTAACCTAAATTCAAAAAGATATTATATTCCATAAGGAATATTTCATCTTTCTAAATGTTTTGTTCTCTTCCTAAATTCATATATGATCATCCTAAATACATATATTTTCTTCCTAAATATTCCACTAGTAACAAGTGATGTGCTTGGAACAAGGTTAGAAATTACAAATGTAATACGCAAACAAAAGGAGATAAACACAATTGGTTCATTTGGTTAGAAACGTGTTTTCAAATGAACCATTTGCTTAGAAAAAGATGTTACCAAATAAATCAATAGTGGCTAGTAATAGACATAGTGGATATAGATTATAGTTTGATTGGTTACTATCAATATACAATACAAAAACCATTTGAATTGTTATACATTCCACAACTTTATATTAGCTTTTCTGCAATAACTTCTCCCACTATAATGTCTGTAACTAGTGGACCATATGAGAAAGATGGATATCCAAATCACATTAGCCATTGAATGGATAAAGCTTTAGTCTATACACCAACTTAGTTACCTAATATTGGTATCCACTGTAAAGAAATAGATCTTGTGTTCTAAATTTCAGGTCAATAATCTTTAACAATGCTATGCAAAAATTGTTGGTTCCTTTTGTTTGTTATTGAACTTACACTACTTTTTATTTTATATATCGTAATCGAGTTTGTGGTGGAATCTCAAAAGTAATAAAGCTATAGTAGCATACTGTATATAGACGATGTTGTAGTAGGCCAAACTTTGCAAGAGAGCAGTCCAACCATGTTTTGGACCGGTCAGATTTGAGATTTTGAAAATTTGATAATGAACCGGTCCAGGCATATACAATTTCAACACTAGATCATAAAATAAAGCAGAAAATGATATTTGCTCTATCTCGTTCAAGTTCAAGGTTCTTTGCAGGAGTCAAGATTTGCAAATGAGATTGTTATTGCTAAGTTTTGATTATCTTTGATCTATGTCTGTTTTAGTTGTAGGATTTAGTTTTCCGTCTTTGGAATTATCTTTCGGTGATATTTCGTGATTCCGCCGGTTTAGTTTCCTTTGTTTGAATTTAGTATCTGGAGATTGTTCCTTTATCTGCCGGTTTTGGTATTTCTCTTAGTTGGGTGTGTTTTTACGCTTGTATGATGTTATGTGTTGTATATTTCTCAGACCAAAAAAAGTGTTGTATATTTCTTGAAAATTCAATGGAGTATCATTTCAGAGAAAAAAAAGATATTTGCTAATTATAATCTTTGGGTTTATCTAGGTTTTGTCGTTTTTAACGTTGGGAGGTGCATGCTCAACGGCGAGCGTGGCCGTGCTTTTGATCGGCGCCGGAGAGAAGCATTGTGATCGGTATAAGTTATCGGCGACAATGGCGTTCATGTCTTCGTTTCTTTCCTTTGTTTCCACTTTCTTTAACTTTCTTCTTCTTCCTTCTTTAATTTCTCGTTAGTCAGATTTTGTCTCACCAGTTTATATACTTTTTTTTTTTTGGTCAACCACCAGTTTATATACTTTATAGTTATGTTTTTGTAGGATAAAAATATATTCGAATTGTTTCTATTTTTTCCCGTCTAAACTATATTGATTAACTTTTATCTTTCAACGGTGGAATACATAATTTGACAGACAAATATATAGTCTCTGGTACCAAATTTTATGTAGAAAAAATTAAACTGGCGAAATAACTAGTTATTTCCGAAAACAAAACCGAAAAACGGTAAAAAACTCTAAATCTACAATAAACCAAACAAAATCGATGAAAATTCAAGACTAAAAAATGACAAACTAAACTTGCAATCCAAAACACTTATATTCTAATTGTTTCTCAATGCATCAATTATGGCTTCCATTTATCTTTAGTTTTTAAAATATTTGATCACACTCGCTTATCTATATAACCAAAATTTTGAATTTTTATTTCTACCTATTCATAAAAACATAGGCCTAGCCGTCTAGGTTTGAAGACTTTTTAAACGTTAAATAACCCAATATTCTGTACTTGTTTAATCCAAATAGCAAATGTCATATCGGATGTCCCATTAGAACACTGTATTTATAGAAATAATTTGTAACTTTTAACTGTAACAGTTTTGACCTTGTTATATAGTACATAGTTGGTAAGGCTTGTTGCAGCATTGCACATGGGTTTAGATCAAATCTCAAATAAAAAATACATACGGCTTTTCCGAAAACTAATGGGATTTCCGAAAACTAACGGGATTTTCGAAACTTATGACAGATTAATTTGTTGTTGTCGATAAAAAGGCCCAAGCGAACCGTGGAAATGTCACCTTCAATTTCTTTTTTAAACTATAAATTTAAATGATATCTAAATTTATCTGATAATGAAAGTAGTCATTTTATAAATTTTATCAATGCTCAAATATTCAAATGATACTATCATACTACTAGATTAGCCTGATCTTGAGGTTGGAGAAGTGTATATTTCTCATTCTCATATAATAGATAGAAGGGAGGAATATAGACCTGAACTATATCCTAAATCTTAAGTGTGTGACTCAAATCTCATCTGGTGTGCAAATATCTGGATTTGAATTTTTAAATGTGTATTTATATTAGTATACATACAGATGAATCCAATTAATTAGATTAGTAATAAAACAATTTTTATTTCATTTGCTTATACTAGTTATAGATGAGAACCGTTTATGGATATTAAAATGTTCGTATTTATTAATTAAAGGACCGGCTTGTTCAAGTACATGCATATACAGATTCATATGTTCCGTACGTCAGTTCCTATAGATTTTCTAAGATACCCAAATCAACACATAAACAAAAGTTTATATAGCTTTTTTAATTAACATCATATTTAATCAATCTTTTTAAAAGTAAGTTTTAGTGCAAAAAGATAAAATTATAAACCTATTTAGGTAATGCTTTAGATATTTTATAAGTGATCAACCAAAAGGAGAGGCTTCAGCGCCTTGGTTTTCTTTTACAAATGTAATTTTAATCAGTAAAGCAAATTAACATGATATTTTAAATACATTATAAAATAATTGATTTTTACATTAGCATCATTTTTATGTCATCAATCTTAGTTTTTACCACTTTAATTAATTTTTAAATGCCAAGTAATCATCTTTTGTAATTTTTAAAAAAATATATATATTCTTCTTTTTTACTAAAATTAAACAACTATTCTTTTTTTTGCTAAAATTAAACAACTTATTATATATATATATATATATATATATATATATATATATCAAAATTATTGGTATGCATATATAGAATGTTGGGGAAAATCAAGACCAAAACAATAATAGTTGATACTTTTATGACCCATTATTAGGAAGAATTCATAAGGGATCAAAACTAATTAAAAGATAGAGGGACCCAAGACAACCTTGCATGATGATGAAACTTTTGATTCCAAAATTAAAGTTCAATGAAAGTTATAAGGTGGGAAGTTTCATCGTAAGAACAAATATGAGCTTTTTTCAATGAATCTAAGAACATAACAAGAAATTATTGGACAAAAAAGTCCCACTATTGTGTGAACAAAAATATTAACAAAACAAAACTCCAAAAAAAGAAATCAATATATTCCATATTGTATGAATCATATCTTCAAGCTTTAAAAATAATACAAAATAATTAAAAGTTGATCGTATGGAAATTTTTTCGTCATTTTTTTTGCTTGTGTGAGATTATGAAAATGTGTTGAGTCTTTGGCTAAATATATTTAGTTCCATGTATACACGTGAGTTGGATAATATGAAATTATAATCAAATATTTTTAATAGTAGCGTAAATTATACAAGTAGACATATAAACACACATGCAGGGACGCGCCATGAGTGTTAGTTATTTTTGACTAATTCCTTGTGATTAATCATTGTGATGTGAATATAAACTTGAGAAATAATTTGTAATCTTCACATATACAACCAAAAGAGTACAGAGGCACATGTTAAACGGGAGCTTTCACTAAAGTATTCCATCCATACAGTTTTGGAACGAGGCCGTTTCTCTCTCTGAGAGAAAGCGATTTCCGGTTAGCCGGAATCGCTTCCGACCTTGAGCGGTTCTTCTTCTTCTTCCGCTCTTTCGAGTTTTTTTTGACTTTGCCTTCTTCCCTCTTTCACATCTTTCAGAGGGTACAGTCTTTTTCTCGATGTTTGTGGGTTCGGCTTCTCCGGCTTCGCCGGTTGATTACTCGGTTTCGTTTGTTTTGGTTCACCGGTTTCTCGCCGGGTTGTCTAGTTTCCGGCTTTCCGGTTCCAATAAACTCAGGTTGCCTTACTGAGGCTGACGTTATTTCCGATTTATCGGATTCTCCGGGTTGTCCGGCTTCTCGCTTAGCGAGTCTCTTCGATCCTGCTCTCTCTTTCTCTCTCTGCGCCGTTTCTCCACCTGGGTTTGGGTGCTGTGTTCTGTCAGTTGGGCGCTCTCCGGTCTCACCGAATTAATATCGTCATCGTGTCCCAGCTTTAGAAGACAAGCGATTGGGAATTCTGTGGGGAGTTTCCTCCTACCGGCGGCGGCGTCTTCGGTTACGGTGGATTTCTTCGGAGCTTTCGCACTTGTTTCTTTTGTATGCAGGTAGGCTTAGGACGGCGGTCTTGGGATGCAGCGATCGGCAATTGGTCTTCTCCAGTATCGGCGAGTTGGTCCGGCGAGGCACGGCTGCGTTTTCTTCCACGCAGTTTCGGCGGTCTCCCGGCGGTTCATCCTTGCAGTTGACGGGTGTCTTGCATGCAGGCGTTTCTTCCGATGATGCCACGTGGCGTTCTTATCGGCTCGCCTTAGCTCCACGCGTTTTCTCTTCTTGTTGTACTGGGCTTGGCCCAATTGTTCTTTGTACATTGGCCCATTAATCCAACCTATTGACAAAAAAAAAAAAAAAAAAAAAAACGGGAGCTTTCACCTCTTCTACCCACACCTAAAGAGAATAAAAAACAATCATAACTTAAAAAATTCCTGAATTATATTTTTTGTTTGAGATATGGGAGAATACTCTATATAAATCTCACATGGATAATTGCAAAAGATCATTAATAATATATAAATAATATGAGCCATTCAATTTATTATTAAATAATTTTAAAATAGAAATTCATATATCTTAATATAGTATCAGAGTTTGATCAATGCCGGTCTAACTCGGTCCGACAATCCATGTCCAATTGATGTCGTCGATCCAGGTCTGACCATTTCAAAATTAATAGTCAAAAAACTATTATCTTGAAATAGCGTATTAGGAAGATAAGTTTTATATCGATAATTATAAAATATTATTAATAATATATAAGAGATATGAACTATTCTGCTTATTACTAATTAATTTTAAATTGAATCATTAGTACTAATTGAAAAGAATCATTAATTAAAAAAATATGGACCATTACACTTGTTATCTTAATACCCAAAATATTATAAGTTTATAACCAATTAAAAAGGCTATGTTTATGTATTGGGATATGTGTAATTTGGTGGTCTAATATGAAGATGTAAAACAATATTATAAGAAAAAGTTTTGGAAGTCCAAGAAAGCATTCTTTTGTTAATGAGTCAAAGAGGTAATAAGTGGTTCAATCGTCTCATTTTGTGGGGTGAGACCGCGAGAGGAGAGCATCCAAGAAGTTTCATACAAAAGCATGGAGCACCGAGCATGTGACGTTCTCTTTACAAATCTTTCCAATAATCATTATTAAATTAACAAACGCATGTTTATTGTAGATTATTTACGCATAAAAGGTAATGAATAAAAACAATCACACGTAATTACAACACAAGTATCTATCATGGAGGACAATGACATTATTGTGTACAATTATATTTAAACACAGATTGTATGTGTATTGCGACTAACAAGCATTGCTTCGACAGGTCCAGCTTAATCTTCTTCTTTCTTTCATACAATGTTATGTAACAAAGCTAATGCATAATACATTATGCCAAACAAAGCTGGAATTAGATCATATCCCTACAAAACAGTAGCCTCAAAGGAGGGATATAAACCGGCCCAAAAGTCCAGCTTAATCAAATTGCTTAATTTTAACAATATTTATTTAAAAAAAAACAATCCGCGTTAGTCCAGTTGATAAATGAGTGTCTAATAGCTTTCCGCTAAATTGAATTCGGTTTGAGTTGGCCACCGAAATGTTCACATACATTCTTCAGTCCTAAAATTAGTTGATTAAGCCGACTAATCTTAAAAAAAAAAAAAATTACCAAAAAACAATATTTCAAAATGATTGTTATTTTAGATGAGTTCAAATTTTGATAATATATACTGTAATTAATATTTCCAACGAGCAAGAGAAATGATACTATACTATTAGAATCTAAAATATTTGTCTATTTACTATCGTTAGTTTTTGTGCTAAATAGTATTTTTTCTTAATTTTTAGCACAAAACTACTTCAACTTGTCTTATAAACGAATATTTGAGCATAATATCCATAGTTTATAGCAACTGAGAGAGTTTAGATGACCGATTTCAGCCTGTAAACATCGATTATTAGTCCATAATCAAATTCCTTTTATTAATTACAAAATTTAGAGCGGTCGTTTGACCTCAACAAAAGAACATGAAAATAATGTTATTAGCTAAAACACAACTTCATTCTGGTTGGCATCGTTGTGATAGTTGACAATGAAACCCCATATTGACCGACCGACGCATCATCCAAATTCCACTAACAAAGTTTGAATGCTACTACTCATAATTCTGAACCATACAACGATTTCATTTATTTATTTTTAACTTGTTGTATATAAAACAATCATATCCGAAATCAAGAACAATAACGAGTTTAAGCCAACTCCTTAAAGATTGTCGGATTCTTGCGAGACTCGTTAACGGTACGTGGCGTCTCATAATTCGAAAGAACGACATGTGGACGTTTCAAAATAAGGCCACGTCGTCCACTCGACACTGATCTCTTGCTATTCTTACACTGTCCCTGGTTATGTTCCATGGACTCTCAGCGATATAATCCGCTAAGGCCACGTCTCCTGCTACATAATCTATATATAATTTATTACGACCAATTATTCTCTTTTGGTGGTATAAAACCATAAATTAAATTTATATAGACAATGTAACATTTTGAAGCAAAAGAAATTAAAAGATCTTATGATTCAAAACGAAATTTAACCTAACCAACCAAGAGGTGGTATCCTAGTGGTAAAAAAAATATTAATAACTTTTCACTACTTAAATTCGAATTTTTTTGGCCACGAGAGATTTAAATGGTCTTTGAGTTCCAAGATTAGTCGGTAAATATTCGGATGATGCGTTCATTCTTTAGTGTCGAAGATCCTAGTTTTTATCAAAAATAATATGGGGTTCCTACTGGTCGAAAGCGGTGTTCCCTAGAAATCCGAACACCTGAATTAACAAGAAAATGTTTAAACAAGCTAGATAGTAGCTATTTATAAAGACATAAGACCATTTTTAATGTATCATTTTATTTTACTCTAAAATAAATATATTTTTTATTCTAAAATGAACTAATTTTAAAATAAATAATATTGTATTATAATGTAATACTTTATTTTTTACTCTATAAATAGAAATGCCCTAACAAAATCAAGAACTAAGATGGTGGTGATCAATATTACTATTTAATTTCCCAAAAACCATGATCAAAATCTATACAACTTGTATGTTATCAGCTAACTCACACATTAATAAGAGATGTGTTGCCTTGTGCTTTGTGTTTAAAAGTTGATAAGCTTTGTGCCATTTTCCCTTTTTTGTGCAACTCGTTAGATAATTTTATACTTCTTCTGTTTTATATTATAAATAATTCTAGATAAAATGCAGATATTAAGAAACTTATTTTTCTTAACAAATATTATTAAATAGATATAATTTAACCAACCATAAAAAAATTAAAGAAAAGCTGGAAAGTTTTATTGGCTACCCACTATTCAATAAATAAAAGTTACACAAAAATATTATAACAACAAATATTTTAAAACAAGAAAAAAATATCCAAAACTATTTATATTATGAAACAAGAAGAGTATAACTATGTGAATTTTGAACCATCGACTATTTTGATAACTAAATTGTTCTAGAAAAAACCATATAAACGATTCTCTTATTGATTAGCGGTCTATAATATTGGTTTAATTAAGGGAAAATATTGTTCTCGCAAGTGTATATTATACATCTATCAACACAATGAGAGCATTTTAAAACAGCTACTTGATAATATTCTTTCTGACGTTTTTACTTGAATATCGGAATATGTTATCTCCATTTTCTCCCACCTTCACTTTTGATTGGGTAAATGATTCTACATATAAATTATAAAGGTAAAATATAGTAGTCCTTACGCAACTTGGTAAAACCAAAACCGCAAACAAGTCTACTTGCAAAGAATACTTAAAACCATGGTCGCAAATGAAAAGTGCATAATCTCTTTACCTTAAGTCGTTACCACTTTATTATATTCTTTATTATCAAAATTCACTATTTTAGAATCTTCATCAAAGTAAGAAAACTATGGCTTCTTTTTATGAATCCGATTGGTTGATTTTAATTACCGTGGTTTGGAAAACCGTTTCCTTATCTACTAAGAATACATATAATTCACATTATGAAAACGTACCTACGAACCGGAACTTCCTAATTATTCAAAAAGAAAAAGAAAAATAAAAGTTGAAACATCAATGACTTTCATTAGCTACTTTGTTTAAAAACAGACCACAATAGAATCGTAAATATCAAAACGGTTAATGTAGATGAAATAACATGTAGGTAACGCACGATGTAGAAAGAAAAAACACATGTTACATATCTAGATGAATTTAAATTACATTAAAGGGAAAAAAAGAAGAAAAAAACACATGTTACATATCTAGATGAATTTAAATTACATTAAAGGGGAAAAAAATTACATTAAAGGATCCGAGATCCGACAGCTTCGTCGCCAATCAAAACCATAAAATTTAAAGTGACAAGAAAGTTCATAATTATTCATAT
This sequence comes from Orychophragmus violaceus, assembly GCA_030180135.1. Lineage (NCBI taxonomy): Eukaryota > Viridiplantae > Streptophyta > Magnoliopsida > Brassicales > Brassicaceae > Orychophragmus > Orychophragmus violaceus. Next base: position 2,497,874 of record CM058239.1, read on the forward strand.
ACTACAAAAATGGGAATCAATATATATTTACATTTGTAACCTAGTCATAAAGGACACCAATAAAATGGACCCTATTGTGATTTGAAGTTGTTTTATATCGGATACTATTTAATTTCTAGATCTTTCAACTTAAATTCGCAAACCCACCGCGTTACCCCCCACAACAAGCAATTATATCAATCTAGTAAATCGATCATTTACGTGTTCACAATACCCTCATAACAGTCACAAACGACTGTATTCATATTCATGTTCATAATACACTCATAAAACCAGCTATTACACGAATATTTATTATCTACCCAAGTATCATGTAAGTTGGTACTCTAACTTAAATTTCAAGGTACTTACAATGAATTTTTTTTTGAGTGAACAAAAAAATATCAAAGACCGAAAGCTTATGACAGGCTTGCGAATTCGAGATAAAATCTAGTATAAATCAATAAGTCATGGACTTGACAGTAGAAAATATCTAGAGAGTGTGGGAGAGTATATTAAGGTGGTTTAAGTTTTCTTAATCGAGAGAATAAAAAAATTTCGTTAGAAGTCTATTTCCTTATTGTATCAGAAATTAGGACAATACATAAAAAATATAAAAAATTATAAATATTAACATTCACAAAATAATATTAAACATCTAAAGCGAAATTAAATGTTTTCTTCTTATAAGTTTTTATTCGAATTATCAAAACACTAACACATTGTTAAAATTAAATGTTACATGTATATATGTTCGAGAAATGATCTATACAAGGGTGTAAATGGATTGCATTTTTTGGAATGCAATGCTGTGAAATGGCTAGTTCTATAAAATATTTATTATTTATTTTAAATTTCATTTTTTGGAATGAAATAGAATGAAATGTTCATTCCATCAATTCCACATTAAATTTTAAAGAAAAACATCCTTTACAAATTTGATGGGGAAAAAATGGATCAATTTATTTCCATTTTTCTCTAGATCTCATTCATCTTCTCTCGTTCCATTAATCCCACTAGATATAATCTATTTACAGCCCAAGTCATAACAATTAAGCTCAGTCACTGACATGGTAATTATAGCTAATTATAAAGGGTAAAAATATCTAAACAACACAAAGCTGGCATCCTCCCCACCACTTATACAGCCTGTCATCACTCTTCTATTGCTCTACAAAACGACAAAATCCTACGTGGCATCAAACCTTTTTTTAAGACACAACACAAACTCTTCTCTATTTATAACACATATCTTCCCTTTCTCTTACATATTATTATTTCCACTTAATAATCCCTTCTACTCACCGGAAAACGAGTTAACTCAACCAAGAACCATACTAACACTGAAAGAAATATAAATGGGTATATGCAGTTCGAGCGAGTCGACTCAAGTGGCGACGGCGAAACTGATCTTACAAGACGGGAGGATGATGGAGTTTACGAACCCCGTGAAAGTCGGATACGTTTTACAGAAGAACCCTATGTGTTTTATCTGTAACTCAGACGATATGGACTTCGACGACGCCGTTTCCGCCATTAGCGCCGACGAAGAGCTTCAGCTAGGTCAGATATACTTTGCTCTTCCTCTTCGTTGGCTTCGTCAGCCACTTAAAGCGGAGGAGATGGCTGCATTGGCTGTTAAAGCTAGCTCTGCTCTCATGCGAAGTGGTGGTGGTGGAGGAAGTAGTCGCCGGAAATGTGTAGATCCTATTGTCGTCTCTGATAAATATCGTCTTAGAGTTGGCTCTGGTGATGATACGGTGGGTTCCGGAGGTAGAAGGAGGAAAGGGAGAAACGCTGACGGTGGTGGTGGTGGTGGTAGCAGTAGTAGTGGCCGGAGGAGGAAATGTTACGCGGCGGAGTTGAGCACTATAGAAGAGTGAAATTTGTGGATAGTTGTAATTATGTTGGGGTATTTTAGTCATTTTAAGAAGAAGCAATTTGCAAATTAGCAATGTTAGAGCATCTCCATTGGAGAAACCCACTAGGGGTTCCTAAATTTTTCAAACGCCAAAAAAAAAAAAAAGGATCAGTGACAACACGTCACGTGGCCCGTACAGTGCTAGAGACGTATACTAAATAAGAAACTTAACATACGGTTTGTTAAAAAAATTGTGGAGTCCACGTGAGACCCACAATATTTTAACATTATTTTTTTAAAAGACTCATGTTAAGAGACCCCGATGTACTCGCTCTTAGACCATGTACATCCTCCAAACCCATTAGAAGGTTTCTTAAAAAAAAATTAAAGGCCGTCTCTTAGCTAAGGATTTTTGGAATCAGTATGTTAACTATTAACGTGGGATCCACGTATTTTTTTTTTTTGAAGAATCTGTGCTAAGATACTTCGAAGTATCTGCTCTTACGAGAGTTCTCTTTTGGGATTTTAGTAGTTAGTGCTTAGTAGACTAGTAGTTAGTAACATCTCTCGTTTGATTTGTGACATTTGTGGAATTAAAATTCTTGATCTTACATTTTACTTTTTTTTCTCAAAAAGACTAAGATTTTGAATGGTTATTAAGAACACAATAAATTAAATTAAGTGTGGATTAAAACACATTATTTTTAAAGCGGACCGAATCTATTATAAACTAAGTTTATTTTTTTAAAAAGCGGGTCTATATTTAGTCTGCATCAATTTTTTTTTTAAAAAAATTTAGTCCACATTACACATTAGTGTAGATCAAAAATTGTGAAAAAAAAAAAATCAACCATAGATAGTTTAATTCGTCCAGACTACAACTACCATTCAAAGCTTCACATCTCCATCGTGCTACAATTTTTTTGTTTAATCTAAACAGTATTAGTATTGGTCATATTGGATTAGCAAGATTAATCATATTTGATTTCATTTTTTCGAAAATACGGAAGTATACTAACTAATACTATTCCATTGTTTTTATAAGGATAATAAAACAACATGTGACTGGTTCCAAAATTCTCGTAACGCGGTATTGGATTGCGAGATACATTAAAATACAAGGTTACACAAAATAGTCAAAATACATACATACACAACACAAATGCATACATACATTATGCATACGTTATATTACATTCGTATATATGAGTTTCACGTGGCAAAAAAAGAGATGAGCGAAAGCTATTAGGCCATTCAAATTAAATCTATTTGGTTTCAACACCAACCCTCGCCATGATCGTTCAACTTTAGAAAAGTAGAAACTCAGATTCATTTTCGTTTTTCTTCTACTCTCAGAAACGTAACAATCTTGTACAAAGGATTTTGGTTTTTTGAATAAATTTAACATATATTCAAAAAAAAAAAAAATGTTCAGTAATATTAGGGCATTCAAAATCCATTGTTATTTTATCCTCTAAATAAATACTATAATAGAAGAATATTTTGCTTTAAAATAAAATTTATATTTTTCTTATATATAGATGAATGTTAATTTTCTCTAAAATAAATTTAATTCTTTTACTTACATAATACTCTTTTAGCTTTATATCTTTATAATTATAACTGAAGATATATCATTTAATTTTTTATTTGAAATTTTAATTTTTTATTTGCATAGATCTTTTACGTTTTAAAATTTTATAACTATAATTTAAAATTGTTAATATTTTATGTATATATGCAAGTTCCTTTATTACTTTTAAAAATATGTTATAGTTTTATAGAAGTTTGCAAAATAAAAAAAAAAAAAAAAATTAATTTATAATTTTATAAATAAAATGTATTATTAATAAAATAAAATAAAGATATTAGAAAGAATATTCATATTTACAAAGAATAGAAAAAAATATATTGGAGAGAAACCTACATTTATTATATAATTCATGTATGTTGGAGATAGTTTTACACCATTTTTTTAAAGAAAGTTGTTCTAGTATTAAGGCTATATTATAGTTGTTGTTCTTCTTTAATACTTATAATTTTTAACGTTAAATTCTTAATCATTTAAGACCTCTTGTCTCAATATTATAAGTATGATAAAAAAAAAAGATCATCATTTTAAAATGACTAGCTGGATTGAGAACAAAAGAAAAAGAATAGAAACGGAGTTACATGATTACATGATAAACTTGGGACCATTTTATTTGCCTTTTTGTATCCTTACTTGATAGTAGTAGACAAATAATTATATAGATGACCTTGGTTTGTTCGAGCTCCTAGTCATCAACGATGTAGCCATTGGCCAACCCATTTATGATTTGCATGAAAGTTTTTGATTATTAATGCGATTGATTGTCTCCAACATTCAATACTAATTATAAAGGCTCTTTGGTTGACAGAAACAAAACAACTCTTCGACTCGTTCTATTACAAACGCAGCTGTTTGAATGTGTATTGCTTCTTTTTAAGAAATAAATTAATTAAGCTTTCTGTAGCAATGTTTTCTTGTCCTTACCCCGTAAATTTAGCTTCTGGATTTTCTTTCTTTATATTCTTTGCCTCTACCATTTCCCAAGATCTAAAATTAGTTTTAAATTATTGTATAGATAGCATATTCATCGATACTATTAATTATTATCAAATGTAGCATGTTAAACCAAAAGAGTGGTTATACTCAAATTTTAGATCCGACATAACTGAAGCAGTAGATTTGGTCGGTTGAATCAACCATATGTCGATATATTCGCTATTCACTATTCTCAACTTTTAAATGATTTGTTGATATTTCATGCTTGTATAAATCATATTATGTCCTTTTCCAATAATTTAATTACTAAATTACGTTCATGTCAATAATATTAATAGTGTAACATTTCAAAAGATATGTAACTATAAACAAGTACTATAGTTTACGGCGCCACCTTATAAACCAATAGGCAGAAGTAAAACATACTGTAGTGAATGCAATTATAAGTGACTACTAAAATGTTTCATTCTTATTATCACATGGTTTCCTATATTGAACCCGTGACACCATTCCATGAATAATTTACATTTCATCTTTCTTCCATGAGATACATTATATATATATGCATGCATTATAAGTTAACAATGTTCTAAGTGCATTGGCCCAATTTGAAAAGAGTAGGGTTGTAACCAAATTTGTCCTCCACGAGACCTCGACACAATCATTTTGCTTTGCTACACAAACCCATATAAAACCAAAAACAAAAAGGAAAAAGTAGATGGAAGAAATTAATAGTATATAATATCTATTCTAGACATAAAGTTTTCTACCAAACGTCCATTTTTAAAATGTGTATAATATCCCACTTTTTTCCAAAAGAAAACCTTTTCGTAATATAGTGTGATTATTATATGTTCTCTTATCTTTTGTATTAAATCTTTCGTATTAATCCACTATTTATCTTTATGGGTTTTAATGAGATAATAGAATATCTCCAAATGTTCATAAGGATGGACAACCAATCATATTGATTTGTTCGTGATATTCTTGAGGATAGTGATTGTTACATTCTTTTTGTCCACTCGTTCTCGTTAGGACTAAGGATGGTGGCTAAAGACCTAAAAACTGTTTTTTTTGGTAAAAGATCTTAATATTGGTAAAGGGGGCCTTTAGTGATTAATATCTTAACTAACACAATTGATAGTTAACCTTATATATGAACTTAGCTAGACGAGATCGTTGACAAAAAAAAAACCCACTAGAACCTATGTAGTCATGGACATTCAGATATTCGGATCGGTTGGTTCTTTTGAATTGAAAGTTTTATATTAATATAAGATTTGATTGTATTTCGATTTGGTTTGGGTTCAAAATCGGTTCGGTCTAATTTTTCAGAACATATAAAATCCAGAAAATAGGTAATAATCGGGATTATATATTTTTATCTATTTTATACCCAAAATTTACTATAAACCGTGAAATTAACCTAAAAACCCACAAAATAATCAAAAACCCAATTTTTTTTTTTGAAAACTTGATTTTTTTTAAATATCTGAAATATACCCGAAAATTTAAAACAGAAAAACATTTAAAATATTGTAATATCAAAATTATACCCGTAATATCTAAAAATGACTAATATACTTAATATTTTCGGTTCATTTCAGGTATTTGATCGGATCGGATAATACTCGTAACTGAATCGATACCCACAAATATAAAAATAGAATACCCATCGGGTAAAATTATTATTCCCAAATCCGATCTAAACCGGTTTTTCTGGATCGGTTCTAATTCGAATTTTCGGTTTTTCGCCAAGGCCTAATCCCACGTTCATGTCACTATTCTACAACAAACATTTCACAAAAAGGCAGAACATAAAAACGAAGGATCATATTGGACCAAAAGCAGACGTCTTGTTTTATTCAATATAACGTTTGGGCCTTTAAAATCTATTTGGGCTTTTTACCTCTTCGCTACCAACTAAGGTTTTTCTGTTTGTTCAGTTCACCATCGTCTTCTTCCTCGACGGAGGCTGGAGCTGCTGAAGCATCGCGACGACTCTCTTCCTATCTGAAACTGGTAATCAATCAGTAATCAGAAATCTCCATTCCGTTTTGTAATCTTCGCTTGATTTATGGTTCCTTCGGGTTAATTAGATGTATTTGTTTCGATTTTGGATCTGCACACATCTTAGCTTATTGAAATGGCTTGTAATTCATCTGGCTGTGAGTCCGGTTGCTATGGCGGTGAAAAGGAAAAAGGAAACAAGGTAGAGGAAGGTGCAGTTGATATTAACAATGAGAGTGTTTGCGTCAAGTGTAAATGCAATGAGCCTATGATATTTGGGGATGGTGGCTCAGACGATGGAAGATTCTGCTCCAATTGTTTCAGGAGCAATGTATTTGGGAAGTTTCGTCTCGCTGTTACTTCTCACGCCATGATCACTCCTTCAGATAACGTCCTTGTTGCTTTCTCTGGCGGATCATCTTCCAGGTTTTACTCTCCTTCTCTATATCTTGTTTTTGATAATTCTTGTATACGTGAAGCAGTATCATCATATCATGTGTTTAGGGTTGCTCTTCAATTTGTGCATGAGTTGCAAATCAAGGCTTTGAAGAATTACGAAGCGAGTCGAGATAGATCTTTACCTGTGTTTGGTGTTGGTGTTGCGTTTGTGGATGAAAGTGCAGCTTATCCTACTCTTTCCAATGAAATGGCTGATTCCTTTGCGTGGATTCGATCCACTGTCTTGAGTATGTCTCCACCTGCAAAGGATCTTCTTGTTGTTCCAATCGAAAGTGTGTTTGGTTCAGACTCTCTTGTAGCAAAGGATAGGCTTGTAAAGCTATTGGATTCTGTTAGTGATGATACTGGGAGAGAAGACCTCGTGCTGCATCTGAGAATGTTGGCACTGCAGAAGGTTTGTTTGGTTACTATTGGGAAAGAAAAAGAAAAGCCTTGGATATATCTTTTATCTAATGTTGCATGATAATCCTTTTCAGGTTGCCTCTGAGAATGGATACAACAGATTAGTGGTAGGATCATGCACATCGAGACTTGCTTCCCATGTTCTTACGGCCACTGTCAAGGTGTGTTGCTTACTTTGTCCTGGTTGGAATCGTCTTTTCTCTGGTTTATTTGTTCTATAGATTGCTTCGTAGAGTGAGATCTCCATGCTTGAAAGCTAATACAATGGTTACCTCAAAGAACGTAGATACTAAGGATCTAGCTTAAAAACTGTATCTTTGTTTATATGTATCTTTGTTTGGACATTTCATACAGACTACATTCTATCGAAGCTGTGATTTGACTTGCATTTTTTCTTGAGACAGGGACGAGGTTATTCACTATCAGCAGATATTCAGCATGTTGATGCGAGATGGAAGGTTCCCATTGTGCTTCCACTTCGAGATTGTGTTTGGCAGGAAATTACTAGACTCTGCCATTTGGATGGGTTCGTATACTTACTGATTTATCCATGTTCTTGGGATTTTCTGTTTAACTTTTGAATGACATCTAACACATTGTGGATAGGACAGTCTAAAGACTTTGCAGTTGGCTCGTCATCCTCAATCCGGGATCAATGACTTGGTGTCTTCATTTGTCGCTCTGTTACAGGTGCAAATCAACTACTTGGCTTCTTCTACTCCATCTTTTATCTGCTTGTTATGAACATACTTAGTTATATGTTTGCGCAGGAAGAAAATCCTTCTCGGGAGTGCACGATTGTACGCACAGCTGCAAAGCTGACTCCATTTTACTTCAATAAAATTCCTGAAACGGATGACTCTTGTGTTCCTATGGCTACTCAGAGGCGTCTTAAGAAATTCAATCTCAAATATGAAGGTTCTATGACTACAGAAGCATTCTGTACTATCTGCAATGGCCCGTTAAATGGATCAGACTCTTCAGATTTGGATACTTTTGAAGGATGTAATGAATCTGATGCTCTTTATGCTGCTTGCTGTTCAAGTTGCCGGTTTCAGATACTTCCACAAAATCGATCATCTCTTGAGCATTTTGGCTCCTTACTACCACATCACATGATCTCCCAAGTGAAGCAGTATCAAAATGTTGACAGTCAAACTTATCTGAGGTTAGTACCTAAAAGCAGCAGATTTAAACCGGGATCAGTATGAGCATCCGGTTCAGTATTTTTTCACATTTCATATCTTGGGTTCTTGAGACCTTGGTTAAACACTATTTTAATTAAGGTTGTTGGTTTCCAAATTATTTTTCAGGGAGAAGATAAATGACTGTTTGCTCTTGGACAATGAAGATGATGTCTAAATCTCCAGTGATTGTGCTCTTTTAGATATAAAACATTAAGTTTGTAGTGTTGTACAATTACATTATGCTTTTATATTGTTTTCTTCTAGCTCTGCGACTGACTTCGGTTAACCGAACCTAACCGAAGTATTATAGAAGTGTTACGGAAATTAGCCAAACTAAAATTCGGTTTGATTATCGGTTTATTTCGATATTAAATTTTCTAACCGAATTTGTTTTCTTTTTTTGAAAAATCTGTTAAAATCGGTTTCGTTGGGTAATTTGGTTAAATTCGATTTGGTTTAATTCGGACATTAGTTAAATAGGTTTAGTTCTGTATAAATCGGTTTAATTTTGGCATAATTATTTTTTCTTTAAAAAAAGTATATGAAAACCTATCGATTCGACCTGAACTAAACCAAAATACTCAGGTAACCGGAAAAAGAAATTTACTGATCGGTTCTGGTGACTGAACCGAAACCAAATTTTCTTCTGTTTGCAAGAGCTATAAGTAAAATAAAAGAGGGCTAAATAAAGTATTCCTTTTTTTGCTTAAACTTTGTAAACTAAAATATTGTTGTGAGAGATTAAAATAGATTTTGAATCCATTTGAGTAACAAAAGAAAAAGAAAAACTATATTGATTAATTAATCAAATAAATGGAGTACCAAAAGCAAACTAAAATCCCCCAAAATCTCTAACGCAGAAAGAGGCGTTCTTATCAGGCATATTGCCAGCATGGCGTAGACCAAGCGTGAGTGAGACGTCACCAGTAGGGTTTGTCCCAAACCTTATAACATTATCACCATCCATATCAGCATCATCAAATCCACCAACACCTTGCTGACACGTGGCAACCGCAGTAAACGCCGTTGAACCACCGTAGCTAGAAACTGCGGCGGCGTTGGAATATGAGGAAGATGAAGGGAGTGGACGTGATGAAGGGTCGTTTTCGTAAGCATTGATGTCTGATGATCTTAGACGGTGGCCTGTCGCTACTACTGCTGTCTCTGCGTCTGGTGCGGTTGATACTGATTGTGCAGTTGTCGTTGGAGTTTGTGAAGTGGTCCGAACGGCAGTGAAGTTGCTTTCATTGTTGTTGGATTTTGTGATATTATTGTCACTGTTGTTGTTTTCTGTTTCTTGATCTTGTTCGTTTTCGTCTAATTCTTTTGATTCTTGTTGATACATTTCTTCCACCATTGGTTTCCATAATCGAACCCTAGCATTTATGAACCAATTTGACACCTGATAATGAAAAAGACAAAAGAAATCAACACGTTAATAATGGTTATTAAATGTATGCAAGAAATTGAGGGTTTCTTTGGGATAATTTAAAGCTGCAAACTTTGATGTACTTGAGAAAAAATGGTCCCTTTTGAGTCTTTAATATCGATACGCTCTCTCTCTCTCTTCTATGTTTGTAATAATAGTAAAACGAATCCCAAGAAAAGTTGATAGCTAGTGGAAGGCAAAACACATGGTGTTCCTCTGTCGTATCAAACCAAACGAAGGAAAGAAACAAAAATCATGCAATCTCAAGTTAGTTACTAGTTACTTAGGTTTTGTATGTTAGTGTCTTATTAATTTCTTTCCTTAGGTTTATCGATCTTTCTCTACGATGTTAACTTATAAACACTACTTGATGTTTTGTATTAAGCATATGTTTATGAAAATGGCAATATCCTACCAAGTGTAGGTGCAAAAGTATATACATATACGGTAATACAGTGAAATTTTCTTGTTTTTATCGGTTTATGTATCGTGAAGTTTGTTTATAATCAGAGAATCATATAAAAGTATATATACTTTGATTATCTCAAACTCAATTACAAGTTTAAAATGTTAACACTTTTATTTTATCAAACATCATACAAAAGCAAATGAGACTGTCTTAATTTATGTTTTCATTTCTAATTTTTTTTTTTTGTGGTAAAAATCGTTTCTAATTTTCTTACAAATGTTTGATAAAAACACAACATGGTGTCATGTAACGCAAAGTAAAGAAAAAACATTTATATATATGCAGCTGTTTCTACGTGAAATAAAATTGGACGAGTTCTGACTTCTGAGACATGTTACTACCAGGTAACTCGTTAGTATCCAGACTGTGGTCACTACCATCAATTGTATATCTAGTAAAACTTGTAGCATATAATATGTCTCAAAAGTATTTGACTAACGAATATAAATTTTATTGTGTTGATGCCTATGAAGTACGTAGATATATACTTCCTATATTTATATAAATAGACTGACCTGATTTCTGGATAAACCAGTCTGTCGAGCTAAGAGGTGCTTATCTGCATCGCTTGGGTACCTGAGAAAGAGACGACCAGAAAATGACATCACTGTAAATTTGCCCTAAATCTTAATTTTTTATTTTCTCTATAAACAATACAATCAAGTATACGCAAGAAAAAAGTACAAACTTTCACCATCTTTTCCCCAACAAGGGCGTGAGAATCTAAGAGACAAAAGAAAAGCTGATGATTACTTAGCATAGATCCAGTTGGTTTCCTTCTTTAACTTAGTTTTTTTTTTTTCTGTTTTGTTTTACTCATAAAGCAAATATGACAGAGGTGAAAAAAGTACAAAAAACATCACTCTTTTGCTTTATTTCCATTTTTTCCATAACTCTCACTAACAATAAAATAGCAAAATTCCACAGGAAAAGCAGTGATGTAATAACAAGAAAATAAATACTTTTGCTCAGCTTTTAACCTATTTGATAGGACTAGGCAAAAAAAATCCGGAACCGAAATACCGAACCGAAAAAGAAGAACATGATCCGAAACCGAACCCGATCCGAACCAAAAACCGAATGGTATCCAAAATATCTGAACTACAATTATGTATCCAAAATATTATTTATATTTAGACTTAATATAACATAATTATCTAAAATTATAATTTCAAACACAAATATATTGGTTAGTTTTAAACCAAAATAGCTAAAATATCCAAAGAAATGAAGTATACGATTTTTTGCTATATTTATCTAAATTTAACAATTTTTGTATTCAAATAAACTAATTTTATTTTTATTTTATAATTTTCTGGGTATCCAGACCGAATCGAACCCGAATGGTACCGAACCGAATCCGAACCGAAATTATAAAATATCTGAATGGATTTTATATATTTGGATTCGAAAACCCGAAAGACCCGAATCAAACTTAAACGGTACACAAACGCCCATGCCTACTAATTGATTTAAAGTATATAAAAAATTGACTTACGGGTGGAGGAAATGCTCGAAGAGCCAAGCTCTAAGGATATTAACGGACCGTTCAGGCAAACCACGTTGTGGCCGCCAAGCTTCTTGTTCCATCATCCCCATTTGGTTAAACGCACGTTGTTGACGCAAACTCTGTTCTAGCAAACGCAACCGCGGCGTTTCACCTTTAGTTAATCCGGAAGATATTCCGGCTCCATCTTTGTCCCCAAGAAGTTCACAGCTCTGTCTAAGCTGAGCTGCGATGGCATCTTTAAGGCATCGAAAATGTCTCGACATAGCCTTTTGAGCCAAAGCGGTGTACGGTGTCGCTGCGCCGTGACCCATTACTATGTCGAAAGAGTTCACAACCGTCTGCATTTGCTCGCAGTAATGGTTGTACCGTCTGTCCACCTGCCAACAAAACAAAACTATACATTATACAATCCATACATATTTAATATTTACTTTTTCTTTTAATCAATGTTATTGCTAACCTGTATGCTATATATATTCACGTGATTAATAGTCGTGTAGACTTTTTCATGGGGACGTATATATGTGTACGAGTTTCATGGAATCAAAATACTAATGATAAATAAACTAATGAGTGTAATTAGTTAAGTTCAAATGAGACAGTAAGGAAACTTAAGGACCAGAGAATATACTCTAGCAACAGTATGTTTTATCGTATATTCAAGCAAATAATAAAATAATTTCTTTACTGAGAAAAATAAGTCAACTAAAAGATAGAATAATTCAAGTATGGGTAAATAATTATGTTAAGGGCTAGCGTTAGGACGTAGGAGGGAGAAATTAATCGTAATTAGTTTTCTTTGACTAATCGATTCCACCAAACGCTAAGCATCAAAATATTTCTCAATATACATCTTAATACGACCGTCATAGTAATAAAATGATTAAAAATTAAAAAATTTATATAAATGATGGTAGGATGGCGTAGTCAGACTAGCAAAACAATCAAATTATGACCAATTCTAATAGATTAATAGAGATCAAACAAAGATTGATCAATCCAGTCCATATCGTGTTTCTTGTTTCTTTGTAATAACTTCTGAATCCGTGGAGTATTTAACTAAGGGTCTAAATGATAAATAAAAACAAAATGATAATTTTAGCGATAAATAAAAACAAGAAATAATTATAAATAAGCTAAAAAGATAAAAATAAATGGTTAGAGAAATAATATTAAAAATTTGAAAAAAAAATTAATATTATTTTTGTTACTGTTTTGTGATGGGTGATTATCAAAATGATAAACAGCTTACCACAATGGTAAAACAATATGAATTTTAAAACCCTAAAACAATATGAATTTTATGGAGTTTCATGAAGAAGAAAAAATTATGTAAAATGTGTGAATACCACTAAAGGACCAAGTCAAAAGATTGAACTAATGGATAACTACTATTAACATACCTCTTCAAGCATGGTGAGTAGCTTTACTTTCCTTCTTTGATGCTCAATCCGATCAGAGACCGATAAAGGAGGATGTTCCTTAACTACTCCGGCCGACGATGGAGATCCACCACCACCACTACTGCTACCGTCGCCACCACTAGTATTAGGGTTTGAGCTGTTCCTAACTTTGTTTTTCTTAGAAAATCCTCTTCCAACGTTACAAAACTCCTCCAACAACTCTTGAGCTGCCTTAGTATACCTCGAGTTTCTTAACATATTGATTGCTCCTATGGAAGCAGAATAAGCCGCCGCCGCCGCCGCCGGAGATGATCGGAACTGGTTTGATACTTGATGATATTGAGATGATGCGTTGTTTCCATAGTAAATGTTTCTATACTCTTCCGCTTTGGCTGCAGCCTCTAGAGACGACGATAGAGATAAAGACAATCCTTGTCCACCGTTGTTTTCCACGTGGACGGTCCCGATCTCGGTTTGGCTGTTGTGATGATGATGATCGGAGGAAGACTGCCACGTCAGCTGCTGATGTGGAAGCTGATGCATAGAGATAGTATTAGTGTAGCCTTGATGATGAGATGTGTTTGGTAGTAACATGTGAAGAGTTGAAGAACCGTGGTGGCTCCTTGTGGTGGCTGTTGATACCGGAGACGGTGGTTTCATCAAGAATAACTGCATGGCGGCGGCTGAATCCGTAATATTCTGATGTTGCTGCTCAAGTAACTGTCTATTTGACCGGAAAGAATGGGAGTGGTCAAGATCTCCTCCTCCTCCTCCACCGCTGCTTCTTGGGAAATTAAACATCTCTGATAGCATTCCGGCAGTTTCGTAGACCGGAATCCCACTTCCGGCGACTGATGAGGATTCCTCTTCCATCTCTACTACCCTTTGATGTTCTTGCTTCTCTTGAGTTAGATTAGGAGAATCTGATCGGTTGAATCCATTAGAGAAGGTGAAGATTCCTCCTTGGTGTTGATGATGATGATGATGATGGTAATCTTGGGACATAGAATTATTGCAAAGAGTCTTGAAGAGAATTGTAGTAGTAGGAGATGTTGTAGCTATTCCCATATCAATCTTTTAATATTATTCTTCATGATATATATAAATATATATCTCCTTCTAGCTCGGATCCTGTAATGATTCAGACAAAGAATATGAAACATAACTCAGAAAGAGAGAGATGGTCAACTAGGTCATATGCTGTTTTTTAATCTATATACATATTCTGTAATTGATGAACAACACATATTCATGAATATATACATATCTATGTATATATGTATATCAGATGCAATAAAGAGAGAGAGTAGAGAAGAAGACTAGAATACCTTTGGAGTTTGCTGCAGAGAAGAGAATAGAGAGAGGAGATACAAATTGAACTTAATTAGGTATCGTTATCTCTCTATATCTCTCTCAGGCTTTCTCTTTCTGAACTCTCCTTTTCTTGTTCTCCTTGTTACTAAGAGTTTACTCTCAGGAATTCTGTAAAATAAAATAAAAAAACTGATTAATCTCTCACAAAGTGAAAGCAAGAGAAGCAAAAGATATGATAGAGAGAGAAGCCACACTCTTCTATCTTATTGCCTGCCTTTTTAATCCACCAATCTTCTTTAGTTTTCTTAAGTAAAATATTTTACTAATAGATTTTTTTATGTAATAATCCATAATTTATCCATTATATATTTATATATAAATAAACATGCCATGCAAAAAAAATATATAACTTCGGTGCATATCTCTTAATTATTTTTCAATACTTTTTCTGATGAACGATTTTATTTTGTTAAACATATAAAATAATAATATATATCTTTTATTCACGGAAATGTCGGCTGTCATCAATAAATTTAAGATGTTAATTTTGGAAGAAAAAAATATAAAAGCAGCTAAAGAACTTTAAAAAAAAAAAAAGTGAGTACAAGGTCGTATCTCAATGATACGAACCACCACCATAAATATTAAATAATAATGACAAAAATATATTTAAGATACTGCCATATTTATTTCCCGGAATACCCTCATCTAAGTCTGTAATTTCGATTCTTCGGTACGGTTACGGTTCGGTTACTCGATTTTTTGGTTTTTTAGTTTTTAAAGAAACCATCGATCGATTTTTTTCTTCGGTTCAGTTCGGTTCGGTTCATTAAAATTTTGGTTCGGTTCGATAATTTCAGTTTAGTTTTATATCTCAGAGTTACGTATATATATCAAACCCATAAACAAACACTGACAATATATATTATATATATATATATATATATATATATATATATATATATATATATATATAGTGGAAGATTGAAAATTTTATGAAAATCAAAATCAATCGACAACTTCGGTTTTTCGGATTGATTATTCGATTTTTTGGTTTTATGGGTTTTTTAAAAAACCACCGATCGGTTTTTTCTTCGGTTCGATGCGGTTCGGTTCATTAAAACTTTGGTTCGGTTCGGTTCGGTTCAGTTTTATATCTCATGGCTCTATCGTTTTGCTGATTACGCTAGGTTATAACTCGCAGATATAGGCTTAGTTAGGTCCATTCAAAACTGGTCCTCGTTGGTGCGTTACAATCGTACTCCTCATATTGCCTTACATAGGTTAGACGACCCAGGTATCAATCAATATTTTATGTCAACCCCCATAAAAAATATAAACCAATATAAAAGAGAAATTCAAATATTACTTAAAATGTATTAGAGTGAGCTTATAATAGACATGTATGATTATATATACTAGGAAATACGATAAATTTTCATTGTATCAAAGTCATAACGAATAGTATTTTCGTTTATTTCAGAAGACAATGATTCATTACAAGTCATAATCACTATATTTATAACTAAAATCAAATTAAATTTCTTACTACCGAAGATAAAGATTCATTACAAGTCATAATCACTATATTTTTAGCAATGTAGCTTCCTCCAAAATTTTAACTTTAATGAACATTAACTAATATGGATATTGGGGATGCCAAAAAAACCTAATATGGATATGGGAAGTTCTTCCCTAAACTGAAGACTTATTTCGTATCACGTATGTCTTACTAAGAAAATAACATTCCCAATTTTGAATTGTCGTGCATATCCCACATACCGGTAGAGAAATATTTGATATCGCAATGTAGGTTATATAAGTCGATAACGGGATAAATGGTTAATGGAAATGTCGAAAGCAAAAGTGTAAGTTCACATGTAATCTAAACATTGAGATTTATTTAGGTTCCAATTGGTGACCATAGTTTAGGAAAAGAATGATGATGAATTTTTAATTCCTCAAAATTTTTACCAATTAAAAGGAATTTTTTGTCAAAATTCAGACATATGGGTCCCACAATATTTCATATTTTTTCTCATGTTTAAGGAATGAATGAACAAAAAAATTCCCCTGCAAATTTGATGAGGAACAAAATATGAATAAAAATTCCTTTACATTCCTATTTTTTTGTTAATTCAATTCCTCAAATGACATTTTGTTCAATTCCTTTTGTTCATTTTAGTGGTCACCAATTGGAGCCTTAATGTGACATGACACCATGTTGGAATATATTATGTCTGAATCATATCAGCACGCTACCGGATAACTTATAGTTTTAAAAAATAATAATCCAAATAGTTTTAAACTCATTAGAAAAAATTCATAAAACCTAGTAATTGAGCTACTTCACAGCTACACTCATATTAACTAGGAAGATTAGTCTATGTTAAAAGATTTGATTATCCCTAATAAAACAATATTTATCTAACAATAACAAATGAACAAATTGAAACTTTCCATTGCAGTGGAAGAAAAATAAAATGAAAATAAAGAAAGATGAGACATAACAATTTTATAAAATATGTTCATGATTTTGGTTTTAGTTTTAGTAACAATTTTTTTATAAGTTCCAACTACAAACCTGGAATGACAATGGACAGCTCAACCTTCTACTCTCCTACCGATATATCTTTCTCTTTTTAAATTCGGTTTTATATTTTCGACTTTAAATAAAAATGGTTCTTAAAAATAAAGTTGATCGGGTGAATCTCTCACATGAATCCCACCCTCCGTTCACACGTACGCACAACCATCATTTACGTGCCGAACCTTCCTTTTTCGCACGTGTGGAGAGGATATCCTTCTTTAGGCATTTATACTCTTTACCCACCAAAGCCAACTTCAAATGGCTCATATTCCTCTGCTTTATAATATCTTCAATGGTGTCAAGTCTCTAACCTTCAAAATATTTATTAATTTCTTCATTTTTATCCCCAATTTCTCGTTTCTCCTCTTCACATAAACATTCATTATAGTCTCTATTGTTTTTCTTTCTGGACTTCTTACAAGTTGTTTTTCTAACCGATTAAACTATGTCTTGTTCGATGAGAATTTCGTTCTATAGAATTCTTTCTATTAAGACTATTTGACTTTATAGGAAAAAGAAATACCTTATGCCCGAGCTTCTTTCATAAGAAAATCCGCTTGGCCATTTAAACAACGTGAAATATAGTTAAAATTGAAAACTTCTAAATTTTGTCTTATAAAGATGATCTCATTTAACTCAGATGAAAAGACTGACCGATTTTCCGGATTTTCATGAGTACAAAAAATGGGTTCCATATTGTACATCAGTAAATGAGTACAACAACATTTTCTTGTAAATGGTTTTCAAATGGAATGTATTAACATCGAGCTTCTGTATGATTAGATGGGTGTGAGCTTCCAAATAGTTAGAAATAAAGCCACCACTTCTTTGTCTAAAGCAAAAAGAAAAAGGAAGTTTTTCTTAGCTAAAAGCTTTTACAACGACTCACAAGATAGGCTCATAGCCTCATAGGTTTGATTTATTGTCTTGTCAGCATATCATTCGATTTCACATCCATCAATCGTCGTCATATAAAAAGCTATACCTGATACCTCATGAGTATGAATTTCCAGAGTGGTGCTACAATCTTTGTATTGAAAACAAGATTCTGGTTCAATTTTGTGTTTGTGGTTAATGGTTTAAGATTATGAAATGGAAAACATTTTTACTAACCGAATAAATACCAAAGTTTTTGTTGTCATTGCCAAAATGAACGTGAGTTAGGTAAGTTAGAGTTGATATCCATTATAACATCGTTAGGGTTGTGTTTATGTTCATTCCTAACTATATGTTTCGACTTGCTAAGAAGATTAATCATTACATAGATACAATAAAGTTGATAAGAAAGAGACAAATAAACTTGATTTTTATTTTTTTCATTAGTAATGGGAGAGTGAGACCACAAAGGGAGTTGTGAAAATGGCAGTGATGGTCCCTTTTATTCCATTTCCTTTCCTTTTGATGTCAATCTAATTGTTCCTTTCATCTTTATATTTATTTTAGTTTATCCTATCTTATCTTTTATACTATTTAATTTATTTTATGATAATTTCTTGCTTTTATTATGTTTTTTATCATTGTCTTTTTAACACTGTTATTTTGCAACTTCAGAGTATTTTTTGTTCAATGGTGTGACCACAAGCTCACTAGCTTTTAGGTTTGCTTTTGTGAATTGTGCATCTATTTGTTTTATGTATTAGTGACCACATTGCACATGTATGTGTGTCTATGAAATCTATCAAAATATAGGCATCATGACATGCTTATTTAGAATTTTTTTCTCACTATTATTTTAATTAGTGTATTTGTCTTATCATTGTTTAAATAATTTTCTTCCAAAACATCTAAAGGCTTTAGATCAATGATGGTATTTATGCTTTGGCATCAATAATCATACTAGGTTCTAGAATAGAATATGTCTAATCAAAGATTCCCACCAGAACATATCATCGAGTATGATCTGTTATATATACACTAAATTCTAGCACCAGGTTTAGGGTTAGTAACCGGAAGTACGTTCTACTGGTTCTAGCAACAAAAAAAAGGAAGTAGATTAACGAGAGATTTTGCTTTTGAATGATAGACAAAAATCCATAAGCTGTTTGCCAAAATTTCCATGTAAATATCAAATAAACAGCCAAAGGAACATGGCTTATATATAATATGCTAGGGTTGAGATACAAAGATAGAGAGTTATAGAGATAATGATAGATATAAAATGTATATCTAGGATAATGATAACAAAAGAATTTGTGTTTATCTACTAAGTTATATTTCTATTAGTATTAGCATTATATTCTTGTATAAATATTTTTTCCAGTACATCAATAATACATATACTTTACATTCTATTTCATATAAAAAATTGGTATGCATTTAAACATATTCATTCCGTTTTAATATGCGTTTAAAGATTTTTCACACATTTTAATAAAATAATCAAAAATTTTATTTTATTTTAATTAATTACACTATATAATGTATTAACACCTAATAGTTAGTTGAAGGATATTGTTAGAACTGAGAATTTTTTTTTTAATTACATTAAAAATATAAAACAATATTTATTTTTAAATAACAATTTACTTTTAAAATGACACTTAATATAGAACGAGAGAGTATTTTATAATAATCATACGCTATAACTGAAAGTTATATGAAAATGTTAACAATAACCCTTGTATACCAAATCACCACTCGTTAGTAAATTAATGAAGAATAAAAAGGAAAAGGAACAAAACTGTTTGTTTTTTTACTTTTGTTTTTGACTATTCTAAAAATCTCAACATCTCAGTGAGTTAATTCATGTGCCAAGCATGACTATGACTAACAACAGTACGCATGACTCTTTTTTTTTTTTTTTGACAACTATAGAAAACGACTCTTGACTTAGCCAAATATAAACATTATATGTGAACAAAATACATTACATAATCGTCTGGGATCTGAAACCACATATAAAAAGAAAATGGCATCAAATGAAGAAAATCAAAAGTTTGTCCAAAATAAACGAAGAAAAACAAAAGAACCAAAAAAATGTTTTTATGTTTGAAGTTCCAAGGGACCAACATTCTCATGGTCTGGACTCTGGAGCCTCTCCATTTTCCAATATTATATTTGCATTTTAATATTATAACATAAGCCTATACATAAAACACACAATAAAAATAAAAAATACAGTAAGCTCTACCAGTTTTTATATATACTTTATTTCCTCGTCTACATTCACACAACACCAACAATTAGTTAGGACTCTTATGACTGTTTTGTTATAATAATGTTTCCTGACATAAGAAACCATTATACTTATACATTTAATTTATACCACTATAATTAATCGTCATATGATTAAGGATTATTAAACTGTTTATGAGATCATATACAAAGAAAGTAAGAAAGACCGCGACAAGTATTCACTACCAAAACAAAAAAAAAGTCTGACATTTGACAGTCAATTATGCCAGAAAAGACAATAATATAAACTCAGCAGTCTATATCATCAAACATCGGTCGAAATAATAATATATATCGTAGCCATATACTGATATACCACATAATTCATGTAGAGATATATCTTAAATATAACTAGTAACTTATTTCGTTAATCTTTTTTTTTTGTTAGGTCTAAATGTTAAAACATTTCGTTATTTTCGTTTCGTTATTTTTATGATCATGCATGCATGAGGCTGGCGACAAAAGAGAAGAAGAAAAGACTCGAGTCTTTGTTCACAATTCACATATATAAAAAGTGGTCCGATAAACGCAGAACACATCTTAGTTTGAATGGTTCACGTCGAAAACCCGGCAAGGGATGGCCACGGCCACGTGAGATTTGTGGTCCATGTCGAGATCAACGTGTCTGAACCTGCCTCCTGTCTTAATTGCTTAAGTTTGACAGCCTGTTTCATCACCTAGCTTCAAAATCTTTTTCAGTCCTTTTTTAGGTATGGTCGATGAGAGGCACAGTCTCCAAGATAGCCGTTTGAAAAGCAACTAATCTAAAAGAAGAAAGAAGAATCCCTCAACCCAACGGATAAAAGAAGGAAACAAGTCAACGTTTTGTCCACTTGAGGTAATATCACTTTGGACCGGCGGTCCCTCCGGCGACCACGACGGTCTCCTCCGGCCGATAGAGTCCTTAACGTGGCAAAGGACTCTCTCTCAACGCCGGCACCACCTCCAAGCTCTCGCAACTTCATCACACCAGAAGCAGCAAGCAACCAAGGAGAACTCCACTTTAACCGGTGAACAAAGCTTGGCGACTCAAAGCAAAAAGGACCTCAAACACTCAACCTTCCAAGTGCAAGATTGAACCCTACACACTTTAAGAGAGGAAGAATCTGCAAAAGGAACAAACGGACCTGTGAACACACTTACATAACAACAACAAGAAACATGGCTAGAAGATTCACTTACGCAGAAAAAGGGAAGATGGTAGAGAGCTCATCCACTGGACCTCGCAAAGTCAGAATCCGAGCACCTGCTCTAGACACAGCACCACAAATCCTCGACAACAAGCTCACGCTCATCGGAAGACTCACTAACCCGGATGTTCAAAACGTGTGGGACATGATTCCCCAACTGTCAAGAAGATGGAACCTCAAAGGAAGAGCCAACGAATCTGACTTGGGAAGAGGAGTTTTCCAGTTCAGATTTGAGTTTGAAGATGACATGAAGCAAGTCCTTGAAAACCGTCCCTACCAACATGCAAGGTGGATGGTCATTATTCAGAAATGGGAACCGACACTAGCACCAACTTTCCCCTCTCTAATACCTTTCTGGGTAAGAATAAGGGGTCTTCCCTTACACTACTGGCAAGAACCGCTTATTAAGGAGATAGGGAAGGAGATAGGACAGCTGGAAGACTATGAGATCTCACCCACAGTTGCTAGAGTCAGGGTAACAATTGACGGGCTCCAACCATTGATAATGGAATCAATCATAGAGTACACCAGCGGAGAAGAAACAGTTGTAAGTCTGGAATATGAGAGGCTTGGGAAATACTGCAAAAAATGCCACAAATTGACACATGATGAAAGTACCTGCCCAATCATTACTGAAGAGAAACAACAAAGACCCTCTAACAGAGGCCAAAGCAGAGACAGAGACCAACCGCCTTGGAGGGATGAGAAAAATGAACGAAGCGCTAACCCCTACCAGTGGAAAAATGACCAAGACAGATTCAAAAGTAGGCATGACAGACATGGAAGGCCATACGGAGACCGAGTCTCAGAAAGGCAAAACAGAGATTGGGACAAAAATACTCAACTCAAGGAAAGACCAACAAACCCTGCCATACAAGTAAAAGGTCGAGACTTCAATGAGACATATAAGGAATGGAGGACAACTGGGAACATACTCACAAGACCCCCCCGTGAAGACCGGATGGAGAAAAGAAATGAGCCAGGCCACTCAACAGAAGCCAACAGCCAAATAAGGCAAACTCAGGAACCGAGTCTAAATATTGGAGCAGGAGGACTACCACAATTTGGAAGATCACCAATCTATACCAGAGATCTAGGAGAGCAGAACCTGAGCCAAAACCCTCTTGGAAGGAACCTGAATATAACTGAGTTCCAGCAGATTAAAGTCATACCTTCATTGGAGGAAGTACTAGAGGACTTGAATGAAGTAACACTGAAATACCTAAGCTGCAAAGACCCTGTGGAAAGAGCTGCTAGAGTACAGAGAGTACAATATGGGGAGGAAAGAGATCTTATGAAGGATACAGCATTGGCCATCATAGAAACGGCCAAAGCAAAAGCAAGAGCTGAGACACCTTACGTGCTGAGGGATGAAGATGAAGAACCAATCCAGCAAGACCAAAACCGTCACGATACTAACCCGACACTGGAGATAGAAGGCACCTCCAGAAGACTTACACAGCGGGACAGAACAAAAATGATGCAACGTAGAATGGTCCCCTACAGCCCCCTGCACATCAGAGGAATGAGCATGAAGAAACAAAGAATGCCTCACAACCAAGGAGTGAGAAAAAAGAGAAACACACCAGGGGGAAACAGACAACGGTTTGAACTAGTGGTAAGTGAGGATAGGGAACCACCCCACCAGGAGAACAGAGACCAGGAGATGCTCACACCAAGAGGGGAGGCAGAGCAACAGACTAGCAGAACATCATCAGTCTCAAGAAGGATGGATTTTCACATCCAAGGAAAATCAGGTCCTTAGCCATAGCAGCCTGGAACTGCCGTGGTTTGGGAGGCACGGACACGTTCCAAAGGCTGAAAGAAATAACAAGAAAACTAGAGCCAAACATCATCTTCCTAACTGAGACGAAAAATCAAGATGACTATGTAGAAGGGAAGCTAAAAGAGTTGGGGTTTGAAGAATTCTGCTTTGTACCACCTCAAGAAAATGCGAGCGGTGGTTTGGCTTTAGCTTGGAAAAATGATGTGGAAGTAGAAATCCTCCAGAAAAACAGGAACTTCATAGACACACAGATCAGATTCAAAAGAGAGAGATTCTATGCAACCTTTGTGTATGGAGCACCAGAAAGAGAGCTGAGAAGGGGAGTATGGGATAGCATAAAAGAGCTTGGAAGCCTAAGAGAAGGGGCATGGTTTCTAACTGGGGATTTTAACGAAATCCTAAATGAGAATGAAAAACTAGGAGGACAACAAAGACCAGAAGGATCCTATTCTGATTTCAGAACTTTCATGGCTGAAAGTGACCTCTTCGATCTAAAACACACCGGAAACCTACTCTCTTGGAGGGGAAAAAGAGGTAACAACTTGGTCTACTGCAGGCTCGATAGAAGTATGGCTAACAGTGCATGGTATGACATCTACCCCAATGCGAGAAGTGAATATTTGGGCTTCGCAGGATCGGACCACAGACCAATAATGACACACTTTGCACCTAGACAGAAGAAAAAGAAACGGTTATTCAGATATGACAGGAATCTTCGAAACAATAAAGAGGTGATCCTTCTAATAAAGAGAGCTTGGGAAGGAGATGGGAGAGGATCAGTAACAGAAAGGACAGGAAGAGTCAGGAGAGCATTAGAGGAATGGAACAAGAAGAACCATAGAAACTACTGCAGAATCATTGAAAAGCTGAAAAAAGAATTAAATGAGGCAATGACTGATCCGACTAGAACAGAAGAAGCAGTGAAGGATTTAAATGGGAAACTAAGGGCAGCTTACCAAGAGGAAGAAGCCTATTGGAGACAAAGAAGTAGACAAAGCTGGCTGGCTTTAGGAGACAAGAATACGAGTTACTTCTTTGCCACTACAAGAGGAAGACGAGCCATTAACAGAATTACAGTGTTAGAAGATGATGAAGGTAATGCGGTTTATGAAGACGACCAAATCCTAACTCTGATCAACAAATACTTTGAGGAGCTCTTCAAATCTGAAAGCACAGACCCGACTGAGACTATCAAAAAGGCAATCAGACATGTTGTGACAAGGGACATGAACGAGAAACTAACTGTGATTCCCTCAAGTGATGAGATAAAAAGAGCTCTATTTTCTATCCATAAGGATAAAGCACCAGGACCAGATGGCTTCTCGGCGTGCTTCTACCAATCCAATTGGAAAAGCATAAAGGAGGATATGGTAAAGGAGATCCAAACTTTCTTCAGAACTGGAATCTTACCAGAGATGATCAACAAGACACATATCAGGCTAATACCTAAGACACACAGCCCAAAAACAATCAAAGAGTACAGACCTCTAGCTCTATGCAACGTTTACTACAAGGTGTACTCTAAGGTAATCACAAGAAGAGTCCAACCAATCCTAGAGAGCATCATATCTGAGAACCAATCAGCATTTGTGCCAAAAAGAATCATCACAGACAATGTACTCATAACCCATGAAGTACTCCACTACTTGAAGAACTCAAAAGCAACAAAGAGATGCACAATGGCAGTCAAAACTGACATGAGCAAAGCTTATGACCGTTTGGAATGGAATTTTATAGAAGAAGTGCTGAGGAAGATGGGATTTCATGAGAAAATAGTCAACTGGATTATGCAGTGTGTCAGGACAGTGTCGTATGCTTTCCTTCTCAATGGGGAAGCGGCTGGAAGAGTGATTCCCAAGAGAGGGATCCGACAAGGTGACCCACTGTCCCCTTTCTTGTTCATAATTTGTAGCGAGGTGTTGAGTGGGCTGTGCCACAAAGCTGAGAGAGAAGGACACCTTGTAGGGATCAAAGTTGCAAACAAGAGCCCAAGAATAAACCATTTACTCTTTGCCGATGACACAATGTTTTTCATTAAAACAGAAGAAAAGAGTTGCTTGGAACTGAGCAAGATACTTGAGGAATATGAGAAAGTATCGGGACAGAAGATCAACAAAGAAAAATCCTCAGTAAGCTTCTCTTCAAAGACAAGTGTGGAAATAAGAGAAAGAGTGAAAGCCCAACTGGGAATCTCAAAGGAAGGAGGTAAGGGGAAGTATTTAGGACTGCCGGAGCTGTTTGGTCGTAAAAAGAAAGATGTCTTCACAGCTATAGTCGACAGGATAAAACAGAAAGCAGCTAGTTGGTCCTCAGCTCGTCTCTCAACAGCTGGAAAAATGGTGATGCTTAAATCTGTTCTCTCAGCTATTCCCTCATACTCCATGACAAGTTTCAAACTGCCACTGAACCTATGTAAGCGCATTCAAGCGGCCTTAACACGCTTTTGGTGGGATGCAGAACCGCAAAGAAGAAAAACTAGTTGGGTGGCATGGAATGATTTAACTCGTTCAAAGAAGAAAGGAGGACTGGGCTTCAGGGAGGTTCAGACTTTTAACGAGGCACTGCTGGCAAAAACATGCTGGAGAATCTTAAGACAACCTAAAAGCTTAATAGCCAGAACACTCAAGGGCAAGTACTGTGTTAAAGAAAACCTGCTGGAGATAGAACCGACAGGGAACGTCTCCCATGGATGGAGGAGTGTGTTGACAGGCAGAGACGTAATAAAAAGAAAATTGAGCAAAGCTATAGGGAATGGGAAATCAACAAGACTATGGGAAGAACGATGGCTGGTTAGAGGAACAGAAAACCAAATAATGGGGCCAGCAACCCATGAAACTGTGGATTGGAAAGTTTCAGATTTGATGATCGATAACACAACAAGATGGGATATGGTAAAGATTCAGCGATTGTTCCCTCTCATATGGGAACAAATCATGTGCGTAGAGCCTAGCAGCACAGGGGCAGAAGATGAATATATCTGGTTGGGTACGAAAGATGGAAACTACTCAACAAAGGCTGGATATCACACAATGCTAGAAGAACAACACGGATATCAACAGGAACAAGACGGTTTCAACTGGACAGAACATGTATGGAATATCAAGACTTCTCAAAAGATTAAACTGTTCCTATGGAAATCAGCTAGAGATGTGTTACCAGTGGGCATGAATCTGGTTAAAAAGGAAAATCACTACTGATGGGAGATGCAAGAGATGTAACAAACCTGAAACTACAAGCCATGTACTGGTGGATTGCGAGTTTGCACAGAAGGTATGGGATTCGGCACCCTTAACAAAAAGAATCCAACTGTTGGATGAAGAGGAGGAACTAAAGGGAGTACTACAAAGATCAAAAAATGAGACAAATTTACCTCCTATCGGAATGAAGGAACCAGTCATACCTTGGATTGCTTGGGAACTCTGGACTGCAAGAAACAAACAGATATTTGAGAACAGGATCTTATCGCCACAGGAAGTAATCACGAATGCAATCAAAGCAGCGAAGGAATGGAATCAGGCACAGGAATCAATTGGAGAACCATCACAACAACAATCTAACCTGGAACCAACCCACCTTCTGGAATATGACGAGGTAATTTGCAGATCGGATGCGGCCTGGAAAGAAGGCAATAACACAGCCGGATTGGGATGGTGGTTCGAGGATGTAACAGAAGTGGAACTAGCACATCGGAAGGCGACCAGAGAGCACACATCATCGGCAACAATGGCGGAAGCAGCTGCAATCCGAGAAGCGATGCGTGATGCACAAAAGATGAATTTCAGGAAAATTATATTCGCATCTGATGCAAAAGAGCTAATCGAAGCGATAAAGGAGAACACCATGATGCCAAGATGCTTCGGATTGATCAAAGACATAATTAATTTGTCAAAATCTTTTACAAGGTGCAAATTTGTGTTTGTGCCCAGGGAGGAGAATAGGAAAGCCGATAGTCTTGCGAAAGCAGCACTAAGGCAATCCGTGTACTCACCCAATGTACTGTTTGAAGCTTAATTTTAATGAAACCAGATCTTTTAGACCAAAAAAAAAAAAAAAAAAAATCGATGAGAGGAGTAATATGAAAGAAAAAAGAGAGATACAAGTCTTACAAAGAACAATGGGTTTAGTCTAGGGCCTTGTCATCAACTGGTAAAAAGATGAATTTGAAATGTTAATACATTTTAAGTTCGATATATCTGTTACGCAAAACTATAACATATTCTTAAACATTACATGGATGTGTGTTTCTATATTAGGTCCATTTGAATATTCAAAACTATATATTTATGAGTTGTACCTCCTCCCAAAAATTAGTATGGATTCATCCAAAATTCTAACATTTATATTTGATTTATTGTCTTCCTATATAACTATATAATGTGAACATGTAACCCAAAATTTGTGATTCATTTCACAAACCCATAACCTAAAAAGATAAAATCCGTTGTCGAGAATAGTGGGTTTGATTTTAAGCTCAGTTCTATATAGGCCTTACGTAAACCCATAACTTAAAAATAATTGTCTAGAACAGTTGGTTTGATTTTATGTCCAATTACATATGGGCCTTAAGAAGCCTATCATTACTTTTAAATTTAAACGTGAGGGCCACCATACCTAGTTTTGCTCCCATCCCTCTCTAGTTAACCGCCTTTCAAAGTATCTTGATTTCGACCGTCGGTTTACCGACGGTCGGGTTATATTTGGTGTTTTTGTTTATAGTCTCCGATTTACTGTCGGATTTTTTTTTTGTTTTCTCAATGTTTTGCCGGGTCTAATAATCCCAACTTCGTATCGGTTTCTCTCGATCCCCCTCTCCGCGTTTTCTTGTCTGTGAATTGATTTTGCTCTTTGTTTCGTTGAGTCTTTTGTAGGTCGGATGGATTTAATATTCGTTAGTCTTATCCTCTTCTTCGTGTTTGCGGCATTGTCAAGACGGCAATAGGCGGATTTTTGTTATGGATCCGCCGGCGGCGAATCTTCATGGATTTCTAGAGTTCTATGGCGGAGCATATCAGCGCTATTCTATGTTTATGTGATTCTCTGACAAGTTGTTTTGGTAGGATGATGGTCGACAAAGGTGGAAGCTTGGTTCTTGGTTCACACTCCGGAGTCGGTGGTCTGCAAAACCTTTCGGCATCGGTGATGCATGACGGCTATATCATGAAAGTGACGCGTGTCCCTTCTCACTTTCCAAGCAGCATGTTTCTTTGTCCTTACGAGTTGTTTGAGCCTAAGAACTGTCCACTTAACTCATTTCGTTTTATTGAGTTTTTTTTTTTTTAACACTGGATTTTATAGATGAAAAGACCTAAAAGGCTACAAAGAGGATGATGGTAAACCCAAGTACAATACATTCAAAGACCATAATTCCCATCAGTAGATAAGGATGTGAGGCATGAATGCCACGTGTACACCACGTGTAGGAAATTGGGAAGCGCAGGCGTCACCGGAGGAATCACGCTCCACAGCACCGCCGTCGATGTGCGCAACCATCACCACGAACTTCCCTTCTGCAACGTCACCGGAGATGAAACAAGCAGAGGAGAGCGTTGCCACAAGCGCCGGACCAAATCTCCGCAACAACTCGGACCAGCAACAACTCCACAACCGCGAACCCATCTTTGTAAAACAAAATCCCAGCTGTCGATCCCAACTTCCACCAGAAGACCAACAGACGAAGAAGACGCAGAGAAGCTCCGATGAAATCGCCGGTAGACTCAGACCGAGGAGGCTCTGCCGAAAGGCAGAGGAGAGAAACGGTCCGCCGTCGGGAAGAAACATCGGGAAGACAAGAGCTAGAGACTCGAAACAGATCGAGCACAAACCGGAACGAACTCCGGAACACTAATCCGAAAGACTTGAGAACATAATCGGAAACACAGCAGGAACTATAAACAAAAGACAAAAAAACAAGGAAAAGCCATGAATCGATTATCAAATCCGCTTCTTCTGAAAAATAAGGATCTGTGAAGAAGAAGACCGGAAGTGATGAACCGAGCGAGAAAATTCTCTCTCTAGAAGGAGAGAGAAAGTGGCTTATAATTGAGAGTATACTAGTTTTATTGAGTTCTTATGGCTGTTTTGGGTTTTTAATATAGGGTCCAATTGGTGACATAATATTAAAAGCGTTAGAAGCTTACCACTTTGTTTGTTACCAATCACGAAAACGTTAGCAAAGCTACAGTAAAAACGGTTACTCTCAGCTTTCGCTTACAGCTTTCGCTTACAGCTTTCGCTTACAGCTTTCGCTTACAGCTTTGCACTATTCAACCGCTTACCACTTCCGCTAACCGCTAATCTAACCGTTCCGCTTTTGTTCACCAATCGGACTCATAAAGTTCAGTTGACAAAAAAAATATTTAATATGTTTTTCTAAAAAAGGATATTTAAATATATGTCGCATACATCTACTGTATAGTAATTAAAATTAGGGTCAATGAGGAGTTTATAAGATATTATTTTAAGCCAATTGATAACTTTGATGACCAATTTGTAACAACTAAGTTTGTCTGTTGCAGTACCTTTTACTCATTGCTTGCGTAAGTGAATAAGATCTCAATATAAAGAATGTCACTTAGTTCAACTACTACTAAAACAATCAGAAAATACCAAAAAGGTAATTTTAGAAAACTAAATAGAAAATTCTTAAGCACATAAAATTTAATTGATCGGCTACACAATAATATACACGTTTTTTTTTTACACATTTGAATGTTGATTGAACCTACCGAATTCCCTTGACCCTTCTAACCAAATCAAATATATCTCAACCACACAAAAAAAAAAAAATGTGCGAAACTGCAAATGTTACAATTCATTAACCTCGCAATAGCAAATCATTTAGCTGATATTATCCATGTAATGTTATCACTAGTATGTTTTCCAATTCATTTGTCCGTATGTAATAATGCATTAGGTGGAGCTAAATAACTATTAGATGACACTTACCACTTAACAACTTTCAAGTTGATATTTTCTATCTTTTAAACTATTTGTCTGTATTTTCGTGTAAGTGTAACCATGCTTAAGGGATATATTAGAATCGTGATTGGTAACTTGCGAAATGATTGATAAATACAATTCTACAAGTATTTTATCAATATTTTTTTTTTGTGGAATGCAAAATAAATACAAAAACAAAGTTTTGAATTTTTGTTTAAAAATTTACAAAGAAAAATCTACTAAACAAAAATGTGAAGCCTAAAAAAATTGTTGTGAAATTAATTTTTTAATTTTTAATTGATTAGTAACATGCACAATAAAAAATTACGTTTAAACATAATATTTTTAAAATCGCGTTTATCCGCTAATTTGTATGTTATCAATAAAAAAATTAGCTTTAAACAATCATTCCATTTGTTACCAATCAAAATCTAGATGTTAGGATCAAATGCTAATGAAGAAGAAAATAATTATCAAAGTGAGGAGCAAAATCAACTTGAAGTGTTGAAAAAGAGACTAAACCAAGAAGAAAGTAATTAAACTAATTAGAGAGTCAAAGATAATGTGTCACCAGTGCTGATTTTTGTTTACAAGTGCCCCACTTGCTTGACCTTCTTAACCAAAAAAAAAAAAACTTAATTTCTAGCCATTTCCATCATCTTCTCCATAAAGTTCTCACCTTTAAGTGTGTTTTAATGGAGATTATTCTCTACTCATCTTTCTCTCTCTATCCCCTTCATTTATTTAAGCTTTCTTCACGCTTTTTAAGATAATTAACAGCCACGGGTCGTAAAAAGCTTAAGGGTTTTGCTTCGAATTCAAGTGTCCCTTCACTTCTCTCTCTATTTTCCTCTGTTTTTCGCTGTCAATCCCTAACAAAAGTTTTGATTTTGTAAGGTGATTCAGAGAAGTTGAAGAATCATGACTACTGGGTTTTCTTTTCTGATCCAATTGTTCATCTAATCTACTCAATTTTTGTTGTTCCATCTCTTTCAGGTAGCTTCTGATTTCTCTATGCTCTGTTCTTACCTTGTACTTAGATTCCATCGCCTTAACAGGAACAAAACAGAGTCTTGTCTTTAGAAAGCTTCGATTTTTGTTTCAGGGTATTTAGAATGATGAATGTATCTGTTTAGATTAGGTCGATTGTTTTAAGGAAGATTTGGATGAACCTTAGCTTAATATTTTGGATTGCTTTGTGATGAACTCCTTACTTAGGTTCCTTAATCTCAAACTAATCTTCAAGATTTGGTAATCTTTTTATACTAATGCAATCCCTATTATACCTTTCTTCAAATTGCTGTTTTCCGGAATAATCAGTTTCTTAGGTTTAGTTCAAATGTCTTTGCATATTCTGAAACTTTCTTTGTTGGATTGCAAAAGAGCCATGGAGTTTCTTCTTCTCATCTTTGGATACCTTAAGAAAGTGTTTCTCTTTGCAGGTAAGGGATTGTTGATGCCAATGGGGTGGCTTACTAAGATCCTTAAGGGTTCTAGCCATAAATTTTCAGACGGACAAGTTAATAGAAGATATAATAGAGAGGATAGGAGCTTGGACAGCCCTCGTTATTCTGCGGTAAATGAGAGTTTCTGCTTTCTTATTTGGAGTGTTATGGAACAAAGATGTCATTTTTGAAGTGAAGTTTAAAAAGGGTTTCTTGGAATTATGATTTCAGGATGGATCTGATTTTGACAAAGAAGAGATTGAATGTGCTATTGCACTGTCTCTTTCTGAACAAGAACATGTAATTCCTCAAGATGACAAAGGAAAGAAAGTAATCGGTAAGGTTGTTTATTAGCTGATTGTTTGCATAAAGAGAAGAAAGTTGTGTGAAACTTTATTGCTAATCTGTGTTTTATTTTAGAATACAAATCTGAAAGCGAAGAAGAGGAAGATGAAGATGAGGAGGATGATGAAGACGAAGAATACATGAGAGCTCGGCTAGAAGCAGCAGAAGAAGAGGAAAAACGGGTGGCTCAAGCTCAAATCGAGGAAGAAGAAAAGCGAAGAGCTGAAGCTGAACTAGAAGAACTAGAGAAACAGCTTGCGAAAGCTCGGTTAGAAGAGGAAGAAATTAGGCGGTCCAAAGCTCAATTGGAAGAAGACGAGCAACTCGCAAAGGCTCTTCAAGAAAGTATGAATGTAGGATCTCCTCCTCGATATGATTCTGGAAGAATGTTTCCATCATACCCCTTCCTTATTCCATCTAGGTAAATGGTCCATCACTTAGATTCAGAGACACTATCATTCTCTAAAACTTTTCTGCAATGATTATTTTTCTTTATTGTTTTGGAGGATATGCACCGGTTGCCGAGCTGAGATTGGACATGGAAGGTTTCTGAGTTGCATGGGTGGAGTTTGGCATCCTGAATGTTTTTGCTGCCATGCTTGTGATAAGCCCATTATAGATTATGAGGTCCCAAATACATTTCTACATTGTCCTGAATCTTGTGAATCCTAACTTGTTGAGTTTTGTTTACAGTTCTCAATGTCAGGAAACCGGCCTTATCACAAATTATGTTACAAGGAACAACATCATCCAAAATGTGATGTTTGTCATAACTTTGTGAGTGATGACTCTCACCTTTTATTGATCTCTATATCTTACTCAAACTTTGTTCTGAAGCGATACTAAGCTTAATGTTTGTGTAATTTAACTCCTCTAGATTCCGACAAATCCGGCTGGTCTCATTGAGTACAGAGCACATCCCTTTTGGATGCAAAAGTATTGTCCTTCACATGAACGTGACGGTACTCCTCGTTGCTGCAGTTGTGAGCGAATGGAGGTCAGTTTCGATATAACAGATTAAAGAATATCTTTCTGAAATTTGATGTGTTGTTCTGTGTTTTTGCAGCCTAAAGATACAAAATATCTCATTCTTGATGATGGTAGAAAACTCTGTCTTGAATGTCTTGACTCAGCCATTATGGACACTCATGAATGCCAGCCATTGTATCTTGAGATACGTGAGTTTTATGAAGGCTTACACATGAAAGTAGAACAGCAGATTCCTATGCTGTTGGTTGAGAGATCAGCTTTAAACGAAGCTATGGAAGGAGAGAAACACGGACATCATCACTTACCTGAAACTAGAGGACTTTGTTTGTCTGAAGAACAAACTGTCACCACGGTATATCACACTCTCACTTTCTTAAGGAGCTTTAGTTTGTTTAACTGTTATCCACCACACATTGTGTTTGATTCATGTAGGTGTTAAGGAGACCAAAGATTGGGGCAGGCTACAAGTTGATAGACATGATCACAGAGCCTTGCAGGCTGGTGCGTCGTTGTGAAGTCACTGCCATTCTCATTTTATATGGACTTCCACGGTAAAATAAACACTTTTCAACACACTCCTAAACCGATCTTTATATTAGGGACATAAGTCTCACATCGGTAGTTGGAAGGGATCACTAGTAATATATAAGGGATATGGGCTGAGCCACTGCACTTATCACCAATTTGCACTTATCACCAATTGGTTTTAGGTTGGAATCTCATAGTACTTAATACTTTATTCTTGATGAGATATCTAAAATATTAGTATTACACTTGTACAGTTTGTTAACTGGATCAATCCTTGCTCATGAGATGATGCATGCATGGCTACGACTCAATGGTAACTTACAGAACCCTTTCTTCTCTATGATAATAATTCCTCTTTGATGTTCATTGTCACTCTGTATATGTTTGGTTAGGGTATCCAAATCTTAGACCAGAAGTAGAAGAAGGGATCTGTCAGGTCTTAGCTCACATGTGGTTGGAATCTGAGACTTACGGTGGCTCTACGTTAATAGATATTCCATCTTCTTCTTCTTCTTCTTTGGCTTCATCATCATCAGCTGTGGTCACTGCATCGTCCAAGAAAGGTGAGAGGTCTGACTTTGAGAAGAAACTTGGTGAGTTTTTCAAGCACCAGATCGAGTCGGATTCTTCATCGGCATATGGGGATGGGTTCAGGCAAGGTAACCAAGCTGTTCTTACACATGGTTTGAAGCGAACTCTCGACCATATTCGCTTG
Organism: Orychophragmus violaceus; assembly: GCA_030180135.1. Classification (NCBI taxonomy): domain Eukaryota; kingdom Viridiplantae; phylum Streptophyta; class Magnoliopsida; order Brassicales; family Brassicaceae; genus Orychophragmus; species Orychophragmus violaceus. The sequence continues at coordinate 2,532,126 of CM058239.1, forward strand.
ACCGGTACATTTCCTTGATGGGATTTGAACGTTAAAGAGAAAAAGGAAAAGCTTTGTTATAGTTTAGAGTTTAGACTGGGAAAAAAATGAAAATTGTATAGTTTTAAATACACATTTGAGAGTCATAAAGTTTCCAATTTCTAAGTTCTATAATTTTACATGCATTTTTATGACTATTACATTCATGAACTTTTACAACGTCAACAAGGTTATGAAATCAATATATGATAGTAAGAAATTGACACTTGAGAAATGAAAGTTCATTTCCATGGAGATATTGTTAAAAAATATATGATAGTAATAGATTTTTAGTTTTTATTACATACATATAGATAAATTGATACTTATTTGTTTGTTCTATGTTTTTCTCTAAAATTATTATGATAATCTATTATGTTTTTTTTTTCTTTCTAAAGTTGTTTGTATTGTGAATTTATTATTTTGTGTTTTCTTATTGATTTATGTATAATTATGCTAATACATATAGACAAATTGATAGTTACTTTTAATTTGATAATCATATAGATGAAATTGGAATTAATATATATAATCATGTTTCATTTTGACGTATCAGATTTTTTTATTAAAATATTTTTGAATGTTTTTAAACATCTTTTTCTTAATTTTTTGATTACTCATACAAGTTAATTTATAAAACTCGTCTTAAATTTTGTACAATCTTCGCGCAACACTGGTTCAAAGTCGTCGAAGACCCGAAGAGATGGTAACCACCACTACTTCGCCACAACTCATCCTCCAGCCTTCAGCTACCATGTTTTATACGAGTTGGGCGAGAAAGTTGAGTCTCAAAACTATAACCATTAAATCCAAATCAAACTAATACAAATGATTCATATAAAAAACGTGAAATCAATGAAGTAAAAGCTTTGAATTGCCGTGCTCCTCCGTGATTCAACGTCTTTCTGGTGGTTGGTGATGGAGGCTATACCTAGTAGGTTGTACAAAAAAATATATAACTAGTAGAATGAAAAAGTTAGCTTGCATGTGGCTTGTTTAGAGATGTTTGCAAAAGGTAATCATCATTCTGAATCTCATATAAAAACGGCAATTACAATCTGATCGCTTAGTTAATTTTATATTTCAGTTTTACTTATTTGTTACATGTGTCCTAAGTGGAAGGATTTGAATGTGTGAAGGAATCTGAACTTGTGAAGGTAAATATTATGAATCTCAAAAACTGTAATTAAGATCCACTGCTTGGAAAGTTTATGATAAATAAATTTTATAATTTGCAACAAGTGTCTAATTGTGAAGAACTAATGATCTCATGCTTATTTTGTTTAGCTTTATCGTTTATGTTATTAAATCAATAATCAATAAACCATTTTACCGGACGTCAGATAAGAGACTCTCTCACCGGACGTCAGATAAGAGACACTGTGAAGACGGCATGGGTTTTTAGCAAACTTTGCGAAGGACATGGTCCAATTCCTTTGCCGCCTCCTTAAACAATTCGCTGTGTAATAATAAACCATTTTAGACAAATGCAGTTTTTTTTTTTTTTTTTAACACTGGTTTTATTCATATCTGTTGGTTACAATTTACATGTTACAACATAGAAGAAATATCTTGTATGAAATAGCATCCGAACTATTGATCTTTACTCACTTTAATAGTGAGTCATTCATCTAAGACACAATAGCCAAAACAACACACAAAAGTTTCCCGAAACAAGATAAAATGTTGATGTTCCCGATCCCACACTAGCAGGCGGACTTTCAAAATCTTTTACCCCTTATGATGCTTTTCATAGATATGATAGATCTTCTTTATGCAACGTCTTGTTCAACTTTCGCCAATGAAAACTGCTCTGAGACTTCCGTTAAGAAAGTTAAAAACGAAAATACCACCAGATATCAGGCCCAGTATACTTACTACTTAGATTAAGCAGAACCGAGAAGTTTGTCGTCACATGGAAAAACACGATGAGTTCAGAGACACGCGTTTTTGCGGGGGACAACTCTGGTCCAGCTAGCGACCACGTGTCATCATCTCCAGGCTTCAAGACATACACGACGGTGAGGGAACTCCGACCACCGCATTTCTCCATCGCTACACCCTTCCATCCTGCCGATCAAGAAACCAGTCGCAGAGATGGACAGAGATCACCAGAGCTATAATACAGTACATCTTTGCGGCCACACCTATGAACGTCAAATCGGGAACTTGAAAGCACCGACTAACCTAAACCCACGGTTAGTATTTGTAAAGGTGGAGAACTCTAGGTCCCGTTCAACTCGATCGGGATCTATGCTTTGTCGGAGGACGTCTCCAATCCACGCATGACGAGGAAGATGATGGACGAAGAGAGATCATCGGTGACTCTAGTCGATTGAAATCCCATGGCCCAAGATCGTACGATTCCGTTAACGGAATCGGAGAATCCAATCTCAACAACCGATTAAAAGGATATAGAACATAATCGGTTGATAGATTGAGAAGGAGTTCAGGGAAACCGGAAGCATAAAGTCCGACATCAACCGGAAGACAAAAGTCGCCAGTAACAGCGAAGAGTAAACTCGGAAGGAAACCGAGATTTATTGAACTGAAGAGGAAAACAAAAAGTTTGTACAACCAGACCGCCGGCGCAGGCTAGGAGAGCCCACTTCCGACCGGGTGCTCACCTCCTGATTCGGTCTCTTTTGATCACCCGACAAATGCAGTTTCTGAACGTGAAAAAAAAAATCAATAATCAATTGTCTTCAATTTTTTAAAAAATAAGAAATTCACACTTGATAGTAATAAAAATGAAAAATGAAAAATAAATTCAATTTTTATTTTTAAAAAATAAAAAATGAAAGTTCATTTCCAGGGAGATATTGTTGAAAAAATATATGATAGTAATAGCGTTTAAGTTTTTATTATATAATACAATATGTCAATATTCGATATGTTATTCTACTCTTCCGAATGTTGCATAAGCCGCATCTATTAGTGACTATTCTTTCACACAATTTGTGATTGTTAATTTATCTTTCTCATGTTAGGACAACGAGACACCATTCACGACGACATCATCCAATCAAGATTAGTTCTGTATAGTTCCAAGAATCTTGGAAACAGCAGCTGAAGAAGGCTTTGGATTAAACAGCTTCTTCAACTCATCATACCTCCCAACATCAAAATCTTGAGATACCATCAGCTTCCTCTGTTTAGCCTCAAACCTACTTTGGTAAAACCCTTCAAAGGAAGGCTCTTTAGATGTTCTAAGGAAAAATGCATAACCGGCCATGAAGTAGACATATGTAACATAGAAACAGATTGGCTCCATAACGTCCCACGTGAGTTCCCAAAACGTTAGCCTCATGAACCCTGCGGTCTGGAGTATTAAGTAACCAAGACCACCCCAAAGCTCTCTTCTCACCAAGGAATGTGCTTTCTCGTCGATGAGATTCTTTATGGATTCGAGCTCTTTTAGCTCGTGTCTTCTTGGGTCGTTTGGGTTACAGATCTGTGGTAAAGGAAGCAGGCCCTCAATGGATTTGGTTACCTGATCACACAAATGACAAAAGACAAAAACATAAAATGTTTGGGTAAAATAATTCATCACCTCTTTCAAGCTTTAATTTTGACATGATTATCATTCAAAACACACAAAACAGCTTATGATCAATAAGACTAATGACTAAATTATACAATAATCCACATTATATGAAAGTAACAATGATCAAAGAAACCATCAAAAACAGAGAAGAGCCTAAACCTCAAATCAATGATATCAAATTATATATAGCTTTCTCTCTCTCTTTTGTAAATTTTATTTTTGGGTTTTGGTATCAAATCATCAAAGGATGTACAATGCAAGAGTTTAAGGTAGCCCTTAACAATCGGAAAATTGAACCGAACCTACATTTATTTCGGTTAGTTTCGGCAAAAAATTTCAAAACCGAAAAACTGAATTAAAACCGAACCGAAGAACCGAAATCCCAAGCCTAGGACTTTAAGGAGACCCAGAAACCTATTCAACCCAGGGTTTTTTAGAGGAAAACATGATCAAGATTAAAAGTTGAGGTCTTGTAAGAAAGTGTTCATCTTTGTCACCACCTCAAACTGAAGACCCTCCTCCTACATGCCTCTTGTCAGTAAAACAGAGGTTTTTGAATCTCCTGTTGAAATTGAAATCCCAAGAAAATGATAAAACCGGAACAAAGAAAAATGTATCAGTTTTCTGTAGATTCCAAAATCAAATCAAACCAACAAAGAAACTAAAAACTTTTGGAACCCAGTTTCTTTGCATAGTTTTAATCTCTCACACACACACAAACCACAAGGTCACATGCATTTGGAACAGAGTCTATTGTATCAGGCAGAAGAATGTTTATATTACCTGATCAGGTCTTAAACAAACAGAATCTCCCCAAACGATAACGTTTCCTGAATCATCAAGCATCTTCGCAATCCAATCTCCCTGAGCACGATCCAAAGAAGAATCATTACAGAGACGAACGAAATCGGAGTAAAGGATCCAGCTTTTCCCGGTCTCCATCAGCTTCGTTTTCACGACTTCGATCTGCGCAGCTCTTAGCAACTTCTTCGCGTCTTGCACTGTAAGACCCAAAGCCTCCGTCTTTGTCGCGGATTTCATCGGAGGCGAAAGCCCGTGTAATCGGATCCGGTCCTTGTTCACATCTATATCTCGAACCTTCTCCATCAGACTCGTATTCATCCAGTTCACGGCGATGATCTGTAAAAACAATCAAAACTGAAATCAGAGAAAGAGGGGAGAATTAGGGTTTTCCTAGTGGATATACATACATACTTCAACAAAAGACGCCATTCCTTTCTCAATCACACACGAAACCGAGCCCGAACAAGGGACAACGATATTCTTTCACAATCGTTGAATCATCATGTCGGAATCTGTGTGTGTGTTCTCGGCGAATTTTGTATTGTAGTAACTAGTAAGATGCGTACGACTGAAGTCAGGAGAAGTGAAGTCTGGAGAAGTTTAGAGTACAAACTCAAGTCTAGATGAAGTCTGCAAAAGAAATATGAAGTCTACACAAGAAATATGAAGTCTGGAGTAAAGATGTTATAAAAATCATTTTGTGCTCTAAACGGGTCTCCGGTATAAAAATGAATTCGTTTAGACCCGTTTATATTAACAAAAACCCGTTTATTAATCGGATTTTTGTGATTTTAAACGGGTATCTGTTTAGTTTTTTTAATATAATTTTTTTTTTAATAATTAAAAAATAAATCATAAAAATTACTATAAATTATAAAAATTATAAAAAATCAAAAAAATTCCAATAGAAAATAATTTTAAAAAGTTAGGTAGATGGAAATCAAGTTAGTATCTATCAATTGCTTCTAAACATTTAATATTTTACCAAAACTCATTCATTGTTTATAAGAGAAAATTTTTGTTATTAGAAAAACCCACTTAAATGATATCACTTTCATTTCAAAACTTTATCGTTTTGCCAAATGAATTTGATTGTATTACATGAATGAGATTTATTTAAAAAGCTTAATGAATGTTAAAGAACTAATGGAGGTTCAAATCAATAATCGTTTTCAATTAAAAAAAGGTTAGTTTGACCTTAATTAATTAATTAATTACTAAATTAACTCTAATTTTATTTTAATTATTTGTCATTTTTTGTTATCTATTTTGCCATTAAATCTTTTGTACTCAAAAATCGTATTTACAAAAATATCATTATTATATTTTCCAGATTAGCAGAAAAAATTAAAATATTACGAAATTGTCATTTTACAGACTTATTTAATCGTCGTTTCATGAAACAACAGACTTATTAACCACCGATTTTTTTTTACTTAACCAACAAACTTAACTAGATTTGACTGATTTTATTAGGTTTCAACAAACAAATCTATTATTCTTTAGCGACAAACTTATACCAATTTGACAGACATATTAAGGATTCATTGATTTGTTTGTTTTGGCGACAGATTTACTTGATTTGAACAGACATATTAAGGTTTCGACAAATTTATTTCCTCTTTGAACACATATTTATCTAGATTTAACAGAGTTTTTAAGGTTTCAACTGATTTATTACTTTTTTAATAACAGATTTATCTAAATTTGAAAAATTTATTAGGTTTTCATAGATTTGTTTTACACTATGGCGACAAACTTACTTATCGAAGGAGACTAAAACGGCGACGGACTTCTGTGGCGGAGAGAAATTCGGCGAGGACTTCAATGGCGGAGGCTTCGACGGCGATAACTCCGGTTGAGTAGAAACCGCCGCAGGTGAAAAGAGCTTCTTTCTCGGGTATTTAAACATCAGAGACTTAAACTAAAGTTGATTTAACGGCGGAGACTACGACTATGAGATTCGGCGGAGGCTTGGACGGTGATCTCGCCGGAGTCGGTGAGAAACGACGGTGAGAAACAAAGATGCAGAGGTTAATGAGTTTTAAGTTCTTGGGGATATCGACAAAAGAGGTTTTTTTTGTGGTTTGATTATGATGATTTTTATTTTTCTTTTTAATATCTACAATTAAAAAAATACAAACAAATTCTGATTTAAAAAAAAAGATAGCAAATGGCAAAGTCGTAATTAAAAAGATGTTTTCAGGTTTGCAAGTCTTTTCATGCGTTTGGGCAACCGTGAGTTTTAGAGAGAGTTACTCTAGTAATTAGTGAACAAATTGGGGTTAATCTGAGTAAATTTCACTTTGAAAAAATTAAGAAATTGACACTTGAGAAATGAAAGTTCATTTCCATGGAGATATTGTTGGAAAAATATATGATAGTAATAGCTTTTTAGTTTTTATTACATAATACAATATGTCAATATTCAATATCTTATTCTACTCTTCCGAATGTTAGATAAGCCGCATCTATTCGAACACTTATTGTTGCTATTCTTCTCTTTAGTGAATTCTTTCACCCAATATTTGGCTGTTAATTTATCTTTCTCATGTTAGGACAACGAGACGCAATTCACGACGACATCATCCAATCGAAGATTAGTTCTGTATAGTTCCAAGAATCTTGGAAACAGCAGCTGAAGAAGGCTTTGGATTAAACATTTTCTTCAACTCATCGTACCTCCCAACATCAAAATCTTGTGACTCCATCAGTTTCCTCTGTTTAGCCTCAAACCTACTTTGGTAAAACCCTTCAAATGAAGGCTCTTTCGATGTCCTGAGGAAAAATGCATAACCCGCCATGAAGTATACAGATGTAACGTAGAAACATATTGGCTCCATAACGTCCCATGTGAGTTCCCAAAACGTTAGCCTCATGAACGTTGCGGTTTGGAGTATCAAGTAACCAAGACCGCCCCAAAGCTCTCTACGAACCAAGGAATGGGCTTTCTCGTCGATGATTTTCTTTATGGCTTCGAGCTCTTTTAGCTTGTGTCTTCTTGGGTCGTTTGGGTTACGGATCTGTGGTAAAGGAAGCAGGCCCTCGATGGTTTTGGTTACCTGATCACACACAGGACAAAAACAGAAAATGTTTGGGTGAAATAATCCATTTTGACATGATTAGCATTCAAAACACACAAGATAACTTATGATCAATGAGACTAATGACTAATTATTCAATAATCCAACATTATATGAAAGCAAAGATGATCAAAGAAACCATCAAAAACAGAGAAGAGCCATTCCTAAACCCAAATCAATGATATCAAATTATATATAACTTTCTCTCTCTCTTTTGTAAATTTTAATTTTGGGTTTTGGTATCAAATCATCAAGGGATGAGCAAAGCAAGGGTTTAAAGTAGTCCTTAATAACAAAAAAAAAACGAAAATCGAACCGAAATTTCGGTTAGTTTCAGCAAAAAAAATCAAAACCGAAAAGAACCGAAACAAAACCGAATCGAAAAACCTAAATCCCAAGCCTAATTTAAGAAGACCCATAAACCTATTCAACCCAAGGTTTTGTAGGGAAAACATGATCGAAACAAAAAGTTGAGGTCTTGAAAGAAAGTGTTCATCTTTGTCACCACCTCAAACTGGAGACCCTCCTCCTACATGCCTCTGGTAAGTAAAACAGAGGTTTTTGAATCTCCTGTTGAAATTGGAATCACAAGAAAATGATAAAACCGGAACAAAGAAGAAAAATGTATCAGTTTTCTGTAGATTCCAAAATCAAATCAAACCAACAAAGAAACTAAAAACTTTTAGAACCCAGTTTCTTTGCATGGTTTTTATCTCTCACACACACACAAACCACAAGGTCACATGCATTTAGAACAGAGTCTATTGATTAAAGAATTGCAAAGACAAGACAAAATGGTGAAACCAAACAGAAGAAGAGGTTTATATTACCTGATCAGGTCTTAAGCAAACGGAATCTCCCAAAACAATAACGTTTCCTGAATCATCAAGCATCTTCGCAATCCAATGTCCTTGAGCATGATCCAAACAAGAATCATTACAGAGACGAACAAAATCAGAGTAAAGGATCCAGCTTTTCCCGGTCTCCATCAGCTTCGTTTTCACGACTTCGATCTGCGCAGCTCTTAGCAACTTCTTCGCGTCTTGCACAGTAAGACCCAAAGCCTCCGTCTTTGCCGGAGATTTCACCGGAGGTGAAAGCCCGTCTAATCGGATCCGATCCTGGTTCACATCCATATCTCGAAGCTTTCCAACCAGACCCGTATCCATCCAGTTCATGGCCATGTTCTGCAAAAACCTCCGTGAAACCGCTAAATCACCAGGCTCTGGATCGACTGTGGCTTCTCCTGGATCTTTGGGGACTCTGGTTCGCACGGCTAACGAAGAAGATGAGATTCGACAGTTCATTAGACCTTGAGACGCCATTTTTGAGATATTGAATAAACGCTGCGACAACAGCTTCCTCATCGCCATTGCCAACACTCAGAATAATATAACAAAAAGAAAAAAAATCAAAATTGAAATTAAAATCCAAGAAAAAACAGAGAGAACAGAGTAAATTCGATGTATATTGAATAGCTAAGCAAAGACGGCTTTATATAGGTTTAACCAAAGTCTTCTGTTACGATTTAGTTTACTTTCTTGTCTGAAAACAAAATTAACTATGTGGGCCCCGTCCACGTCAGCTGATATATATCAAGAGCTCGCCCTTCAATATACTACGCTGCCTTTTTGTGAATAGTTCAAGATATTGGATAGCTGACTACCGTCCAATTGTTTGATCTTTGTTGGTGAGATAGCTAGCGGTGCCTCCGTAGCCGTCCGATTAATATTTTATTATTTTAATATATCTTTAATAACTTCTTTTGACTACAATGGGAAACTGAAAATAGATTTTAAAAACCAATGCATAAACGTGTCGCCACATATTTCTGTTTTATCCTCTCTTTTTTTTTACATCTACTAGTAAAATGGTTATTATGTTAAATTAAAAGAGATGATTTGTCAGTCAATTTAAATGATAATGTCAGAATGGATGATGTTTTAATTATTTATGATGTAATTATGGAAATCTGGTAACTATTGAAAACAGTGACGTGTTGCCACATTTTTCATTTTATCTTTTACAAGATATACAATACAACAACAAAAAATAATTATGGAATGTGTACGTTATGGAATGTGTATATATACATATATGGTTACTCAGTCATTTTTTTAACAAGACGTGTCCCTAAATTTTCAGATTTATCTTTCTTTTTATCTTCAAAGAGATCTAAGTTTGACTGAACAAAATATATATTTAATACAATTTGTTCACAGAATACTAATTAGTCTTATCCACTAGATAATAATCATTAAAGATATATTACTCCATCCATTTCACACAAAAAATATTATTCTTGCATATTTCACGCAGATTAAAAAAATTCATAATTATACAAATATAGTCTTATTTAACATATTTATAATTAGATAGGAATAACTTAAATTCAAATAAAATGAGTTGTAAATCAAGGGTTAAATATAGATTTAGTTTAAAAATAACATTGAAAATATAGAATGACATTCTTTTGAAACAAAAATTTATCTCTAGAATGACACTCTATGTGAAACGGATAGAGTAATACATAACATTTTAAATGTATTAATTACTTGGGTCATAGTTATGTATTTTAAAGCTATTTTACTTTCATAGATAATGGAAATCAAAAGAATAAATCATAATATATCCAAATAGTTACTTTCATGGTTTATAATAATAATAATCACAAACCACATAATATTAATATATAACATTTTAACTGTATTAATTAATTTCATATTTATACAGTTAAAAACTATTTTAGAATTATAAAGATAATGGAAATCCAAAGAATTATTATAACTAAATCATTATAATTATTTTGGAAAAACGTTTGTAAAAAGTTTATTTTTTTAATATAATTTAACATTATGCTCACACAAATAAAAATCATTATGGTTCCTCCTAAATTATACCAGCTTTATTAATATTCCTTTTTAACGCATTCTCATATTTTAAACCACTACAGCAACGAAAGAGATCAGATTCTATAATTTTACTTTTGTTGGCAATTTTCACGGTTAGTAATTTTTTTGGGATAATGTGATATTATTATTAGACGAATATATGCACATGGTGCATATTGATAAGATAAATAAAAATAAAAATAAAATATCAAATTTAGAAACAAACACGAAAGATTTTATTGAGAAAGTGAGAATAAAAATCCTAAATTTTAACGCTACATGTTTTTTTTTTTTTTTTGTAACATTAACGCTACATGTTGGTCACCACAAAACATGAGAATTACAAAAAGAATGGAAGCCATTAACCATTGATTATACACCACACGTACCATAAGTTTAATTTATTAGTACATTACTCAAAAATAGAATAGTTGTGTACGGACTTTAGTAAGGTCAGGTGCAAAGATACCTAATCCATCTTATCGATCAAATATTGAAATATTCGGGCCTAAAAGAACATGATTCCAACAAAAACAATATGGCAAAAAAAAAACCGAAGTTAATATTTTTGGGTGAATGTCAAAATGTTGATGAGATTGTAGACTTGTGAGTTGTAACTTGGAAAGTACAGTAACTTGGAGCTTGTAAGTAGAAGTATTAGTCGATCATATACTCACATTGTACATATCTCTGTATAGTCTTTGCAACAAATATGATTTTTTAAATCTCCAACATTAGGATAAACAAACCGTTCATCATAGTTACGTGTGTTGTGTGACTGTGTGTCCGTTACATCATTCATCATAATCGTGGTGTAACGCATGATATATAGATATTGTTTGTTGGAGATAGCCAAGACCGTTTCAATACGGACAATAAGAACAAAGGATGTCACTGAAAAGAAGAAAAAAGTTGTTTGAACGTTAAATTAGTGGTAGTAAGCCTCAGTATTCGAGTATTCGGTTTGGTTCTCGTTCTTTTGGTTTCTAAATTTAAGATCTAATGATTACATTTTGTTGTTGTTCGGTTCGGATCCGGTTCGGTTTCCATTTGTTTCAATTAAGTTCGGTTCCATAACTGAAAAACCGTAAAATATCCAAAAAAAATTGTTATTAAATAGTTCCGAGTATTTTTTACCCGAAATCAACAAAAAAATATTCGAAATAACAGTTAAATACTCAAAATTAGCCAAAAAAAAAATTCTGGATATTTGTACCCAAAATATAATTTTATACCGAGCTATTAGCCATCTTCTCTTTGCAGATGACTCATTATTCTTTTGCAAAGCAAACTCGAAAAACTGCACTACACTCTCTAACGTTTTTAAAGAATATGAACTATGATCGGGACAAGAAATAAATCAAAGGAAGTCTACAATCACTTTTGGTTCAAGAATACAGAAAACAACACGTTTCAGATTACAACAAATACTCGGAATCAATAATGTTGATGGATGTGGTAAATATCTAGGACTCCCAGAACATTTTGGGAGAAAGAAGAAGGATATGTTCCAATCAATAAAAGAAAAAGTTTCAAGCAGAACCTCATCTTGAAAAGGAAGATATCTATCTCAGGCGGGGAAAGAGATTCTAATCAAGTCCGTCGGATTATCCATGCCGGTTTATTCCATGTCTTGTTTTAAACTACCTTTGTCAGTCACTAATGACATAAGTTCATTACTTATGCGTTTCTGGTGGGAAAAGAGTGATGGATCAAATGGAATTCCATGGATTGCATGAAAGAAATTACAACTATCAAAGGAGGATAGTGGACTTGGCTTTCGTGACCTACCTATTTTTAACGATGCATTACTTGCCAAACAAGTTTGGAGACTCCATGAACACCCAAATTGTTTGTTAGCTCGTTTGATGAAAGCCCGGTACTATCGTGATACCTCTATTCTGGATGCAAAAGAAAGGCCGAACCAATCTTATGGGTGGAAATCAATCATGGCGGGACTACAAGTGATAAATAAAGAAACACGACACATCATTGGCGATGGGCTATCGACTCACATTTTTCACGATAATTGGATTCCGAACTCAGAACCTAGTTTGATCTCCAATAGCTCGAACATACAAGTCTCTCTCGTGAATGATCTAATCATTAACTCCAACTCAACTCAAAAATGGAACACTACTCTTCTGGAATTTATTTTCAATCCTGATATTGTGGAAAATATTAAATCGATATACTTTCCACAATTTACAATGAAAGATCAGATTATCTGGAACTACTCTCCGACAGGGGAATACACCGTCAAAAGTGGATACTGGTTAACTTTTCAGAAACATCTTCAAGATAATCCTGATATATATCCCCCTTATGGAGACACTGACATTAAATGAAAAATCTGGAGTATTAATATTATTCCCAAGCTCAAAACTTTCATATGGAAATTAATATCGAGAGCAATAGGTGCTTCAACACGCTTATGTACCAGGGGTTTGAATATTGATCCAATCTGTCAACATTGTTGTAAACTTGTAATGAACCGGAAACTCTTAGCCATTTATTCTTCACATGTCCTCTCTCTATCCAAACATGGCGGATCTCATCATCAATATGGCAACCTTCACATTCAAATACCGACTTTTGTGATGATCAAATTGCCTCTTTATTCACTTTACAACAAGACTCACACTTGGATGATTTCTATAAGTTACTACCTTTCTCGATCCTTTGGCGTATTTGGAAATCAAGATGCCAATTTCTTTTTGAGAAAAGAAGATTCATCCCACAAAGAGTGAGCCAAGAAGCAATCGGAGATGTTAAAGAATGGATATCCACTCAAGTTAATGAATCGTCTTCAAACTCTTATGACCAAACATATATTTATACCAATGATCACTGTCCTCCAAAAGCCTGGTCATATCCACCTACAAACACAATCAAATGTAATTTTGACACAAGCTTTTGCTTAGTATCTAAAGAAACGAGAGTTGGATGGATTGCAAGAGACCATGAAAGCAAACCAATCTTCTGGGGATCAGCATACTTAGGAAAATCAAACTCTGCTTTAGAAGGTGAAGCCAAATCACTACTAATCGCTTTACAACATGCTTGGAGTATGGGGTTAGAAAGAGTAATCTTCGAAGGCGACTCCAAAATTCTAATCGAAAATCTGCTAGGAATCACGCATACAACTTCTCTTACTACTCTTGCATCTGACATACACTATTGGAGTCAGAAATTCAAAAGTTCTTCTTTTCTATTTATTCATAGAGTCTCAAATGTACCAGCTCACCTATTAGCTACTAAAGGGTTTTCTGATTCAATTTTTCATACTTCAAAATTGTATCCTCCATTATGGTTGTATAATGCTCTGTATTCTGATTATGTATACACTTTTCATAATTAATAAATTCATATTTGACGGGAAAAAAATATCCAAAATGATAAAAATACCCGGAACTAATACCCGAAATATCAATAAAATATCTGAAAACCTATAAACTACCTGAAATATCAACATATCCTAATACTATATGTATAAATGTAAATATATATTCGGTTATTCGGTTTTTTTTTTATTTTGGTTCTGAGTATTACCCATAAAGTACATGATCTAATATGTATTTTGGTCGGAACAAGATCCAAAATCAAACCGAAATTTTTGATCGGTTGCGGTTCGGTTCTTTAATTCCGGTTTTTTGGCCTAGGTCTAAGTGGTAGCTACATCTTTCTTGAATATACGAAGGTGGAGTGAAATAACGAGGAAAAAATAGAAAGGCTTTAGAAACCCAATATTTCGATTGACATCTTGGTTTGTGAGGCCCATCATTAATTATTTTCATAACTACTAAACCCGGCTTCCCAACTCTGCTTTGCTTGTTGGTTGACCTGAGTGGTTCCACAAGGCAAAAAGGTCGTGGTCTTCTCGTACTTTGAAGATCTAATCTGAACAATTAGCGGATCTACTAATTGAAAGAGATCCAACAATGTGTCTGTCCTAAAAACACATTGTTCATCATCAACTTCAAGCAATTGACTAAACTATATCTCTTAATATTAAATCCATAACTATCCAATTTTCAGTACACAGAAAATACATTTATACCAACAATCAGAGAGAAATTCTCTAGTGATTCATTCAGACAAGAAAAAAAACAAAACACAATTCAGTTCTGTCTATTAGCAATGTAACTAGCCAAAGCCAACAGAGGAGCCACCTTGTCGGAATCAAACCCTAAAAGCTGATCACAAGCCTCTCTATTCAATTTCTCAGCAAATTTTCTCGATTTCTCCAAACCCATAATCTTCGGATACGTCAATTTATCAGCAATCAAATCTTTTCCAGCAGTTTTCCCCAATTCTTGAGACGATTTCGTCACGTCCAAGATATCATCCACGACCTGAAACAACAAACCAATACACCTTGCAAACTTCCTCAGCCTCTCGATCTCATCGTCACTTCCACCACCAATGATCCCACCTAAAACCGCTGAAGCTTCAAGCAACGCCGCCGTTTTATGTATATGGATAAACTCCAAATGTTCTAATCCGACGTCGTTTAAGTCTAACCCTTCACTGCTTATATCCACAACTTGTCCAGCCACAAGCCCTTCGGTTCCAATGGCTTTAGCTAATTCACCCACAGCTCTAACCACTCTCACCGGCGTTACCTCTGAGCTCGCTAAATGCTCGAACGCAAACGAAAGAAGCGCGTCTCCGGCTAAAACGGCGACGTCTTCTCCAAACACTTTGTGATTCGTTGGTTTTCCGCGGCGGAGATCGTCGTTATCCATACAAGGTAAGTCGTCGTGGATTAACGACATGGTATGGATCATTTCGACGGCGCAAGCTGCAGGCATAGCGATGGATTCTTGGCCCCCGACGAGCTCACAAGCCGCGATGCAGAGAACGGGTCTGACTCGTTTTCCTCCGGCGAGGAGAGAGTAACGCATCGCTTCGTGGATCTTGAGTGGCTCACGGAGAGGTACGGCGGAGTCTAAGGCTTTGTTGACCGATTCGGCTTTATGGATGATGTAAGACATGAAATCGAAGGATGAGGAAGGAGATGATTTGCGGTTGTCTTCTTTTGTGACGACTGAAGATGATACGATGTAGGAAGATGATGAAACGGTGCGTTTTGGATTGAGGATGATGGGTTTGAGAGTTATGAGGGAAGAAGATCTGGATCTGGGTGTTTTGGATTGGGTGAAGATAGTTGAAGGATTGTGAACCCATGATCCCAGAGTCATTGAAGAAGCCATTGCGATTATACCAAAAATCTGGATTTTGGGATTACAATAAAATATGATTTTTTTTTATCTATATATAAAGACTGGGGAAATTGGAGTCAAAATCAATTGAGATTTGGGTTGGCCATAAGTGTCACTAGAGGAACAGATAGGGTTGTGTGTCGGAATGGGCCTCTTAGTGGTGGAGATGATAAATGTTTTATTATTAAAAGCATCTTCTTTGTTTTGTCTTTTTAAGTCTATTTTTAAAATTAATTAAAAACAAAAATTAATGTCCGTTTGTATATTTCCTTAAAAATCAGCCTAATCTTTTTTTCTTGATAAGAAAAAACCAGCATATATATTTCTTATAATTTATTAATTTCCAAGTACGTAAAATATTCCTTAAAAATCAGCATAATCCTTTTTTCGTGTTAAAATATTTCTTATAATTTTTTTAAAACACTAATCTATAACACATTAGTTTGGACACCTAACTTATTAAATTTCAAAGAAAGAGTTTATCCATAAAACATCTCTTCTAGTTTATTCTCATCCTTCTTTAGACTTTATCCTAAATTTTAAAAGATTCCAGGATCTAGAAATATGTTAAATGGAAAGTCTTCATAAAATAATGAAACTCCATAAAAAAAAAAAAAAAATCTTCCATTTTAAATGGTTTATCATTTTTGTTGAATTTTAACACGAAAATAGTATAATTGGCATGAAACATACATACGCGTTCAAATCTCTTCAGGACTATTATGAGTTAATGACATTGATCTCTGACATCTGCTAATCTTTGAAAATCATTAAGACTTAAAGACCGCGCAAACTACCAAATTTATTGCTAACTAGGTTACAGGCCCGTGCATTCGCACGGGCTTATTATTAAGCTAACCCATTTTTGACATAAAATTATGACCTGTTTTCTAGTTATACATATTACTTATGAAAACTGGAGTATTAAAATTAATTCATTTAGAGCTATATACGTGTAACAAAAGCCACGAGGATGTCTCGAAACAGTTGAGAAAAAAACTTAGAGGTAGCTGGTTTTGAGTAAAAAAAAAAAAGAATCAGCTCAATTGTTTGACATCGCAATCATCGACGATCATTAGAAATCCATAACCTTCAACGCAAATCAACGATTAACCCGACTTGAAATCCAATATCTTAACAGGTATTATCGAACAATTTATAATTGTATTTTTCCAAGCTTGTATTGATTCAAGTTTTACCTGTTTGTTGATTAAGTTCTCTCCAATATCAGATTTTATATGTTTAAATGGATATATTTTGACAAAGATATGTACCAGTGATAATGAATCAATTCTTTGTTACATATGTAGATCCGCCCGTCAAAGTCAATAATCCAACAACGAAAGATTACCGTCTATGTCTTATTATGTGGAGTAATTACTCTCTAGTCTCTACTCTTAAACTATCGTAGACAATTGTGGTTTTTTTTTAACTTGTATACCACTCTATGGATGGTTGAAATGTATTGGTGTTGCCTGGAATTTCATTTCATTAGGTTCATAATTGTGGTAGTTTGGAGCACACATGAAGGACACAGCAAGATTGGCTACCTTGGCATCGAGAAGAAAATGGATTTGATTGATGCTTGTATCCTATTGGGCCCTAACTCAAAGTTGTCCAACATGAGTGAGAACAGCCTCTAAACTGTATACTCAATGTATCCTATTGGACCCTATTTCTCCAGCAGATTTGATTGATGCTTGTATCCTATTTCCCTGTATCAAAATAAGAGAAAATGCAGTTAGTTCAGATCGTATATGACATTAGGAAAAGGAAATATATCTAACATGTAAGATTCGTTACAATTCTAAAGATATATGATCCGCTGGACTGTGGGAACAAAGATAACCATAAATGATGTACACAGGCAATGGCTAAGTTGAATAATCAATCGATATACATAAACATGTACAATTTCGTTGAGGTTGCAATCTTTATATATATCGTGTGCTAACACGTCGACGTCAATGCAATATATATCTCTTACTTTTTTCTGTTTAAGAAATTTGAATATCATCATTTAATGAAACATAAAACTCTAAATGGTACTCGTTGAACAGACTACATTTTCTTAGGATATGCTATGTTGTCGTGCATATATTTTAAGTCTATGAACTATTTTAAGTCTAGGAGAAACAACGATTCCATGGAAGGAAATTCACTGAAGAAATCTAGAAGATTGGCTACCTTGGCATCGAGAAGAAGAAGATCTACTGAAGAAAATTCATCCGGTTTATCTTTTTTGGGAAATCCCCAGATGCTAATGATCCGAGCTTTGATTTTGCAGACACGGCTCGCCGGAGTTAGCTCCGAAATGGGTATACAATCCATCGACATTTCGATTGAACCTGGAAAATAGATCGATAAAGGAATAATTTTTATATGCTCAGCCTCATATATTGAAATAGATTGAAGATACAAACATAAAGGGTTGAGAAATTACTTGCAATTTAAGGCCGTGAATCGCTTGTTTCAAATTACAGAGAGAGAGAGAGAGAGAAAATAGATACAAACTTTATAATTGAGAATACTGGGTAAGAAAAAGGGATTAGGGTTCATATTTTTGGCTTTACGGTGTGGAGGAGATCGTGTAGATTAAGGGGAACGTGGGTTCATGGTCAGAAAATTGCGATCTGATAAATTGTTTTAATTTGATAATTACAGCTAAAATTTAGGTCATAAAGGAGACGAATTGAAGAGATTTGTCGAAGTTGGAATTTGGCAAAAAAATTAAAAAAAAAAAAGGGAAGAGTCGAAAAATTGGAGGAGACGACACGTCATCTTATGCCACGTGTCGAATGGAGAGAGTGACGGTTAAGCAGTTTTTTGCTAGTGAATTATAGTAATACTAGTATTTTGGCCCGTACGTTGTACGGGCTAATGTTAGTTAATATTTTTCTCTTACTTAAATTTATAGTGCATCATAAAATAACCCAAACAAAAATAATTGGAAAAGAAATAATTGTACATTGGTTAAATTTATTATGAAGAAGATAAATAAATAAATAAAAACAAAATATGACCGTATGTGGATTGAGAAAAAAAAAGGATGGCGGTGCATAGTATAACAAAAAAAAAACAAATAGAGTAGTGAAAAGATTGAGGTCATCCCTTCTCCAACATAAAGTATTGATGTTCCATTTCAATATCTTCGCAGTAAATCTTTTATTATTGATTTCGAGTATGTTGAATCTTTCGCTGGTAGTCGTCACACAATTTTGAAGACTTTCCCATAGAAGTAATTTTTATATATATATATCTTTTGATCTATCGCAATCTTTAAGTTTCATAATTTTGGATTGATTTCGATTTGAATTTCTTTTATGGAATTTTAGTTTTTATATTGAATAGTGAATTGATTTGATGCACTCTGCATATTAGCTGATTTTTTTTAATATGGTTTGTTCGATTTAGACATAATTTTAAGACTTTTGAGATAAATATCTACGTTTTGGTTATTTTGTTCTTGTTGGATCGGGTTGAATTATTGGTGTTTAGTTTTTTCGCCTTGTAGGCTCCAAAATGTAGCAAGGAGAGCTATTGTAACTCAAGATTTGTTCATTCGTTATTAGGTTTCACCGTTAATCTTGCGGCTCTTTCTATGTTTTCAAGATCTTTAAAGGCGTTAGTCTTTACTTGGTTTGTAGTTAGGTTTTATAAGGATTTCTGGGAATTTATAGTGTTGGGTTTTGGTGATTCAAATAAATCTTTTATTGATAATACGTTCAATTTCTAGGTATTGCTTTAGAACTTTTTGTGTGGTTTATTCGAATAGAAGGAATACATATTGAATTAAAGGACGGTTAATGAGAATAACAACACACAGTCCAATTAAATGGACCCACGTTAATAACGATGTCTAAAATAACCAACACCCCCTTGTTCAAAAAGTAAAAAATTACCAACACCCCACCAGGAAATTCTGTATATTTTGTCTTTTATGATGTGTGTGTTTTTTATTGGGTTAGACAAAAATAATACTCCTTTCATTTATAAGATGTTTTAAAGATTTTTTTGTTTCATTTTATTTTCAAAATTTATGCAAAATTTAAGTTCATTTAATATGTTAAACTATAAATATATAATTGCTATTGGGAAAAATGCCATATAATACCCGAATTCTCAAAATCTGGCCATAAAATACCCAATTTCAATGCCTCGCCAAAAAATACCCAAATTTGGATTGGACTTCCAAAAAATACACGAACTAGTAGTTGACTTTTCCAATTAGACATACCGTTATCTAAGTTAACAGACTACTTAGATGGCGTTTGTTTGTCCGTTTAGTGTGTCGTTAAGTCCAAACGACGTCGTTTTGGACACTAATCTTAGTTATGAAAAAATATTAAAACATGGCCTCACAAGAGGCTCGAACCAAGGACCTTATGAAGCATGAATGTGGGATTTTTCCACTAGGCTAATGTATTTCATCGTAATAAGTATGACAATAATTTAACTTATGTCACCATCGTCTTCCTTTGTCTCTCTCACTTTTTTCTTCCTTTCTCTGGTTTCTTCTCTGAGTAAACATCAAACAATTTTTCACATATAAAACAAAGTGAAAAATCAGTAACGTTCATATTATTTTGATATTTCTTTAGTAATATTTATCACAAGAATATTATCACCACTCAACAAATGGTAAGGGCTGCAAAGACGTTGAATCAGAGTTCGTAGTGAAGCATTTTTTTAGTTTTTGTCAACAAAGCAATAACAACAGAGTTCTTAGCCACCTCCAACAACAACATTATTACTATTGGAGCTTGACTAGATTGCAGTGGCATGCGTATTTGCGTCGCTTAGATCTCGTAAGTAACAAACGTTTTCAGCATCTGAGCCTTCCACCCCAAATTCCTGATTTCATAAGTCACGCATGACAAGAATTAGGACACGATTTTAGCAGTTCAAAGCTTAGCAAAACGTCCTTTAACAATGTTCACAGCATATAACAGACGTTCCAGTTTTACAAAACCATTCACTAAAATTAATTTAAAACTAAAGTGATAATAAGGACTGATAGTATTTTGATTTGTAGCGGAAAATCAGATAAAGTTGGAGTGATATTTTAGATTCATGATACGAGTTCTGAGAGAAGAAACCAGAAGAAGGAAGAAGAAAGTGAGAGAAACAAAGGAAGACGATGATGACATAAGTTAAATTATTGTCATACTTATTTCGATGAAATACATTAGCCTAGTGGCAAAATGCCACATTCATGCTTCATAAGGTCCTTGGTTCGAGCCTCGTGTGAGGCCATGTTTCAATATTTTTTTATAACTAAGATTAGTGTCCAAAACGACGTCGTTTGGACTTAACGACACACTAAACGGACAAACAAACGCCATCTAAGTAGTCTGTTAACTTAGATAACGGTGTGTCTAATTGGAAAAGTCAACTACTAGTTCGTGTATTTTTTGGAAGTCCAATCCAAATTTGGGTATTTTTTGGCGGGGCATTGAAATTGGGTATTTTATGGCCAGATTTTGAGAATTCGGGTATTATATGGCATTTTTCCCAATTGCTATTAGTTAAGATGTTTTTAATTAAATGCTAAATAAAATTTTTTATGTAAAAGGTACAAACATTTATTTTTAAATCTCGTGGTTTTAACCAAAATCTTTTATAAAATAGGATGGATGGAATATAAACAATTAAATTAAGTATTATTTGGTACATAATATATTTAAAATTTTTTGACCATGTGATCTATAACTTTTTAAAATTATCCTAATCCTTATCCTAATTGTTTAAGGATTTAAGATAATGCACTTATATTTATGTATTTATTTTATGTGTTGTTTTTATTTTTGTCCCAGATAAAAGTTATTTTTAGAATCGCCGCTGGTAGATCTATACCTTGTTATTTTCCTTATTATTTTTATTTTTTATGTGATATATGCTTCTTTTCAAAAAATTTCCAAACTTGTGATCACGCAGTTACATACACACACGTGTGTATATATATAAAATTCAGGTAGTTATATATAATATACTTATTATTTAATTTTCTTTAAAATCTAATAAACTTAAATATCACGGTTTCTGAGAGAACAATCTACCACTAATGATTTACTGATACTATTTGTGAAGTAGATGGATATAGAATAACTATTCAGTCGGGAAAAATGGATATAGAGACTAATTCAAACAAAAGCAAGATTAAGAGATAAACAGATCAGAAAATAAGATAAAGCTTTCGATAATAAATATTAATTTGCAAAATAAATGAACAGAGAAAACTCCCTTACCTCTTTCAAGATGTTGTCAAACAAATGGGAGCACAAGTAGTGGGGGATCTCGTGGCTAAGAGGGCCACCGAAGATAGCAAAAAGGCCAAGCTCATTGGCAACCACGTAATCGTCCATCTCATGAAAAGCAATACGATGTGTATTTCATGAAGACTATTTTTTCCACTGTTTTCGAAAAAAAGAGTTCTGCAGATTGTTGTTTAATGGAGAAGAAAGAGTTGGGGATCTGAAAAAAAAAATTCGACTAAGAAGAATAAAGAGGAGGCCATTGATTTTTAGGGAATATAGCAGAGGTGGGGATCGTGGGAGGTGGAGCAACTTAGGTAACTGTTATCAATCATATTTTTTAAATCGAAAAAAATATATTTTTCTTTGTTATTGTTATACGACATAATTGTTCCTGAATTTACAACCTATTTTTCTCTTATTATTTAATTAACTTATTCTAAAAAATTCACAAAATGACACATAAGCAAAAGCTGACGTGTCGCATGTAGAGAGCCTCACTTTCTCTCACATGACTTGTGAATTATATAATAAAGATAAGGATAGCATATAATGGGCCTACTGGGCCTACTGGATTTAATGGACCGAGTTGTGTAATCAGCCTAACAGCTAAGACTCCTGATTCTTTTCAACTCAGCGCCGAGAAAAAGCTAACGATTGTCATATCATTCTGTTTCTCTTCGTCGTTTAGTTTCCGAGGACGAGAATCCGGTGAGAGAGAGAGAATCCGCGACCTTTGATACACTCGTAATCTGTTCCGATTTTTGTGTGTTTGAAACGAAATTACCAACTTGTAAGCTTCATTCATCCATTCTCTTTTGTGTGACGCCTTTGAGTTTTGCTTTCGTTGTTCGACCTAGCCCGCCCGATTCATTATGTGATTTATGTAGAAAATTGGGTTTGTTTTTGTTTCAATTCTGACTCATTATGTGACTATTTAGGAAAGTTTCCGATCTTTGAGCTGTAAGTAGATTAGCTTCGTCTCAAAAAACGCGTTTTCCTTTCTCAGTTTGTTTTAGGGTTCTTCTAATTTGGACTTCGATCTATTGTTTGAAATTCTGATAGCTCTTTTATAATGATTTGACTTTCTAGTATCAATGGATCGTTCATTCTTTGATTTGTCACAGCTGTGTGAGTTTCTTAAGAGGTCTTCAGAAGCAATGATTGGGTTGTTTAAAGTAAAAGAGAAGCAAAGAGAACAAGCTCAGAATGCTAGTAGAGGAGGAGGAGCTTCTGTCAAGAAGCAATCTCCTGGAGAACTTCGTCTAAACAAAGGTATTATTCCATTTGATCTTTTCTTTGTTTCTGTAATTGTTTTTGCATTTGGTCTCTTCTTCAAGTTTCGATTTTTGATTGTGTAGATATATCAGAGTTGAATCTTCCAAGCTCTTGCACGATATCATTTCCTAATGGCAAAGATGATTTGATGAACTTTGAAGTATCCATTAAACCTGATGATGGATACTACCAGTTAAGTAGAGTTTTTTTTCATATCATGCTCACATTTGGAACGGTTCGGAAACTCATTTGTTTCTTTCTTATGGATTATACAGTAATGGGACATTTGTTTTCACGTTCCAAGTGTCTCATGTGTATCCACATGAAGCTCCAAAAGTTAAATGCAAAACCAAGGTACATTCCTTATAGCTCCATCTTCACTTCCTGATTGTTTGTTGATATTGTTTGTTTTCTCTTTAAGGTTTATCATCCCAATATCGATTTGGAAGGAAACGTTTGCCTGAACATCTTACGTGAAGACTGGAAACCAGTTCTTAACATTAACACAGTTATCTATGGACTCTTTCATCTTTTCACGGTAAAAAAACTTAGACTCTGATAGGTACAAGCTTAGGTTTTGTGTTATTTGATTTCCTTAAACAACAATGTGTTTTGTCTTCACACAGGAACCCAACTCCGAAGATCCATTGAACCATGATGCAGCACAAGTTTTAAGGGATAACCCTAAGCTGTTTGAGACCAATGTTCGGAGAGCCATGACTGGTGGCTATGTTGGTCAAACCTTCTTCCCGCGCTGTATCTAACAAAGCTCTGGTTCGTCTTCTTCAACCAAAAAGATAAGAACCGAAACCCCTTTATCTGCCATTGTATCACGTATTCACAAAGGACCCTTGTTTGTTTGCTTTTGTAAAACTACATTCTGCTTATGTGAGTTCGACAAAGGAATTGAAAACTCAAAAGTTTGGTGTTGTATAACATGTTTGATTTGGTTTGTTGGGTTCCGGTTTATCAGTCTCTCTTGTGGTATTGAAAGAATTAAAACATAAGCAATCTCAGATCATTTCAGTATCTTTAGAACTCGCGGTTTTCGCGTTCTCTCGATCTTTCTTGAAAACGAAATGCAAAGGAGTGTAACAGAGACAACAGAGACCAAACGGTACAGCCATCATCGACAAAAGCCCCTTGGAAAGAGCCCCAGCTTCACGTACAGAAGAACCTTTCAAAGGATCAATACCTTTTGAATCATATCCAAACATCTTCTCAGACAAGATCCCAACCAAAGGCGCAGCAAAAGAAGAGAAAGACCCCTCGAAAGCGCGGTCGAACGCGTAAATCATTGTACGGTGCTTAGGAGGAACGACTTCAGCAAACATAGGTGCGTTAACCGCTGAACCACACCAAGTTATGGTAAGACCCATCAAGAAGAGAGTGATGGAGAAGATTGAGTAGCTCTCTGTGCTCTGTGGGATTGCTTTGAGAAGAATAATTGAGAATGGGATCCCCATGAATGCACTGAACTGCGCACACATTACTCTACCGGAGTTTGGAAAAATCCTCGACATTTTGTCAGCTATTATGCCTCCCATCAACGTTCCTATAGCTCCTCCGGTTGCAAATACACCAAGCAAAGCTGCTGTCTGGTTATGATCAAAACCTTAAAACAAAACAGTAGTTAACTTCAAGTCTTCAAGATCTAGCTTCTTAAACCGGTTATGTGTTTTCAAGGTTATTATGGTTTACCTATAAGCTCAAACCACATTGTGAAGAAAACCATTGCGGTCCAAGGTAACGAACCAACGATTCCTTGCAAGACAATGATCTGAAACGTCCGTACTTTTACCACTGATTTTGTAGCTGCCCATGAATCATTCCAAACCGAGGTGGTCGAGGAGTTTGTCTTATGAACCATTAGATCCTCTCTACACAGTTACAACAACAAGAAAAAAAAACAATTTGGCTCTCAAGTCTTAGCAATAAGTATTGGAAGATCTAGAGAAGATCGACCATATCAAGAAAGATCGATTTTTCAGATTTTTCTCGATCTTTCTTGATATGGTCGATCTTCTCTAGATCATCCAATAATAAGTTCACCATTTTGAGAGGTTTTTTTTACCGTTCAATGTTCTTCCTCGGGTCAACTACGAAGAGAAAAACAAGTAGTCCAATCACTGCACTAAGCGTTGCCATCATTATGAAAGCACAACGCCATCCCGGTACACCCCAAAACTCTGAACCGGCCATAACCGTTGCTACAACACCACCTCCTATACCACCAATTGTACCAATGAGATTCAACAAACCAAAACCAGCTCCTCTCGTACCATCCTTATAACTATCTGCTATAAACGATTGAAGCGCCGGTATTACAATCGCCAATCCAAACCCATTCACTGCTCTCCATAAAGCAACCTAGATCCCACAACAAAAAAACATTAAAAATCAAAACTTTATGACTTTAAAAACAGATCAAACTTTACCTGAATGAAGTAGTGGCTAGCTCCAACTGCAGCAGTTGATAAAGCCCAACAAAGAGTACCTATTGCAAGAACAATTGGACGATCATAGGTAATGACAAGAACTCCTGCTAATGGCGATGCGAGTCCTTGAACAAAGTTCCTTACGAATGTTAAGTATCCTAAATCTGATGGTCCTGCGTTAAATGCTTCACTCACTTCTTTGTATACCGATGGTAATAGATTCTCGTCTGCTCGTTCCATTATTGCAGCTAAGTTTATGAGTATCAGTGATATCGAAACCCCTAAAAACTTACCTGTTCTGTTAAAACAGAGCAAAAAGGAAACTTTTTTAAGTTTTGCAAGATTCAGAACCAGAGACAATCAAACAGTTAATCAACCAATAAACAGATCTACGAGACAATCTAATAGCCCTTAAAGTATGAACCGATTCCCAATCGAAGAAGATAAAACTGGAAAGGATAAAAAGTCAAAAGGAGCTAACTTTATCTTCATGTTGTTAGACCGGAGATTGCGAGAGAACAGATACCGGAGGAATCTTAAAGCGGCGGAGATGTAACCGGGACGAGCTCGACCACGACCCATCGAAAAATCAAAATTTTCGAGCTATCAAGCCGGAGTTTAGCTGCTTTCTGAAATATCGGATCTTTAAGTTAAGCCGCTTTCTCGTACCATAACCAATGGAAGACCCGCCGAATATTAATTACATTATATTTTTTTTTGGATATTCTTCATTTGAGTATTGGATAGATTTGTTTTTAACTTTAAGGTTTGATTGGTAATTTTTAATCTTTGCAGTTAGAGATATACGAGTTTATACCATCTCCAATGTATTTTGCTATACTTGTCTCTAAAATAGATGAATTCTATAATATAGGTGAATTTTGCTCAAATGTATTCCTCTATATTTTCTTTTAAAAAAGAATATTCTCTCTATTATTCTTTTTTATTTTACCAATAATACATATTATTTATAAAGTTACAAATTAAACCACTTTTATTTTTATTTTATTTTTAAAAAACTTTTATAAAATTATAATATGTTTTAAAAAACAACCAAAAATTGCATATATGTATAAAATTATCAATAAAGAAAATAATAAATTTTTATATATTTATTTTGGTTATGATTATAAAAATACAAAGTTAAATGGCAATTGAGCAAATAAAAAAATTTGCTTCTATTATAGAGGAATGCTATTTCTTCCTCTATATATAGTGGGGAAAAATAGCAATATCTATTTTAGAGGAAGATATAGAAGTGAGTTGGAATGAATTTTGCTCTATTATAACATTTAGAGTCAAAATAGCAATGAGTTGGAGATGCCCTTAGTTGTTATCAATCATAAAACATTATAAAAATTACAGTAAAAACGGTTATTCTCAGTTTTTTTTTGTTATTTTTTCAATAACCGTTTTCATTAACTATTTTTTTATAATTTTGCACTATTCAACCGTTTACCGCATTCATTAACCACTAATAATATATTCGTTTTGTTTTTGTTCACCAATCGGATCCATAATTTTTGTTTTAAAATTAAACAGTTTTTAATACTATGATCAGGATTGTGATTAAAGGATTATTTTTACTAGTAAAGAAAAAAAAAAGATTTGACAATTTTGGCACGTATGGTAGTTGAGTGGGTGGATCGTTAGAGGGCCGACGCGTCGGAGAACATGCTTCCGTGAATCTGAACTATTTTTAGGATGTAGATAGTGTGACGTATAGTTTAAGCTATATACTTTTTGTGTTCTTTATACATGTATTTATTTATCTCTTTCTAAGAAACCAACGAATTAATCTACTATACTATTATAACATGATAATTCTTAAAAACTAGCATTATTTATGTGTTATTTACTGAATATAACATTATAGCCTATAATATTAAGTATTAACTAAGTCGAATTTCCGTAACAACACATATAAACTAAAATGAAAAAACTAAAATTGACCGATGCATTGAACATTCGTGAGAATAGTTGGTTTGGGACTCAATGGATGTCGGACGATTAATTGGATTAATCAAATAAATGGATGTCGGACGATTAATTGGATTAATCAAACAAATCAAAGTAGATTAAATGTACATGACCACGCCGTAACATTTGAAATTTTGTTAATATTCCACCACGTGAATGATCTGATCCAAAGTCACTGACAGATTGGATTTCTTTTGCATAGTAGCATGAATCCAGCTGGGGATTCTGCTGCCTGTCTTTGCTCACGGCTTTACTGGAGCCGCACGTGCTCCGACCACGATGCCAAAATTGTGTTTATTTTATTGGTTCCATTGTTTATGCTTAAAATGATTTTTAACTTTCCTAATTACACTGATAGATTTATCATTTATAATGACATTAAATTATCCTTGTTGATATATTTTGATAACTGGAAATTTTCATTAAGCATTTAATAGTTGAGAGTAAATTGTTTGGAAATTTTATTAAATTAAATATGGGCATTTTGAGATATATATGCTATAATTAAAATATTCGTCTGAGGTACTAATAAACTATTTCCATTTTTCTATAAACTATTTCCATTTTTTATAAACTATTTCCATATTACTACTATTAAAACCTCTATAAATGAAATGGTAATATTTTATTAATTAACTGAAATATAAATTATCAAAAATAAACAGATTAAAAAATTCTTTTAGCATAAAAATCTATTAATTTTATCAAGAATTCCATCTTTCCTGTTACATATGATTTTAGCTAAAAATGCAGGGTTTAATAATTATAAATATTTTAACTTTTTATATAAAAATATTTGTTTAACATTTAATTCAAAACTAACCAATAAGAATAAATAATAATGGATATAACAAATTAAATTTGCATTGAAACTTGAAAAAATTAAATAAAATAGAATATTTTTTTAATAGAGTAATAATTTATAGTTATAAATTATTTTATAAAATAATTAAAATGTAAAGAGAAAAGAAAAAAAAAGATACCGATTCACTGAATAGTGAAAGGAAACAACGCGGGGACCACAGCTCATGCGTTACATTAACTATACACGTGTAAGCTGACTTTTCCAATACCGGTCCCACAGTTACACGGATCACACGTGCGGAGACAAACAAATAAAACCAAAAAAATGAATTTTATTTATAAAACCAGAGACGATGAAGAAAACTTTGCAGCCAATCCGCTTTGAGAGTCACCAATAAAGAAAACTCTCTCTCCCTCGTGCGCCAGACTGACAAAGACTTCAGAGATAGATCAGAGCTTTTCAATGGCGGCAGGAGGAGGAGGAGGAGGATCATCGTCGGGACGGACTCCGACATGGAAGGAGAGAGAGAACAATAAGAAGAGAGAGAGGAGAAGAAGAGCCATCACGGCTAAGATTTACTCTGGTCTTAGGGCTCAAGGTAACTACAAGCTTCCTAAGCACTGTGATAATAACGAGGTTCTTAAAGCTCTCTGTATTGAAGCTGGTTGGATCGTTGAAGACGACGGCACCACTTATCGCAAGGTAAAATCTTTCTCGTTTTTAATAATAAATCTTGAATCTTTAGATCAGAAGAATCTGAGCTTCTCATGTTGTTCATCATCGATTTACTAAAATCTTAGTAGTTTTGTGATTGATTCACTTGAATTGTTAGAGAGATTCTGAGATTTGGTTTCACTGTTTGATTGGATTGATTATTAGAAATATTTTTGGGGAAATCTGTTTTGCTTATTGATTAAGACCAATCAAACTGCTTCTTGTTGGGTTTGAATGGTAATTGTGGTTGGAACGGATTAGCAGGCCAATTGTCAAGACAGTTTTTTATGCAATTCGTCATTTTTGGTTCTGGTATAGACATAAAAAATTAAAGAAATCAGCTAGATCAACTACAGACCATTTTTGTGAAAAATAAGTTTATAGTATGTCTAAAAAATGGTTATGTTTAATGTTTTAGAAAAAATTTGTTTCGAAAAAATTGATGTTTTAATACTTTTACCGATTAATTTTTATAAATTGTGAATTCCAAAATCTATATTGAATTATTATTCGCTAGTAGTTATGAAAAAGTGTTTTAACGAAAGAAAAATATACATTTATAACTAAATATTAATTATTTCTTAATTTATGTGAAAATTCTAAAACATCAATCTTTAAAAAACAGAGACAATAATTGTTTTAGTCCGCATTTTATTTAGTCGGTTGTGTAATATTATACTAATTTTTTTTTATGATTTATGATTTTGTTTTAGTCTTGTCACTCAGATTGGCTGATTCTTGAATTGTTCCACAGGGTTTTAAGCCACCGGCGTCAGAGATTTCAGCAACTCCAACAAACATGAGCACACACTCATCAATCCAACCAAGTCCACAGTCATCTGCATTCCCAAGCCCTGCACCTTCTTACCATGGAAGTCCTGTCTCATCTTCCTTCCCAAGTCCATCACGCTACGACGGAAACCCTTCCTCGTACCTTCTCCTCCCTTTCCTACACAACATCGCTTCCTCCATTCCCGCAAACCTTCCACCTCTTAGAATATCCAACAGTGCGCCCGTAACTCCACCGTTATCATCTCCTACTTTTCGTGGTTCGAAGCGAAAACTCACTTCAGAACAGTTACCAAACAGTCGGTCTCTACACGCTTTGAGTCATCCTCTTTTCGCTATCTCAGCTCCATCTAGTCCAACCCGACGTGCCGGTCACCAAACACCTCCTACGATACCGGAATGTGACGAGTCAGAGGAGGATTCGATCGAGGATTCAGGAAGGTGGATTGATTTTCAAACGACAGCTCCTACTTCACCAACGTTTAATCTTGTTCAGCAAACATCTATGGGTATTGACATGAAAAGATCAGACTGGGGGATGTCGGGAATGAATGTGAGGGGTTCGGATTTTGAGTTTGAGAATGGAACTGTTAAGCCATGGGAAGGTGAAATGATTCATGAAGTTGGTGTAGAAGATCTTGAGCTCACTCTCGGTGGTACTAAACCCCGATGCTGAGAAAACATGAAAGTCAGTTTGAAGATTGGTGGTGAAGATCAGTCTCATTGTGATCATAACAGAGCATATCATTCGGCATTGTACAGGAGCTCGTGTGGCCGAGGAGGAAGGCCAAAGCAAGTCGGAAATAGGGTCGAACCTTTTTAAATACCGTTACATTCTCCGTTTATACTTTGAAAGCTTTCTTCTGTGATGATAATGATATTGGAGATATAATGTGTGTTTGGTCACATGATAAAGAGTGATTTTTCTTCTCCATTTATGCTTAAGCTATTTGCGGATTCACATGTACCTGTAATTAAACGCTAAATTTTTTCAGCATCAAATGTTTTTTGACGTAGCCGTAGTGATTAACTGCAACGTTTAGCAATAAGTATCTGCGGTAATCAAACAAACACAAATTATTGCTGCAGCCACAACCGCATGTATCTGTGACAACCAAACGAATAACACTACTATCCAAATTTGCTTTCCATACTTTATTTATTTTCTTGTATGCAATATTGTCATTATTTTAGAGTTTTTATTTTATTTTTTATCATAGCTCGGATAATCCGGTTCAACTGATATCATGAACTCTGAGCCAGGTCACGTAGACGTCTACTCCCTAGCTAGTTTATGAGTTAACAGACCATAAAATCCGACTAGTCCGGGACCATGGAAACTATGTGAAATCTTTGTTTCCACACAATTGTAATTTAGTTTTTAAAAAAGTCCGAAAACACTAGTAACACTTTCATTCCCACATTTCTGCTACCACTCGACCACACGAGAGTTTGTTGTTGTGGACCTTGTGGCCTTGTGGGGTGTATTGAGTTCGGTGAAAAGAAGTGTTTTGAATAAAACGAAACCTCCACGATCGGAGGGATAATGGACCCCTACCATGTGCTCTCTCGATCTGTTTGCTGGGACCTAAACTAAACAACTACTCTCAACAATTTGCGATTATTTTTCTATTTTATAGTAATTATTTGTATCGCGTGTTGTATAATTAAATACTTCTTTCATATGTCGTAATCCTCACGATACAAGACAACATTTTCATCGCCCATTTGGTGAAGGAACTATGAGACGACCCACGTTGGGTCCACGTGAGTCATATGCTTCTTTTTATATTGCTTTTTAGTTTGGATCAAGTAAAATCTTGGTGACCAAGGAAATAAAAGGTTTCTCCCGAAATTAGGTATATCTTGCGAGTTGATGTCATTACGCAATTCATTGTATTGTTTACGTTACTAGTTTTTTCCTTGAACTATCTCTTATTCTATATAGGGTCCGATTGGTGAATAAAAGTGAAACGGTTAAATTAGCGGTTAGTGGAAGTGGTAAACGGTTGAATAGTACAAAACTGTAAGCGAAAGCTGTTATCGAACGCGGTAAGAAAAACCTGAGAATAACTAATTTTATTATAGCTTTAATAACGTTTTCGTGATTGGTAACAAACAAAACGATATGTTTCTAACGTTTTTATTATAGCGTCACCAATCGAACCCATAATCAAAATCATACCGTTCTCACAATTACTTTTTTAGTTTATTTTTTCCATTAAAAATGATGGAATCCAACATCCAAAAATAAGTATATAGACGAAAAACAAAGTAAATAGACAAAAAAACAAAGTCCGATTATCAACTGGAACAATGCACCTAAAACAAAACCCAAAAGAGAAATGGAAGGCCAATGTCTTACAATCCTCATAATTACTTACATATATAAATTTAACCAAAACAAATTGTCCGAAAAAACCAATTATTCTATGTTCATGGACAAGTGATAGGTTAATGACCATGCCTAACTTTATTTCAATGATATTTTAATGCCTAACTACATTATGGCCAGTCATTTTTATTTGAAACAATTACAATATAAATTTATTTAAATAAAGAAAACGATATAACTAGTAAGATTCAACAAGTCACAAGATTGCATGATGTAGCTTTGTCCAAAACAAGGGAAATAAACAAAACACATCTCAATTCATGTTTTCTGTGCTTGGCTGAGTTGGCTCAACTCATCAAACACATCATTTTAATACGCAATACAAACAGCGACCCAAATATTAGCATTTGTTATATATTAGTAGAAAAACAATTTACGTCTTATTTATATATATATATATATATATATATATATATATATATATATATATATATATATATATATATATGCCAATTGCGTCTTATTAATTGCCAACCTATTTTGAAAGTTTTTTTTTTTTTTTACCAAATTACAGTTCCATTAATGATCTTATATAACATGTTCTTTTCAGTTTAATAAATATAAATATCTGTTACGATTTTTCACTCCATTTTAATCATTTCGGTTTGATAAATAATAATTGGTAATAGACTAATACGTACATTGGTTTAAAAGAAAACTATAACAAAGCATGGGTTCAATTATTTAGCAATACGTAGATTTTATTAGGATATAATATTAGGATATAAATTTCCACATCCGAAATTTGAAAGGATACCAAATAACATATATGAGATATGAGTCAATTCACTTATCACTAATTATTTTAATTTGAAAATTCATAAAACTTAATATGATATCAGAATCTGATCTATATATTTCAATCCGATCTATTATCAATTCGATCCAAAATGTGGTGATAAATAGATTGATATATAACTTTTATATATTATTTTAGATCTTTTTTAACTACTTTTGTTTGTGGGCCTCATACCTACTCACTCGGTCTATGTATTTACCCTCACTTGACGGGTCAGATTATTATTTTTAAGAGGTTAGAAATATTTGTTTACTGTCAATGCAATTATCACATGACCGTTTTCCGTGTTTTGTCTTCACTCACACGATATCGCGAATCACTCCATGTAGGTCATCATCCTTCAATTACTTCAGTTGAAGCACATTTCATTCTAGAATTTTCTCTAGACAAGTGACCGAAAAGGTAAATGCACTTTGGTGACATAAGTAGCCAGATCAATTCTTTTAAGCATCTCCGCATATACCACAAACTGAGATGTTACAATCACTCCTCTCACAGAGCACAACGCCTTTTTTGCACACCATGATCGTTATCCTTGACGGTGTGAGCCCTCATTGACTCCACACATGTCCTCGATACCACTTGTAACGCCCCGGCCGTCCCCGTCCGTGGGCCCCACGCCACTCACTTGGCCCGTGGTTCCAACTCGTCTGACGGTCGGATTGTTATTTTTGAGAGGTTAGAAAAACTTATTTATCGTCCCTCCAATCACCACATGATCGTTTCTCGTGCTTTGTCTTCACTCACACGATACCATGAATTACTTCTTGGTAAGTTACTCATTCTTCAATTACTCCAACTCAAGCATGTTTAACTGTGAAGTTTTTTTCTGTAAAAGTGACCGAAAAGATAAACAAATTTTGATGACATAAATAGTCAAATTAACTTTTTTAAGTATCTCTGCATATACGGATGTTACACTCTTGTATATAAAGATTCTTAAATATGCAATAAAAATTGAGCACATTAAAAAAAAAAAAATCATTGATAAAACATAAAGGAATTATTTGTGAACATAAATACACCAGCTTCATTATCTTTTAAAGACTTATTTATTATAGACTCATCGCACTTACCCACACACACACATATCCAAACTTCAAACCTCAGCAACTTCAAACCTAGCATTATAAACCACACATATCCAAACCTTAAACCACATTATTACAAATAAACCTCCACTCCTCCACCATTAAAATCACTCTCAGGTTATTACACACACATATCCAAATTTCAAACCTCCGCAACCGTTCTAACCGTAACATCATCACACATTTCTTCATGGAAGTTTGATCCATTCGATAGTTTTCTTACCGGTATGCGGCCTTTCAAAGAAATATTTCATGTAATCCGAATAGACTATGCTCTTGTACAATGGCTTCTCACCATTCACTAGTACCTCAGGTAAAGGCTGGATAACAGAATCATTATTTGGTCCGCAATAAAACGCAAACGAAATCCGGCTAAGAAACTTATTAGCCATCACCACATGCTCCACGCTCTTGTACCGGTCGTTGCTCAAAATCTGTAATATGTCCCCAATGTTGACCACAATGGCTCCCCTAACCGGAGGGACATGGAGCCATTTGCCATCGTATCGAGCATATAGGCTGCCTATTATGTCATCTTGGAGAAGAAGTGTGAGTGTGTTGATGTCTGAGTGACGACCGGTTCCTACGGCGAGCTTCGGGTCAGGACACTCGGGATAAAAGTTGATGTTCATCCTCAAAGTTCCCATTAGGGTTTGTTCTATGGAGTGGTCCATGCTTGCGTTTAGATTGTTCATTAGTATTTCAAGGATCTTCTTACCTATCGGCTTCATCCTATGAGAATGATTAACAACTTCGTCCCTGCCACAAATCCTTGTCAAACACACTATCTATTACAAAAAAACTAATTTTTTTTTGTTAATTTGCCTACACAATAATAGATTTATTTATAAAGGTCACTTTTCCAAATAAATAAAGAGAAAATGCATAACATAGCACAAAAATATATTTTATCATAAATATAGTATCAATGAAAATAATTGACATTTTTAGTATTATTTGGATTAGAAAGACTTTTACAACATTATATAATTTAGAGTTTAAATTTTATTATTTAGGGTTTAAAGTTTATTATTTAGAGTTTGAGTTTAGTATTTAGGGTTTATGGTTTAGTCTTTATGGTTTAGTATTTAAAATTTATGATTAAGGTTAATTTAGTCTTTATATGTTTAATGAATGCTATTTTGGCGATTTTTATTCATTTGTGTCTTTTTGCGATTTATCCTTAAATAAACCTAATCTACTAATAATCTGTTATTAATTCTAAAAAGTTTACTAAATAGGTGATACTTTGGATTGACAAAAGAAATATATGCTATACTTTGGAAACTATAGTATTTTGAAAATGCTAATGAAGTGCCTATCAAGATTAATGTCTAGATGTATGCTCGTTTGAATACAAAAAAGAAAATCAACAGTCAAAAATCATGCTACGTACCTGCACACAGTAGGCCATGTAGCAGCGAAGTCCTCTTGGTCTGGACGATACTCAAACTTAATAAAGTCCCTCCACTCCAACCTAGCCTCCGCATACGGATTGAAACTCGTCATGTACCAAGCCGTTTCCGACACTGAACTTCCTTTCCAATACTGTTTCTTCTCATCTGCCGACAAATCGAAAAACCCTCGGCCAGCACCTCTCAGATCGTTTATCTCATCAACTGACACTCCATGGTTCACTATCTGGAAAAACCCAAAACGTTGCAGCCGCCTTGCAAATCTCCTCGGCTACAATTGGGTTTCTCCAGTCAGAAACGTCGATGACCGGAATAACCGGTGTTGGTAAACCTCCTTTACCGGTGTTTGTTGCGTCTACGATGAGTTTTTCAGTGGTGACTCGTTTCTCCGGGAGTTGGATGTAACGTGAAGGTAATGTTTTTGGAGAGATAACGTCGACCAGACCTTTTACTCCGTTACGTTGGTTTACTACGAAATCTGTGACACCGACGTCGGTAAGTGTGATGGGAGCCATTTCTTGGTTTTGAAAAAAAAATTATTACTGTGAAGAGATCGTAAAAGAATTTAACGAGAAGGTGATTTTGGTTGCCATTGTTGTGCACATATAATCTAATATATAGTGGTTGAAGAAATGGTTCTTTTCACCTGCCACATCGATCTTTTTATTATTACTCTATTCCATTAAGAAAATTTCACATCAACATTATTAAATAATATAAATATATAATAAACTATTTAAAATTATTTAATTTGAATACAATTAGTTAAAATCATTAAATATAAATATAAATATAATATATAGTGGTTAAAGAAATGATTCTTTCACCTGCCACATCAATCTTTTTTTATTAGTCTATTCCATTAAAAAAATTCATATCATTATTAAATAATATAAATCTATAATAAACTATTTAAAATTATTTAATTTGAATATAATTACTTAAAATCATTAAAATATAAATATAAATTAATTTGGAATTGAAATTTAATTTTGAGTTCCATAGATATATAAATATTATATATTATAAAATTTAAATACATCTTTTATATTTTATGCAATGAATTAACAAATATAATTAAATCTTAATATAAGTGAAAATACCAAATTATAAGACTAAAAATAACTATAAATTATAACAAAAAATGTTAATAATTGAAAAAATAGAAACAAAAAGCCATACACCAAAACAAATATTTTTAAAACAATGAAAATGATAATTATTAGGAATATACTGAAAATGTGATAAAACAAGATAATATGAAAATAGAAACAAATAAATTATAAAAATATAAAATAAAGAAATTCACTGAAATCAATGAAATATATACATAAATTAACGTAATTCAAAATGATAAATAAAAAATTAAATTATTATTGTAAAATTAGGACTTGGATGACTAAAAATGTATAAATAATAAATATATGTATTTTAAATAATGTATGAAAACATTAAAAGGATGATAAGAAGGTTAATGGAAATAAAAATTCAAAAAGAAAAATGCATAAAAGTTGATTATAAAAATCTGTAAAAAAATATTAGTTATAATATGATTTAAAGTAACACTCCTTGTTAACGCATGTTATTTTCTTCAAATTGTTATAATCATAAAATAAACAAATCTATAAATAAAAATATGAAATATTAATATTTAAAATAAATATCAAAAATGTATTTAATGTTATATAATAAATAAAAAACGCGCGTTTACGCGGATTCTCTCCTAATTATTATAAACATGCATGGGGTTCGGTTAACAAAACTAAACCAAACTCATTAAATAATCGGTTCGGTTAAAATGTAACTGAGATAATATTAATTAAAATTCGCATAATTTTCTAAAACGTTCGGCTTCTAGAAACATCATCAGCTGGCGAAAATGTTTTTTTTTTTGAACAATTTCTTAACACAATTTATTTTTGATTAGACATATAGTATCAGCTGGCGAAAATGTTGCTGAAAAAATTGGATTAGTTTGATCTATTCGAAAAATAATTCGTGTGATAAATGATTTTTTTTTGTG
Source organism: Orychophragmus violaceus (assembly GCA_030180135.1). NCBI lineage: Eukaryota > Viridiplantae > Streptophyta > Magnoliopsida > Brassicales > Brassicaceae > Orychophragmus > Orychophragmus violaceus. Next base: position 2,569,675 of record CM058239.1, read on the forward strand.
TGTAAAATCATCTATATTTAAGCAAACTTATTAGTCTGTTTTACTATTTTTGTTGACAAAGAAAAATTCTTAACCAAATTATATAAAAGTTTTTATTTTTTAAAGTTCAGCAAGATTCATCTATGTGAGGCCCTTGGCAAATTTTGAAAAAACCTTATAATTTTTTATTCTACTAGTTGCTAAAATAATTGTTTTTCCCATGCCCTGCGATAGATAATCAGCTTATTGGTGATGGGACTCCGACGAATGCAATGTTTAACCTTCCAATGATGGCACCTCTTGCCCTCCATGCGAGCCGGCCCTATATGCGATGATCATTTAAAATCCCAAAAAAAAATAATTTAGATTCCGCAATTCAACAAGAATCAATTCAGTTGTTACCATATAAATTTTTTAAGTTATAACGTAAGATTTAGCCAAAAGAATTATGTAGCCCAGGGAAAAATGACGAATTGAAAGAGACGAGACAGATAGAAAATCTATTTACAGTAACATGTATAGTGTCCACTGTCCCATATAGAAATATATAAATCTACGAAGATTGATGTTGAACATTATCAAAGAAAATAAACGTGTTGCAATTTATGTGGCTGTGTGGAGGGAGAAAACCGCAATGGATGTCAAATGAACATTGGAGCGTTTTAGTCCAGATGTGGACTAATATAGCCTGATTAATTAGCTTATGTATTTTTTTTTTTTGGTAGATTCCCAATTATGTAAACAGTTTAATTTGATGTTTTTCTATGTCTTCTAATTTTGATATCATTGTTTTTTCAATTCAAGTAATAATATAATTTTAAATTATTATATATTTAATTTCAATTTCTTTTTCATTTTTTTAAAACTACAATTGAATTTATTTTGTTAACTACAAAATCATTGTAGAAATTCCTCAACTAAAACCATTGAAAAACCGTCAATAATTTCATGACGGTTTATGGACGCTGTGTGTTGTGGAAAATAGCCAACGCTTCTAACCTTTTGATTTTTCTCAGAAATTCTCGAATGTTAATCTTCTTCGCAATATACCAACAAATTTCCGATAAAATGTCATCCTAACAAAATTTTTACGACCCCTATAAATCTGTTAGAAATCCATCAGAAAGAGGTATTTCCGATGACTACTTCTAGTCATTTTTCTCACAAAATATATTTTCTTTACTTTTCCACCGAAGTGTCTTCTAAAATCAGACGACACTGCATATCTCTCTTTCCTTATGATGCGGTATCACTTATCCCTTTCCTCGTGTTTTGCGATTGTTTTGGCTTCCGACTCCTCAATCTCACGATGTTTTTTTTTTGTTACTATTGACATTTAAAAAGGACATATGTAAGATATTCCGTATTTTATTTGTTACCACTCATTTAAAATTGTGTTGAAATAACCAAGGGTTTTTGGTGTAGTGGTAAGGAGACGGGATATAGATGTACCATATTCAAAATTTGATCCATTTGCCATGAATGTTCTATTTGGCCACCTCCAAAAAATTGCGGATGAAACATAATGCACATGTGAACTATAATCTTGAGGTTTAAAAATCGATGAGATACTATATGTCTAATCAAAAATAAATTGTGTTGAAGTATTTAATAGATAAAAAATTTCAGACTAATTTTTCCGATGGTCCCATATATTAGTCAGAAATCGGTTGAATCCTGATGGTTGGAAAAGTCCAACCTAATATGTAACTCTGTTGAAAATCGATCGAAAAATAGTTAAAATTTATCTCATTGCCATCAAGAAAGACTTTTTTTGGGCGGTCAGCATCATGGTTTGGTTTCTATTTGTTGTTCTTCTTTTTTTTTGTGTGTGCAAAGTCTTCTTCTTCTTCTTTTTTTTTGTAAAGATTTGCCTAGCTTTGTTTTGAAAACATTGTATACATTTAAAGAGGGACCAACGTGCAAAAAGAACTCAGCAAATATAGTTTCAAATCACCTGGTGGCCTAGTGTGCCCTAGTGGTAACATAAAAGGAGTGAGTTTCTTTGTGTCCCGGATTCAAACCCTAATTCTTAAGTCAAATTATCTAAAAACTGATTTCAGGTTTGTGAAAGATTAGGGTCCGAAAGATTATAAACCTAAGAGCATGTACAATGCTAGTATCTTAGCAAAGTTTTTTAAAAAAAAATTATTAAAAAACTGTGGGTCCCATTCAACAGTTAAAAACTGGATACAAAAGCTCTTATTTAAGGACTGCATCTTCACTGTTATGGGCATCGTCGCTTCATCTGATTGGTTACTCTTTTTTTTTTTTTTTTTTTTCGCCTTTAACCAAAAAATAATAAAAAAATAATAAAAAATAAAATAAGAACCCACCTTGCGTTCCGCCGTTGGACGTGGTCTAAGAATCCGTACTTCCACGATATTAAAATATATATATTGACCAAGGAAAAAAGTCTCTTCGGATATTGGATATGTCTTGCGAATTGATGTGAAATAAAATGATTCATTATATTGTTTACATTATTCTATATAATCATTAATTCTATATAATCATTAATCATTAATTATAATCATTAATTATATACGGTCGAACACCAGTTTTATGCGGATACAACTCTACTAAAAAGAATTCTTTATGCGCCAAAGTTTATACGAACTTTAAAGACATTATTTTAAATAAGAGTCTTGTTGTTCAATGGTTTGTATGGCTTTATACAATCTACGGGGCAACGATTTTTTTTTCTTGCTAGGCAGCTCAAAACATTAGGCCGAGGCATGATCATACGGTTCTGAAAAACTAATTATTCATATGTTCATCGACAAGTGATACATTAATGACCATGCCTAACTTTACTTTAATGATTTTTCATACCTAACTACATTATGACCAGTCATTTTTATTTGAAACAATTATAATATAAATTTATTTAAATAAAGAAAATGGTATAACTAGTAAGATTCAACAAGTCACAACATTGCATTATGTAGCTTTGTCCAAAACAAGGAAAAAATAAACAAAACACATCTCAATTCATGTTTATGTGCTTAGCTGAGTTGGCTCATCTCATCAAACACATCATCTTAATACGCAAATATTATCATTTTCTATACGTTAGTAGAAATGTTTTTTACGTCTTATTAATGACAACTTATTTATGAAAGTATTAAACCACATTACAGTTACATTAATGATCTTATATAACATGTCTTTTTGCATTTCAATAAATTATAAATACTCCCTCCGTTTCACAAAGATACATGTTTTAGAAAAAAAAATTGTTTCACAAAGATATATTTTTTAGCTTTTCTATGCACACTTTATTAATTAATGATGATATTTTGAAAATTTTAAGAAGATTAGTTAAATTTATTAAATTACTATTGGTTTAGAGATATTGAAAACTGTAGAGTAACAAAAATCGATGCATTTATGATTAAGTATTAATTGTTTTCTTAATATATGTGAAAACTCTAAAAATTGTATCTTTGTGAAACGGAGGGAGTATATGTTACGGTTTTCACTCCGTTTTAAAAATTTATTGCAGTGAGACGTTCGTCCTACATTCTTCTCTATATATTCAACTCAAATCAGTCCCATAACCAAACACATTCTCATTTCACTAATTAAAGAAAGCAAAAAAAAAAACTCTTAAAGCATGGAGGTTCACGGAGTTTTAGTGGCTAGTCCAGGCATGGGCCACGCAGTACCCATCTTAGAACTCGGCAAACGTCTCTTGAACCACCACGGATTCGACCGCGTTACTGTATTCCTAGTCACAGATGATGTCCCACGCTCAAAAACCCTAATTGGTAAAACGTTGACGGAAGAAGATCCCAAGTTCGTGATCAGGTTTATTCAGCTCGACGTTTCGGGTCAAGATCTTACCGGTACGCTTTTGACTAAACTAGCAGAGATGATGAGGAAGGCAATACCACAGATTAGGTCTGCGATCATGGGGTTAGAGCTGCAACCTAGTGTTTTCGTTGTTGACTTGTTGGGCACGGAAGCTTTAGCGGTGGCTAAGGAGCTTGAGATCACGACAAAACATGTTCTTGTTACTACAAGTGCTTGGTTTCTAGCTCTTACGGTTTATATGGCGAGTCTTGACAAGGAGACGTTGTATAAGCATCTGAGTAGTAACGGTGCGTTGCTTATACCGGGATGCAGCCCGGTTAAGTTTGACCGGGTTCAAGATCCGAGTAATTATGTCCGAGAATTGGCCGAGTCTCAGAGAATTGGAGCTGAGGTGATAACCGCAGATGGGGTGTTTGTGAATACGTGTCATAGTTTGGAGCCAGTGACGATCAGGTCTTTCTTGGAACCAGAGAATCTCGGCCGGGTTATGAAAGGAGTACCGGTTTACCCTGTTGGACCGTTGGTTAGACCAGCAGAACCGGGTTTAAAGCATGAAGTCCTGGACTGGCTTGACTTGCAACCCAAGGAATCAGTTGTTTATGTTTCTTTTGGAAGTGGTGGGGCATTAACAGCCGAGCAGACAATCGAGTTGGCTTACGGTTTGGAGCTGACCGGGCATAGGTTTGTTTGGGTGGTAAGAACACCGGCCGAAGACGACCCGTCTGCGTCAATGTTTGACAAAACCAAGAACCAGACAGAACCACTTGATTTCTTACCCGATGGGTTTTTGAACCGGATCAAAGATATCGGTTTGGTGGTCCGGACATGGGCGCCGCAAGAGGAGATCCTGGCACATGAAGCAACCGGAGGGTTTGTGACTCACTGCGGATGGAACTCTGTTTTGGAGAGTATAGTGAATGGTGTGCCGATGATAGCTTGGCCTCTGTACTCAGAACAGAAGATGAACGCCTGGCTGGTTTCAGAGGAGCTAAAGATCGCGGCACGGGTTAATGTTGGCAATGGGATTGTGAAGAGAGAAGAGATAGTTGAAATGGTGAAGAGAGTGATGGATGAAGAAGAAGGAAAAGAGATGAGAAAGAATGTTAAGGAACTGAAGAAGAAGCTGTCATGAAGCTCTCAACGCCTCAGACTGCTTACTTCGTTCAAAACTCTTGTTCGAAAATTCGTTAGGTGTTATACGTGCGGCCAATCGGGACGTAGCATCTAATAAGAAAATCGGGATTATGCGGGAATTAATAGAAGCCTGATTTTAAAACTATTTAGTGTCTTGAAAATTTATTAATCAATTATAATTAATGATTTTAATATAATATTATATTCAAACAAATGATACATATGGTTTTTATTAAAATTATAAACGTAAGTTAAAAAATTAAATTTTAGATTGAACTTTTTTTCAAAAAAAATAATAGTAAAAAATTGAGCTAGGCGGAAATTAGACGGAATAAAATTGGCTCGTGATTTATTAATGCGATTTGAATAAAATACGGGCGGTTGAATAACGCCTAACGGCTAGACAGACGAAACAAGGCTCAAAACTAAGAAGCAATAAACGTAATATCTCTATATGAGCCAAGAAGATACATTAACAAGGTTCAAGAACTGAGAATCTTGTAGTAATAAATACATGTGTTCAAGAAACATGAGCCTTTTATTTTGATGGATGTCTGAACAGAAACTAAGACAAATAATCTCTGTAATGACTTAAAATATTATTGGTTTAACAGTGAGAGAAAGCCATTGCTAAGCATCTAACCAAACCGAATTCCGGGAAGGATTCAAACCAATACACTTACAGGTTCGGTAGCTTTCTTGAGCCATTCCATTTCAGTCTGGTTCAAGAAGGGAGCCAAGACGTCCTTGCATTTCAAATGGTATGTGTTTAACCAATCGATCTCTTCTCGTGTCAGCTGCTGTAGATTGATAAGTTTCACTTGATATGGTGCCTAGAAAGAAAGAGAGAGTAAGTACACAAGTGAACTGATAACAGAACCAAGAACAGTTAAGAGACAATGAGCAAGTTAAGTACCCAAGTGATATGCTCAAACTGCAAGTAGCCCTTGTCGCCAAAGTTCAATTCGGTTTCAGCATCATTGACAACAAGAACATTCTCTAGCCTTATACCAAAGTTCCCATCTTCATAGTAACCAGGTTCTGCAAAATAAGAACACTGTTTTTTAGGATATGAGGTTAAAAGATGAAGATCAATATCGAGCTTTTGTTGTAGACAGACCATCTGTTACAGTCATGGTAGCTTGAAGAGGAACATTCGTAGCACTAGGTCTGAAACTAACTTGGTGAGGTCCTGCATAATCCCAACAAATGATTTTTACAGAATGTTAATAGACATAAAAGAAAGATATAATGAATAAGAGTTTCTCACACTTGCCTTCATGAACGAAAAGGTAAGAGCCGACTCCATGACCAGTACCATGTCGATAATCTAAGCCATACTTCCACAAAGGAGCTCTAGCAAGAATATCAAGTGTATAACCTATAGTAATTTCGGATATAGCCAATAAGAAATATAACATTATCAATAGTCAAATTACATTTCTTCAAAGTGAAGTCCCTCGTATAATAATAGTGATAAAATAATACTCCATCTGTTTCATATTAAGTGTCGTTTTACATTTCCAATGCAACTTTTAACCAAGTTTTCCAGTTTTATCTCTACTACTTTAACGACACTTAAAATGAAACGGAGGGAGTACATATCATAAAGTACCGTTTGTTCCTTTAGGAAACCGAGCATTTCCGAGTGCAACATGACCCTTGAGCACCTGAGATGCATCCCATTAAACACATATTAGAAAATTTGGTTACTCCAAACATATCATAAAGTTATCGGTCGATAAAGAACACACCGCAGTATAGCAGTCCTTTTCATGAGCTGAAGGTTTTCCAAAGTGAACCGTTCGGGTTATATCAGTCGTCCCATCGAGATACTTTGCTCAAACACATCAATAAAATTGTATGTAAGAGCAAATAATTTAAGGGAAGCTTATAGTATTTACTCAATCATGCGATATAATAAACCTGTGCTCCTGAATCACATAAGTAAATTTTGTCTGGGTCCATCTCAGCACAAGCTTCTGGCTCTGGTGAATAATGAATGATAGCAGCGTTTGAACCAACAGATGATATAGTAGGAAAGCTTAAACCTCTAAAATGCTGCAACCACATGAAAAAACATGTTATATATTAAGAGATGATATGAAAGAAAGAATTTAAACTATATATTAAGATATTTTCATAACTAAATGATGTTACATGTAAACATTACCTCTTTGGTAGCTCGGAGACTCTCCAGTTTATCGCTCACAGTCACTTCAGTAAGCTTAGAGGTCTCACTAGTTTGTTTCTTTTTGTTTGACTCGGCTTCCACAAAGTATCCAGATGCTCCATAGAGCTCCTGCATCTGCGGTTTCAAAAATACATGAAACTATCTTCAAAAAGTATTGTTCAAGATTTATTTAAGTTATGGTAATTAATTTTTACTTCTTTTCAGTACTATGACATAAAGTCCCACATCGGTAGTTGGAAAGGATCATTAGTAATATATAAGGGGCTTCCAACTTAAAATTCAGTACCTGTTGATCGAGCCAAACAAGGTACTGGACAACAGCTGCACCATCACGAACATGAGCCTGCTTGAGTCCTTCAAGCTCAACTGGGTTCTAACATAAAAGAGAAGTAACAATATATAAATAGAACTATATATAGAAGTTAAGTTAAGAGAAGTCATTCATCATTACCTTTAAAGCTTTTGAGAGTGATATAGGAGATGGTTGCAAGAGGACCTTATCAGCATCCAACTTAGAATAAATTGCATAGCAGCATGAAGCAGGGTCTACCCATAACCGATCAGTCCGGTCAGAATCAATCTCCATGTCCTTAATAGAGGCAAATGATGAATGAAGTCGATCCGAAGCAAGCAATGCCACATCTGAGATCACATCTGTGTACTCCCGGACTTCTACACCAAGCCCTTTGAAATATTCACTTGCCTCACTTGATACTTTCTTTTTGTCCACATAGAGAAACGCAGAGTCGGTTGTAACAATAGCAAAGGCATGAACAACGGGACAGTAAGCAACATCGGTTCCACGGATATTGTATAGCCAAGCAACCTAACGATCATTACCAATTGGTTTTAAGTTGGAAGCCCATGAAACTTAACAACATTCCATAGTCATTAGAATTCTAATCACACCTCATCAAGAGCAGCAATGACCAAACCACGTGCACACTCTTGCTTAAGCTTTGACCTCAAATCTTCCAATTTCTCGGAAACAGAGCGGCCAGCAAATTCCAATGGATGAACAAAAACCGGACTCATCTCAGAGACTGGACGGTTTATCCAGACTTGGTCGACAAGATCAGTTGTTGTCGGGATTAGCTTCTGATTCTTCTTAGCAAAGGACTTACTCCATCTATTTGCTGTGTCTAAGGATACACACCATGGATCAACACCTATGTTTGCTTCTTCAGATAGATTCTACATTGTCCCAACCAAACAAAAACAAAACTTCAATGACACACAAAAGATTAAAGAAACATCTAATAAGTTATTGATCGTGTGACTCACATCTGACATCCAAACTTCAAAGACAGGATCTTCTCCCATACGCATTAGTGTCCATTCATCGCTAAGCTGTTGGATTGCTTGCAAGAAGTATCGACCATCAGTCCAAAGCCTTGCTTCATTTTTCGTGATCAGTGCCAAACCTAGCCGGAGATCAAAGATTCAACTAACGATTTGTTTCGAATCCAGAGATTATACAAGAAAAAAAACAGAACACACACCTGCACTTCCAGTGAATCCAGACACGAACTCGCGGCGTTTGTCTCGAGCAGAAACATACTCGCTCTAAAAGTCGATTAGTTTAAACAAAAATTATATAAAAATCGAAGCTTTGTTTATCAAATCTAGGGACTAAAACATGAGCATAAGTAAAATTCAAAGATCGGATCAGGAATCAAAAGAATGAGAACCTGGTGATAGTCTTCGGAAGGGACAAGCAAAGCATCAAGAGGAGGAGAGTGAGAGGCCATTAGTGACCTCAAGGAAGAGAGAATCTCAGACATGTCTGTCGGCCTTTCGTTCTGTTCAGAGAGAATTTTTGAGTTATTGGATTTGTGTTCAATGTCCAACAGGACCAACACAGATGCAGAGGTTCTATGTTTGAGAGAAAAGGATAATAAAGTACATATACAGTTTACGTCTTCCTAGGAATCCTAAGAGCAGCTCCATCCCAGAGACGCAGGTGAGTCTCTTCCCTTTCTTTTTTTATTATTAAATTTTTTTTTTTTTTTTTTTGAAGTCGAAAAAAAAAAAAATACAAAAAAAAAAGTCGACCAATGGAAGTCGACACGTGGCGAGACAGCAACAAGGAGCGTCCCTTAGCTAAGGCATTTGGGATACGGTTTTTTTTAAAAAAAATGGGTCCCACGTGAGACCCACATTATTTTAACAATATTTTTTAAGAGACCCATGGCTTAAGGAACCCTGATGGAGTTGCTCTAATAGCTGACGCAATTCACGCAACTACAGCAAATAGTTTATGTTTTTTTTTCTCTATTATTTTTAACAATTTAAAATTTTGTAATATATGTGTATACAGTATTTTTATAAATTAATAGAATTATATTTTATTAATTTAGAGAAATATTAATCTATCTAAAGATTAACTTGATTAAATTTTGTTTTTAGGACCAAATCTTTTTCTTAATTTATTCAATATTAATTTATAGAAATTATATTATATATAAAATTTGAATAGTTTGAACGGTCAGTACAAAAAAATTAATTACGGACCAAAATATTTTATTTTTGCGCGAATATACTTTGTTTGGGACCAAATGTATTTCTTTTACAAAAAGACTTATGTGATTATTTTCTATTCACACTACTTTTGATTAAAAATTGTGAATGGTAAAAAGAACAGTTTTTGACTATTTGCAGACTAATCCGGACTAACCGCAGTTACCAAGACTAATCCGGACTAACCGCAGTTACCAGCATATTTTGTAAACACATGTTTAATCATTTACACGAATTCACATTTGTGGAGAATAATCAAGAAACAATAATAATAATAAATATCTAAAAAATGTAAGCATGTAATGTACACACAACCATTAACGTAAGATATGATATTTCTTCGAAAATGGTGAATAAAAACACTCAGAAAATAAAATAAAAAAAGGAAGATTTTTTATATGATTATTTAGCGGGAGGAGGAATTGAATAAAAGAGAAAAATAATGTAGCAATTCTTTTGTTCAAGGTTGAGCAAGTCTCTTGACTATTGCAGCCATGTAATTTCCTTGATGTTCAGCAAGAGCTAGTTCTGTCTCTGTAGCTTCTCTTGACCCATCACCAGCGAATACACCTGCTCCATAAGGTGTGCCTCCACGAATCGAGTCCATCTTGAACATTCCAGCTCCAAATGTGTAGCCTATGGGGACAAATAGCATCCCGTGGTGCACCAGCTGTGTGATTGCTGTCCATCTGCATGCAACAAACACGTATATCAATCAGAGGCTGACACTGAAACGCAGAACAAAGGGACCCTAAATTGTACACATCTGCAAAACTCATATGTGATGGCAGCTTCCACATTGTTATATGCTTCTCTATACTGCTTTGTTAGATCATCACAGAAACAAAGTGTCAAAAAAAAAAAAGTTGGAGGGATCTTGTAAATGACTGCAAATAATGAAAGAACATTGCACAACCCATCACTGTTGCAGAGCTAAAAACACATGCAATCTTATAGGAGACAACACTCTCATGCCTAGGAATATAGTAATTTTGGTACTGAGAAAGTGAGAATCTAATATATTGACATAGAGAACGGACTCACAAATTCACAATGGACGGCAAGTTCTTCCAAGCCAACACCAGCCTAGCTTAACTTAGAATCCTATCCTACCAACATAGATAACTGACTCACAAATTCACAATGGACGCCAATCCAACTGAGTTTTGAAACTATACATCTACTAGATTCCCTTAAGCAATCAATCATCATAAGCAAGCAATTCCACCATAGACTATAAACTCAATTGTAGTAAATAAAGTCCTGACCCCAACAACTTTTCAGGTAAAACATAAAGTTGATTTCTTTGGATCTAATATATTAACATAGAGAAAGGACTCACAATAGACACCAGCCTAGCATAAGCTAGAATCCTATCTTACCAACATAGAGAACGGGGGCGCCAATCCAGTTCAGTTCTGTAACTACACATCTACTAGATTCCCTTAAAATGAAGACTGTAATTAAGGAAGCAATCAATCATCATAAGCAAGCAATTACACCATAGACTATAAACTCAACTGTACTATATAAAGTCCAGACCACAACAACTTTTCAGGTAAAACATAAAGTTGATTTCTTTTTGTAGCTGCATTTATTTCAATTAAAAGACAAAGCTTTGATGCTAGGAATTGAATACTAATGCACTCCAAATTCAACCACCTCAGTTTCAAATCAATTCATTAAAGAAAAGTGTAAGAAGCTTACGCAGTAGTCTCCTGGCCACCTCCTTGAGTCCCTGTACTGACGAAGAATCCAGCAGGCTTACCTGCAAGTGACTGCTCTTTCCACAGTTGTCCCGTCGAATCAAAGAAAGCCTTCATCTGAGCAGCCATACATCCATACCTAGTCGGAAATCCAAACAGAAACCCATCAGCAACCCCCAATTCCGCCGCCGTAATCTCAGGGATCTCCGAATCCTTTGGTGGCGCCTTCATCTGCTCAACAACCTCCTGAGAAAGCGTCTCCGGCACTCTGTATAGCTTCGCCTCTACTCCGTCGACTTCATCCACTCCCTTTTTCATCCTCTTCGCCAAGCTCTCGACGTGTCCGTACATAGAATAGAACACGATGAAGATTTTGAGCGGCGAGATGGTCCTAGTAGTAATCGCCGGTGTTGTTGTTCCCGCAGTATTCGTCGCCGTTGTTCGATCGTTATCAACGGTGGTCCGATCATCCTCAATTGGGATCGGAACATTGGCAGCGTCGTCTTCATCGATTCCTGGACCATCGACGGTGGTGGCGAGAGACGACGGCTTCTTCTTTTTGCTCGGAACGCATCCGCCTCCTTTCCCCATCGAGAAAATCTCCCAATTTTTTCGCCAACGATAATTGATTAATTAAGAATAAATAAATAAAAATAATCACCTGAAACACTTTAACACTAATAATGATCGTAATTAAAAATGGGGATAAGCGAAGATTTAACACTTCACAGAATTATTAGTCAAGTCAATGAAAACAGCGCCGTTATTTTACGGTCAATATTTGAGTTGACAATTGGGCTAACTTCGTCGTTTCATACACGAGTCTAATGACTAAGACTAGTTATTGGGCTTTATAGTTATTAGCCCGTTTATGATATAACAGAACCTGTAAATATAGGTTTGACTCATATTGGGCTTATCACTGACAACAAATGAACAAAATGCTTCTTCTTTTTTGTAAATGAATTGATAGATAATTCAATCAAACTGTAATAACAATTTTGAATCTGTATAATCATTGTTGTTGCTACCTTAAAATAGTCAAGGAAACTAACTAGCATGTATAATAATAGAGACTTTTTCTTTGAACTTTTTTTAATAGAAACTTGTCCAAATTGTGACAAAAAAAAACTTGTCCAAATATTTATTTTTGATCTCTCATGGATAAACATAATATTATGTATATGAATATCTATATAGTGCGTCCATCTTTTTTTGTCAACTATAGTGCGTCCATATACATAACCATATACTAATTATTATTGTATATTGCAATTATAATTGATATGATATGATGATTGCTTTCTCAGTGGGCTAATCCGATGATGTCTTTTGACGTGCTTGAAAGCGTACTATTTAACTAACGTAGTCAAGTTAACCTATTATCATCCTACCTACGATCTCGAAAGAGTTGCATGAAAATTATCAACCATTTTGTTAATGTGAAAGAAAAAGATCATTTGTTGATTGGGAGAATAGTAGACCTAGCAAATCAAATTCCAGCTTGGTTATAAGTGATTTGAAATTCCAAACTCTACTGTTAGTTTAATAGTGTTAAAGAAGATGCGTATTTCAAAATGTTGGATTGGTTAAACTTTGAGTATTTAACTATTTATTGTAGTTATTAAGAGCTAACATAGATCTTACCTGATCGGGTAATTGATGTCGGTCAATATTAGTATATATTAGTGCTTTGTTAATCTTTACTAATTTATTAACATTATGCTTGACGTTGTGCCATGTATTACCTTGGACCACCCTGAAAATCATCAAGATCGCGTTTAAAGCTGCAAGAACGAATATTGTAAATTTATAACAATAAACTAAAACTGATTATGAGAATTTTTTAAAACAAAACGTTCAAACTAATTACACCCCATGAATCTAGGACCAAACCCAAGAGAGTAATCTAGAAAAGCCCTCTTTTAGCTGTCATTAGGGACACCTGTTGAGTTAATAGACATGCACGTTTCCGAAAGCTATTTATAGAAATTTATAATCTTTAATTAAGGAGCTAATGACAAGATTTGTTTAGTTGCTTACCATGTGCTTAAAGCTCTAATCGTTGTTTTGGGATGCAGAAGGAACCAAAGAGACAGGTTGGACCTCGAGAGATGCAAATGCACCAGCAAGAAAACAGTTGAGTCACTATACATTAATACATTTTTATAGATAATTATGGAAAGTATATTTAACTTTTACTCATGTGAGTGTTTCTTGGACCGTCCACGTTATGTTTTGTCATTGAATGTTTAATCATAAAGATTGTGGTGGTGATTAGTGTCTTAATCGAGTAACTAAGAATCTTTAATTGTTATTTTATGGTACTAAAGATTTAGGCTTAGCTGTTTGGAGATTTCCATGCTTATACTACTTAATTTACTACAGAAGGATCCATGGAATTCTATTGGATTTTTTTAAACCAACGGATTTTGATTGTTGATCCAGAAAGAATAAAGTAAAACACTATTGCGTTTGCTTTATTTATCATAGCTTTTTGCCTTTTTATTAGTGAAATTGTGAAGAAAAAAATTAAATATAAGAAAGTTCGAGGTCTATAAGTTTGTACATCTTCTATTCTTCTTGTTTGTAACAGAATTTAAACCATGCTAAATTTACTTTTATTTAGAAAAGCAACCCCTTCCAACATAACTCTGCATATTATCTCTAAAATACCTACATTATCCGTGCACGTATGAATTACTGCTAGGCCAATTCAAGGTTGATAAATTGTGAAAAAAATATTATTTTGTAGGCGTATCCATTTAATTTCTTGTAAAACGTGGATTAGGTCAATTCTTGTAACTTTTCAATATTGATTCTCATTTATTCATTTGAAAGAAAAAGAGAAAAAAAAACGCAACCAAAGACGTGAGTACAAGAGTTTCTCAACTGCATGCGTATACCTCGTATGTACATTCACAAGGTCACACAAGAGAACTCTCGATTGCGGTCTAGCAAAGCCTGGTTCAACATATGAGCTAATTCATATTTGATCCTACTTAAAAAATTCGATTCGTTACAGACGAGATGGGACCAAATATAATCATCATGTAGGCTTGTTTTGAACCAGCTCAACACTTCTACTTATTATTTTAAACCAGGTAATGAATATATAAACATATGTTTGTATATATGCATATGCGTCTGATATTAAAGAAGTTTAAGGCATCGTAGAGTTCATGCTCAAATTAAGGCGTAAGTGAAGGAAAATATTTTATAAAAAGTATTGATCTAGAAGTGATATTCCCCAGAGAAAACTACTTTTGAACGAAAACGTGTTGGCATAAACACAACCAATCATATAATTTAGAAGGGCACCAACTCCCCCTACGAATTTTGTGTGTATATATATGTATATTAAGATACGACTTTCCAAATAAAGTAACGTATTGGATGAGAGCTCGCATACAAACACGAAACTATTCCTGTTAGTCACAATTGATTGGATAAGATTTTCTAAATTATTATTTTGTAGACTACCTAACATGTACGTATGTGGTGTAGGTCTATGTATAGCTAACTTTACGAGGACCCTATTCTGGAATACATTTGATTATACCAATGTATGTGGACATAAGTACATAACATAATATATCAATTTCTTTCCGTGTGTCTAAGATTTTGTAGCCTTATATAGTAAATGTGCGTCACATATCTCAAGGTTTAGGAATACAAGTCTTGAGATATGTATATATACTATATAGTCTGTCTAACTAATTAAACTTAAAAAGAAGATTGTCTGAAGACGGGAGATGAAACAATATACATATATATTATACTTTTTAGACATTGCCTAGGTTACATCTTCACACTCTTTATAGTATTTAATATCGCTTAATAAAACTATTATAGATTGGCTGAAGACGGGACACTATTAATATTACAGCTAGGTTTAGCTCTCCGAATTGAAGCTTGGACAGCCATAACAGCAAATTCAAACCATTGTAGATCTCAATATTTTCTGAAACTCGAGGTCAATAGTGATTACCCGGAACCCTAGTTATGTTGGGAATTTAGTCAATGAATCAAGGATAATGATATAATGGTGAATCATATCTCTATAAACCGTGGTTACTTTCAAGCTAATTTAATATTAAATTGTTATATTTATTGTAGTGTGAGTTAAAACTCCATTGCTAATTTTCTGTAGCAGGATGGAACATTGGACAAAATTGTCTCGCATAACCTTGACATTTAACTAAGGCTTTAAGCCTACTAATCAAGTTTTTTTCCTACTAAAATATCTAAACAATTAGTAATAAATTTCTTGAAGACTACCAAAAACTTGTACTAATAAGGTTTAACAAACTGCTAAATTTCTAAAAATAGGACTTTTTAAAAATTGGATCAATGACTAACACGGTTCTAAAACTTGAAAACAAAGTTATTTATAACTTGTGAAGAGGATTTTAATATCTTCAACCACGTTTTTTATAACATGGTACATATAAATGACTTGGCCAACATATACCTCAAATATACTTTTGTCTAATTACCGATCCCTACATGATAATGTTTTTACTAAGATTTTAACTTCTCTCGGAATTTGTTTTTTTCGTAAGATCTATATAAATCATATACAAATGTATGCCTTAACGGTTAAGAAGGCGTACGTGAATGGCCTAGAAGCAAAAAGATAACGAGGGTACAAAACAATATTGTGGTTACATAAACTACCACGTCTCCGGGTTAAAATTGCCAGGTCTGAGCAAAATGTTGATACTCACGTAGTTACATGTTACATCGTTACGTCTCATTTCCCAATTTGGAAACCCTTAAAGACATACGTAACGATGACTCCTTTACAAATTTCCCGATTCACAAACCAAATTCCATTGATTTGGTAATATTCTATCAAAACGTTATCTTTTTGTGACACAAACTATTTTGAGTTACAAGCAAAAAGCCAAACGGTTCTTTGCGGATAAGTTTTTGCCTCTTTGGATGGGATAAGTTTGTAGAAAATATCCATCTATGCTTGTCTACTTTAATGTTTTAATTATAAAGTTTTTGGATAGGTGGATTATGTATGATTAGCAGTTGTTTAATATTATTAGTTTTGGATGATAAGCATAGCTAGTCTTAGAGGTTTAAGCATGGGCGATGCTGCGAAGTATGATGGAAACATGCGCTAGAAGCTTGAAAGAAGTTCACTTCTTTTGAGATTCCCAAACGTTACTAATACTATAGATGAAAGAGTTGAGATATCAAACTATTGATATTTTTATTTTTTTTGATATACCTTATCGGCTGATCCGGTCAGCTTCGGTAGAAACACACCAAGATGCTACTGAGTGGACTAGCTACTACACTGCCTATCCCGATTTTAGAATGTTTTCCGACTAATGACATGAGGTAACCACATCGCATGTTACTATACTACCAAGTAAACTGCTTGGACCAAACTGGGCTCAAACTCAAACTTCCGACACAAATGTGATTTTGTTTTTAGGGATGTTTGAACCCAGGGGAAGAGCTGTAACTATTGATATTTTATCGAGTTCCATTTTATTTAAAGATCAGTTAATCTTGTGGCTGATTCTTTAGCTAAAAAAAAGCTTTTCATGAGTTGAAATTGTGTCTCTTTTTACAAAATGAGACATTTTGTGGACAAAAGAATCATGGTTAGCCATATATTTTCTCTTGCGGAATTAGGTCAACACTATTTTTATATACAGTTGAGACTGTACATAATATCAAACTAGCTCAATTTTTTAACGTATTATATATTTTCAAAATTCCAGGTACATAAAATCTCAGTGGTTTTTACTTGAGATATAGAAATACCGAATTCATATGGGTTTAGTTTTGTAGCAAAAATTACTTGATGTGAAATCTTTTTTTTTTTTATAATGTTTATTAATTTTCTTACTTGCAGGTTGAGGTCAAATTGACTAGTTTTATCTTATAATGTTTATTTCAAACTTTTGGGTATAATTTGAATTTGGTTTGTCTAAACCAATTTGGATACTCTAAATGAAATGGTATTAACCGAAACATGGTACATGGCGGCGACAGTTAACTTACGTACAATCAATGTAATTGGTCTGAACTCTGAAGAAATGAGTCAGGTTCCATGAACTGAAGATTGAGGACACGTGAACCAACAGAAGATGTGGTCTCCTTTGCTGATTCTCATAAAGTCACCACGTGGACAACTTCATGTTCTTGATCTAAATAAAAACTAGTTTAACTGAGTTTTGGCATATATCGATCTACAAGGAGCGAATGGGTAATTAGATTGTTTGGCTGCTCGTTTGCCGATCATTAGTGGTTGTGGTTGGCGATCATGGCAAACGAATGCGTTAGTTTATTTTTGTTTATCTGCCATAGTCTTTTACAATAGCCGTTAATGTTCAGTCAAAGTTTTCTGCTTCAAATTTATAGTTGATTAAAAAAGTCTCAAATACAAAAGAATAAACAAAATAGATATTTGTGGAATTAGTTTGGTAGGATTGTTGAAAGTTAAGCTGAATTTTTCATGTACTAAAAATAAGAGAAACAAAATTCAGTGAAAGTGTGGATCATACAATATTACACTAAAACTATAAAAAAACATCAAATAGGTGGTTATTAGAGGAATTTAGCATATGTATAGTAATCTATCTTGAGTAATATTTAGTGTATATGTATTTAGTACAATTCAAATAACAACAATAAAATATATACAATCTAGTAATTCCATACGAACAACACCTAAAAATAACAACAAAGCGACGAATGAGGGAATCTTTTGAGGGAATCTTGAAATAAAAAAGCGAATGAAAAGCTTTAGACCATCATGTGCATATATGTATATAAATACATATATCTTTAGACCATCATGTGCATATATGTATATAAATACATATATTCTAAAAATATGTTTCAAACTTTTACTGGTGTCATATAACTAGAGAAATCGAAATTAAACTTTAATATTTTCTGTTTCTGGTTTCCATTTTTTGGCTTCATCTTTTTTTTGGTTGGCTTCATCTAATATTTTTTTGAATAAACGAAAAATATGTCTGCTTAAAACACAGCTAAAAACATTTCTATCAATAGTTTTTCGATAAGATTCTCAAATTAAAATAAAAAAAATTAGAAAATAGAATGAATTTCTCATTTGAGAATTTATAAGATCTAGTTGAAAAACTCTCATACCTGGCATAAATTTATTGGTATAATTTATTTTAATTTTAATTTTTAATTAAATTATAAAAATATCTTATAAATATTATTATTTTATTGGTTGAACTCTTTAGAACATTAATATTAAGAGTTTCTCATCATAACTTTTCACCTATAAAATAAATAATAAAAAATAATATTATATTAACAAAGTTTCTAAAAAAGTGAGAAACTGAGAATTTTTTTCAATATAATATCATTATTTATTATTTTTTGGGGTCTAAATGTTAAGAAATTATTATTTTATTATTTGTTTTATAGATAAGAATTCTTATGAAAAACTCATATATATACATATATAAATGTTCTTAGAGATAAATACAGGCGGTTTAGGTTCTAATTTTCACCTCCTAAACTGGAATGAATACACTACTTTATTTTTGTTTCACCTCCATTTAAAGACTATCAGCTGACTTGTTGGATAGTTCAGTTGATCCTGATTCAATTCTCATATTGATATCAACCTAAACATGCATCAGATCTAGGTGTTCTTATTTAGAAACATTACATGATCTCACCTTTTACCTGTTTGTTGCAGCGGAAGGATTAGAACAGGTCAGAGATCAGATAGATGCACCGAGGGATGAATCCTCCAAAGGTTCACACACGCTTCACAAGGAAATGGCTGCTAGACCACAAGGAACAGAGGCGCAGAGAGAGGAGAGAGACCGCGGCTAGGGTTCGGGTTAAGGGAGAAAAGACTTGGCTTTTGGTCATTAAAAGCCTTCTCTTTCCCTTTTGGGCTTTTGGGCCCAATCTGATTAAATCCCATTTAATCAGACCCATTAATCTTTCTCTCTTAGTACGACAAATGCCTAGCACTTTTGTCGTACTTCTGCTAAGCTGTTCCAACACATTTTCCTGTTAGCTTAGGCGTGTGACCCATATGGGATCATATAATAAAGGCAATAAGTCCAAGACTTATAGATCATGAGCGGACTCTAGCAAGCCATCATGATCCCCAGTATTATATGACTTATGTCTGATCTCGACATACTCTTACTTTCTAGAGACAGTACCGAGATTACTGGACACAATTCCAACAATCTCCCACTTGTACTGGAATCTCTGTATTCATAATCCTTTTGTCACAATATCTCGATTAGTCATAAGGCAAGATTGGTGTCATCCTTATAAAGCCTAATCTTGTTCATCGGACTCTGATTTGATACTGACAATCCAAACGACTCGGGAAAGTCCGTTTGAGCATGGCCATGCGTTTTCCAGTATTCAAATCTCCGATTGGCCTAGAGATATTCACTCCATTTATATTGGAGGGACAAATCCCATCTTGTTCCATCACTGTAAACTACTCATTTCATGATGTACCCAAACAAGGTCCTTATAACTGTCGCAGAACGATAGCGTTAGACAATGATCAAAGTACATCAGTCCATGGGCAGTCACATGCATGTGAACTCAGGTCTAAGGACTATACTCTATAGTCGTAGTAAGAATCTCTTATGACACATATATAAATATCCTGAAGAGTTCTTATAGGCGGGTCTTGTCCGGTCGTATGTTCCCAACATACACCTATGTACTGACTTTGATGCCGCGCATCTATGACACACTGAGACTTTGTCATAAGTCACGTACCAATCCAGTCTCACACGGTTGTTGGTGTTCCAGTTTCAACAACCTTCGACTAGGGACATGATGATATAAAACATTTATCAAATATAGGATCTCATCATCAAGCTAAATGACTTCGATGACTCAAGATCAAGTCATTTACTTCGATGACCTATAAAATGGTTCATATCATTTTGGAACGATTATTTCATCACAGTTAAAATAATCTTGAAATAATAATTTCATTAAAACATAAATAATGTTTTACAAGAACATATCAAATAACTAAAATAAAGCTCACAAAACTCCCACTCAAATTTAGATTACATTTCAATGTTTCTAATGCCTACAGCTTCAGTCAGGAACTCGAGCTTAGGCCTTGGGAGTGGCTTTGTCAACGGATCAGCGACATTATCATCTGTCGGAACTCGGCTGATCTTGACTTCCTTTCTATTAATGATGTCACGTATCAAGTGATATCTTCTTTGAACATGCTTGGATTTCTGGTGTGATCTTGGTTCCTTTGCCTGAGCTATAGCACCATTGTTGTCACAAAACAGTGCCAGAGGCTCAGCCGCATCTGGTATCACACCTAGTTCCATAATGAACTTTCGTATCCAAACAGCTTCCTTCGCTGCTTCCGAGGCGGCGATATATTCAGCTTCTGTAGTGGAATCAGCAACGGTGTCCTGCTTGGAGCTTCTCCAACTTACTGCACCGCCATTCAGACAAAAGACATAACCGGACTGTGACCGGAAATCATCTGTGTCTGTCTGGAAACTTGCGTCCGTGAATCCACTGACTTTAAGCACATCACTTCCACCGTACACTAAGAACTTATCCTTAGTATGTCTTAGATACTTCAAGATGTTCTTTACGGCAATCCAATGGTTTTCACCTGGATTTGACTGGTATCTACTCGTCATGCTCAATGCGTAAGCAACATCAGGACGAGTACAGATCATGGCATACATGACAGATCCTATTGCAGATGCATAAGGAATATTCTTCATGCGCTCAAGCTCAGCAGCCGACGTAGGGCTCTGCTTCTTGCTTAGCGTTGTGCCATGTACCATTGGCGTGAAGCCCTTCTTGGAATCTTTCATGCTGAATCTTTGTAGGACTTTGTCAATGTATGAGTCTTGACACAAGCCTATCAGCCTCTTAGGTCTATCCCGATAGATCCTAATTCCAAGAACGTATGCGGCTTCACCCATGTCTTTCATGGAAAAACAACTTCCAAGCCAGTCCTTTACAGACTTCAGCATTGGAACGTCGTTTCCGAGAAGCAGTATGTCATCGACATACAGAATAAGAAATACAATCTTGCTCCCACTAGATTTCTTATACACGCATTGTTCTTCTTCGTTTCTGATGAAGTCAAATTGCTTGATCGCTTCATCAAAACGAAGATTCCAGCTCCTCGATGCTTGCTTCAATCCATAAATGGATTTATGAAGCTTGCATACTTTCCCAGCATTCTTTGGATCTATGTAACCGTCAGGTTGCGTCATATACACATCCTCTTCCAGAATACCATTCAGGAAGGCGGTTTTCACGTCCATCTGCCAAATTTCATAATCATGAAAAGCTGCAGTTGCTAGTAGAATCCGAATAGATTTCATCATAGCCACCGGTGAATAGGTTTCATCGTAGTCCACACCGTGAACTTGTCTGAAACCTTTTGCCACCAACCTGGCTTTATAAATCTGGACATTTCCATCCACGTCAATCTTCTTCTTGAAGATCCATTTGCACTCGATGGCTTTTACACCAGCGGGTAAGTCAACCAACGAAAATACTTGGTTGACCGACATGGAGTCCATTTCGGAATCAGTGGCCTTGCGCCACTTAGAGGAATCTGGGCCCATCATGGCTTGATTGAAGTTCGATGGTTCATCACCATCAATGATCAAAAGATCATGACAGTCAGTCACGAGGAATCCCTGATATCTCTCGGGTTCGTGACGGATCCTCCCGGATCTTCGAACTTCAGGTACTACAGGTTCAGGCTCTACAATTTCTTGTAGATCCTCCTGCTGCTCTTCCTCATTAGGTTGAGCAGTATCCTGTTCATCTTGAATTTCTTCAAGCAGTACCTTACTCCCACTGTCTTTCTTAGAGAGAAACTCTCTCTCAAGAAAGTTACAATCCCGGGCAACAAAGATCTTGTTCTCGGAACGTAGATAGAAGTAATAAGCCTTGGTTTCCCGTGGATAACCAATGAAGTAGCATTTATCAGATTTTGGTGTAAGCTTATCTGAGATTAATCTCTTAACATAGGCTTCACAACCCCAAATTCTTAGATAAGACAGCACTGGAGCTTCTCCAGTCCATAATTCATATGGTGTCTTTGCTACTGCTTTTGATGGCGCTCTATTTAGAGTGAACACTGCTGTTAGCAGAGCATATCCCCAAAGGGATATTGGAAGGTCTGTGTGACTCATCATAGATCGAACCATATCCAATAAGGTCCGATTTCTCCTCTCAGACACACCATTCCATTGAGGTGTTCCAGGAGGAGTGAGTTGGGATACGATCCCACACTCTCTCAGATGATCACTGAATTCCTGGCTTAAGTATTCTCCTCCTCGGTCGGACCGAAGAGCCTTAATGCTTTTGCCAAGTTGGTTCTGTACTTCATTTTGGAATTCTCTGAACTTTTCAAAAGATTCAGACTTATGTTTCATCAAATAAACATATCCATACCTACTGAAATCATCAGTGAAGGTTATGAAGTACTGATAGTTTCCTCTTGCATTTGTGGACATTGGGCCACACACATCAGTGTGTATCAGGCCCAATAAGTCACTGGCCCTCTCGTTAGGTTTATTAAAGGGGGCCCGTGTCATTTTGCCCATCATGCATGATTCGCATTTCTCACATGACTCAAAGTCAAATGAGCCAAGAAGTCCATTCGAATGGAGCCTCTTGATGCGTTTCTCGCTGATGTGCCCTAAACGACAATGCCATAGAAACGTTCGGTTTTCCTCATTAGGTTTAAACCGTTTTGTATTAATGTTATAAATTGGCGCGGATTGATCGAGTATGTAAAGCCCATTCGTAAGAGGGGCAGAACCATAGAACAAATTGTTGCGATTGAAGGAACATAATTTATTCTTAACTGAAAAATCATAACCTTCCAAATCCAACAAAGAAATTGAAATAATATTTCTGCTTATAGCAGGTACAAAATAACAATTATTAAGTTCTAAAATCAATCCCGAAGGTAAAGACAACAAGTATGTGCCTACAGCTAATGCTGAAACTTTCGCTCCATTCCCAACTCGTAGCTCCACTTGTCCTTGCTTCAGCCTTCTACTGTTGCTGAGTGCCTGCATATTAGTACAAATATGAGCCCCACAACCAGTATCCATGACCCATGAGGTATTATCAGAAGTAGTTGTATTAACTTCTATAACAAAAATACCTGATGAAGAAGTCTCGAAAGTCTTCTTCTTCAATTCCTTTAGACCTTCCTGGAATTTCTTACAATCTCTTCTCCAATGCCCCAGTTCTTTGCAGAACCTGCACATGTCAGTAGGCCCAGCCTTGGACTTGGGCTTGGGCTTTGGCGTGTCCTTGTCCGCGACTTGGACAGCCTTGGCCGCTCCCTTATCCTTAGCAGAGGATTTCTTAAACCCCTTGCCCTTTTGCACCATAAGCACATTGGGGTCCTTGGCGGTTTTCCTCAAGTTGGGCTCTGCAGTCTTGAGCATTCCGTGAAGCTCAGGTAGTGTCTTACTCAAGCCATGCATGTTAAAGTTCAGAATGAACTGATCATAGCTTGCAGGTAAAGACTGCAGAATGATGTCGCAGGCAAGTTCCTGGCTGATCGGGCAGTCGAGTTTCTGAAGATGATCGAGATAACCCATCATCTTCAAGACATGAGGACTCACTGCCGCATTCGCAGCCAACTTACAGTCCAAGAGGTTCTTAACTGTCTGGAACCTCTCGGTCCTAGCCTGCTCCTGAAAAAGCGATTTCAGGCTTGCCATGATCTCGATTGGGGACAATACACTTTCGAACTGTTTTTGCAGCTCAGGAGTCATTGTCACCAACATCAGGCAATAAACATCATTTTCATCTGACGAATGCTTTTCCCAAGCATTGTGCAGAGTCCTGGCAGCATTGGCAAGAGGCCTCTCGGGGAGGGGATCTCGAAGGACATAATCCTTCTTCTCCTGCTTGAGGACCAGCCTCAAGTTCCTTGACCATGTCAGGAAGTTCGTTCCAGTCAGCTTCTCCTTCTCGAGAATAGACCGGATCGAGAATGTGTTTTGTGTGCTTGTAGTAGTCATATCTGAAATATATAAATAAAAGGGTTATTAGTTATTATGTTCAAAATGACTAATCTCATATTAAAATTTAATATGATTAATCACGCATTATATTCAATAACCTAAGTTACCCTCAATAGAATATAATGATTCCAAGATCCACATATAACTAAGATTAAAGTGGGCCACTGGCCGTCACCCAACCTTAGCTTATATCGGTAAGCCCTATATCGGCTAATTATATCCGTGATATAACTCTTGGTTGTGAATCTGGGCCCGAGGCCCAATCCACTCTGATGTCTCAAGGCCCGGGACTCCCGATGGCCTAGTCAAGAAAACCGGACTATACAGTCATGTAATCATTAATGTCTGGGACTCCCAATGACATTTATGAATCACAAACCGTCTTACCCACGCAAAAGCAGACATCCTCACACTGTAAGGCCATGAATGCAATTGAATGGGCTTTGACAGCTGACATAGCCTGGACAAGACATCCAACGCTTGATATTATTTGAGGTTCGTAGGTTTATTAAAATCATTCCCAAAATAGAAGATTACTATTTCGGGAAACTTTCTATTTATGGAAACCTACTATTTTTTTGGAAACTTTCTAAAAATGGAAACTTTCTAAAACCGGAAACTTTCTAACTTTAGAAACTTCTTTAAAATCCAAAACCCGCAAATTCAGAAACTTCTATTTTAAGAAACTTTCTAATTATAAAATTTCGGAAACTTTAATTTAAAATCGACTTTATAATATTATAAAATAAATTTTAAATTTATCTGAAGAAAGACTCAAATAATTGGCCCAATTGTTTTAACTTCTTGGCCCGAGGCCCAAGAATTGGTCCATGTCCAAGACATGACCCAATTGTCCAATTAATTGACATAACCGGTCTGGTTCATTAAAACTGGTCTAACCAAGTTTCAATTACTACGATGACCACAATTGTCAACCGGTTATTTACTAAACCGGAATTTCTCAATTTATTTGGTCCAACCAAATCAAATTAGAAATTCCTGGTTTAGGCACTAAATCCAATATTTCTTTCGACATTGGATTTCTTATTCCGGTTTAACCAGATTTAATAAAATTATTAAAATCTGTTTATTAAACCAGAACGATTGATTTTAATTAAGTTTTTGAACCGAACCACCTAACCGAAATCGAACCGGCCCAATTACACCCAAAACCCTAACCGGTCGAGCAAGAGCCGTCCAGCCGCAAGCCGCATGCTCGATCCGAGATCGAGACGCTCGGATTGCCGGACGGGACGCTTGCGTGTGATCGGGACGGTCTGGTTCAGCCGGGACGATCGCCGAGACGCTACGGGACAGTCGGGTCGAGAGATCGGGACGTCCGAGAGCGTGACGCGATCCGGACGGTCAAAACCTCACGCGATCGGGACAGCATCCGGACGAGACGATCGGGACGACGAACGCGGGACGAGACGCGATCCATGCGATCGGCTATCGCACGATCCATGCGATCGGGACGCCTCACGGTCGACCGTCCGCCGTCCACCCGAACTTCCATTCGGCCGATCACCAAAACCCGAGTCATATAGCTCGGTTTTGTGATCCAATTAATGTGTTTAGATTTCAATTCTGATTCTTAACTGTTTATCTTATCAGTAATTGATTCAAAAACAATTCTAAACAGATTAAACAACCTAAACATGAATCTAAAACAAGAAACCTAAGAACCAATGGCTCTGATACCACTGTTGGATAGTTCAGTTGATCCTGATTCAATTCTCATATTGATATCAACCTAAACATGCATCAGATCTAGGTGTTCTTATTTAGAAACATTACATGATCTCACCTTTTACCTGTTTGTTGCAGCGGAAAGATTAGAACAGGTCAGAGATCAGATAGATGCACCGAGGGATGAATCCTCCAAAGGTTCACACACGCTTCACAAGGAAATGGCTGCTAGACCACAAGGAACAGAGGCGCAGAGAGAGGAGAGAGACCGCGGCTAGGGTTCGGGTTAAGGGAGAAAAGACTTGGCTTTTGGTCATTAAAAGCCTTCTCTTTCCCTTTTGGGCTTTTGGGCCCAATCTGATTAAATCCCATTTAATCAGACCCATTAATCTTTCTCTCTTAGTACGACAAATGCCTAGCACTTTTGTCGTACTTCTGCTAAGCTGTTCCAACACATTTTCCTGTTAGCTTAGGCGTGTGACCCATATGGGATCATATAATAAAGGCAATAAGTCCAAGACTTATAGATCATGAGCGGACTCTAGCAAGCCATCATGATCCCCAGTATTATATGACTTATGTCTGATCTCGACATACTCTTACTTTCTAGAGACAGTACCGAGATTACTGGACACAATTCCAACATGACTACCATCCTTCGACACTCCTTTGCAAATTCAGCGCTAAGCCAAATTAGCTAATCACATTCCAAAAATATTTGAGCACTAGTTAGCTATGTAGAATAGTGTCTCAACAGTTTCAATAAGTATTAATACAACTGTCCAAATCAGGTAAACCCTAATAATATCCATGAAGTGTGTATTACAAAACATCATCAACCCTTATAAGTTATGTATTCAGAAAACACAATACGTATTCATCACATGCCAGACTTTTGGGTGGTATTGTTAATCAATACCAATATATTAGGTTTCAGTGTGGACTTTCAACATATAGAGAGTTTTTTGCAAAATTGTTTACATAACTTTCGTTAACAGTACTAAAAAATTGTATTGGGGAGGTAACCGAGAGTGATGTAAGGGTGTGATTGGAAGAACATGTAAAGGAGTAGAGACATGGCAGTGTTCTTAAAGCAGACACCAACACTTGATAGAAGAATTGTCTACTTATCTATGTTCTACAATTAAATTAAATTATAAAGCATTTTAAAAATCAAATATTAAACGTTTGGTTTTGTTGTTTTATTCGCCACGTTTCGTTGTTGTGTTCCTTCCATATGACTCCCATCATGTTCTTTTGTCTCCTCTTTTTCTCTCTTTTTACATCTTTTCAGAATAAACAAACTTTAGAAAAAGAAATATAATAAAAAACGTGATACATTCACTTCAATAACGTATACAAAAGCCCCAGTTCAACTTACGAGTTGTCACCATCTAGAACCAAGATATCCAAATGATGCCTTTGGACCGTGAGATTAATCGAGATGAATATTTGGATATATTCAATCCTCATGTATTATCATCCATTCTAACTCTTTTTACAACATAAATTAAAGTACCAAACTTAAATCAGAAATATGGATGCGTTCACTTTTGTATAATTAAGTATAACAATATATTTGAAGTTTTAATCAGTTGTCCTGATAGTTGACACAAAAAATGGTTTAAACTTTATTATAGTTATTGAATTTATTCGTATTAAGTATTATGTTAAGAATTTTTTATCTACGTTGTGTTAAGCATATGACAAGTGCATGCATGTGTTTTATGGTAACCAAGATAAGATGTACAAAGATAAATGGCCCCATGCATACTAAATGGTAATAGCAATAAAGTGGAATATCTGACTAGATGATAAGATGATAACTATTCTATAAGTGTTATAACTCCGAAATGATATTTTTCAATCTCATAAAAATTTAAATGATAAACCTTTTGAAGCAAGCACTATTCTTAATTAAGACAGACATACATTAATTTATTTTTTATCTTTACCCAATTTAGGGGGTCATTTCCAACATCTTTAAAGAGAGACCACTTCTACAAGCAATTAACATCATGAACAAGGACTTAACCCATTTTAAGATAATCAACTAAAACTAATTAATGATGTACTTAGGAGTTGGAAGATGACGACAAGTCTACACTCCAACCACTTTAAAGTTTATATCCTTTTCTCTTTTGATCCCCAAGAATATCCTCTTTGGCTTTAGACCAATTAATCAAATAATTTAATTTATTTATTTCTTCATTGGCTACCCTTTTTCTTCTATTTTTTATTTTCTAAACAAAATATAAAGTTTCAACTTTTGTAAGTGTAACTTTTTCATTCCTGTAGAATAAGATTTTTTCTTGAAGTATACATATTTATATGAAGCAATCGTATTGAATTCCAAGTTTTAAGAAACATACTTAAAACTCAATTTAATGTTTTAGAAAAACCAATGTTTAAAATAATCAAGTAATATATAATCACATTGATTATATAAAATTAATGAGATTTGAGATTTGATTTTTAAGTTATGCTAGAGTTATTATGTAAGTTATAATATATGTTGTTCATATTTACCATGATTTGTTTCTCTTTCGGTAGGGTAAAATGTTGTCAACTGAAATCTTGGTTTTTATGATAAACTTTCATCCTATAGGGTAAAAATGTTGTCATCTGAAATGTTAGCCTTCGTGATAAACTATGAGGAAAACACAATTTTGGCTTTTTTCAGCCCTAATCTACTAGCCAATAGAAGAAGGGCACTGATTATATATCTTTACCAAAATATAATAAACAAATTTCTTAGCTATTGATCCCTAACCACGAATAAAAAGACCAAAGAGAAAAAGATTCTAGTCTAAAGTATAATGATCAGGATTGATTGGATTGGGTTGTGGAGCAGTGGAGGACATTGATACCAGTGAATGTCCTCTCCATTGGACAGTACAGTCTCACAAGACCCTTAATGATGTTCCCGCCAATTTTTTTATACTATAGTTTCCTAGAGACTCGCAAATATTACTTAATACAATACATGTAGCACATTACTTCATTATCATTTGATTTTAGTAATGAATAATATTATCACTTTGGTAAGTTCACGTGCCTAGGCCTTAATGGACCGCACCATTTGTATGTATGAACTAGAAATTCCAATGGGAAAAATATTTGTTTCTCAAATGGATAGACTATAGTGAGTATAACAAATGAAAAAGCTATGGTAAAGATGTGTTGTATTGTATACGCATTGTTTCAGTCAACGTCTTGTCTTTAGAACATGAAACAACATTAAAGATGGTGACAAAGAAACCTCTTTAATTAATTATCCTGGTTAAGTGTAATTATCTCCAGTGGCATTTTCGAAATTTTCAAAAACAAGAAACCCACATCAGGAAAATGGCACCATACAACTCATTTCTTGGCACCCTTATAAATCATAGGTCTTCCTCTTCCCCAACACAACTTCTCACATCTCATAAAAAGTGAGACAAATTACAAAAGAGAGAAAGAGAGAGATCCAAGAACATGAACCTCACTATGGATGATCAAAACATGGCTTTTATCTCTCAGTTGTACCCTGATGTCTACACTCAGATAGTACCACAACAAGGTTTGTCCAAAAATTTCAATCTTTTTTCTTTTCTTCTTCTTTGAATTTCGAGAAAACTTGAAGTAATTTAATGGACTTTCTTATAAAAGTACAAGTGGGTTTGTTTCCTTAGTTAGTTTATCTGGAAAAAAAAATCAATGTTTTTATTTTGTATCAAAGTCCCCCACAAATCTAATGGAAGAAGTTATACAAATTCAAGTGGGTTATGTCTTTCCCAAAAGAGAAGTTCTCGACCAACACGCGTACACCTAAAACTATTGATATATTCTACCTGGTGCATGTATAAACACACATCAAGAAACCAAACTTCATTTTAACATGTTTCTGTTTTTAGCGAATTACTAATTTGCTTTCAATTATTTTGGTCGGTAGGAGAAGTGAAGCCACCCAAGCGAAGGAGGAAGAAGAGCAGAGGAGCGGTTGCTGCCGGAGATGGAAGCAACTGCTTTTTTAGGAAGAGAAAGCTTACTGACGAGCAAGTGAACATGTTGGAAATGAGTTTTGGTGATGAACACAAGCTTGAGTCAGAGAGGAAAGATAAACTTGCGGCGGAGCTAGGGCTTGACCCCCGTCAAGTTGCAGTTTGGTTTCAGAACCGTCGGGCAAGGTGGAAGAACAAAAGACTTGAGGAAGAGTACAACAAACTCAAAAACTCACATGACAACGTCGTTGTCGACAAGTGCCGACTTGAGTCTGAGGTATAATTTTTTTTCAATTTTTTTTTTCATCTCATCTTCTTTTTTCTGTTCAATTATTCTTCTAATCATGTTTATTTTGTTAAAACTAATCATGAATTTTAATACGGGTAGGGAATGGTTTTAGGTTTCGTCATGATAGATTTTGATCCACAATTGTGATAATGATACTAATTAATGGTAGATATACTAAACAATTTTTTTTTTCATTCAAAAATGTATATCTAACTAGTTATTATACGATAATATTTTAGGAATAGTTCAAAAAAATACTTTAGGAATTGGATATTTTTCAATATTTATTACAGAAATTTTAAACAAATATTTTCATTCAATTTTTCTTTTTACCTTGTTCCTTATTTTAGTTTATATTACATATTTTTTTTCAAATAGCAATGTAGTTTATACATTCTTTTGGTAGACTACCTTTAATTGGCATAAATGAACGTGAGCTCAAGGCTCGAAGAATTTTATATAAAAAAACAATAAATAAAAAAGACAGGAAGACTTGAGTTGAGAACAGAAAAAAGCGACATCAAATAGTAACTTGCCACCATATTACACAACATAAAATACTTTTATCCGTTCCGTACATTGTTATAATCTTTTTTTAATATAGTCACTTATCTTTTGTCAATGGGACTCAAAATTATAGATGAGACCCACTAACATAAACCCTTTTTATTTAAAATTTGCATATGTGATTAGTTGCTTTATGATTAAACTAATGTTACATTAATTGTTTTCCTCAGCTACTTCAGCTCAAGGAACAACTATTTGATGCAGAGAGGGAAATCCAAAGATTGGCAGAAAGAGTAGAAGGAGGGTCGAGCAACAGTCCAATTTCTTCTTCAGTTACCGTTGAAGCCAACGAGACACCATTCTTCGGAGACTATAAAGTCGGAGACGACGGAGACGACTACGATAATCTGTTTTATCCGGTGCCGGAAAACAGCTACATCGATGGAGTTGAATGGATGAATCTATTTTAATGTAATATTTTAGTTGTGTCAATTAGTGTTGTGAATTAGGGAAGACTATTTTAAGTTAATTGATAGTAGATTATATAGTTGCTCTAGTGTACAAATAAATATAATTATATTTCCCTAATGTACAAATTGATAGTTATAACGACGATGGTTGTCTCGCTAATGTAATTTGGCAATCTTTATGTAAAGCAACAGTTGCTTATATATGAAGTAATGAAGTAACTACGTAACTTAACCCTCTTTTATATATGGCGTTTGAGGTTTGACCTATTCATATAAACTTATGTGTGTCATTTATATACATATTTTCATGTTACTAGTTTGCAATGTATGTATACTTTACATAACATCATATATATATAGAAAAAAAAACATCATATATATTGCTGTCACATAATTATGGGAAATTTATTCTATATGAGTTAAGTTACTGTATCCTTAATTTAATTATGTTTAATATGGAAAAGTTAACACCTCATTTCGTTGAAGTTATGGGAAATTCTGAAGTTTTTTTTATAAATTAGATAATTATATTGATGGGTATGGTTCATTCATAAAAATGACTAATACATACCGTGATTACAACTTTAAAAATTCTATATAGCGACAAGCAGCTTGTAGTCTTCAAATATATATATATATTTTCTATTAGCCAACAAAAAAAGAAGTACGGCCGTAAAAGGAGGGTCGGCTCCAATATGCGATGCACAAAATTCAAAATCTATTGATTTTCTTTATAAATATGTTGTACAAGTCTAACAGATAAAGGGCTAGATGCATGCACATGCACATGCACATGAGCAAAAGGGTTGTTAAAACTTTTTATCTCGTTGGATAAGAGTTTGCCAAATTTAAACGAAAGAGGAGTTCGGATATAATAGGATAGAGTATACCTAATTCTGATAAAGTCAAGTTTTATAGTCACTTGACAACGAATGAGTAAAGCCTATAACTAATATGGTTAGATAACACTCATGTTGGCTCTCTAAGTAATATAATAGATTCACCATTATCATCACTGATATGAATCGTAAACATAAAGTGAAAGTGTCTCAACAGCCATTTCAAATCGTAACATAAAACGATTACAACTATCATCTGGTTACATGCATTAATCAGTATATCAAGATGAATAACTAAACCTGAGACTATAAAAAAATGTATATACAGAAAACCCAACTTGTTTTGCTTATGGCTGTAATTTTCAAAATGTAATCTCCTTGAAGGGAGACAAAATAAATGAAAGCAGAGTTTTATGGGGGAAAAAAACGCATCCTATAATAAGATATTTGATTAAGTTGTTTTGGATTTTGATTGGCATTCTGATATTTTATCTAGACATATATCATGGTCTCGTAAAGGTTAGAAACTGTGGAGACCCACGAAGAAATGTTTGGCAAATAAGTGAAAGGATTTGATGCATTTTTAGGTAAATAGAAAGCGAAGTGTAAAGACGTAGTATATTGGCTCTTTCCTAAAACTGTTTATTTTAAATAACTCGTTTCAAGACATTCATTGTATCTGCTGTGTTGTGTAATATTGTCCCAGCCCTCGTACAGTGAGACTAAAAATGTTTGTCACATTTTTATTATATGGTGATCAATCACATCATGAATCCCCTAATGGCTAATGGTTTCTATGATATTTAGTTAAGATAAACGATATGTTTCTAGCTAGTACCTTTGATATTTATGTTATATCATCTGGAGTCTGAATTCATTTTCAACCTACAATAAGTTATATCATCACATCAATCATCTAATGGCAGATGAAACATTGGTCTTTTCCCTTAAATTTTACAAAGTTAATATATAAGTTTTATGGCCTGCAATTTTTTTTAAAAAATGTATTCAGATTTACTTAATGTTTGTGGCCTCTTAAATCTCAGAGTCCATCCTGACAAGAGCTGTACACAAACCTGATTGGATGACTAGTTTACAAAAAAAAAAAAAAGTTGTTAAAATATAAGATATATGTGTTTTGTATTGTACTATTATACCACACATTATGGAGACGTTCTTAGATCCATTCCTAGGGTGGATCTCTATATCCACCACTCTCTCCTGCACCAATCATAATTCCACGTCATAAGAATGTTAAAATTAAAAAAAAAGTAAAAAAATGTTAGAAAAAAAAGAAAACGGCAACACAATAAATGCTGTCTAACAATTAATTATTTCTATTTTTTTTAGAGATTAGGGTTTATGGTATAAGGTTTGCTCTTTGGGTTTAGGATTTAGGGATTATAGTTTAAGCTCTTTGGATTAGGGTTTAGGGTTTAGGGGTTAGGGTTTAGTTTTTTTTTTTTTTTTTAAATTTACATGTTAGGTTTAGGGATTAGGGTTTATGGTATAGGGTTTAAGCTTTTTGGGTTTAGGGTTTATGGATTAGGGTTTAAGCTCTTTGGATTAGGGTTTAGGGTTTAGGGATTAGGAGTTAGTTTTTTATTTTTTAAGATTTACATATTGAGTTTAGAGAGCTTAATCCATAATCCCTAAACCCTAAACCCTAATCCAAAGAGCTTAAACCCTAATCCATAAACCCTAAACCCAAAAAGCTTAAACCCTATACCATAAACCCGAATCCCTAAATCTAACATGTAAATTTAAAAAAATAAAAAACTAAACCCTAATCCCTAAACCCTAAACCCTAAACCCTAATCCAAAGAGCTTAAACCCTAATCCCTAAACCATAAACCCAAAGAGCTTAAACCTTATACCATAAACCCTAATCTCTAAAAAAAAATAGAAACAGTTAATTGTTAGACATCATTTATTGTGTTGCCGTTTTCTTTTTTTTCTAACACATTTTTACTTTTTTTTTTTAATTTTAACATTCTTGTGACGTGGAATTATGATTGGTGCAGGGGAGAGTGGTGGATATAGAGATCCACCCTAGGAGTGGATCTAAGAACGTCTCCACATTATGATTCAGCTTTTGCTAATATACAATGACATGGAATAATTTTTAGCGACCTAAAAGTAAAACGAGGTCCTATGGGCCCTTAAATATCATCTTATTGTCTACCGAGTAGCTTGGTAAGGAGGCCCGTCTTGAACAATAGCGATACGATTTTGAAGCATGATTATTATTATTTTTTTTTTAAGATGAAACTTATTCTTTCTTTTTTTTCACTGGAAAGATTATATTTATAGGACTTAAACACAAGAGTTTCAATACAAAACCCATATAGCGGACAACTAAAAGTCCAAACAACGGACAACAAAGCCTAAACAACAGGCAACCAAAACCCACACATCGGGCAATCAAAGCCTAATCAAAAGGCAACTTAGAACCTACAACTAAACAAGCATAATCGATAAAATCCAAACATAGAAAGAACGAGTTAAACTTGCGAGACCAAATCCTTGCGAAGAGACTTGAGCGAGAATTACCGAAGCAGCCCACGGCCCACCAAACGATAACACCAACTTCCTAAGACACGACACAAACCTAAAAACCTAGACTTCATAACCCGCAAAGACGGAACCTAAGAAAGTTCCAACAACTCTTCCGGATACGGCAGAAACGCACTCACCTGACAAGGGACAACGAAGCCAAACCACCCAAGCAACCCCGAACCCCAAAAGACACGGAAAGGAAACTGACTGGAGAGCACTCACAGAAACCTTCGCGAAGAACCATAGACCCACAACCTAACAAGCCAAACTAAAATTTTGAACCATCAAACCATGAGATTAGCAGAGGAATTGACTAACCCAGAAACTACCAACTTAATAAAAAACCAGATTATCTATACCACAACTCAACCTAAACCAAGAACCGGAGCCAGCACCAATCTAAACTAGTACCTACAACCGAACACACGGACCAAGCCACAGAAGCAAGGATCGCAAACTAAGACCGTAAGCCAAAACCACCTGAGATTCTTAGATCTGTAGATCTATAGATGAAAAAACGAGCTCACCACAAAAGCGAGCTGAAGCACCGGAGGAGGCTACAGATTCGGCGGCTTTCACTCCACGGCCACACACAAATCGAACCAGGCGAAGCAGAGACGACCGGCGGCTCGCGTCGAGAAGGCGGAGGTGACGACGAGAAGACAGACTGGCCAACCGTCGTTTATGGCTGATCGAGCTAGAAAAGGAGACATCTACAAGACAGGCGACGAGTCACACCCTCCCCGGCGACGAAAGAGACAGCCGGCCGGGGAGATAACGGAACGGGATGAGACGTCGGCGGCTCGCCTCGGGAATCGTGTCTGTAAGAGAAACTCACGGAGACGGCCCATTTCTCCAAGATGAAACTTATTCATAAAACAATGATTTTTTCAAATATTTAATAGAAATATATAATTTTACATAATAAATTTTATATTTTTAATGATTTTTCAGCTAGTTGTCTCAAAAACAAATGTATAATTTAAAAAGGTTTACAAAAAAAGATATTTATTTAGTGATATTTTTTAATTAATATAAATGATATTTTCCATGTTGAAAAAAAAAAACAATGATATCTTCCTTTTGAAATAAATGAGTAGATGAGTCACACCAAACAGTAGCTACCGTGTCAAAACCTTATCCAGTAACACGTATACAGCTGGACCTCTCCTTGTCGCACGTGTCAGATCAAACCCTAAATCCCCAAAAATTACAAATCTTTCCTCTTTCTTCTCCAATTCTTCTCCTCCTATCGGAATTCGCCACACCAGATCGGAGAATCTCAAACCTTCTATTTTCCTATCTTCTTCACTTTCTCGACAGATTCAATGAAGTAGTAAGAGAAACCCTAAAGATAAACAATTGGAACTATCTTCTTCGGAGCTGCTGTCTGTATAATCTGTCGGAGAGTAAGAGAGGACGTGTCTTGCATCTTTGTCTCACTCTCTCTATAATTTAGGTAAAATCCTAGCTGGACTTCCACATCGGTATGTTCTTTTTTTGTGTGTCGGCAAACACTTTTGCATGTACTCTGTTATGATGATTGTCTGTTTGTTGAACTTGGATTGAATTCGTTGAACAATTCTGTGATTAGAGGTTGTGTAAGAGAAAAATTCATGCATAGTTCATGTAATTTAGGGGCTGGAGATTATGTTTGTGCTATTGGGTTCGTTTAGAAAACTTTTGGTTTCGAGAAAAAGGGTTGTACTTGCTTGCTCTTTGTTCTGTTTAAATCAGTTGTCGTCTCGATTTTGAGTTTGCTCCTCTTGGGTTTTTCTGTTCTGTTGTCAAGTTTCTGTATTAGTTCGATGTGGCATAGAGAACATAAGCTTCATCTTTTGTCTTGATAGATTCTTGCTTCTACTTTGTAGCTCATAAAACAATGGGAACGAGCGAAGAAAAGACGCCATTCAAGCCTTCCAAGCCAGCTTCCTCGGCACAGGTTGATCATTCTCTTCATCATCTTCTTCTACCTCGTTCATTTTATATTGTATATTCATGTCCCTAAACAATTTTATGGATACAGAAACTACAAATTTGGATTACATTTGTCTTTAATCTACCTGTGTTTGATGTATCTACCTCTTGTTTGCAGGACATTCCTCCCACGCCTTATCCAGACTGGTCAAACTCAATGCAGGTTCGTCTGACATTCACAACTTTGGCCACTATTAGTTCTCATAGTGGAAACATAATTCGTATGCTCATTTCTTTAGGCTTATTATGGCGGAGGAGGTACTCCAAGTCCTTTTTTCCCATCCCCAGTTGGATCTCCTAGTCCTCACCCTTATATGTGGGGTGCTCAAGTAAGCTTCCATTGTATTTTTTGTTGTTGTGATCCTTTGGGAAACAAAGCTTGCAACTTTGTCTTTGAATAACATTTACACGAGTTTCATTTGTTGTTTCAGCACCATATGATGCCGCCTTATGGGACCCCAGTTCCTTACCCAGCCATGTATCCCCCAGGGGCAGTCTATGCTCATCCTGGCATGCCCATGGTAATCTCTGTACCATTAACACCATTCAAGTTATTGTTTATAGATTCTTTTGTGCTATTACGTGTAAAAGGTACATACAAGCATATCAAATGAAGTAAATAACTTTCTCGACACTCTTCGGTTGTAGCCTCCTACTTCTGGTCCAACCAACAAAGAGACTGTGAAAGATCAAGCCCCTGGCAAGAAGTCAAAAGGGAACTTGAAAAGGAAGGGTGAAGGAGGTGAGAAGGCGCCTTCTGGTTCAGGGAACGATGGTGTATCTCAAAGGTGCGACCTATAACAATCTATTCAACGTATTTACTTATTCAGTTTAATAGAGGGGCTATGTGCAGATCATGAGAAACTTCGATGTAATTATGCTTTATATGTTTTGCAGTGATGAAAGTGTGACAGCGGGTTCATCTGATGAAAATGATGAGAATGCTAACCACCAGGTACTTATCTGAGTTTGACTTGTTCTCTGTTACTTAGATGCTTTGTGTAATGTTTAATTTGAGTTTCATTTTAATGTAGGAACAAGGTTCAGTTAGAAAGCCAAGCTTTGGACAAATGCTGGCTGATGGTAAGCTCTTCACCGCCACAAAATTATAGTTTTCCTTTACTCATGTTTTTTTATCTTGGTTTTGTTTCCTTAACAGCAAGTTCTCAGAGTAATACTACTGGTGAGATCCAAGGTTCAGTGCCCATGAAGCCAGTGGCTCCCGCGACTAATCTGAATATGGGGATGGATTTATGGTCTTCCCAGGCTGGTGTAGCTGTGAAGGTAAGACCAAATCATCATTCATCTTATCTGCACTTGCAACCTAGCCTTTCTGATTTGGTTTTACTCAACAGGATGAACGAGAGCTCAAGAGACAGAAAAGGAAACAATCTAACCGTGAATCCGCCAGGCGGTCCAGGTTGCGGAAGCAGGTAATGTTATTATCTTCGTGTTAGTATCATTATACTATGGTTACTCATTCCAATATACACATTTTGAATAGGCGGAATGCGAACAGCTTCAACAGAGAGTAGAGAGTTTAACGAATGAGAATCAAAGCCTGAGAGATGAGTTACAGAGACTCTCTGGCGAATGTGAGAAGCTCAAGACTGAGAACAACTCTATCCAGGTAACAACAATTCTTATCCAAAATTTGATGAATCTATGCAAAGTTTGCTTTTATTTATACCGAGTCATTGAATAAATATACAGGATGAGTTGCTAAGAGTGCATGGACCAGAGGCCGTAGCCAATCTAGAACAGAGTGCTGCTGGGTCTAAAGATGGTGAAGGAACAAATTAACACACTTAGGAAACATGGAACCTTATAACGGATTATTGGGATTTTTATTTGTAAACCAGTCTAAAGTTATTTGAGATTTACATGACCATACAATCGTTTGACATTTTTGTGTATTAATGATTCCACATATGGTTGTAAAAGCTGCAAAGCTATGACTAGACTTGTTTGTTTTAGTCTTCTGAATCTCGGATTGTTGCCGTTGATAGTTCTTGTTCTCCTTGTTGTTGGCTTGGTGGTGCAACTTCATTGACTGTTGGAAGTACAAGTAGAGTGAAATTCTATTCAATAACAAGAGTATTAGAGTTTGGAAACTAACCTGATGCCAAGATTTTGACAATCATTGATCGCACAAACCGTATTTCTTCTTGGTGTGACCTAACGACCTTGACCTGCACATGTTGTGTGTTTATAAATCATTTGTAAAAGTAACTCAAGAATGCGGAGACGTCCGAGTTCTGAAGAAAGCAACAGTGTACCATTTCTCCATATGCTCTATCCACGAGTGGATCCAATATAGCTTGGTGTCGTGTTAGGAAAGGCCGAAGGTGGTTGTTATATATTTGTTTTGCTCCCTACAAATTGAGAATCAGAAGCGATCAGTAAGGGGTTAATAAAGCTTCTTAAGATGTTAAATGATGGGTTACAAAGAGACTGGGAAAGGTACATCAATGGTGGGAAGTTGAAGCCAGACAAGGAACGCAAACTTCACATGATAGTACAGCGGAAACCTGTAAAAACAACACAGTTTATTGAGTATCAATACCCTGCTTATGATAAGACAATGATATCCTAATAGATTTCAGTAGGACCATGTTTCTTGATAGAGTCCATTATATAGTTTTGAGATGTCAATCCTACCAAGAAATGAGCTTGTCCGTGAACACTTCAACAAGGCTGAAAGAACCATAAGCTGCAAAGGTGGAAGAGAGAAGGAGAAAAAATCAGATGCCATGTGAATGACAGCCAAGTGAGATTGCGACAAACTCTTGTAGATAAACAGCATAAGAAGAGTAGAGAACAGTTGACGAAGGAATGATTAGAAAGGTCACTGCAATTGCAGTCACAATTCTCCAACCTGCCCAGTAAATAAGCCATTTGTGTTGTTGATTCTGATCTCTATTCTCAATTGCCTTGAAAGTGGAGTATACAGGCAACCCGATGCCAATGGAACAGCTGCAGGAAACAAGGTTCAGACATACAAAATAAGTTTCTTTTATAACTGAATCCTGTGAGTCAATTACAGCTATACCTTTTAATAGAGTAAACTAAAGAACCCAAAACCAACAAGAAGACAAAACTTTTCTATTGATAGAACAAGTCAAAGAGAATACAAGATTCCCCAACAAGAGATTGACTCTTGTCCTAAAGGTACCCTGCAGCATTCCAACAAGTTGTAGAACCTTTGAAAATTCAACTAAGCCGATCATCATGAAAAACACTCCCTACCCTGTTGCTTCACAGGTTAACTACATCAATATAAGAATCTACTTACTCAGATCATAATCTCATCAATCACCAACACAATCAAATCAACAAAATCCTTCCTCCAAGTCAAAAGTGTAACAATTAGATTGCTATCACCTTACAGTTAATTTGGTAGAGAAGAACTAAACCACTCACCATGCTGTACGAAGTACGATATTGGAACCAAGTGGAGATAGCAATACACGTAACCCAACCTGAAATTTCCATAGAGAAGACAAATACTTCCCTCAATCCAAATCATGTGCATTAAACTGAAACAACCCAGAAACAAACGTTCACAATGACCTAAACTTTCCGATGATCAAACAGAACTGCAGACATGGTTTACGATAATTTTGAATACATACGAATCCCCAAAAGAGTGATCGGATATATTACCTCGCTGGTGAATCCGGATCCGAGAAGCGCCATGGATGGAATCTGTGAAGCAAATCCGCTGAGATTCGTACGTAGGTTTACCAAATTGATCAAGGCGGTTTTACACACTCGAAAGCCGCTTGTTTCTGAACAGAGCTTATGAATGATTTAAAGACTCTACCTCAGACAGAGGCTCTTTATAAACAATTATTTTATTTTCTTATTTAAATTAGAAACACCAAAAGGATACAATTCGATTCTATATCGTTAAACCAAACCAATCTAAAACTACACGGTTATCTTAAAACCTCCAAGCTGACGTGGCAACAAGTGGCCTTCCATGCCAGCACAGCACCAACTCTCCCTCTCGTTTCGCCACGTCAAATCCTCTAACCTGCGCCTTCTCCAGTAAACACTCAGCTTGAAAGTCAGCAAACTGACTAAGTTGGATTGGCCTCATCCCGGCGGCGCAGAACGCTTTCCTCCAAGTCATCTCACCGGTGTTTCTCCTATCCACCGCCATTTCCACCGCCGCGAAAATCTTCGGTCTCAAAACAAACGCTTCAACAATCTTCTTCACCATATCTCCGGGAAGAGCAGCAGCGTCGAGCGACTCCAACACCATCGTGTAGAACTCAAGAGCACTAACAAACTCTCGTCGGAACGATCCGGATCCGGTTACCTCCATCCATCCTTCACTATCAACAAACACGACGACTTTCGGTGATACTCTTCGTAAATTGTTTACAAAATCAGTGATTCCACTCAAACGGCGGAGAATCGCCGGAGATATCAAAACGATAGTTCTCTCTCCATCGACGAACCTAATCGCTTTGAATGATAACATCTCGAAAGTCTTCATCAAAACGAATTCAATCTGGAAGTGAATTTTCATTTCCGCCGCGAATTGAGTTAGGTTTTCTTTCACTAGCCGTGTCTCGACGGCGCAGTCCTCCGCCACAATTGCTGTAACTCTTAGAAACCCACCGCTGACGGATTTCTCTGTGATTTCCCTCATGAGAGATGCGTATTGACCACCGAATCCGATCTCGAAATCAACCACATGGATGAACGGAGAAGACGACTGGGAACTCAATGACTCAAGGATCACTTGGTTCGCCGTGAAATGAGAAAACAGAGGAATCGGAGAGATCCCGGAAAACTCCTTAATCGCTCTGATCTTCTGAACAATCTCAGACCAAGAAGATAATAACCGGTTTGAATTCCGGTTCGATCCGGTTAAAAGCGATCCAAGAGCTTCCTTGAAGTAAAACGCCGCTCTCTGTAACGGTCTCCCCGCCGGAGATCTCAAACGTTGATTGAGCCGTGATAATATCACCTGAGCGAGCTGTAACTCGTCCGATTCAACACAATCCACAACTCGGATGAGATCTTCAATGAAATCGAAACTTCCATTGTCGACGGTATCGAGAGAGTTGAACACGTACCCGGTTGTCTGGTTTTGACCTGAGTAAACATCGGATGACTCGAAATCCGACGGGTGGATCTGATCCGGGAAGCTAGGGAGATTGGAATCGACGGCGTAGAGTGGGCCGATTGCGGATTCTGTGGTTGTAAACTCTGTTTTTAATGGATTAGGTGCAGAGTCATCGTCTAGCTCCAGTTCTTTCATAATAGAATCCCAGTCCATAGAACGCATGACATGTTCGTCTTGCATCGATGATAACTGATTGTTACTATCAGTACTGTTAGTGTTGTTGTTGTTGGTCGTGGTCTGGTTGTCTTGAGGAGACGAAGCCTGGATTTTCATGCTACTTTAAAAATGAAAAAAAAATGTAATCTTTTTTTTTCTTTCTGTGTGGGAGAAAAGGATGAAGAAGAAGGTGGCGGGGCTTTTGAAAGGATGATTGGGTCAGCTTTTTATCCTTGCTTGAGGGTGCATGCAAAAAAAGTTTTTTTTTTACATGGTAACCGTGTCTAATCCGGGTTTTTGGTTTAGGGAATATAAATAAATTCCAATTGGAAATTGACTTGTATTTTATCTCGTTTTGGTCTCGGTCCAGATTCAAATTCTTATTCTTATTAACTCATTGTTATTGACATGTCAAATCATAGATTTTTCTCCTTCAAAAATAATGGGCTTAAATCGGTTGTTTTAGAGTGTGTTTAAGTTTAATTCACCTTGGGCAAAGTGTGACACCTTATTTATATCTAAAACTTCCTTCAAAATGTAAACTATTTGAGTTAAGAGTCTTGAGATAGTGTATTACACTTTGGAGATTGGACTAAGTAATGACTTGTGAAGGAAAGCACCAAGGCCATTTGATTTTACGGTTAAAAGTCGGTTAAACTAAGGGTTCGATTGATAACTTCTTACCGCAATAGTAAAAGGTTAACTGTTTTCATGATCATTAATCGCGAAAATGGTAGCAAAAACGTTATTTTTT
Organism: Orychophragmus violaceus; assembly: GCA_030180135.1. Classification (NCBI taxonomy): domain Eukaryota; kingdom Viridiplantae; phylum Streptophyta; class Magnoliopsida; order Brassicales; family Brassicaceae; genus Orychophragmus; species Orychophragmus violaceus. The sequence continues at coordinate 2,612,445 of CM058239.1, forward strand.
CTCTCAGTATTTTATATCGTTTTCTTCAAACACTTATTTTTATTTTTTTGCACTATTTTCTAACCGCTTACCGTTTTCATTTACCGTTAACACTACCGTTCCGCTTTTGTTTACCAATCGGTCCTAAAACAAAACATAACAAAATAAAACATTTTTACGGCTATTAAATATAATTGAAGCTGAGAATTTTGGGGTGATTGTTTTATATGTTATGTAATACTATAATTTATTATAATATCCTCAAAACTATATACTAAATTACACAACAAGCAAATTCTCAAGCGCTCTAAGGGCTAAAATACAAGTAAAGTTCCTCTACTTTTTTGAGAAAGAAAAACCATTCAGTTGAAAGAGATACAAGCTCCACTATGCTGATCATTATCAACAAGGTAAAAGTTGATAAAGGAGAAAAAATAAAGTTACAAATAAGGTTAATGATTTCTTTTCAATTGTATGAGTTGTATTTTTTCTAGTATTTTTCATCTTAAAATATATGAAACTATATTATTGTACGTAATTTTTAAGCCTTCATGAAATTTTAGAAAAGATAAAAACTAGTTATACGAATTTAATATATATATTTTGATATTTACTTATGCATAAACTTTATTTTTTCATCTAAAAATTAATACTCCCTCCGTTTCATAAAGAGTGTCGTTCTAGCATTTTTCACACAAATTAAGAAACATATTAAAAATTCTATTGTACCCTTATTAATTATCTTTGACTATTAGCATTTTTATTTTTCATTGGTTAATATTAAGGTTAAAGTGGGTAACTTATGTCAAAAGTTGCATTGGAAATATAAAACGACACTTATTTTGAAACGAAAAAATAACTCTAAAACGACACTTATTGTGAAACGGAGGGAGTACTATATTAGTGATAAGATGTTACAACATGAAATACAAAACTAGAAAAAATTATGAAAAGACAAAAGCCTGAAAAGATTGTAAGAAACAAAGCTTGAAGTTTTATCGGGAAACAAAGCCGGCCAAAACATAACTTGTCGGAATCATAAAAGCCAAACAAACTAATAGAACAAACTGAGCTAAAAATCTAAGCAGGATCGGAAAAAAAGAAGATAGATGGATTCGAAATCGAAGAATTCAGTCACACTATAAACCATTCCAAAAGAACCGATTAACACGAAACCTGAACTGAAGAACAAGAGCACCTCTACTATGCACCGGTATCCCACTCTGCTACTTATGCGCAAACTATAGCCTAGTTTTTTTTTATGTCAATCGATCTGTTAACGGAAGAAATAATTCCCGGTGCTTGAGACCATTCAGAGGACACGGTAAAAAGCAGAGGAAAGTGATCGGGACCGCAATCAGCTAACTTTTTAGAGGTAATTTTGTCGGAGTTCTTGTCTTAAAAGCCCATGCATGGACCATTAGATATATTTTGGTATTTACCTAACAGAGATTGACTGATCATTAAGTCAGCGCGTAAGAATAACGCCCACTACTTACTTAGCCCCCCACTTCTCCCTCTCTCTAAGCTGCAAGGAGATGGAAGAATATGTTCTCTCTTCCTCACTTATTGCTTTCGTTTTCATGGGAAATGATCTTCTTCTTTTTCTTTATCTCTGATATGTACTACAAAACCCATTCCACATTCTATTGAATATACTTTCTTTACCTTGTATTATGGAAACATTTAAACTACTAATCATACCGTTAATAATTCACTAATTCCTTAACATGGAATGGCCTTTTGCATGGCTAATCATGAATTGTTGAACGCAATTGGTACAATAAATCTAGTTTAATACAACACGATGATCGTTGCGTCAATGCGTGTGTCTTACGTCAAGATGTGTGTTTTAATTTGTGTGCATAATGAAAACAATACATTATACAAAACATTATATCAGCTAGATTATACTTTATAGATATCGTGGAGAAAAGTTTCCTTTCTATCGTGGAAAAAGGTTCCGCTCATTAGTCATTTATTCAACTTTTGTATTTCTAACAAAAAAAAATGTCTTTATAATCTTTAAACTTTATATGTGTTACATAATGTAGATTTCATCCGTTGTAGCGGCTCAATGAACACACTCAAATAATAAAGTTATTTTTGTTGGAGCTCACTTTCTCTCTCTCTAGTTGTTTAATGTTAAATTCATGACTAACTCCTCGTTTTGTTACTTCACATAAATGTGCTTTTATAAAGTTAAGAGAAATAATCATGTTTAAAATATTCGATCGTGTGAACGCTTACATGAATGCATTGGGATCCACTTGGATCATATATAGTATCATGTATAACTTGCATTTTATTACGTTTATCTCCGAGGATCAGACATGAAATACAATAAGATTGTCGAGTTCTAGTTCCAGAATAGAACTCACATAGTAATATGTAATAACAAATGTAATAACAATAGTAATACTAACATCTAAACTACATATTATATATACATTTTTTGTTGTTGCATTCATTATGCTCCGAACCTTGATCTAGACGACCGAAACTATATACAGAAATTAACTAGTATCTCCAAATAGGAAAAAATCTTACCTATATGATTTGGAATTTGAAAAAAAAAAAAGGATGATTAGTTTCATAATGAAATAATGTTGGTAACTAAACAAGTTATGTTTATTACACACGTGATCATATATTAAAACAAACGAACCGATCATATCTTATATTCCCACTCTGCTAATATTCTTTAACTGATCGGCCAATGGATTCTCTCGTAACCAATTTTTTTTTTTTTTTTTTGTATTGGTAACTTTTAAATATGTAATGTGGTGTATATTGAGTGTAATGCCTCATATATCAACGTTAGGATGCCTCATATGTGCATGGTATTAGTATTTGTTATCGTAGTTTAAAATTTAAGTTTGAATTGTAGTATTTTCTTGGGAATTTTTATTGAAAACCACTAGCCACACACACATACACACAAAAGTAATTTATATATAAAAATAGTCATATACTTAGGAAGTAAGGAAAGAAAGGAGAGGCCAACAAACACACAGCTTCTTCCTTCTATTGAAAGAGAGATGAGGCTTCATGGTCACAAAAGCAATATCTCGTTTTATGGTAGATTCTTATTTTCTGCCATTCACAAATGAAAATAAATTTTATTTAAATAAAAATTAAACATCGTTCTAAAATATCATTCACACACAATGGCCATGCATGATATGAAAAGGTATGTACTTAGTAGAATAGAAGGGAGAAGAATATTTGATTTTTGAATTGATCATAACTATGTTAATAAGTTCCTCTTCCAATTGATAATATACATGTTATGGAAGGAAAAAAAAAGACATGAATCAATCTCAAAAAGAAGTGATGATCAAGTTAATCGACAAAGAAATACGGAATCGTTTCAGCTCAATTCGTTTGTTTGGAAATTACCATTCGTGGAAAGAATCCAAAACTGGTTTGCTTTAAGAACCACAAAATTAAAATGTTCGACTATACGTTTATTTTAATTTGTAATTTTAAAAGGTTTGCATTTCTAATGTAAAAAAATATTTATTTTCGGTGTGAATATATTTAAACATTCATAAAAAGCCAATATACCTCTTTGATTTGGGACTCCCTGGTTCGTAAGCTCTTCCACCAGCACTACTCTTCGGGCTGGTCCGCAATCATAATCCTCCTCTCTGGCTCAGACCTGAGCAAAACAGTTGCATTCTTTGCAAGATATGCTTTTCAATCGGCTGTTCATACCATATGGAGAGAAAGGAACTCTCGAAAGCATGAATCTAAACCGACGAGCCAACAAAGTCTCCTTCGGATAATAGATAAGTCTGTGCGCAATCGAATCACCTCTATCAGGGAAGAAAGCATATATAGGAGAATTACGTGATGGTTTACAAGTTTGGTTTGGCACCAGAGGGAACCAGATTTCAAACTAAGGCAGCCTCATTCTGCTCATTTATCAATTCTTTAATTTGTTCTTTATTTTCAAATTTGTTCCAAATTTCTAAAATGAAGCACTTGACGTAACACATCTTTTTGATTGAATAAAATTTTACTTTCATTCAAAAAAAAAAAAACATTCATAAAAAGCTATACTAATAAGATATTATAGGCAATGATAGAATCATCTATCAATAATGGTAAAATTACAACTGATTAACATTAAGGGACTCTAACATTGAAGCTTAAACTAAGCTACAAATAAAGTATTAATATACATTCAATAATGTACCGACAAAAAAGGTTAAAAGAAGAAAATAAATGGAGAATCTTCTATTTTGCAACACATTGAGTAGTCACAACATGCTTTGGAGACTCTCCCCCCTTCAAAGAATTTATTACTTTACACGTTTTTATTATTTTCATTAATAATATAGCCTTCGTTATTATTTGTTTTTTTCTAAAATGTTATTTTATTCATTTTAAAGTATACTTTTAATCTTTGTAGTTTGCATGATCATATGTATTTTTCTTATCAAGTTTGGGTTTACGATCATATATCTTCACATCAGTTGTTATCTAACATAGATACCAATTTCCTGATCTGCTCTGTAACTTGTAAGAATGATAAAAAATGTTTTTAGAAACAAAGCATTGTATATCTATTATATTTTTTTGCATCATTCGGTACTAATACAACAAATTTATTTTTAGTAGGTGTTCTGCTTACCATAACACCCAATCAAGTGTTTTTGGTGGGGTGATTTTTTTTGTTGGTACAGGTCGTTTTGTTGGTCAAAGCGAGAGATCGAACCCCAACGAATACATTTGACAACACATTTATAATACTTGACCACTAAGATATTCACATGGTCTCTTTAGATTCTAGAATTAGTCGGATCTTACGCCTGTTGATCCACTACAAGAAAAACTCTATTTCCTCACGGCAGTTATGACCAAAATCGATTGGTCAGTAATTATTGACGGATTAATAACTGATTTTTGACGAGCTATCATCACCGTCAGTTATCGGTCAAGAAAATTTGACGGTCACAATCCCTGAATATCTGGTCAGGAATTTCTGATGGAATTATGACCGATTATAACCGTCAAAAAAATTCTTGACCGAATTCTCACGATTCAACATCTGTCACAAAAATAATTAACCAAGTTTTTACCGCTATCTTCTGTTAAAAAACCATTTTGACCGATTCCGACGGATATAGTCGTTGATATATTTAAAAAAAAATAGGCGAGTCGGTCAGTATTCCGTCAATAAATATGCCCTCAGGATTCAGTAAGTATTCGGTCACTATTCTATCAGTATTTGGTCAGAAAAACCTCTGGTATCAACTATAAATATTAGAGCAGGGCCAACGGTGAAACCCACCAAAAGCTCTTAAAATTTTTTTTTTTTCCCGCAACTTAAAAAAAAAAAAAAAAAAAATTTGACCAATCCCGGCTCGCCACGTCAGGTGAACAGTGACAAGCCGGGTCCTTAAATAAGAATTTTTAAGACCGAATCGTAACTGTAGCGGTGGGGCCCACAACATATTTTAATATTTTGGGCTTAAGAACCCGTGTCAAGAGCTTCCATTGTATTTGGTCTTAAGTCATTCCTCATTCGTTAAGCAACAATGTGGTATTGTTGTGCTTTTTTCTGCAACTTGATTTAGAATTCCGTAAACATGTTAGGCTTTTACATCAAGTGTAAAATATGGTATGCTTTTACATCAAGTGTAGAATTCCGTAAACATGTTTTGAAGTATAAGCTAAATTCATAACATAAACCATTCATAAAAAAATCATTCATAAAAAATGAAAATATATTAATTTTAAAAATTATAGAACAATAACATAACAGTTGAAATAACAACCGAAAGATAAGTTAAAACTAAAAACACTTTGGAAAATTAATTTTCAATATATCTAATATTGCTTCTTCAATTTCTCTGTTGGGAGGAAGTTCTCTGACGAGGTAATTTATCTTGTTCAAATTAAGTTGTCCATTGATTAGCTGTCTTTCGTTGCGATACGGCTTATTCAGATCAAATTTGGAATGCCCGGTTGTTCTTCTTCGTGAAACGGTTTGTTCAGATCAAAGTTTTGTTTACTTTCTTTTCGTTCCATTTTGTTTTGAACTTTTTTTGTTACGAAGATAAAAATAGTTGCTTGTTTTTTTATAATGAATCCATATCTAAAAATAGCTATATTAATTTATTATTTTTTCTTTCAAATCTAGCAAAGTCAAAAATCTTAAATCTACTAATTAGGAACACAGAGTTTTACTAATTCATAATCTAAAAAAAGTAAATTCATAATTTATTAGTAATATCATCTAATTATAAGTGATTAAAAAGTGAGGAAAGTGTGAAGAGTAAACAAATAATTATGTGTTTTTAATTGATTAAAGTGTTATGTGTGTTTTAAATATGTGTGTTTGAGTACTTATATAAAAAAAATCAGTGGTTTAATAATATTACACTAACTGGTCAATAAAAGGTCAAGAAAAACACTGACCGATTCTTGACAATATGTATTTTTTGGGCAAGCGCCAATAATTGTCTAACCCGCGGGCCCGCCTTAATTATTTTACACCAAAATTATTGTCAAACCTTCCTAATTATTCCTCACAGAATACTGACCACATGTTTAATTTTTTTTATTTATTACATTTTCTTATTCAAGACAAAATAGCTATCACGTTCTTTCTCCCAATACCCTTAACTTTTCTGAAACCTCCATAGCCAACCTCCAGCGTCTTCCTCTCCCTTTCACCTGCATAAAGCTCTTTCTCTCCCTTTCATCTGCCGATTAGTTTTTAGATTAGGAATTTGTTATGCATCTTAATTTTGGATTAAGAATTCAATTTGCTTGAAATTTTGGATTTAATCTCACATGTTGAGGCTGTGTAAGATCCGATGAGTCTGTATGTTCCTCCTATATTTTCTGTGAATGTCTTAAGAAGTGTTTAGCAGAGAATTGTTGAAAGTTGTGATAAAAGCTTGAGATGTTGTCTTCTAGTCATTTCATTTCGTGTTGCTTGCAGAGAGAACCGGCGAGGAGGCAAAGGGCGAATCAGCTTTGGCAACATCCTTTCATACGTAGGAGTCAGAACCAAAACAGGTCTCCTCAGAATCTACATCAACTCTTGCCTCCTCCTTGTCCTCTGTCTTCGTCTTCTTCGCCAACCGTAACGTTTTTCTCATCCTTTTTGTTGATCAGTCTCTTTAGCTTTAAGCTTGCCTATGACATATACAGAATTAGTTATGTTGAGTGCTAGATATGATCAAGATCATATCCACATGCTTTAAGCTTAATACAAAAGAAGCATATCTGATTTAGTTATGTTGAGTGCTAGATAACTGAAGGAGTGCTTTGATTTGTAACGGAAAAAACAAAAACTTTATCTACTAATGAATTTCTTGCCTATGACATATACAGAATTCCTTGGAATTCAACTTGCTTTGTTGCCCTCATTTATCCATCTCGGGTTGCACCTTAATGGCTTAGTTAATCAGGGTTTAGTTTTGTCTGATAATGTTTCTTCACTCTAGATTGTTTCTGTCTTGTTGTTAGGCAAATTATGTATATAGCTTAAAGCAGATCGTGATTTTAGAATCATTTTGCACTCATGATTCCACTCATTGTTTGAATATGTCTATCACTAATCTCAGTCGTGTCTGTTGTTGAGGTTCCAATTCTTATACACAGGTTGTGTTTTACAAGAATTCAAATTTGCATTTGTTGACCATCATTTGATCCCGATTCCTGCTACCATTGCTTATAATAAATCTGCTTATATTACACTAAATAGCCATGATGTTCTTCCATATTTGTTATGCTTTCATATCAGAAATTGTTCTTTTTCTGATTTGTAGGTATACCCGGTTTTTTTATTCGATGGGACCAGACTGAAGATATGCAACAAGAGATTGCGAGTTTGCGGGAAACTTTGTTGGAGAAAGACGAGAATATCAAAAAGTTACACAACTAGGTCGACAAATTGAAAGCTCAAGGGTTTGATGTGATGTCATTCCTCAAAGAACAATTTCGGGAGGTTTCCAACAGCAACATCATAGTTAGGATGTTTACTATCTGCAAGTTTAAAAAAAATAGATTGTCTAATAATCTAATTATCTTTTTGTATCTTGTGTTGAATGTTTTCAGTATTATTGTAGAACTTTATATTATCAATCTAAGTTCTATTTTTTTAATTCAAAATATTAATTTATACATTTAATATAATTTATATGGAATAATATATAGTAAATAAATAAATAAAAAGTAAAATTATTGGTATCCGTCAGTATTTGGTCAGAAATTTTAAACATGATCCGTCAGTATGCGGTCAGAAATTTTGGGAGTTTGTCGGATATGTCGTCGGTAAGTGGTCGGTAGTTCGTCGGAAATTTTGATCAAAAAACGGTCAGTAATTACCCACAGCTTACCGAGGGTTGATGCCGTCAAAAATTTCTGACCAGTTTTTGACGGGTTCAATATTTCTGACCATTTCAATCTGACGGCCTATCGTGGTCAGAAACCGATGAGGAATGTCTATTCCTGACGGTTTTCTCACCGTTTCGACCGTCATGAAATTGTGTTTTTCTTGTAGTGATCTAGGAACCAGCTAGAGAAATGCATCTCTACGACATGGTCTGATACTCACAATGCATAAATCCGGATCACCTGAGTTATAAAAAAGTTATCGAATTATCTATCATAATGATTCTGATTAAGTTATCTGTACAACAGTGTTGTAGTCTATCTAAAAAACTCAAAATTCATTATGTTTATGTGATTCTAAAAATGTTTATGGACTTGACTGATCCATCTTAGTTCTAATATGGGAACAATTTTATATTCTTACGTACGTTGTTAGTGTTTGATGTGATTGTAGAGCGTAACTCTTCCATTTCACAGAACCAAACATGTGGACTGTTTATGACCATATATGTTATGATATGATATGATGATACCAGCTGATAATTAAGTTTGAGACTTGAGACATAGGGTCTGTTCGTTTGCCAGCTGCATGCCTCCTGCGGCTGCGGCTGCGTCTAAACTATGTTCGTTTGATAGACGCAGTCTTTTGTGGCTGTGTCTAAACGCTGCGGCCTGCGGTCAGAATTTTTGACCGCAAAAAAATTCAGCGTCTGCGTCCGGAATTGCTTGTGTCTGCGTCTGCGTCTACGAAAAAACTCGCGTCTAACAAACGAACAGATATGCGGCTGCGGCTACGGCCAAACGCGCGTCTATCAAACAAACAACAATTGTTGCGTCTGACCGCAGCCGCAGCCGCTTGCGTCTGACAAACGAACATGCCTATAAAAGTTGTTTGTCCACGAGCCAACAATTACCCAAACACACGACACGCAGTACGTACGTTCTCAACTAGACTTTCATCGAATATTTGTAATACTCACTCATTAAGTCAAACACAATTCCTAAATCAATTCGCATCATAATTAGTGTCTTTAATTTCATACGTTACCAACTTTGTTTGATTCTATATATTTTGGTATTAACATTTTTGACAAGTTACGGACGTAACCAACATAGAGGTATGCTGGTGGTTTAGTGCACATAGTTGGTTTTAGTATGCCCCCAGTTCAAAACCTATTGGGAGGGGGACCTCACGCTTTACGGGTCTAAAATATTGGTAAGATCTAAATCTTTTTGGGTCAGCGAATTAGTCGGGTTAAATCCGGATATCCCTAAAAATTCGAAAAAGTTATGGACGTATAAACTTTGGTTAACTGAAGAATGGTTTTTATCTTCTTCTTTTCTATATTTAATTATTTTCTGGTTATTAATTTTAAAAATTAAATATGGTGTTTGGATGTCCGTTCAAGTTCCATATAATTTTTCCAGGTTTTAAGTTTAAAGATATAAAATCTGTTTAGATTTTTTTTTTAAATTTCGGTTTGGATTCGGTATCATTGAGTCGGATATATATAGTTTGTGATAATCCGCCAACTGAAAATTATGGACTTGCAACTTCAATACATAATCCAGCCACCGAAAAATATGATTCGAGAGTGACAGTCTCAATTCTCATGCATGGAGCATGTACAGTTGGTCGGCACTCACTACTCACATGGATTCGAGTAACCCATCACCCAATAAGCGTAAGAGCATGTCTACGTTTGGCCCAATAAACTATATATTTTGCAAGTTTTTTTTCCACATTGTTGTTGGGTTAATATCGATTATATTACGGAAGATCAAACATCAAAAGCATTAAACGATATATCCGTATATGACACAATAGTAGGCATGCATGGTAACACGACTCTCAGTGCACATAACAATTTCAACCCGTGCCATATAATTGGTCTTGCGATACAAACTATGCACTTCTATTGTTGCTCATACATGTCTTCTTTAAACGATACAAAGTTGACGAGTAACAGTAGCGAGTTTCTCTCTCTAACGAGAGCGACTCTTTTCGGTTCGCCGCTATCGCCTTCTTCTCCGATCTTTATCTTTCAGAGGGCCGGTGGCTGCCGAATCGGATGTTTTTTTCTGATTTCTTCTCCTCTTTCATCTCTCTATCTTGTTGGAGCTCGAAATCTTTTTCCCCCCCTTTGTTTCTTCCGATCGCGTTTGCCCTTATCTGTTTAATTATTTCGGATTCGCGTTATGATCGGTTTTGTTTCTTTGGATTTCGTTTCCAATAAGTCCGGCGTCTTCTTCTGGGCTGGCTGTTCTTCTCCGATTAATCGAACCCTACCGGTTTAACCGGTTCTCTTGTGTTCTGACGACGGTCTTGCTTCCCCTGCTTCTCTCGCCATGTCTCGCCTGTTTTATCTCCGGCTTCGTTCTTCCTCGTCCTTTCTTGAGGATTCATATCGTCGGCGTGCCATCTGCTTTAGAGGACAAGCAATCGGTGGATACAGAGGGGTTTTTAACCCACTCGGCGTTGGCGCCTCCTTGGACTGGTCGATTACGGCGGAGTAACGGTTGTTGTTTTTCTATGGTTGCAGGTGCTCTCACGGTGGATTTGGGAAGTGTTTGACCGGCAAATGGTGCTTAGCTCCTACAGAATGGTGGTCCGGTAAGTTTCAGCGGCGTCCTCCTCCACGCTCGCGGGCTAATTACGGCGGTGCTTCTTTTCGACGCGTGTCTCTCTGCATGTCCCTTCTCGCGGATGGCTTCCACGTGGCGTCCCTATCGCCTGAAGCGGGCTTCCTGGGCTTTTTTAATCGCGTTATTACATTTTGCTCTGGGCTTCGGCCCGTTTGTAAAACTTTTAAGGCCTTGACCTATTAATAACACTGTTGACAAAAAAAAAAAAAAAAATTGTTGCTCATACATTAAATACATTATCATCAACAGTTCTTATCTCCCCGATTTTCAAACTCGAGCTTTTGACTTCTAGGGCACTTGTCGACTTAAGACAAGCACGTGTCCAAACAATTAAGACACATGGTGATTCATGATCTCTCGTTTCCTTATATACGATTTAATACGCTTAGCATTGAATAGCTCAAAAAGTTAACAGAGATGACTAAATTTACGGGGTTATCACTCTTTGTTCTTCTCGTTATTGTATTCCTATGTACAGTGTCGTCGGCTAAGTCTGATGAGGACGACGAAAACGACGTCGCTGCTGTACCGTCATGTTGTGGGTTTTCGTCGCCTCTTCTGATTAAGAAAGATCAATGGAAACCAATATTTGAAACCAAGTTAGGAAAGATCTCAACCGTGCAGATTGGTGATGGATGCGGCGGGATGGGGCCTTACAAAATACATTCCATAACGTTGGAGCCAAACGCGCTTTTGCTTCCTCTTCTTATTCATTCCGACATGGTCTTCTTTGTCGACTCTGGTACGTAAACTGTATGTACTATGTCATGTAATAATCTAACCCTTGACTTTGCTTTCAATACTAATCCAAATTTCTTAATGTAGAGACTAGTTTTAGGGTTTTAGTTTTGGTTTGTTTTCCCTCTTCAGTTAGACTCCGGTTTTTAGCAAACACTATTTTTTCTAGATTCGTGTATTTGGAAATTCGTTGATTTTAAAACGTAATCTAATAGATAGATTTTATTAACATTTTCGAAATCAGTATGTTTTTACTCTGATTTGAGTCTATTTTTAATTTAAAATCCACCAAAATCTGTTCAAATCCATGATAAAATCAGTTTGGATTTTTAAATCATATAACCAATAACATATGATTTTAATTAGGATTCTAAAATTACAAAACCAATAACACATAATTTTAATAAAAATTTTAAAATCAATAATGAATAACACATAATTTTCGTCGGATTTAATAATCCACTAAAATGCATAAACTAATAATCTCTACTTAGGTACTTAGTCTGTCCAAGTTTGTTTGGTATGGTTAAGGCTGGTTAGATCAAGGATCAAAATCGTTTATTTTGTTCGGTTTGGTCTACGGATCAGTTTTTTGTGGTTTGGTTCGCACTATATTAAAAACTGGATGATTGTGACTGTCTAGGAAGTGGGAATCTGAGTTGGGTCGAGGAGGAAGCGACAAGTTCCGAGATAAGACGAGGGGACGTTTATAGGCTACGTCCCGGTACGGTTTTCTACTTGCAGAACAAACCAGTGGATATCCTCCTTGGAACCAAACTTAGGGTTTACGCAATCTTCTCCAACACCGAGGACTGTTTGCATGTAAGATATTATTCTTTTCATTTTCTTGATATATGTGTATATACATTTCTTCTTATTTGTGGAGTCTTCCGTGGATACAGGATTCTTGCTTTGGTGTGTATTCAAGCATCACAGATCTATTGTTTGGTTTTGATGAGACAATTCTCCAGTCAGCTTTTGGGGTATGCATATAGGTTGTACGTATTAGAGATGATACTGAGATAACTTGAGGTGCAAGATATGTATGTATGTCTATCTTGCTTCTCAAGTTACATTAGTAGACGCTCTTTTAAGTTGTGTTAAGTAATTAATTGAATTCATTGGTTTTGATTAGGTTCCTGAAGAGATTATAGGCCTGATGAGGAACCGTACACAACCGCCATTGATCGTGCATGATACGGTGAGCACACCTTGTGAGGCCAACACCAACAAGTGGCAGCTCCAACCGCGATTACTCAAACTCTTTACTGGAGATGTAAGTGTAGACTCGGTGATGGGACCAGAAGATAACAAGAAGAAAAAGGAGAAGGAGAAGAAGAAGAAAACAAAGACATTCAATGTTTTTGAATCCGAGCCGGATTTTGAGAGCCCCAACGGTCGTAGTATAACCATTAACAAGAAGGATCTACAAGCGTTAAAAGGCTCAATGGTTGGAGTTTCCATGGTGAATCTAACTCAAGGATCGATGAGGGGGCCTCTCTGGAACCCATGGGCTTGCGAGATTTCAGTTGTGTTGAAAGGATCAGGAATGGTTCGGGTGCTTAGGTCTTCGATTTCAAGGTCATCATCGGAGTGTAAGAATATGAGGTTTAGGGTGGAAGAAGGAGATATTTTCGCTGTTCCGCGGTTACATCCAATGGCTCAAATGTCTTTCATTAATGAGTCGTTTGTGTTCATTGGGTTTACTACTTCGGCTAAGAATAACGAGCCGCAGTTATTAGCCGGGAAGAGCTCGGCTTTGCGGTTACTTGACCAGGAGGTATTGGCTGCGTCGTTTAATGAGAGTAGTGGGATGATTGATGTATTGTTGGGAGCTCAGGAGGATCAAGCGGTTATGTTGGGATGCCCTTCTTGTGCGGAAGGAGAGTTGGAGAAACTCAAGGTTGAGAGAGAAGATGAGAGGAAGAAAGAAGAAGAAGAGGCGAAGAAGGAAGAGGAAGAGAGGAGGAAACGAGAAGAAGAGGAAGAAGAAGAAGAAGAGAAGAAGCACTGGCCGCCTCATCCTCAGCCCCATCCCCATCCCCAGCCACAGCCACAGCCACATCCCCAACCTCAGCCACAGCCACATCCGCAACCTCAGCCACATCCACAGCCACATCCACAGCCACAGCCACAGCCACAGCCACAGCCACAGCCACAACCACCGCCAGTAGAACCGCAACCATCGGCCGAGACGAAGAGGAGGGATGAAGAGAGGAAGAGAGAACAAGAGGAGGCGAGGAAGGAAGAAGAAGAGAGGTGGAAACAAGAGGAGGAAGAAGAGAAGAAGTGGTGGCCGCCCCAGCCTCAGTGGCAAGCCGGAGAAGGTGAGAACGGAGACACAATGCTTTAAGTTAAGACTCAAGAGTGTTTGGGTTGTTGTTGTTGGTCGAAAATGTGGTCTTGTTGTCTCTTATTTTCTTTTGTTTCTTTATCCTTTTGTTTATTTGTTAATGTGTTTTGTATATGCTTTCTTCTTTTTGTTTATATGTCTACGTTTGTATTGTGTTTTGTTTTGTTCAAGTGTTTGTACATAGATGCGGAACATCAAAAATAATTAAACAAAATAGTTTGACGACGTTATTGATCTATTTGGTTAAGCTGTTTGAGGCTTAGATTAATAGTTGAAACAATTATTAATCAAAGACAAGAGTTAGACCAATTCCAGAATATATATATATATATATATATTCTTGAATGTTTTCTGACCAAAAAAAAAATCTTGAATGTTTAACCAGCATTACACGATCTCACACTTGTGATTTGAAACTGGCCAATTTCTAATAGAGTTGTTTAACCAGCATTAAATATTTATGTGTACGAGTTGTTATATATTATATACTTTAAACCTTTGGATGCAAACACATACTCAAATCAACTTGAAATGAAATGAAGGACAATCCAAAACAATCTCAAAACTAGACTCACCTCAAATTAGGTCTGGACATTTTTACTTGAATCTGAGTATCGAGTCAGAATTGACCCGAAAAGTTTGAGCAAGGTTGGGTCTTGAGTCCAAATATAAGAATTTATTGGATAAGAAGATTGAAAACTTTCATATCCAGGTTTGAATCCGAATATTACCCACAATTTTTCCGGATACTTATATAAATCTATAATAATATATTAGTTACACGTTAAAACCTATTAATTTTTTCTAATAACATGTTAGAGTTTGTTAAAAACATGTTAGTAACGACCCAATAAAACCGATAGAATCTGATATAACCTGTGTGATTTGATCGAATTTAAAATAACCCGTACAATCTGATCGAATCCGAAAAACTTGATAGCACGTGTAAATACTAGAACCGAATAGTATACATAAAAATGCAAGTTTTTACAAGTATGCCACTAGTAAATCCGAACCAACTCGGATCCGAGAAGACCCGACTCAAATCCATTACGAAATAAGCGGAATTTTAAATAACATTCGTATATCCGTTGGATTTGGAACCAGACTTGATCCAAACCCGATCCAAAAACCTGAATGTCGATGCATACCTCAAACCATACATGGAATGGATTGGGCCAAAATTAATACTGGGATCCTGGTTTAGATTTGGACCGGGCTATTTTTTCCCTGTCGAAATAATTGTCGTCGCTGACGTGTCGTAATCCACAATAAGTACGACATTGACCATAACACCCTCCCGGTCGGTCCCTTCGAAATTGCCCTAAAGATTTGTTTTCTGCATCGTCCCTTCGTTCGAATCTCGACGGCAGAAACAACAAGAAATTGTATCTAAACCCTATCTCCGGTGATAGAGAGCGTTAGTTCCCGGCGAACAGATGACTGACTTCGAAGATCACGAGGGAAACGGCACGGCTGTTGACGGCTTCTACGGAGAAGATAATGGTGGCCGCGGCGGTGAAATCGATGATCACACAGACTCGAAATCTCAGGTAAATTTTGCTCTTTGACACATGCTACAATCTTCCAGCTTCCGATTTCAAAAGGGTTTGTTTTAGAGATTCAAATCTATGTTTCTTAGCTTCGATGCGTAGCTGGATTGAGCTGAGAATCGATATTTTTTAGTAATTAGGTTAAAACTTATATATATGGTAAGCTTTAGGGTTTATTGCTGCTTTTGTTTATCTACTAGCTGGAAACTAAGATTGTTGATTTAGCTAATTGAAGTTCAGTTCTTTATTCATAAACTGTAAGTGACGAGGAACCTTTTTTTGTTGCTCGTGTAGAGAGAAACTCGTGACCATGAAAGAGAGTCTTCTAGAAGTAAAGATAGAGAAAGAGAGAAGAGCCGTGATAAGGACTCTGAACGAAGCAGAGACAGAGATGTAGACAAAAGCAAGGATAGAAGTAGAGACAGAGATCGTGAGCGTCATCACAGAAGTAGT
This sequence comes from Orychophragmus violaceus, assembly GCA_030180135.1. Taxonomy (NCBI): domain Eukaryota; kingdom Viridiplantae; phylum Streptophyta; class Magnoliopsida; order Brassicales; family Brassicaceae; genus Orychophragmus; species Orychophragmus violaceus. The sequence continues at coordinate 2,628,525 of CM058239.1, forward strand.
CGTCACAGGGATCATAGCAGGGAGCGTAGTGAAAGAAGAGAACGTGGTAGCAGGGATGATGATGACCACCGCCGAAGCCGCGATCGTGACTATGATAGGTGACTGTTCTTGATACGAAAATTTTCTTTACATTTTAGATTGAATGCAAGATACTAACTTGTTGGGTTTCTTTTTAACCTTTTAGGCGTAGAGATGATAGAGGAGATAGACGTCGTCGTAGGTCACGTTCTCGTTCAAAGGATAGATCTGGGCGCAGATCAAGGTCTCGATCTCCATCAAAAAGGTAGCATGTTTTTTTTCTGGCTCAACTACATACTTTTATATGAACTGTTTGCTTTAATCTAAGAAAATTCTTATATCAATCTATATTCTTGCAGCAAGCGGGTTAGTGGATTTGACATGGCACCTCCAGCCTCTGCGATGTTAGCCGCTGGTGCTGCTGTTACAGGTATCTTTTTGCCTCTTTACTTTACTACCTTCTCATTAGCATAATGTAGACTTCATTCCCACAATGCATTTACTTAGTTGTTTTGAGAAACTCTGTTCCTCCCGAATACCTACCAAAGACTAGGCTGTTTTGTTCATACTTCTTCATGGGATATAACGTTAGAACTGAGCTTTTGGTTGTTTTAGTGCTCTTTTTGTGTTTCTCGTATTGCAGGCCAAGTTCCTCCCGCACCACCAACTCTCCCCGGGGCTGGAATGTTCCCCAACATATTATCCTTACCAACTGGACAGGTCTGTGCTCTTTAGTCTTTACACTTTTTAAAATTGTATGTCTTTCTTGAACTAATTCTTGAGTGTCCCGCAGCCATTTGGAGGACTCCCTATGATGCCAATCCAGGCTATGACACAGCAGGTTAGCTTTGATTTTCATGTGTATTTTATATACAAGATGCTATTTGTTTCTCTGTTTCTAATCATGTCTCCGTATTTACTTTTGTGTTTTCAGGCGACTAGGCATGCTCGCAGAGTCTACGTTGGCGGGCTTTCCCCTGCGGCAAATGAACAGGTTAATATTCATTTTTTCCCCCACTGAAATAGGTTCAGCATTTGATACTAACATTGATTTACTTTCCTGTGTTGCAGTCAGTGGCTACATTCTTTAGTCAAGTTATGGCTGCTGTTGGTGGAAACACTGCTGGTCCAGGTGATGCTGTCGTTAATGTTTACATAAACCATGAGAAGAAGTTTGCTTTTGTGGAGATGCGATCTGTTGAAGAGGCAAGTAACGCAATGTCTTTGGATGGGATCATATTTGAGGTACGAATTTAACATTTACCCTTTCGACTAAGTATTTGGTTGACAACTGTTTTCTTCCCAAAAAAACGAGACATAGAAATGAGAATTTGAATCATATTTTTTTGTCTTTTCCAGGGAGCTCCAGTGAAGGTGAGAAGACCTAGTGACTATAACCCATCTCTAGCTGCAGCTCTTGGTCCAAGCCAGCCCAGTCCCCATCTAAACTTAGCTGCTGTTGGTCTGACTCCAGGTGCTTCTGGTGGGCTTGAGGGTCCAGACCGTATCTTCGTTGGTGGGCTTCCATATTACTTCACCGAGTTGCAAGTGAGGGAGCTGTTGGAGAGCTTTGGTGCCCTTAAGGGCTTTGATCTTGTAAAAGATCGAGAAACTGGGAACTCTAAAGGATACGCCTTTTGTGTCTACCAAGATCTCTCTGTTACAGATATTGCGTGCGCTGCCTTAAACGGTATCAAAATGGGAGATAAGACTCTTACTGTGAGACGTGCCAACCAGGGAACAATGCAACCGAAACCTGAACAAGAGAGTATCTTGTTGCATGCACAACAGCAGATTGCTTTTCAGGTAAACTATACTTTTTTCTTATACTATTGGAAAGGTTGAGATGTCAGCAACCTTTGCCTCTTTATGGTTTATCAATTACAATACTGTTGTTGTCGCTCTTTTGCAGAGGAATATGTTACAGCCAGGCCCAGTGGCAACGACAGTTGTATGCTTAACTCAAGTTGTTGCAGAGGATGAGCTGAAAGACGACGAGGAGTATGAAGATATCATGGAAGACATGAGACAAGAAGGGGGAAAGTTTGGTAAGAGTTGTCTTTATAGCGTTTTATCATCCATTTGGAGACATAAGATTAAAAAAGCATATTGATTTGTGTCTGTTTTCTTTGGTTGTATATGTCTGTTTTACAGCCTTTTGCTATAAAGAATCAGCCCTAACATACTCAGACTGGAGACTGCATAGTTTTTTTACAAAAGGCCACTCTTTCTTAGAAGAAAAAACTAACGTTTATTGTCTCTGTTTTGTTTGATCTTGTAGTCGAAATGTTGTGTTTTTAAACTCTTTAAATGCAGGTGCGTTGACCAACGTTGTGATTCCTCGTCCCAGCCCCAGTGGTGAGCCAGTTGCAGGCCTTGGCAAGGTTTGTACTAAAAACCTTACTCTATCTCTCTTGTAAAAGTTTCTATATAGTGGGAGTCTCACTGTGTGTGTGTGTGTCTAGGTGTTCTTGAAGTATGCTGATACGGATGGTTCGTTAAGGGCAAGAACCGGGATGAATGGTAGGAAGTTTGGAGGGAACGAAGTGGTTGCTGTTTTTTACCCAGAAGACAAGTTTGATCAGGGGGAGTATGGAGCTTGAAGTCATCCTTGTTTGTTTGCTTTCTAGTACCTAAGTTTTCAAAGTGTTTTTGCTTCAGTTGTAAGACCCTTTATCTGATTTTAAGACCAAGAGATGATTTGATACATTTGCTTGTTATATAAACCTCATGGTTTTACCAAAGGGTTTCTTTTGTTCTCCTAAATATTCATCAAAATTGTCAAGCAAATTACTCACAAAATCTCGTATGGTATACTTAAGCCTGGGACTTCGGTTCGGTTACTCGTTTTTTTTTTTTTTCAAAAAAAAAAAAAAAAATTGTCGATTTTCCGGTTTGGTTCACTAAAACTTCTGTTCGATTTTATATTCCAAAGCTATATATATATATATATCAAACACACAAACGTAAACTTACAAAAGTATATATATTGGAAGATTGAAACTTTTATGAAAATCAAAATCGATCGACAACTAAAAGTCTACAATAATGAATAACAGGTCAGGGACTTCGGTTTTTCGGTTCGGTTATTTGGTTTTTCGTTTTTTTTTTGTTTTTAAAAAAATGCCAATCGGTTTTTGTTCTTCGGTTCGGATTCACTAAAACTTCGGTTTGATTCGGTTTGATAATTTCAGTTCGGTTTTATATCCCAGGGCTAGGTATACTGATTAAGTCCTACTGTGACTCTGGTTTGCCAGAGGGAACCAGAGTAAGCCATTCAGGTTATGAGACAGATGGAATGTAAAAGCATGCAAAACACTACCATTATACTTTCATTGTATAAGAACAGGGAACTTAACTTGTGGATGAAGCTAAGAAAGTGTTTGAAAGGCTTAAAAGAAACAAATGTGCAGCTACTTTTAGGACATTAAGCATCTGAACTAATGTTCAACTGTTTGGAGGGTTTGACTGTTTGGTTTTAATTCAACCCTTATATAATTCTAAAGAGGGAAACCCAAATTAACAAAGCACCACATTCTCATGGGTTCTTAAAAATAAAATAATATTATTTAATTTTAATTTGAAAAAAGAAACTAACAAACCACAAAATATCCAAACCATTGAAAATGCTCTAATATATTTACATTCTATTTTGGACCAATCATAATACATGGATCTTTATGAAAAGCTAATAAACCCATCTCCAATTTAGAATAATAAAATATAAACATTAATTTTAGTAACAAGTGTTACGAGTATCTTAATTTTTTTTTTTAACAAACCATAAGAACACTTCCAAGTTCCAACAATGGTTTCTTAGTGGAGTTTTTATGATTATAAAACTAAAAAATAATGAAAAGAGAGGAGAGAAAAAGGAATGTTGGATGAAGCTAAGACAGTGTTTGAAGGGATTAAAAGAAACAGATGTGCAGCTACTTTTAAGACATTGAGCATCTGAACTAATGTTCTAACATTAGGGAGTTTGACTGTTGGTTTTAACCTTTATATTATTTTAAAGAGGGAAACCCAAACAAAACACCACATTTTCCTTTCCCGCTTGTTTCTTTCTCGCTATTGCGGACAAAGAACCTGATATGATTCAAGCAATATACTAATCAAGAACAATGAATTACAATCAAGATTAGGGTTTGACATAAAGTCTCTCTCTCTCCTATCTTCATACACCTCTCACTAGATGCATAATGATCTCAATACAATCTATTTATACTATTTGACTCTCACTTAACAAGATCTAACTCTTCTTTGTATTCTTCTGTAGGTGACAACTCATCCTCACAAGCCATCTGATCATATCAGAACCAATCACTAGCGTAGTGTTCACTCTTTTCTTATTCTCCGGTATTTTAAAACTGTGCAATTCTTCAGGTGTCGATTTTGAGCTCTTGTTTGTGTAGATGCTAAGCTCGATCAAACTCAGAGATAGTAAGGATTCTGGCTCGTCATCTTCGAAGGTAAGTTTCTATGTTCTTAATTACTCTTTGTAAAGTGCCGTGTAGCCTAGATGGCCAGATGATGATGGTGTGTCCTAATTTGTAGCTGATGAACTCGACCAAACTCAGAGATGGTATGAATACTGCATCTTTGTCTCTGGAGGTTGGTTTTTGATTTCTATATTCTTCTTCCTTGTCAAATGTTGTGTATTCTAACTTAAATCTTCAATCCTCATTTTAAATACCAATTTACGTAGACGCCATGCTCGGTTACTCTTGGAGGATACTTTTGGGGGTCAAAATCTCAACATGGCTCTATAGAAGATAAGTATAAATATGAGCCGGTCTACAACATAAGTGAGGTAAACCATCGATTAGGGCATCTAATTTTTTAAAAAAATCATTTTAAAAAAAAAACATTTAAAAAAAAAATTATTAATATATATTTAAACAAAATTTACAAAAACATTTTTAGATATATTTTTTACAATATAAGTTTCATCATAATGTGTTTTTGCAGCTTAATAATAAATTTCATTCCGCATTTTCTCTATTTTTCCTTTAAAAGTATTACTCTATTTTTCTATTTTCCCTTTATTTTTACTTTATTTTCTTGTAGGTTTCAATTAGCTTAAATGTATTACTCTATTATTTTACAAAAAATGAATGTTCTCTTTATGATCTATTTTTATTTTAGTATTAATACATTTTTTGTACAAAATTAGAGAAGATTTTACTCTAAAATAGAGTTTAGAAGTAAAAATAGAGGCGAGTTGGAGATGTTTTTATAAATATCTAATATATCGAAGTGCTTAACTTTTTTATATGGAAGATTGTTATCATGACATATAAATTGATTATCATATGTTGTTGATCATTCCATTAACTGTGTCTTGCTTATTTTTTTTTGTTTTTTAAGTTTATCAAATCACATGGATGATTGAAAGAGATATTTTTTTATCAGTTGAGACATATATGACTGAAAATCTAACTATTTGACTTTAATGTTTTGAAGATAAAAGTGTCAAGAGATCTATATTTAACAATATTTTTTTTTCTTACAAAACTGTTTACAATTTTGTATTATTTTTTGAAGTTTTAATTTTTATTTTTAATATTTGTTATTTTGGACAAATTTTATAAAATGACATATATTCTAGATTCGTGTAGGGTATTCGAAAAAGTTAGACCGGCACCATTCAAAGAGGTAGTCCAAGACTTGTTCCTCATGATTTTACACGACCACATTAAAATGTATGTGTAAAGGATAATAAAAAATCGAGATTACTGATTGTTTTTTTACCGATCAACTCGATTTTTTTTGTTGGAATGGTTGTAGGATGTTTTGATACGTTCTAGTGTTTACGTTTTCATGTTTGAGTGTTTTTTGTCTGCTTTGAAATGATGATAAAGGAAATTATATTACCACATATCCCAACTTTTCTAATATGTGTTTCTAAATGTAGTGTTCTTCTTTCTTTCCACTTGTTAATCTGTTATCAATGGATAATTTATAATTTTGTCAATGTCGATGTCATGTATCTAAACAAATTGTAAAAGATTTAATTGTTGATAATTTGATGTTATTTAACTTTTCACCATGTTCAGATTAGTATAAAAAAGCTTAAAAGTTCAACTTGTAGCATACCAACATCTATTCTCTGTGTGCATGCTATAAAGCCAAAAGCAGCAAAGAGTTTTGTTTGTCACTTGTACAACTTACAAGTTTATCCCATGCGACACATCCCTCTTGGATTTTCGGTGGCAGAACCGGCCCTTGGACCAAATAAAAATTAAGAGTGTATTTGTGGTCTATTATTTTATAAAAAATTGTCATGGATCATGGAATTTGAATTCACGAGGGCAAAGATGACTTTGATTGCATACGATACATACCAAACAAAAAAGGGGAAAATCAAAATCAAAGGCTCATAGTTCCTTGATGACAATATAAAAGATATCTTGTCACGTCTTAAGATCCAACTCCTTAGTGCAATTGTCGTTGTATTTGAGCCTAAATATTATGTTGTTGATAATGTAAGTATTAAGTTTTTATGTTGCTAGTAGTTCTCTTGATATTTATAATTGGTTTTCTTTTATGTTTTAATGTTCTTCATTATGTGACAGGGAGGAGTATATCGTGGACTCGCAGATTCCCACAGAATTCTAGTGCTCTATGTGTTTTTCATGGGTGGAGAAATAATATTCAGTTGTAAATCTAGTCAAGGAAAAGGCGTAAACCCGAGTAGTTACATAAACATTTCATGTACCACCATGTTGTTGGGTTTCGTTGAAGTGGAGGTGGTCCAGATCCAACTCGTGGATATTTCAAAATATTGTTCTTAACTTCAACAGTTTCAACCTATTTCTGGCAAAATATATCATTTTAGAACAAATTCAACATGAACGTAGAATCTGAGATCAATCTACATCAAAGTGAGAAAGAGATAAAGAAGGTAAGTTGTTCTCACTTTGATGTAGATTGGTCTCAAATTCTATGTTCATGTTGAATTTGTTCTAAAATGATGTATTTTGCCAAAACTAGATTGAAGCTGTTGAAGTTAAAGAGCGATTCGTGCTACTGATGAAGAAATTAGCAACACGAGATTGAAAGGAATGTTGTATGAAGCTAAAAAGTGTTTGAAGGGCTTAGATAAACAGCTGTGCTCCCAATACAGCTACATTTAGGACATTGATATTTCACCTGTGTTAAAGCAGACTGTATGAGCAATTTTCTTTCAATCATATTCCTAAATGAAAAACTATGAACGAGAGTTCCAAAAATTATGAAAAAAATCACCATATAAAAACTGTTATATATCGTTTTATTTATTTATAATGAATGGGAGGTTCTCACTAGAGATGCTCTAAGTTTAAACTTTTAGTTCCGATTGGCTTTTGTATAGATGTATCTTGCACTACAACAAATACGCTTGAATACGTCACTTTTTATGCGTCAATTGTATAACCGACTCTACCTTATTATTATTAGACGGTAGTTAACGTCGTTTACTTAAGTGACAATAACTTTTTTATATCCCAAAATTTTACCAACTGAATAAATTATTTTGGAAAGCCAAAATTCCCAAAATTGACCTAATCTTCTCTCTGGTCCTCGTTTCGATTTGGCGATTACTCTGAAATCGATCTTCTATGTGAGCTTGTTTCAGATTCAGAGTTGTAAATCAGATTTCGGTTCGATCGCGTGGTTACTTTTTTGCTTCGTTTCAAATCCTTCTCCTTTCTAATCGTTCGATTTCGATATGAATTTCGAACGAGATTTGGTTTCTGAAAATTTTGTTCTGAGGCTGAGTAAATAGCTTGCTTTTGACGAAAAAATTGTTTAGTTTCTTTGAAGGATACTATGAATCGGTGATGGATTTCTGATTGTATTTTCACCTGTGACTCAAATCTCAGAAATCAAAACTTGGATTGAAGGTATTTTTTATTGGATTGAAGTTTGCTTCAATAGAGTTTTATCCTCAATTTAAGTGAATATGTATACTTCTTACGGTTGACTCATATATACCATATTCGCCATAGAGGTAAAGAAGAAGATACGCAAATCTTAAAATGGATTTATAAGCTTTTACGATTGGAGTTTAGTCTGGTTTTTAAAGGTGGGTGTCTTTGTTTGTGTGTGTTTAGGTGAACCATGAGGACTTCAATCAAGGAATCATCAAAGTCCAGACAAGGTAGCCATTCTCAAATTCTTGAGCTTTGTTTACTGTATTTCACATTGAACAGAAATGTGTTTCATTATAGGTGACTAGCTTGAAGATGACACGATACCAGAAAATAAAGATTGATGAGACAAAATGTAGAGGTAAGTTGCCTCTTTTTCATCTAAATTTTGACGGAAGCAATTGCTTTTCTTTCCCTCTTTCTTCAAAGTTATGTTATTTTCTTTTTTGAAGTTTGAATCCAGTTTGATACATGTACTAAGGATGGGATGGAGCCAATGACAATAGCTTTAAGGAAATAAGAAGGATCAGTTAATCAAAGGTATGATGTCCTTAATCTCCCTCTCTTAATTTTTTTAATGTCTTGATAAATGGTTGTCTTTGGCAGAGAGAGGTTAATCAAAGGTATGATGTTCATTACTTTGGAAATGCTCTAAGTTTTTTTTACAATTGTATAGTTTTTGGGGTTACATACTCAGCAAAGAGGATAACATTTTGTTTTGTAAAAACAGTGTTATTTGTAAAAAAAAATGTATACATATAAACTTTTTCAAAAATAAAAACTAGTTAGCTGTTTTCTTTTCTTCATAGTAAATGACAATAAACATTTACTTATTTAGCTACAAAGGCTAGCGAAAATAATAGTTTTTTTCCAACAAAAAATGGTAATGAACGATTAGCTATGCTTTATTAAAGATTAGCTTTGTTCATCCATGTTAATAAACGAATCTCCTCACGATTATTTCACATATAAAAGAGGATGAATTACATGCTATTTTTATTAGCATGTATTGAAAGAAACTCACCAGACCTTTTTTGTTGCTAAATTATAAATGTTATTAGAAAATAAAATTTTCGATATTATAATTTGAGTTAACAAAATACTTAACCTAAAATTTGGTCTAATAACAAAAAAAAAAAAATTTAGTCATATCGATCGAGGCCCTCCTGAAACATTAAGCTTGGCAGCAAAGGAATTTGCTACATGGGGTGAGGCGCAATTGAGCGAGGTGAAGGAAACAACAACAAGGATCCCTGATATGGGAATGGTAGAAAATGGCTGGACACCCACAGGGCAATGGTGTTTTGTGGATGGATCTTGGAAACAGGGTGACGTGTTTTCAGGACAGGGTTGGATTAGTGGTTATGAGAGAGATGCAAATATCATGATGGGGGCAATGAATATCAGATCAAGTTTATCATCACTACATGCAGAATTTGAAGCCCTGATATGGGCTATGGAATGCATGAAGCAACTTAGATATCAGCACATCACATTTGCAACAGACTGTTCGGAATTGGTGAAGATAGTGTCGGAACCAGAAGAATGGCCAGCTTTCTCGATTCACTTAGACGAGTTCAAGACAAGAAAGGATTACTTCTCAACTTTCGAACTCATACATGTATCGCGCACAATAAATTTGACGGCGGATAGACTAGCACGGAGTGCACGTCTAAGGTCTTCTCATTCAATCCACGTTGGTCCGGGGCCACCAAGCTGGATTAGTGAAAAATAGGTTCTATGGTTACTATTATTTTGTTGACAAAAAAAAAAAACAAAAAAAAAAAAAAAAAAAATTAAAACAAAAACAATCGGAATTTTGATTCCAAATCAAAACAGCATGGCATTTATACAATGACCCATTTCTTTTCCACATATAAATACACTGAACTGATAATACGTTTTCGTATGATTCGAAGTATAATCAATCAAACCCTTTGTAGATTTTCTTAGATCCAAACAGCATTTGACTCTTCCACTAAATGATCTAAAATTCAAACTTTGAATTTTTTTAAAATTAAAATGGACCCGTGACGTTTTTCACTCTCCTATCAATTTCATGATGAATATGTTACAGCCAGGCGCAGCAGCAACGACAGTTGTATGTCTGACTCAAAATGTTACAGAGGATCAGCTTAGAGACGACGATGAATATGAAGATATCATGGAAGACATGAGACAAGAAGCAGCAAAGTTTGGTAAGAGATAATGTCTTCATTGCATTTTATCATCCATTTGTAGATACAAGACTAAAAAAACATATTGATTTGTCTCTTGTATTCGAAATGTTTGTTCTTTAACTCTTTAAATGCAGGTACGTTGACCAACGTTGTGATTCCGCGTCCCAACCCTAGCGGTGAGCCAGTTGCAGGCCTTGGCAAGGTTTGTACTCAAAAACCTTCCCTATCTCTCTTGTAACAGTTTCTATTTAGTGGGAGTCTCACTGTGGATTCAGGTGTTCTTGAGGTATACTGATACTGCTGGTTCGTTAGCGGCAAGAACTTTTATGGATGGTAAGATATTTGGAGTGAACGAAGTGGTTGCTGTGTTTTACCCAGAAGACAAGTTTGATCAGGAGGACTATGGAGCCTGAAGTCATCCTTATTTCTTTGCTTTCTAGTACCTTAGGTTCTCTAAGTTATTTTAAGAATAAGAGATGATTTGAGACATTTGCTTGTTATCTAAGAAACCTCATGGTTTTACCTTAGGGTTTCTTTTGTTCTCACTTATATACTATTCATCATAAATATGTTATTGTAATCATAAGGACACTCTTCTCTTAAATAAAACTTATGATTGATAAAACTTAAAACCACTCTTTTTCTTGAGTAATATCTGTTGAGTTTGACAAGGAAAGTTTGTTCACAATTTGCATGAATAATTTTAAATGGGATAATATAAATGGATCCAAAGAAAAATGGAATAATTTCATTCCATTCATTCATCGTCAAAATTATAGAGGAATAGTTTTCTTTGAATTTTTGTGTGGAATTGATGGAATGAGCATTTCATTTCATTCAAAAAAATATAATTGAAGGCAAATGGTAATTTTTTTTATGAAATTGGTCATTCCACGTCATTCCATTCCATTCCTCAAACATTTTACCTGCCTCATTTTATAGCTTTTAAAAGCTTGAAGATTTGTTGTTGTATTTCTTGAATCATCAATTCAAAAAGAACTACTAAAGACCAATGCATTCTTCATAACATTTATGTCTTAAGCTCTTCCTTTGTCTCTATCTCTTTTCACTTTGTTTCCCGTACTTGTAATGTGGATGCCGACAGACTTGCTAAGTCGGCTCTACTCTCTCTTTCGATGTATCCTCAGCTTATTGAGGCTTAAACTTTCATTAAGTAATCAAGATCGTTTGCACACAAAAAATGGGTAGAAATGTCCCTCTTCATATATAGGCCACTGGTCACTCTTATGTTCAAGTGGCTTGTGCTTCATGATGAATTCAAGTTCCTATCATTTTATAATTTTTATATTTATTATTCTATATTGGAGATGGGTTATTTAACTTTTTATAAAGATCCATGTATTATGATCGGTCCAAAATAGAAATGTAAATATATTAGAGCATCTTCAATTCAATGGATTGGAATTCTCATGAGTTCTTAAGAATAAAATAATATTATTTCTAATTTATTCTTAAGTTTAAAAAAAATTAACAAACCACAAGATGACAAGTGTTACAAGTATTTTTTTTTTATTAGTGCATTTCCAATGATTTTTAGTGGAGTTCTTAGGATCATAAAGCTAAAAAATAATGAAAAAGAGGAGATAAAAAAAATGAATTTCAATTAAGAATTTCAAGTATCTTATATAAGAATTCCAAGTATCTGAATAAGAAATCTATGTGACATGTGTGATAATTTAACTGGTTCAATTATTTTATTAAACAGATTTTAATTCAATAATTTAATTAAATATAAAAAATATTAAATTCCTAAGAACTCTTTAAGAATATGAGACAGATGAATGTAAAACACTACCATCATATTTTCATTGTATAAGAAAAGGGAACTTAACTTGTGGATGAAGCTAAGAAAGGAATGTTGGATGAAGCTAAGAAAGTGTTTGAAAGGCTTAAAAGAAACAGATGTGCAGCTACTTTTAGGACATTGAGCATCTGAACCAATGTTCAACTGTTTGGAGGGTTTGACTGTTAGGTTTTAATTCAACCCTTATATAATTCTAAAGAGGGAAACCCAAACAAAGCACCACATTCTCCTTTCAAACACTTTCTTAGCTTATTCCATCGTTTCTTTCTCGCTCAGAATAATGGCGGACAAAGAACCAATCACTAGCGCAGCCGCAACGAAAGTTGTATGCCTGACTGATATACTTGTATTTCATGGCATATTAGGATGTTTATTAGCTTTTGTTTTGGTTCTTTTAAGCTTCATTTAGCTTCTTTTCCCTTTGTTTATTGGTTTGTTTAGAGTTTAGTATCATTCTAGGTTAGGTTGTTGCATTTGGAGTGTTTCCTTGGTGTTTTGCAGGTGATTTGAAGTGCATGGAGCTAAGAGGAGCATTGGAAGAGAAGTCTAGAGCTCAAGGAACCAAGGAGAAGCATTCCTGCTCAATATCGGCTTCCATATCGGCCTGCTTGGCCGATACAGAAATGCAAAATTTAATCCGAGAGTCTGTATCGGCTTCAATATCGGGCAACCAGGCCGATACGAGATCTCGACTGAAGCATATCGGTCTGCATATCGGGCAGTCAAGCCGATACAGAATCCCAGAAGAATCAATATCGGCCTGCATATCGGGCAACTGCCCGATACTGTTTCCTGCAAAGACCATTTTCAGACAGCTTTATTTACGAAAATGCCACTGCGTGGCTCCCAACTATAAATACTCATTTTGTGGGATTAAAAACCCTAAGCTACCTAAGCATAGTTTTGTTTTAGGATTTGGATCTTGTAATCTTTGATTTTGAGTTTAATCTAAGTACTTCTTTATATCTTCTTAATTTCTTCTCTTAATCTCTCTTTAATCTTGTTATCTCATACTATCTTTATGGGTTTTGTGGGAACAATGAAGATTAGAGAGTAGAGTTTTTGGGTTTTATGGATGAGGTTGATTTAGGAGGTTTAAGTCATGATTAGTGATGCTTAGGACTTATTTATGAATGATCCTTCTCTAATTAGTTGTGCTCTATGCTAGGTTGCAAGGAATTGTTAAATCTAGATGTTAGGCTTCTTCATGCCCGAAAGGTGTTCGATGAAATGCTTGAATGAACTTTTTAGAGGATTTTCATATCTTAGCCTAAGAGATTAGTTGTCTAAGATGATTATTGGTAATGAGAACTTGAAATTAATGCTTGCTTGATTCTTAATCACAAATGATAATTTGATCTTGATTAGGGATTAGTCAAAGGGATTAGTGCCAAGAAATTGGATTAGTCTAATGATTAATGTTCTTAGCCTAAGGATTAGCTTTGCTAAAAGGTGCTTGATGGATATTAATGCATGCTTGTCTTGTAATTTGCAAATGAGAATTGAATGATTGCTTGATTAGCATAGGAGTTATGAACATGAGAATGTGATTAGCTTAATTATGATCATTAGCCTTGTTTAGCAATGTTTGATTGATTGAAGCATCCTTGATTGTCTCTAAACCATCTAGTCTCCGTAGCCTCATCCTAGGACCCTTCTTTTATCTTGTTTAGTGCTTTATTTCTTTCTTGTTTGATTAGGATTGTTAGTTAAACCTTCTTTTATCTATTTGGCTTAGCTTAAGTAGTATTTTGCATTCCTAATGTGTTGTTCTTCTTGCCTCCCTGGATTGATACCTTAAGTACTACAATGATAGGAGTAGACTTGAGGAATTGAACTAGAATTTAGATAAAAGTCTATCATCAATTTGGCGCCGTTGCCGGGGAGGTGTAGCAATAGCCATTAGGATTTAGATTCTACTTTAGACTAAGCTTTTATTTTGTTTTTGTTTGTGTGGTTACTAACTCTCTTTCAAGTGTTTGTTCTTTTTGCAAGGTGCAAATCACAAGGAAGAGAGCATGGCTTCGGAGATAGCTTCAATGTTGAGGGCTATGCTAGAAGCTCAAGAAAGAGAGATGGCTTGGGACCCTACAAGTCATCATGGTTTTGAAAGCACATCCACCTATCAAGGTGATCTTCCAAATGAGTACTCTTCTCATGAGTACCAATATGGATATGGTGAAGGATACCAATCTTGGAACATGGAGCATGAGCATGAATCAACTCACTCTTCTCAAATCTCTTATGATGAAGAACTTATCAACATGACAAAATTGGCATTGGAAGGACAAGAGAGGTACAATGAGAGCTTAAGGATGATAAACAATGATTTTGCTCATTTGCCTCAAGATGCAAGCATTGTTGAGCCAACACATGAGGAGAATGCTCAAGTCCAAGATGAATTCTTGAAAGAAGCTTACTCTTTCCAATCATGTGATCAAGAGCTCCTCAACTTGGCAAGGATGGCATTAGAAGGACAAGAGAGGTATAATGAGAGCTTAAGGATGATCAACAATGATTTTTCTCATTTGCCTCAAGATGCAAGCATTGTTGAGCCAACACATGAGGAGAATGCTCAAGTCCAAGATGAGTTCTTGAAAGAAGCTGAAGAGACTATCAAAGAATTCGAAATGCTTCTTGGTTGCACTGTTGGTGAAGACCTTATGATTAGTTATGAAGAAGAGGATGATGAAGAGACATTCATGGGTCATTCAACCAATAGCAACAATGAAGGAGTAAGAGATGTTGTGAGAGATGAGGAAGAGCCTTATGAAGATGGATTGGTTGTTGAGTGCAAGGAGATGGAAGAGAGCACACAAGATGAGCGCTCAATCATGGAAGAGGAACCAAAGCAACCAAATCCCAAGCAAGAGCTAATTGGAGGAAATCTTATGGAGAAACAAGATGGTCCCAATAAAGAATCCTTCAAGGAGGATGAAGAATATGGATCTCCAATGGCTCAAACCTTTCACAAGATTCTTGGTATAGTCTCTACCACACCATTGAGCTTTCATGATCCAAGGAAGATCCCTTTTGAGGAGATAAGGATGAAGGAGTTCAAGGGATGGTTCTACGATGAGTATGATCCCGGTGATACAAACTCATGTCACATCCCTAACCAAAAAAGAGTGAAGGGATAGTCAAGCTTAGTGACTTAAAACAAGCTCACTTGGGAGGAATTGTCATGTCTATCTTTTGAGGAGCTTTGAGGTCAATGCAAGGAAGAAGGGAAAGAGTTTTGGGTGCAAAGGGACTTCAATGCTAAATCAAAGGATGAGAAGCCTATGCAATGGTCTAAGTTCAGGGGAGCCTTGTGCCACATTCGACGATGCCTCCACCTCCCATTCCTCCTCTCCATTCCACTCTCCAAGTAACACTCCAACTTTTGTCTTTTTGATTTTGCATTTTTGATTTTCTCTTTGGTCTCTTTCCCTTGCTTCTTTC
Organism: Orychophragmus violaceus; assembly: GCA_030180135.1. Taxonomy (NCBI): domain Eukaryota; kingdom Viridiplantae; phylum Streptophyta; class Magnoliopsida; order Brassicales; family Brassicaceae; genus Orychophragmus; species Orychophragmus violaceus. The sequence goes on from CM058239.1 coordinate 2,643,908, forward strand.
ACACAAGGGACTGTGTGATTTAAGTTTGGGGGAGGAGACTAGTTTCTAATGATGTTTTTTGTGCTCTTATCTTCCTTTCTTGCATATTGAGTCTCATTTCATGCATGTAAGACATAGAAAAAACCAAAAAAATCGAAAAATTTCAAAAAAAAATTTCACAAAAATAAGCATGTAAGATCGAGTCTAGTTAGTAGTTTAGGGTTCATGCATTGGGGACAATGATGATTTTGCCTTGTATAGGCTCACCAATTAAGTTGCTCGTTGCTTTAGTCAATTTTCAAAACAAAGGAAAATCCATTGCTTGACTTTGAAATTCCGAAATTCCCTATCTTTGTGAAGCTTGCATGAACTTAACTCAATTCTGTGATATTGGACTTAATTTGACTTTGAAATATCTTGCTTAGGGGCTTGAAATGCAATCCCATGGTCCTTGCCCGAGTTATGCTTCCCATTTTTACCACTCTTTTGGTTAACTCGGGCAACCATTGATCTTATGATCATGGCTTCCCCTACCCAATGAACCCAAACCTTTCCTTGAAGCCAAAGTGATTTGTGAGTGAGGCCTGTTCTTGATAGCTTTTGGCATGTGCAAAAACTTGAGAGTATCGGGAACGACAATGGTCTTTTCTCATTTTAGCTAGCTCTATTTGCCATAAGAGTCTAGCATTAGGATGGGAAATAAGTTTGGGGGAGAGATGAGAGTTGTTTTGGGAATGGAAAGGATCAATGAAAAGAGTTGAATGAGGTTCTAAAGAAAAAGGAAGTCACTAGGAATTCAAGTAAGAAGAGAGCATTATTCAAAAAGAGAAGAAAAAGAAGTAAGTCCCCTAGATAGAATCAAAAAGAAAAGAAAGAAAAATCAAGTATTAAGAGGGGTAAGTTGTGAAAGAGTTTGCTCAAGTTTGAAAAAGAGAAAAATCAGTTAAGTGTTTCCTAGTGACAAAGAGAAGAGAGAAAAGAGCTAAAAGGGTGAGTGTTTTGGTACTTGAATTGGGGGTTTGGTGAGAATTTGTCTTTCAATATGGGATTGTATGGAGAAACCTTCTAGGAAGTGGGTAGAACAATGAGAGAAGAACTTTGTATGCATGAATTGTTCCCTTTCTTAGATAGATTTTGTGTAATGCCAATTGCTCCTATTCTTGAGAGTTAACCACCCCAAAGGAAACTCTACTTAGCCACCTCAAATAGCCTCTCTTGAACCTTGCCAATTGGGAATTGATTGATTGCCCCTTTGTGAGATCGCACTTAACTTCTAAATGAATGTAAGGGATTGAGTTGATGATTGCTTGTGTTCTATAGGATCTCGGGAGTTGGAGTAGGGATTGAGGGAATGGTAATGTGGAAGTACATGAATAGTTAATGGTTAGAGCAACTTGTAACTTCTTTGAAAGATCTTGTATCTTGTTGTGAGTCTTGTGGTTTTGAGTCCCCACCTTCAAACCTTTCTCCCAAATGGATTGATTGTCTTATGTTTGCTTGTGGACAAGCAAGGTTCAAGTTTGGGGGAATTGATATACTTGTATTTCATGGCATATTAGGATGTTTATTAGCTTTTGTTTTGGTTCTTTTAAGCTTCATTTAGCTTCTTTTCCCTTTGTTTATTGGTTTGTTTAGAGTTTAGTATCATTCTAGGTTAGGTTGTTGCATTTGGAGTGTTTCCTTGGTGTTTTGCAGGTGATTTGAAGTGCATGGAGCTAAGAGGAGCATTGGAAGAGAAGTCTAGAGCTCAAGGAACCAAGGAGAAGCATTCCTGCTCAATATCGGCTTCCATATCGGCCTGCTTGGCCGATACAGAAATGCAAAATTTAATCCGAGAGTCTGTATCGGCTTCAATATCGGGCAACCAGGCCGATACGAGATCTCGACTGAAGCATATCGGTCTGCATATCGGGCAGTCAAGCCGATACAGAATCCCAGAAGAATCAATATCGGCCTGCATATCGGGCAACTGCCCGATACTGTTTCCTGCAAAGACCATTTTCAGACAGCTTTATTTACGAAAATGCCACTGCGTGGCTCCCAACTATAAATACTCATTTTGTGGGATTAAAAACCCTAAGCTACCTAAGCATAGTTTTGTTTTAGGATTTGGATCTTGTAATCTTTGATTTTGAGTTTAATCTAAGTACTTCTTTATATCTTCTTAATTTCTTCTCTTAATCTCTCTTTAATCTTGTTATCTCATACTATCTTTATGGGTTTTGTGGGAACAATGAAGATTAGAGAGTAGAGTTTTTGGGTTTTATGGATGAGGTTGATTTAGGAGGTTTAAGTCATGATTAGTGATGCTTAGGACTTATTTATGAATGATCCTTCTCTAATTAGTTGTGCTCTATGCTAGGTTGCAAGGAATTGTTAAATCTAGATGTTAGGCTTCTTCATGCCCGAAAGGTGTTCGATGAAATGCTTGAATGAACTTTTTAGAGGATTTTCATATCTTAGCCTAAGAGATTAGTTGTCTAAGATGATTATTGGTAATGAGAACTTGAAATTAATGCTTGCTTGATTCTTAATCACAAATGATAATTTGATCTTGATTAGGGATTAGTCAAAGGGATTAGTGCCAAGAAATTGGATTAGTCTAATGATTAATGTTCTTAGCCTAAGGATTAGCTTTGCTAAAAGGTGCTTGATGGATATTAATGCATGCTTGTCTTGTAATTTGCAAATGAGAATTGAATGATTGCTTGATTAGCATAGGAGTTATGAACATGAGAATGTGATTAGCTTAATTATGATCATTAGCCTTGTTTAGCAATGTTTGATTGATTGAAGCATCCTTGATTGTCTCTAAACCATCTAGTCTCCGTAGCCTCATCCTAGGACCCTTCTTTTATCTTGTTTAGTGCTTTATTTCTTTCTTGTTTGATTAGGATTGTTAGTTAAACCTTCTTTTATCTATTTGGCTTAGCTTAAGTAGTATTTTGCATTCCTAATGTGTTGTTCTTCTTGCCTCCCTGGATTGATACCTTAAGTACTACAATGATAGGAGTAGACTTGAGGAATTGAACTAGAATTTAGATAAAAGTCTATCATCACTGACTCAAGGTGTTACAGTGGATGAGCTTAGAGACGACAAGGAGTATAAAGATATCATGGAAGACATAAGACAAGAAGGCGAAAAGTTTGGTAAGAGATGATGTCTTTATTGCATTTTATCATCCATTATTTGGAGATACAAAGATTAAAAAAGCATATTGATTTGTCTCTTGTATTCCAAATGTTTTTTTGTTTAACTCTTTAAATGCAGGTACGTTGATGGACGTTGTGATTCCGCGTCCCAACCCTAGCAGTGAGCCAGTTCCAGGCCTTGGCAAAGTTTGTACTAAAAACCTTCTCTATCTCTCTTGTAAAAGTTTCTGTCTAGTGGGAATCTCACTGTGGATATATATATATATATATATGTGTGTGTGTGCAGGTGTTCTTGTGGTATGCTGATACGGATGGTTCGTCAAGGGCAAGAACTGGGATGGATGGTAGGACGTTTGGAAAGAAAGACGTGGTTGCTGTGTTTTACCCAGAAGACAAGTTTGATGAGGGGGACTTCGGAGCCTGAAGTCATCCTTGTTTGTTTGCTTTCTAGTACCTTAGGTTCTCTTAAGTTATTTTAAGAATAAGAGATTGCTTGTTATATAAGAAACCTCATGGTTTTACCTTAGGGTTTCTTTTGTTCTCACTTATATACTATTCATCATAAACATCTTATTGTAATCAATGATCCAGAAGGACACTCTTCTCATAATATGTACTAGATTAATAAAACTTAAAACCACCCTTTTTCTTGAGTAATATCTGTTGAAACTTTCGTTACAAGGAAAGTTTATCAGAATTTGTAAAACATTAAACCCTAAAAGCGTCTCCTTTTTTTTCTTGAGTTTTTTTTTTTACTTATAAGTTCCTCAAGCATTTTACCTGCCTCATAAATTAGCTTTTAAAAGCTCGAAGATTTGTTGTCCTTGTTGTTTTATGGTAGATTCTTATTTTCTGACATTCACAAATGAAAAAAAAAAATTGTTAAATAAAAACGAAACATGTTAAATATCATTCACACACAATGGCCATGAATGGTATGAGAAGGTTTGTACTTTAGTAGAATAGAACGAAGAAAAAATTTGATTTTTTGAATTGATCATAACTATGTTAATAAGTTACTCTTTCAATTGACAGTATAGATGTTGTGGAAGGAAAAGAAAACGAAAAAAAACATGGATTAATCTTAGTATCAAAGAAAGTGATGATCAAGTTGATCGACAAAGAAATATGGAATCGTTTTAGCTCAATTCGTTTATTTGGAGACTACCATTCGCAGAAGGAATCCAAAACTGTTTTGCTTCAAAACCACAAAATTAAAATAATCGATTATACATTATAGGTTATGATAGAAATCATCTATCAATAATGGTAAAATTACAACTGAGAAAGCCATTCAGGTTATGAGACAGATGTAATGTAAAAGGCATGGAAAACACTACCATTAAAAGGGAACTCGAGGTAGCAGAAAACTTGTGGATGAAGCTAAGAAATGCTACTTTTAGGACATTGAACATCTGAACTAATGTTCAACTATTTGGAGGGTTTGACTGTTTGGTTTTAATTCAACCCTTATATAATTCTAAAGAGGGAAACCCAAACAAAGCACCACATTTTCCTTTCAAACACTTTCTTAGCTTATTCAAAATCGTTTCTTACAATGGCGGACAAAGAACCAACTAGTAGCGCAGCCGCAACGACAGTCGTATGCCTAACTCAAGCTGTTACAGTGGATGAGCTTAGAGACGACAAGGAGTATAATGAAATCATGGAAGACATAAGACATGAAGGGGGAAAGTTTGGTAAGAGATGATGTCTTTATTGCATTTTAACATCCATTATTTGGAGATACAAAGATTAAAAAAAAAAACATATTGATTTGTCTTTTGTATTCGAAATGCTTGTTCTTTAACTCTTTAAATGCAGGTACGTTGATCGACGTTGTGATTCCCCGTCCCAACCCAGGCCTTGGCAAGGTTTGTACTCAAAACCTTCCCTATCTCTCTTGTAACAGTTTCTATTTAGTGGGAATCTCTCACTGTGGATGCAGGTGTTCTTGAGGTATGCTGATACGGATGGTTCGTCAAGGGCAAGAGCTTTTATGGATGGTAACGCGTTTGGAGGGAACGACGACGTGGTTGCTGAGTTTTACCCAGAAGACAAGTTTGATCAGGGAGACTTTGGAGCCTGAAGTCATCCTTGTTTGTTTGATTTCTAGTACCTTAGGTTCTCTTAAGTTATTTTAAGAATAAGAAATGATTTGAAACATTTGCTTGTTATATAAGAAACCTCATAGGGTTTCTTTTGTTCTCTCTTATATACTATTCATCATAACCATCTTATTGTAATCAATGATCCAGAAGGACACTCTTCTCTTAAATGAAACTTATGATTGATAAAACTTAAAACCACCCTTTTTCTAAAGTAATATCTGTTGAAGTTTGACAAGGAAAGTTTGTTCACAATTTGTAAAACCCTAAAGGCGTCTCCATTTATACTTACAAGTTCCTCAAGCATTTTACAAGCCTCATAAATTAGCTTTTAAAAGCTTGAAGATAAATTTGCTGTTGTATTTCTTGAATTTAATGGGTAGCAATTTCCCTCTTCATTTAGGCCACTGGTCACTCTTATATTCAAGAGGCTTGTGGTTCATGATGAATTCAAGTTCCTTTCATTTTATAAATTTTATATTTATTATTCTATATTGGAGATGGGTTTATTAACTTTCATAAAGATCCATGTATTATGATCGGTCCAAAATAGAAGTGTATATATATTAGAGGATCTTCAATGGTTTAGATATTTTCATGGATTCTTAAAAATAAAATAATATTATTTAATTAATTTAGTTGTATAATTAAATTTTAAGTTGAAAAAAGAAATAACAAATCACAAGATGACAAGTGTGATGAGTATCTTAATTTTTTTTGTTGGAATTCTTCTTTGAAAGCCTCTTTTCATTCTTTTTTTTTTTTTCATTTTTTTTCAGTTTAATATTGTTTAGATACTCATCTAAATACTACTATTGAGGATGTCCTTAGATCAACGGCAAAGAGATAATGTCCTGCATAGAAGATAAACCCGAAAACCAAAAATCACATCGATCAACTAGGAAATAAAGCTTTTAAGCAGACCTTGTATCTCTTTATCATATCTTCATGTTATTCATTGTACAATTATATTTACTCGCAAATTCTTGATTTTTTTTAGAGTACATGTCAAGGTATCGAAGAAACTCATTGCGTTCATCAATGACGTGCCAATAAGAATGAGGGTGCGTGACGAGGTTGTTAAAATGGCAAATATCAAATTCCTCTGTGTTCTCAAGAAGTTGAGGTCTAAACAACTTGCTCTTGTCATGATCAAGGACCTGACCCGAAGGATTCACTTGAAGAATATATGGCAAGGTGTAGCACACATGATTTAGTTCCTACACCAATCAGCACATAATTTAGATGGTACAGAATATTGAACCGAGAGAAGTCAATCGATATTGGGTTTGCAGAGATTTACTCAATATATGACAATGAGTATGACCATCAAACTCCACAAGTTACTAGATGCCCCAGTCACCCTAGATTTAGGAAAATGGAAATTTATGATGTGTCTGCCATTCAAGAATTGCTGAGAAACTACATGAAACAATTTACTATTTCTACTGATTTGGATTACATGGATGTGAATCATTGGTTTCTACCACGAAAAGGTGTAGTGGACAGCTATGTGGTAGCAAACCTGAAAACTCAAGAAGTTACAGACTTCTGTAGCTTTAATACATAGCCGGATTTGTACACATTTTTAAAAAAAAATTAATGAGCCCCCATTTATATCAGGGAGGGCCGTGGCTATGAACTAAAATAAGAAGCATTGGCCCATGGCCCTTTTTGTGAAAAAAAAACCAAAGCCCTAAATTTGGTACATATAATAAGCCCAAATATGATTATTATTTTAGTAATTTAATTTACTTCTACGATACTTACAGAAAAATTAGAAACGTGAGAAAAATAGGGTTAACATATACTCATTCATCTTCTTCTCAGTTTTTAAATAGTCGCTTCTAAATTCATCACTTTTTTCTTCATCTTCTTATTGTTTCTAAATTGCAAATTTGCAATCAATAATCACAAGTAAGTTTCTTTTATATTACAGTATCATTATTTATAAATTTAAGGAAGATTTGATTTGTATGACTACCTACAAACGTTGAGCTTGTATTTTATAATATTAGCATCAATCTTCTGCAATCAGTCCATTATGATCAGATTGGCATTATTCCATCATGACAACGCTAATCACAATCATTAACCTCGTGCAAGTTGTTATAAGTAAAACATCAATTAGTATTTTATATTTGTTCATCTAACAATTCTGTAACATTATTTTTTTTAAATAGTTTCAGAAAAATGCCTCCAAAAAGTCTTAAAGAGTGCCATGTGGAGCAGACAAACTAAAGAAGAAAAAACGACTAGAGGAAGATACAAAAAAAAAGCAAGAGAATGGTCTATTCAGGTATTTCAAAAAACCTGGAACTCTTGATGAATTTGTAGTAAATAATGATGAACAAAATGCCACTGTTGGAGATGATAAATTGGATGAGGATATGGCTGAGTTTCGAAGAGAAGAAACATTTTTTGAGACAGAGAATGTGGATATAGTGAATGAGGAGAACTTGAATGAAAAAGAGGATGAAAAGAGGATGAAGAGAAGGTTGAATGTGAAAAAGATGAGGATCTCATGGAGAATTGTGGATTTTTTGATATGTGTGATCCTGGAAACTGGAAAAGCATAAAAAATGATGGAATGAATGGAGAGATTTCATAATTGTCCAAGGCCAGCCAAAAAGACTACCGCTTGATCATAAATTTCCAAGAGATAGTGTTAAGAGGCATTTCTCACATTTGTATTACACAAGAGAAATGAGTGATGGTGAAAAACAAGAACGGCGTTGGCTAGTTTACTCAAAATCGTTGAGCAAAATATTATGTTTTTGTTGTAAGTTGTTCAATCATCGTGACAATGGTCAATTGGCATCTACGGGGTTCGGTGATTGGAGAAATGTTTTGAAAAGGCTTAGAGAGCATGAATCTGGTCGGGAACACATTATCTGCATGAATCAATGGGTGGAGTTAGAACTTAGACTACAGAAAAATCAAACCATTGATAAATATGTTCAAGATGAAAGGAATAAAGAGAGGATTCATTGGAGGCAGGTGTTGCTTAGAATCATTTGTGTGGTAAAGACACTTACTAAACAAAATCTAGCATTCTGTGGAAGCAAGGGAAAGATTGGAGAAGATGGCTGGGAACTTTAAGAGTTTCATCGAGATGCTTGCTGATTTTGATCCTGTGATGATAGAGCATTTTAGAAGGTTTAAGGAAAACGAAACTCATTGTCATTACCTCAGCAACACAATCAAGAATGAGCTAATAGCTATGTTAGCTAATGGGATTAAAGCTATGATCATCAAAAAAATTCAAGGTGAAAAGTTCTTCTCTGTCATTCTTGATTGTACTCCAGATATTAGCCATCATGAGCAAATGACTGTTGTCATTCGGTGTGTAGATGTTTCACTCACTGAAACTAAGGTCGAAGAATTTTTCTTGACATTTTTGAAAGTTGATGATACATCCGGAGAAGGACTTTTTCTGTGAGCTTCAAGACGTGTTGGTTGTTTTTGATTTAAAAATTGATGATGTGAGGGGCAAGGTTATGATAATGACTCTAATACGAAGAAAAAACATAAAGGAGTACAGAAAAGATTACTTGAGATTAATCCACAAGCATTTTATACACCTTTTGGTTGTCATAGTCTTAATCTTGCTCTTTGTGATATGGCAACCACTTCTTCAAAGGCAATCTCATTTTTTTGGAATCATCCAACGCCTTTATTGCTTCTTTGCAGCTTCAAATAAGCGGTGGCAAATATTAGAAGATAGAGTAGGAGACCTAACACTCAAGCGTTTATCTCAGACTCGATGTGAAAGTCATGTTGAAAGTGTTAAGGCAATTCGATTTCAAGCTCCTAAAATTATGGACGCTTTAGTTTACATTGCTGAGAACAGTGGTGATCCACTGGAGCGGAGCGAAGCTGAGTGTCTTGCAACAAGTAAAACACATGGAATTGGAAGTTTTGAGTTCTTGGTTTCGATGGTCATTTGGTATAATCTTCTTTATGCTGTGAACATTGTCAGTGAGATTTTGCAATAAGAAGATATGAATATTGATGTTGCTATTTCTCAACTAAAGGGATTGGTTGCTTATTTTCAGAAGTACATAGATTCAGGTTTTGAGAAAGCAAAATTGGAAGCTAAAGAAATTGCGGATTCTATGGAGATTAAGGCTGTATTTCCCAAAAAGGCAAAGAGGGTCATTAGAAGAAAACAACATTATGGTGAGGAATCTGAGAAAGTTGAAGGAAATTATGTTTTATCACCAAAGGATAGCTTTAGAGTTGATTACTTCATCCAAATTATGGATCAAGCTCTCTACTCACTAAAGACGAGATTTGAACAGTTTGAGAAGTATGAACAAATATTTGGATATTTGTTTGATCTGAAAAAGTTGCAGGCAGCGAGTGAGGGTAGTGTGATGGCATCATGTATCAAACTTGAAGGTTATCTAACTCGTGGGAAGCATTCATATATTATTAGTAATGATCTAAGTGTTTTGGCTTCAGTTAAAAGACCCTTTACGTGATTTTAAGACCAAGAGATGATTTGATACATTTGATTGTTATATAACCTCATGGTTTTTACCAAAGGGTATCTTTTGTTCTCCTAAATATTCATCAAAATTGTCAAGCAAATTACTCAACAGGTACAAAATCTCGTATGGTATACTGATCAAGTCCTACTGTGACTCTGGTTCGCGAGAGAAAGCCATTCAGGTCATGAGACAAATGGGATGTAAAGGTGTGAAACTTTCATTGTATAAGAAGAGGGTACTTTCATTGTATTAGAAGAGGGAACTCATGGGTAACAATTCCCCTCTTCATAGAGGTCACTGGTCACTGCTTGCTATGTTCAAGACGCTTGTGCTTTATGATGAATTCAAGTGTCTTTCATTTTATATTCTTTATACTTATGATGACAGCGTATTGCGAGAAAGGAATGTTGGATGAAGCTAAGAAAGTGTTTGAAGGGCTTTAAAGAAACAAGTGTGCAGCCATTGAGCATCTGAACTAATGTTCTAACATTATGGAGTTTGAATGTTGGTTTTAATTCAACACTTATATTATTCTAAAGATGGAAACCCATATAAAGCACCACATTTTCATTTCCCGCTCGTTTCTTTATCCCTCAGAAGAATTGCGGACAAAAAACCAATCACTAGCGTAATGTTCATTCTTTTCTTCTTCTCCGGTATTTTAAACATGTGGGATTCTTCAGATGTTGACGTTTAGCTCTTGTTTGTGTAGATGTTAAGCTCGATCAAACTCAGAGATGATAAGGATTCTGGCTCGTCGTCTTCGAAGGTAAGTTCCTATGTTCTTAATTACTCATTGTAAAGTGTCGTATATCCTAGATGGTCAGATGATTGTATGTCCTAATTTGTAGCTGATGAACTCGACCAAACTCAGAGAAGGTGTGCGTTCTGCCTCTTTGTCTCCGGAGGTTAGTTTCTGATTTCTATTTTCTTTTTGTCCAATCCTGATTTTGAATACTAATTTACGTAGACGCCAAGCTCGGTTAAAAATATCGGCATGGCTCTATAGAAGATGAGCTTGCTGATAAGTATAAATATGAGCATGCTCATAAGTTCTGAGAACTCAGCCTATTGCACAGTTTAATATAGAGCCGCCATACAACATAAGCGAGGTAAACCACCGATTATGACATCCAATTTTAAAGAGCAGTTCTATTAAAAAAAACCATTAATATATATATTTAAACAAATTTACAAAGACATTTTTAAATATAATTTTATAATATAAGTTTCATCATAATGTGTTTTGTAGCTTAATAATAGTTTTAATGCCAGATTTTCTCTATTTTTCCTTTAAAAGTATTACTCTATTTTCTATTTTTCTTTATTTTTACTTTCTTTTTCTCTAGATTTCAACTAGCTTAAAGGTATTACTCTATTTTTATTTTTTTCAAAAAATGAATGTTCTCTTTATGATTGTATTTTCATTTTAGTATTATTACACTTTTTGTACAAAGTTAAAGAAGATTTTTAGAAATAAAAATAGAGGTGAGTTGGCGATGTCTTTATAAATATCTAATATGTCAAAAAAATTTCACTTTTTTATGGAAGATTGTTATCATAACACATAAATTGATTATCGTATGTTGTTAATCATTCTAATATCGGTGTTCTGCTTAAAGAATTTTTTTGAAGTTTATCAAGTCACATGTATGATTGAAAGAGATTTTTTTTATCAGTTGAGACATACATGAGTGAAAAATCCAACTATTTGAGTTTAATGTTTTGCAGATAAAAGTGTCAAGAAGTTCATATTTCAACAATATAATTTTTTTTGTTTTCGTCTTTTAATTTTCTTACAAAACTGTTTATAATTTTGTATTTTTTGAAGTTTTAATTTTATTTTACTATTATTTGTGATTTTGGACAAATTTTATACAATTGCATATATTCTAGATTCATGTAGAACATTCAAAAACGTTAGTCAGACACTGTTCAAAGAGGTAGTCGGAGACTTGTTCCTCATGATTTTACACAAACACGTTAAAATGTAGGTTTAAAGGATAACCAATAATTCGAGATTACTGATTGTGTTTTGCTAACGATCGGCACAAGTTTTTTTTGTCGGAATAGTTATAGGATGTTTTGATACATTCTAGTGTTTACGTTTTCATGTTTGAGTGTTTTTTATCTGCTTCGAAATGATGATAAATGAAATTATATGGACACATATCCCAGCTTTTCTAACATGCCTTTCTAAATGTAGTATTCTTCTTTCTTCCCATTTGTTAACCTGTTGGACTTGCATCAATGGATAATTTATAATTTTGTCAATGTCGATGTCATGTATCTCAACAAATTGTAAAAGATTTAATTGTTGATAATTTGATGTTATTTAACTTTTCACCATGTTCAGAATAGTATAAAAAAACTTAAAAGTCCAACTTGTAGCATATCAGCATATATTCTGTGTGTGCATGATATATAGCCAAAATCAACAAGGAGTTGTGTTTGTCACTTGTACAACTTACAAGTTTATCACATGCGACACATCCCTCTTGTATTTTTTGGTGGCAGAATAGGCCATTGGATCAAATAAAAGGAGTGTGTTTATGGTCTATTATTTTATAAACAATTTGTCATTGATCATGGAATTTGAATTCAAGAGGGCGCGGATGACTTTGATTGCATATGAGACATACCCAGCAAAAAAGTGAAAATCAAAATCAAAGACTCACAGTTCCTTGATGACAATATAAAAGATATTTGGTCTCGTCTTAAGATCCAACTCCATAGTGCAGTTGTCGTTATATTTGAGCCCGAGTTATCGTTATATTTGAGTCCGAGTATTACGTTGATGTTGATAATGTAACTATTATGTTTTTATGTTTTTAGTAGTTCTCTTGATGTTTATAATGGTTTTCTTTTATGTTTTAATGTTCTTCATTATATGGCAGGGAGGAGTATATCGTGGCCTCGCAGATTCCCACGGAGATTTAGTGCTCTATACGTTTTTCATAGGTGAAAAAATAGTATTCAGTTGTAAATCTAGTCAAGGAGAAGGTGGAAAGATGAGTGGTTACATAAACATTTCAGGTATTGTCGTTGAAGTGGAGGTGGTCCAGATCTAACTCTTAGATATTTCAAAATATTAAAATGATCAACAATATTCGATAATCAATTTATGTGTTATGATAACAATCATTCGTTTTTAATAAAAAAAAGAACCAAACACTTCGATATATTAAATATTTATAAAGATATCTCTAACACACTCTATTTTACCTCTAAACTTTATTTTTGAATAAAATATTTTCAACTTTTGTACAGAAAGTATAATAATACTAAATAAAATAAAATCATAAAGTAAATATTTATCTTTAGAAAAAATAGAGTAATACATTTAAGCTATATGAAAATAAGAGGGAAAATAACTAAAAATGAAGGACAAAAATAGAAAATATAATAATAACTTTTGAAGAAAATAGAGAATAAATTAGTATGAAATCTATTATTAAGTTACAAAAGATATTATGATGAGAAAATTACAATATAAAAATATATTTAAAAGTATCTTTGTAAATTTTATTTATATATATTAATGATTTTTTTATAAAATGTCCATTAGAATTAAACGCCTTTGGCTTACCTCACTTATTTTATAGGCCGGTCTTGGAAAAGGAAAATGACGAGAAACAGAAAGAGATAAAAAATGTAAGTTGTCATCACTTTGATTTAGATTGGTCTCAGATTCTACATTCAATGTTTTTGTTGCATTTTGCCAAACTAGGTTAAAGTTGTTGAAGTTAAAGAGCCATTAGTGCTACTGATGAAGAAAATGAGCAACATGTGATAGAAAGGAATGTTGGATAAATATAAAAAGTGTTTGACGGGTTTAAAATATACAGTTGTGCTCCCAATGCAGCTACAGTTAGGACATCGATATTTCACATTTGTTACAGCGGATTGTATGAGCAATTTTGTTTTGTCAAGTATGAGCAATTTTCTTTCAATTATGTTTTCAAAATGAGAAACTATGTGAGAGAGTTCCAAGAATTATTAAAAACTCATCATATAAAATAATGTTATATATTGTTTTATTTTTTTAAAAAATAAATAGGAGGTTCTCATCGGAGATGCTCTAAGTTTAGACTTTTAGTTCCGATTGGCTTTTGTATATATGTATCTTGTATAGTTTTTTGGGGTTACATACTCAGCAAAGAGGATAACATTTTGTTTTGTAAAAACAGTGTTATTTGCTTTATATATGTATCTTGTATAGTTTTTTGGGGTTACATACTCGATCTTCTTTCAATCGAATCGATCTGACCTACTATCTTCTCAGCAGCGGTGCTCCAAGAACCTGGGAGCTCTGATACCAATTGTTACCGATAATAGCTCCTTAATCGAACCCGATTAATCTCTCTTCACTCACTCACTCGTGTGTTTATGGCAATGATAAGAAAGAACACACAAACGTATAGAGTTCCCCACTTAACTTGGGTACATCTCTCTTCAGGATCAGAACCTGGGAATTCACTAAGAGATCTTGATTTTACAGAGAGTTTTTCGTCAAGATTACAGGAAGAAGATGAACAAAGACTGAATCAGTAGTCGAACAAAATCAGCTAGCTCAACTACTTAACTTCCTTCCGTAACAACTCTCAACGACCCTCATTATTGGCTTGCTCCTTTAACTTAGCCCATGAACATATGGATCGATAAGATCCAGTCTGTAGCTCACATGTGAATCACCACCTAAACCGGAATGCAGAACCAAAATCTCACAATTCTCCACCTTGGTTCTCATTCACTACCTGGTTATACTCAACTCCACCTTGACCCAAACTATCTTCTGGTGTCTCCTCTGTGTGAAACTCATCTGTCTGATGATCATCTGGCTGCAACTCTGTTGGCTGATCCTCATCTGACTGACATTCCTCTGTTAAATTCTCACTGAACTTAACCCTTTTCTTAGACTTAACTGTTTTCCTTTCTGAGTTTTGACTGTTGACCACTGACATATCTTTGTATAACTTGTCTTCTTGAAATACTACATCTTTGCTTATTGTGATCTTTTCCTCATCAAGAAGCCAAACCCTGTATCCTTTAGTACCCTGAGCGTACCCCATGAAGATGCCTTTAGATGCCCGTGGACTGATCTTGTCACTGACCTTGTGAACATACGCAATACACCCAAATCTTCTTAGATGACTGTATTCTGGTTCTCCACCTATCCATACTGCTTCTGGGACCTTGAGTTCAATGGCTGTAGCTGGAGATCTGTTTATGATATACACTGCTGTATGGGCTGCCTCAGCCCAAAACCTCCCTTCCAATCCTGTTTCAGATAACATGCTTCGAACTCTGTCCATAATGGTCCTATTCATACGTTCTGACACACCATTTTGCTGTGGTGTGTAAGGACAGGTTTTATGCCTTTTCACTCCTTCTTTACATAACTTTTCAAATAGAATGTTGCAGTATTCCAGTCCATTATCTGTTCTTAGGCATTTTAGCTTCTTTCCAGTCTGATTTTCCACCAGACACTTCCATTCCTTGAATTGTTGGAAAGCCTCTGATTTAGTCTTCAAGAAATATATCCATACCTTCTTTGAGTAGTCATCAATCAGAGTCATGAAGTACTGATTTCCAGACAGGCTTGGTGTGACGTTTTGTGATCCCCACAAGTCTGAATGGACATATTCCAGGATATCTTTAGTGAAATTCTTTGCCTTTGGGAAGCTCTGCTTGTGAGACTTTCCCATTGCACATGATTCACAGAACTCTAGCTTTGAGATTTCTCCCTTCTTAAGATATCCTTGCCTCACTAGGGCTTCCATTGATGATTGGCTCAAGTGAGCAAGTCTTGAATGCCATAACACTGTTTTATCTGACACCTGCTTTGCAGTATTAGCTTCTGGCCTTCTAACTTTACCATGTAGGTAGTACAAGCCCTGATGGTATTTTCCTGAGATGACCTTCTGCTTATCCTTGTAGAACTGTACCTCAAAATCTCCACCTGTATAAGTACACCCTGACTGCTCAAGTTGACCGTATGATATCAGGTTTCTGCCCATGTCAGGCATGTATCTGACTTTGCTCAGAGTTACAATTGATCCGTCTGGATTTTCAATGGTAATCTTGCCAATGCCTTTCACCATGCAGGAAGAGTTGTTTCCCATAAGGACCCTGTTGCCCTCAAACTCCACCAGATCAGAGAGTAGGTCCTTCCTTGGTGTTATATGGAATGTACACCCGGAGTCAAGGACCCACTCATCCTTTGATTCTTGTATACTTGCAGTTAAAGCTATAGGTTCAGGGAGTCTGGTTGCAACATTTGCTGAGCTTGTCTGTTTAGTTTCCTGTTTCTTTCTCTCAGGACAGTCTCTCTTCCAATGTGACTCAGAGCCACAAGTCCAACACGCCTTGGGTCCAAACTTGTTCTTTGACTTAAACCTGTCTCTGTTTGTTCCTTTACTCTTGCCGTGTTTGTTGTTTCCTTTATGGTTCCCCCTCTTTTCAGAGCGACCTCTTGATTCCACGTATAAACCTTCAGAAGAGTTCTTTGGCCTTGTCAGTAGGCCTTTCTGTTTCAATTCCACCTCCTTTGCATACGCTGATGTGGTGACCTCATTCACGGTTAGAGTCTCCTTCCCTGTACCATACTTCAGGGTGTGAACAAGAGGTTCATACTGTGGTGGAAGACTTGTCAAGAGCTGGATAGCTTGATCCTCATCGTTGATATCAATCTTTAGACTTGCAAGATCAGCAACTAACTTTAGGAACGAGTCCAAGTTCTCCTCAATTGATCTGTTTTCATCCATCTTGAAGCTAGCAAAGCTCTGCTTCAGATATATCCGATTGGGCAAGGACTTTGTCTGATAGTCCCTTTCCAATGCCTTCCACATCCCTAGAGCAGTAGTTTCATGCATGATCTTCCTAAGAATCAAATCACTGAGGCATGATCCTAGCAAATTCTTAACCCTGGTGTCCATGGCTACCATCTTTGGATCTATTTTCTTTTCTGATCCATCTGCTTTCTTCTCTGTGTCAGATTCTGATGAGTCATCTTCTGTGAGCACAGATGCCAGTCCCTGTATCTCTAGTTGACCCAACATCCTATACTTTCAGATGCCAAAATCTCCCTTACCATCAAATTTGTCCATCTCGAATTTTTCTCGTGTTGGTTCCATCTTTTGTGAATGAAGCGTAGTTACTTTGCGTTACCTGCAGAATAACAATCAAAGACACTATACATGCAACCACAAATGATACACAGCAAACAAGAATAGAGAATGCAATCCGGCAATATCTCTCACAGATGGTCTATATCAAATATTAAGGCAAGGTTCCGAGACCTAGAATCTATTCAAGGATCGCAGAGATTAGAGTTAAAGAAATCACTCCCCTACTGATGTGATGTTGACTTTGCTTCTTGTCAACTTTCCCGCAGCTCGCGAGTCAGTCCCTTCTCCGATCTGATTTCCTGAGTCACGATCTTTCTACGATTCGATCTTCCCAAGTACCTATCCTCCTCCGATCCGATCTTCTTGCTCCGATCTTCTTTTGCTCAGTTTCCGAGTATCCTCGACCTTCTTTCAATCGAATCGATCTGACCTACTATCTTCTCAGCAGCGGTGCTCCAAGAACCTGGGAGCTCTGATACCAATTGTTACCGATAATAGCTCCTTAATCGAACCCGATTAATCTCTCTTCACTCACTCACTCGTGTGTTTATGGCAATGATAAGAAAGAACACACAAACGTATAGAGTTCCCCACTTAACTTGGGTACATCTCTCTTCAGGATCAGAACCTGGGAATTCACTAAGAGATCTTGATTTTACAGAGAGTTTTTCGTCAAGATTACAGGAAGAAGATGAACAAAGACGGAATCAGTAGTCGAACAGAATCAGCTAGCTCAAGTACTTAACTTCCTTCCGTAACAACTCTCAACGACCCTCATTATGGGCTTGCTCCTTTAACTTAGCCCATGAACATATGGATCGATAAGATCCAGTCTGTAGCTCACATGTGAATCACCACCTAAACCGGAATGCAGAACCAAAATCTCACAATACATAACCTAAAAGTTGGTCTAATAACAAAAGAGAGAGAGAGAGAAAAAAATAACATTAAAACAAAAACAATCGGAATTTTGATTCCAAATCAAAACAGCATGACATTTATAACATGAACCATTTCTTTTCTCCGCCACATATAAATACACTGAACTGATATTACGTTTTCAAAAAGTTACTATCTTCCTAATTAAATTATATATGGTGTTCCTATTTACTTTGACCAACCAAAACATATATGACTTTTCGTATGATTCGAAGTATAATCAATCAAACCCTTTGTAGATTTTCTTAGATCCAAACAGCATTTGACTCTTCCACTAAATGATCTAAAATTCAAACTTTCGATTTTTTTTTTAAATTAAAATGGACCCGTGACGTTTTTTCACTCTCCATAGTTTATCAATTTCATGATGAATATCAGAATATGTTACAGCTAGGGATGTTAATTTGGGTTAAATAACCCAACCCAAACCCAACCTACAAATATCCAATCCACAAAAACCCAACCCAAATCCAACCCAAACATTTATTTTGTTAATGGGTAAAATCCATGTACAATCTAGTAAATTGTGGGTATATCCATGGGTATCCAAACATTGAAATTTTTCATAATACCATATTTTTACTATTGCATAATATCAATACACCAATGATTACAAAGATTCAAAGCTGTAACATTATTTGAGGATCCATATAATCCAACTAAAAAACGAAACAAAAACCGGAAATAAGGTCTCAATGTCTCATCATCGTGGAGTCTCCAATTTTCTGCATCATTTGCTTCCCTGCAAACATATGTCAACACAATGACCACATCATGTCTCCATGTAAAACATGTAAACATAAACACATCAGAAGTACGCTATTGAACAATAAAAGACAGCTCCTATGTTCCTAGAAGAACGAAATGAAAGAAAGACAAGTGTCTATTTACACCATGTCTGAAAGTATACACTAAGAGTCTAAATTAGCTTTGAATTGCAGATTCACGGCATTTCTTACACAGTTTATACAGCTCCTATGTTCTTTGATCTGTAATAACAGCCTCACCCTCAAAGTACACTATACAACATCAAACTCTTCATAATTTAGACAATGCAGGCAACTAAAAAACATCAATCTGATCAAGCTATTTAAACATCAAACAGAGATCAATACATATATTTTCAGACACCAAGTTACATGCATAACTGTCTGAATATTGTTGTGATTGTGAATCCATTCAAGAGACCTGGATCACAAATTCAGACACACAAACATAAGGAACTCAATACGGTAAGCACCAACTTCCAAATGCAAAATAGTCAATTTGAAATAACAGAGATATTAAACACACAAACATAAAGAACTCAATACAGAGATATTAAACCCATATGCAAAAACAAATTCGGATTAAAACCACCAAGAGCAAATCAAACATAAACAAACAGAGCCTCATAAACAAACTAAGCTGAAACAACACGAATTTTAGCAAGTATACAGATTAAGTATAGGTGGCAAAATGGGCGAGGAAAAGCCAGATGCTTCAATGATTCTGATATATCCCACACTCAATCCATCACCCAAGCGATCTTCGAGAGCAAAATTCAAAGTCTTAGCAGAAGTTTGAACGAAACAAATGTAAAGAGTAAAGACGATGACGCAACCATGAACTTATTTGATTAGGTCAGATCAAGCAAAGTGCTTTCACCATCAAAATCGGAAAAGGAAAAGAAGAGCAATCGAACATCAAACCCCATAAAGCCGTATGAATGGGTCTAACCTGGATCTCTTTCTGAAGAAGATGGTCTCCAATACACACAGTACAGATCCAATAGCTAGAAGGAGCACTGAAATTGAAGAAGAACAAACCCAGAACGAAATTAATTGCGATTGAAGAAGAAGAAACCGAAACCCAGAACGAAATCCATTATCGTCGATGAGTTGAAGAATTTAGGATTTTTTTTTTCAGATTTAAAAAAAAAAATTGTTAAACCCATGGATATCCAATACATCACTGGACAGGACCCAAGTAAAACAAAACAAAATTTAAACCCAAATCATTTTCAACCCATATTTTTTTCTTGGGTAAAAGTCCAACCCATTTGTGATAAATTTGGATACCCATTTGGGTTTGAACCCAAATTAACATCCCTAGTTACAGCCAGGCGCAGCAGCAACGACAGTTGTATGTCTGACTCAAGGTGTTACAGAGGATCAGCTTAGAGACGACGATGAATATGAAGATATCATGGAAGACATGAGACAAGAAGCAGCAAAGTTTGGTAAGAGATAATGTATTCATTGCATTTTATCATCCATTTGGAGATACAAGACTAAAAAAACATATTGATTTGTCTCTTGTATTCGAAATGTTTGTTCTTTAACTTTTTAAATGCAGGTACGTTGACCAACGTTGTGATTCCTCGTCCCAACCCTAGCGGTGAGCCAGTTGCAGGCATTGCCAGGGTTTGTACCAACGTTGTGATTTTGCAAAATGTTATTTTATTAATTTTAAAAATATATTTTTAATCTTTGTATAGTTTGCATGATCATATATATTTTTCTTATCAAGTTTGGGTTTACGATCATATATCTTCACATACCATTTGTTATCTAACATATATACCAATTTCCGGATCTGCTATGTAACTAGTAAAAATGATATAAAAAAAAAGCCTTTATCATTTTCTTTTGTTCTCCTAAATATTCATCAAAATTGTCAAGCAAATTACTCAAAGAGGTACAAAATCTCATATGGTGTACTGATTAAGTCCTACTGTGTCTCTGGTTTGCCAGAGGGAACCAGAGTAAACCATTCAGGTTATGAGACAGATGGAAGGTAAATGCATGGAAAACACTACCACTATACTTTCATTGTATAAGAACAGGGAACTTAACTTGTGGATGAAGCTAGGAAAGTGTTTGAAAGGGTTAAAAGAAACAGATGTGCAGCTACTTTTAGGACATTGAGCATCTGAACTAATGTTCAACTGTTTGGAAGGTTTGACTGTTTGGTTTTAATTCAACAACCCTTATATATAATTCTAAAGAGGGAAACCCAAACAAAGCACAAATCACTTTCTTTCTGTTTAAGTTCTGAACTCTGTACTCCTCTGCATCGTATCACTTTCTCGCTCAGAACAATGGCGGACAAAGAACCAACCAGTAGCGCAGCCGCAACGACAGTCGTATGCGTGTCTCAATGTGTTACAGTGGACAAGCTTAGATGCGACAAAGATTATGAAGTTGTCATGAAAGACTTGAAACAATTAGGCGAAATGTTTGGTAAGAGATGTCTTATTAAATTTTATCATCCATTATTTGGAGATACAAAGATTAAAAAGCGTATTGATTTGTCTCTTGTATTCGAAATGTTTGTTCTCTAACTCTTTAAGCAGGTACGTTGACCAACGTTGTGATTCCCCGTCCCAACCCTAGCGGCGAGCCAGTTGCAGGCCTTGGCAAGGTTTGTACTCAAACCTTCTCTATCTCTCTTGTAACAGTTTATATTTAGTGGGAGTCTCACTGTGGATACATCATATATGTGTGTGTGTGTGTGTGTGTGTGTGTGTGTGTGTGTATGCAGGTGTTCTTGAAGTATGCTGATACGGATGGTTCGGTAAGGGCAAGAACCGGGCTGAATGGTAAGAAGTTTGGAGGGAACGAAGTGGTTGCTGAGTTTTACCCAGAAGACAAGTTTGATCAGGGAGACTATGGAGCCTGAAGTCATCCTTGTTTGTTTGATTTCTAGTACCTTAGGTTCTCTAAGTTATTTTAAGAATAAGAGATGATTTGAGACATTTACTTGTTATACAAGAAACCTCATAGGGTTTCTTTTGTTCTCTCTTATATATTATTCATCATAAGCATGTTATTGTAATCAATGATCCAGAAGGACACTCTTCTCTTTAATAAAACTTATGGTTGATAAAATTTAAAACCACCCTATTTCTTGAGTAATATCTGTTGAAGTTTGACAAGGAAAGTTTGTTTACAATTTGTAAAACATTAAACCCTAAAGGCGTCTCCTTTTTTACTTATAAGTTCCTCAAGCATTTTACCTGCCTCATAAATTAGCTTTTAAAAGCATGAAGATTTGTTGTTCTTGTTGTTTTATGGTAGATTCTTATTTTCTGCCATTCACAAATGCAAAAAAAAAATTGTTTAAATAAAAACGAAACATGTTAAATATCATTCACACACAATGGTCATGAATGGTATGAGAAGGTTTGTACTTTAGTAGAATAGAACGGAGAAGAAAATTTGATTTTTGAATTGATCATAGCTATGTTAATAACTTACTCTTTCAATTGATAGTATAGATGTTGTGGAAGGAAAAAAAAAAACGAAAAAAACATGGATTAATCTTAGTATCAAAGAAAGTGATGATCAAGTTGATCGACAAAGAAATATGGAATCGTTTTAGCTCAATTCGTTTATTTGGAGACTACCATTCGCAGAAGGAATCCAAAATTGTTTTGCTTCAAAACCACAAAATTAAAATAATCGATTATACATTTATTTTAATTTGTAATCTTCTTAAAAAGTTTGCATTTCTAATATAAAAACATTTATTTATTGTTGTAAATATATTTTAACATTCATCCAAAAAAACTATACTAATATGATAATATAGATTATGATAGAAATCATCTATCAATAATGGTAAAATTACAACTGAGAAAGCCATTCAGGTTATGAGACAGATGTAATGTAAAAGGCATGGAAAATGTACATTACCATTAAAAGGGAACTCGAGGTAGCAGAAAACTTGTGGATGAAGCTAAGAAAGTGTTTGAAAGGCTTGTGGATGAAGCTAAGAAAGGCTACTTTTAGGACATTGAACATCTGAACTAATGTTCAACTATTTGGAGGGTTTGACTGTTTGGTTTTAATTCAACCCTTATATAATTCTAAAGAGGGAAACCCAAACAAAGCATCACATTTTCCTTTCAAACACTTTCTTAGCTTATTCAAAATCGTTTCTTACAATGGCGGACAAAGAACCAACTAGTAGCACAGCCGCAACGACAGTCGTATGCCTGACTCAAGCTGTTACAGTGGATGATCTTAGAGACGACAAGGAGTATAATGAAATCATGGAAGACATAAGACATGAAGGCAAAAAGTTTGGTAAGAGATGATGTCTTTATTGCATTTTATCATCCATTATTTGGAGATACAAAGATTAAAAAAAAAAACATATTGATTTGTCTTTTGTATTCGAAATGCTTGTTCTTTAACTCTTTAAATGCAGGTACGTTGATCGACGTTGTGATTCCCCGTCCCAACCCAGGCCTTGGCAAGGTTTGTACTCAAAACCTTCCCTATCTCTCTCTTGTAATTTCTATTTAGTGGGAATCTCTCACTGTGGATTCAGGTGTTCTTGAGGTATGCTGATACGGATGGTTCGTCAAGGGCAAGAGCTTTTATGGATGGTAACGCGTTTGGAGGGCACGACGACGTGGTTGCTGAGTTTTACCCAGAAGACAAGTTTGATCAGGGGAACTTTGGAGCCTGAAGTCATCCTTGTTTGTTTGCTTTCTAGTACCTAAGTATCTCTAAGTTATTTTAAGAATAAGAGATGATTTGAGACATTTACTTGTTATACAAGAAACCTCATAGGGTTTCTTTTGTTCTCTCTTATATATTATTCATCATAAGCATGTTATTGTAATCAATGATCCAGAAGGACACTCTTCTCTTTAATAAAACTTATGGTTGATAAAATTTAAAACCACCCTATTTCTTGAGTAATATCTGTTGAAGTTTGACAAGGAAAGTTTGTTTACAATTTGTAAAACATTAAACCCTAAAGGCGTCTCCTTTTTTACTTATAAGTTCCTCAAGCATTTTACCTGCCTCATAAATTAGCTTTTAAAAGCTTCAAGATTTGTTCTTCTTGTTGAATTTAGTGGGTAACAATTTCCCTCTTCATATAGGCCACTGGTCACTGCTATGTTCAAGACGCTTGTTCTTCATGATGAATTCAAGTTCCTTTCATTTTATATTTTTCTATATTTATTATTCTATATTGGAGATTGATTTGTTAACTTTTCATAAAAATTCATGTACTATGATCGGTCCAAAATAGAAATGTAAATATATTAGAGCAAGAACAATGGTGTTATCATAGATGGGTTTCTTAGGAATTTTTTATTAATTTTTGGGTTAGTTAGTAATAGTTTAGAAACTTTGACAATTTATCACCTCCAATGGTGTTATCCAAATTTAGGTTCTTAAAATTAAAAATATATATTATCAAGTTTTATTTGAAGTTGTATACATCCAAATGAGAGACTAAATACATCCTTGATGTTTATATAGAACTCAACAACAGCTACAAATAATCCCCTCGCAGCTACATATAATCGAATTCACGAGGCAAAGACTTCTGGTTTCATCAAGTAGAGTATTGTGATCAGTATATACAATCAACAGATACAATACCTTAACAACAATGACGACCATCCTCCGGGATTAGAAGGGTCGGGATTTGACCATGGTCAACGAAGTCAATCTTGCTCAGCCTCAGACAGCACAGGACTTGTTCCGGCAGCTCTTCTGGTTTTTGAGCCTGTTTTTCATGAAAGAAAAACAACAATTTGAATCATGTATTTCTTAATAAGAACAAAAGATCCTCTAGTCTTGTTTATACTTTGTATGAAGCTTTGCTCATTTACCTGGATGGCTAAGCCGAGATCAAGAGTTCCATTCTTCAGTCGATCTATGAATGCTTCAAGTCCTTTCCGTGATATGTAGCTGAATCGATGGACATCCAAATCAATCTCAAAGTAGTTTGGACCCTGTGGAGAGGTAAAAAAAGCAAATCTTAATTAGCTGCCAAAACACTCGACTTCTTTTTTGTTTGTTTAAGAGGTTAGTGTGGTGCTAAAACCTTAAAGAAGTTGTGTTGAGGACGAGAGAGGACAGGTTTTTCATTGTAAGCCTGTACAAGCTTCTTTTCAGTCGAGCTTAGAGTTAGATCTTCTGGGTTCACAAGTCCAGCCACGATCTTAAGCCTTTCACGGAAAGCAACAGTATTGTCTTTTGCAAACCCCTTCACCTTCTCCATCTCATCATTGACAAGTTTCTGTTTCGTATCAGAGACAAAAAAACAAAAAGCCCTGGTACGAGATCAATCAGGAGATGTGAGAATTGTAAAGGAATGGCTTTTAAAGCTACCTTGATACAAGAAAACATCGATTAAAGTTTCAATCTTGCATATATGGAGCCAAGATAATAAACAAAATTTGAAGAAATTTCCAATAGAGAAATTACCTGAAGGTGTGACCAAAAGAGTTGATGTGAGGATCCACAAAGCCTCCATCTAACACCAACTCTGTTTCTTCTTCTGTTACATTCAGATCAAGAAACCAAAGGATGATGATAAGGTGAAACGAATCTAGGGTTTGTTGGTGATGACGGCGATTGAAACAGCTGTAGCTTCGGACCCATCCATACTCATGATTTCTCGAGGAGAGCGAGGATAAGAAGAGATCGATTACCCTCGATTTGTGAAGAACCAAGTGATCTAGTCTGAATCGCCTCTAAAATCGCCTAAGCCAACTTCCTCTCTTTCTGTGGAACGCACTTCTGTCCGGAAAAAAAAAAAAAATTCGCCCACTCATAAGACGCCACGTGGTTAAGACACGGGCTCTTAAAATCCTTCCCTAAGGATCGGTTCTAACGGAAATTGGGCTTATTCATTTAATTTTTATAATTCGGGCCTAAGAAACTGAGCCAAGATACCCTTTAAAAACTCCATTGGACCTGGTCTTAGAGCATCTTCAATGATTTAGATACTTTCATGGGTTCTTAAGAATAAAAATAATATTATTTTTAATTTAATTTAATTATATAATCAAATTTTAAGTTGAAAAAAGAAACTAACAAACCATTATGACAAGTGTTATGAGTATCTTATTATTATTTTTTTGGGAGTAGAACTTCTTCTCACTTTTTTTTCTTTTTCATTATTTTTTTTTCTATTTTAATATTGTTTAGATATCCATCTAGACACTACGATTGAAGATAATGCCGTGCATGAAAGATAAATCCGAAACCAAAAATTTATGTCAATCATCTAGGAAATGAAGCTTTTAAGCAGACCTTGTATCTCTTTATCATATCTTCATGTTATTCATTGTACTATATTTACTCGCAAATTCTTGAAATTTTTTAGAGTACGTGTCAAGGCCTGGAAGAAATTTGTTGCGTGGCAATAAGAATGAGGGTGCGTGGCAAGGTTGTTAAAATGATAAATATCAAATTCCTATGTGTTCTCAAAAAGTATTGAGGTCTAAACAACTTGCTCTTGTCATGATCAAGGAGCTGACTCGAAGGATTCACTCGAAGAACATATGGCAAGGTGTTTATAGCACACATGATTTAGTTCCTACACCAATCAACACAGAATTTAGTTGGTACAGAATATTGAACACGAAGAACTTAATCGACATTGGGCTTGCAGAGATTACTCGAAACATGACAATGAGTATGACCATGAAACTACACAAGTTACCGGATGCACCGGCCACCCCTGGATTTAGGAAAATGGAAATGTATGATGTGTCTTCCGTTCAAGAATTGCTGAGAAACTACGTGAAACAATTTACTATTTCTACTAATTTGGATTATGTGGATGTGGATCATTGGTTTCTACCACGAGAAGGTGTAGTGGACAGCTATGTGGTAGCAAACCCGAAAACTCAAGAAGTTACAAACTTCTGTAGCTTCAATATTATGCAATCGGCTATAAGAGATAGCCCGAAACACACAATGTTGAAATCTGCATACTCTTAATGCAATGTTGCCACAAAGACTTCATTTATGCAGCTAGTAAGAGATGCACTGATAATCTGTCAGCCTAACAACTTTGACATGTTTGTTGCGTTAGACTCTAATGTGATGCATAATGGAATTTATTCAAAGAATTGAAGTTTCGTAAAGGAGATGGCAATGGAACTCACATGTATCTGTACAACCAATGCTCAGAGATGAACTGAAATCATCAGAGGTTGGGTAGTTTTTCTAAGTGGGGAAAGACAAACTTTCGGGTGGTTTATTACTGATATTACAACAAAATAATGTTTAGTACACGCGTAAGAACATCTCCAAGAATAACTCTAAAACTTCATTTTTGAAGTTTTTTAGTTTTCAAGAGAACTTTAAAACTTCAATTTTTGAGGTCGTGAATAGTGCAACTTCAAATTTGGAATTTCACTGTCACAACTTCAAACTTTTTTTTTAATTTCTAAAAGTTTAAATTTCACAAATCATTCTATTAATTATGTTTATTTATTATCATAGTCCAAAAAATTATATATTTCATATTCTTTTATAAATATAAGTATTAAATTAATTACCACACATATAATTATACATAAACTTTAAAACTATATTAAAATAATATCACATATTTTTTAATAAAACAAAATATCAAAACAATAAAACTAAATTTCACACAACAATAATATTACATAAAACAAATTTAATACAACAATAATATTACAAAAATAAGCAAATTTGATGCAAAAATAAAGCAACACAAGAAATTTTTTTAACTCATGCACATAAATTTACACAAATTAAAATACATATGTTCATAGAAACCATTTATACGTTCATAGAACTCAATGTCAAATATATTTATGATCTAACTCTTATTTATTAATTTTGCGAATAATATTTTTAATATGAGTTTTATAGTTTAATATGAAAGTATTATGATACTAATTAATATTAAATGTTGGGATCATAATATAACTATATACTTTTGTAAAGATTTTTTTTTTGAAATTCATTCTTAGAGAAAAACACTCTCAAAATGAAGTTGCTCTTGGAAATGCCATAGTTGAAATCTGTGGAGGGTTTGCTAATCGAGTGTCTTTTAACTTTTTCTTCTTCTTTATATTAGCTATTTTCTGCCTGAAAAACCATGTTTCGATTTGGAATCTGGAATATGTTTATCCTCATATCTCTTTTGTTGGGTATTTGTTGGTTATTTCTCTGGCTAGTTCATTTGACATTCTCTCACTGATTCACAATTTCACATCCATTAGCCTGCGTTTCAATGCTTTAGCCAGGGATTGCAAGCTTGTGTTGCAGTCAGAATTAATGTTTTGATTACTGTCACGAGTGAAGCTTCTGCAGTATATCATGTAATCAGAGCTTTGTGATTTGTGTGTATTATTGAGCATGTTACCCCAACATAAATCATGTCGTAACATGTTCAATAGAGAGAGAGAAAGAGTCAAATAAGTTGTGAAACTGAAAGAAGTCTTTCGATGTTTTATTGAAACTCAAACTGGTCTGGGACTTCGGTTCGGTTACGATTCGGTTATTCGGTTTTTCAGTTTTTTATTTTAAAAAAAACCACCGATCGGTTTTTTTCTTCGGTTCAGTTCGGTTCATTAAAACTTCGGTTTGATTCGGTAATTTCGGTTTGGTTTTATATCTCAGGGCTACGTATATATATAGTGGAAGATTGAAACTTTTATGAAAATCAAAATCGATCGACAACTTCGGTTCTTCGGTTCGGTTTTTCGGTTTTAAAAAAAAACTACCAATCAAAATTTTTCTTCGGTTCGGTTTCGGTTCATTAAAACTTTGGTTCGGTCTGGTTCCATAATTTCGGTTCGGATTTATATCCCAGGGCTAACTCAAACCATGTTCCCTGTCTCTCTCATTACAATTTTGTCAAAACAAAACATTAATCAGTACACATCATCTTTTTTTGGATGTAATCAACCGTATCAGCTTTAAACTTGAGTCTCTTCAAGTGGTCAGCATCAAGGGCCTCCGCCTGAGAGAAAAAAAGAGCATCGGCCCGAGAACGGTAGACATCCTTGGCTAACCCACCCCTCTTCAAGTCTCCACAAAGATCCAGATACTTATTCATCTTCCTCTCAAGTGGTTCCTGCCAATATTTACATCTCTTGGTGGTAACGATATCATGAATGAGATGTTGAAGTGCCTGGTAGGCTTCTTGTTTCCGTTTCATGATCAACACTGTAATCATTTCATATATCGTTAAACCAAATTCATCAGCCGTTTAAAACTAACAATTCCTTGTCACTTACCATCAGCCTGCTTCATACATGGCCTCACCGGCGGTCTGCTGTAATCCAGCGTCATGTTTCAGACGAGCAGACAGAACAAGCTCACAAGAAATGAAAACTCCAATTTGTCTGAAAGACACGCAAGGATTAAATCAATTATCAAATCAAATTTGTGCGTGTCCTTAGCTACAGAGAATCTCGCCCAAACACTAAATTCATCTCTTCAAATCAACAAACAAACACTAAATTCATCTATTCAAATCAACAAACACAAAAGAGATTATACAAACCCAACCAGATGAAATGCATGAGATCTGATACCCGAGGAGCAGAGAACCAAATCACTAACCTGGTCGCCGCGATAGAGAGTGGTGAGAGATAGCAGCGAGAGAGTTTAGGGCTTATAGCCTTATACTATTTATAAGAATATTATCTTCTTGACATTTGAAATAAGACCGCAATCTTTTATAATATTCCGAAATAACCCTGTTTTATCTTTTTTAGAGCCTATAAAACCAGTATGTGTAAATTCCAGACCATTCAATCATCACACGCCTGAAACGGCCAATTCATATCTCAACGCAGCTATTCCAGCTCAATCAATACATAAACTTATGATATGTGCAAAAATATATTTCAACACAAGTTTATACTCGGACTAGCGGTGATGTTTATACTAAAAACCTCTCTCTCTCTCTCGT
Organism: Orychophragmus violaceus; assembly: GCA_030180135.1. Lineage (NCBI taxonomy): Eukaryota > Viridiplantae > Streptophyta > Magnoliopsida > Brassicales > Brassicaceae > Orychophragmus > Orychophragmus violaceus. The sequence goes on from CM058239.1 coordinate 2,673,416, forward strand.
AAAAGTTTCTATTAAGTAGGAATCTTACCCTTAGATATCCATGTGTGTGTATGAGCAGATGTTCTTCAAGTATGCTGATACGGATGGTTCGTTAAGGACAAGAACCGGGCTGAATGGTAGGATGTTTGCAGGGAACAAAGTGGTTGCTGTGTTTTACCCACAAGACAAGTTTGATCAGGGGGACTATGGAGCCTGAAGTCATCCTTGTTTATTTGCTTTCTACTACCTAAGTATCTCTAAGTTTTCAAGTTTTTTTGCTTCAGTTACAAGACCCTATGCGTGATTTTAAGACCAAGAGATCATTTCAGACATTTGCTTGTTATATAATGATCCAGAAGGACATTGTTCTCTTATATATTTACTAGAATAATAAAAATTAAAATCACCCTTTTTCTTGAGTAATTTCTGTTGAAGTTTGACATGGAAAGTTTGTTCACAATTTGTAAACATTTAACCCTAAAAACATCTTTTTATTGAGATTTTTAACTTATAAGTTCTTCAGGCATTTTACTTTCCTCATAAATTAGCTTGTAAGGTTTGTCGTTGTTGTTGTTGTTTTAAAATATATATATGTATGAGCAGAAAATGAAAAAGGCTTTCTCTCTCTTTCTAGTGAGAGAGAATTCTCTCTAAAACAAGTCTCTTGTTCTTCTTCTTCTCGGATTCCCATCTTTCAGAAGAAGAATTTAGAGTTTGTTTCAGAGGTTTTTGTTTAAATTTTTGGTGTGTTATTAACTTCCGGCCTTCTGTCGGATTTTGTCTTCCGGTTTGTATCCGGATTCTCGTTCTTGCGAGGTTCAAGGTCTTTCTCCACATGCTATTCCTTCGTTGTAGATCCGATTTTCTCTTTCCCTCTTCCGCGATCTTCAGTCTTTGAAGAATAATATCTTCCTAGCTTCCACTGCTCTATGAGGAAGAGCATCGTTGTGGACAAAGGTCTGAGTCAATATATTGAGCTCAGCCGGCAAGGGAGCTTCTTCGGAGTTGCAGTTTCTCGGCGAGGTTGGAGCAGTGATCATCTTCTGGCGGGTCACTCTACGGCGACATCTTTTCTTCAGAGGTGGACACGTGGCTCTTTCAACCCGGAGATTCTGGCACGTGGTGCACTTACTTTTCTTTAGTTGTTATCTTGTATCGAATGGGCCAGTTGTTAAAGCCCAATCTCTTTTCTATCTTTGTAGTCCAACGGTTTGCTTACCCATTTGGGTTTCAATGAAATAGACGACAAAAAAATATATATATATATATATATATATATTGTATTAATTAACTTAAACCGATAAAAATCGAGAATAAACCGAGACAAAAACCAATCGAATCAAAAGTAAAAAACCGAACCAAACCAGACTAACAAAAATACCAAACCGATCCATAGTACCTTTGGCTAGGTTAAATCTCTTTAGATACTTCTTCAAGCTTTCATCTTTGCCGGCAGCGGCTGTAAATGTTAGAATTTGTGACACACTCACGACTATGTTTCGGCAAGTATGGAGAGCCGAATCCAACCATTTTTCTGGGAGCCGCAGGACCTGTTCCCCTCCTTTGCCTCTCGGCATATTCGATTTCCACCGTCAAATTTTTACACTCAACCGGTGAATTCCGCAACCGTGAAATCCACGATTCTTCCTCACCGGAATTTCTTCCTTGTTCCGCCTCAAACGGCACCAAAATCCGGTCAATGAGGTAGAGGAGAGGAGATGCCGACAACAGAACCACCTCACTTTTTTGTTGTTGTCGTTGGATCTCTTGAATTTCATGGGCAACAATTCCCCTCTTCATAGAGGTTAGAGGCCACTGGTCACAATGCTATGTTCAAGACGCTAGTGCTTCATGATGAATTCAAGTTTTTTTTCATTTTATATTCTTTATATTTATTATTCTATCGCCGACTCTCCCTTTCTTTCATTCTACACTCCGCTACTTTGTCCGGACATTTTTTCTGCATGGTAATAATATGATTCATTAGTATTTTAATAAACTCCATTTGTGGAACACTTGTTGAAAAGTATGATGTCTCATACTACTAATAAGTAATATAAACTTTTGACGAAAGAGTCCAATAACACCACTCGCCCGGAAATAGAAGAGTACAAAGTTGGTGAATCAAATCCGTAGAATTTTTTATAAAGTGATGATGAGCTTATGGAATACATTATTAATTTGATTTTATCAAACTTATTTTAAAAAGCAAAAAGGTTTACTTATTTAACGATTTAAATAATTTATTTGCTAAAAAAAAAGCTAACGAGGTTATGACATCGCACATGATGTATGTTATCGGTCTTAGATTTTTTTTCAAAGATCTTTTTGTTTCTTTTGTTTTCTCTCGTCAACTTTTCTTAGATTTTTTTTTTTTTTTTAGTTTATTGTAAACAAAGTGTTATTTTCAAGATCATATCAAATTTAATTATTTAGGATATTTTCTCATATATCGGACCCATTTAGTTTAGACTTTTAGTTGCCGATTGGCTTTTGTATTTGTGTATAGATTTGGGGTTTACATACTCAGCAAAGAATATAACCTTCTGTTTTGTTAAAAAAATATATACGCATAAAATTTCAAAAAATTAAAACAAGTTAAATGTTTTCTTCATAGTAAATGAAAAAAGTATAGTTAAAACGTATATATTTTTTGCACATGCTTTGTCATTTTATTATATAACATTCTATGAAGTAAGTTAAACCAAGTGGTAATGAACAATTAACTTTGATTTGTCAAAAGATCCGCTTTGTTAATCGAGGCTAATGAACGAATCTCCTCACAATAATATGGATTTGTTTATATATTGAGTATTATTTTACCTTTTTGTTTTGAAACACCCCCAATAATTTAAAAACACCTACTATCATATAAAATATTTATTTTATGAATTACATACTAATTTTTTATAATCAGAATTGTAAACCGAAACCTACACTAGTTACATGCTATTATTATTCGCATATATTGAAAAACTAAACACGGTCCATCACACCTAAATACACTGTTTTTTTTTGTCAAAGGGTTTAAATACACTATGAATAAATACTATGACATTTCTTTTATCCGCTACAAGCCTACAACCGCAAATGACGAGTCCGATTGGTGACCAAAAGCGGAACGATTATATCAGCTGTAAGCTGAAGCGGTTAGCGGTTATGAAATAGTGTAAAGCTGTAAGAGAAAGCAGTTAACGAAAGCGATTGCAAAATCAAAGCAGTACAAATATAACTGTGATTGGTAACCAAAGCGGTACAAATAATAATAATAATATTAAATTAATATAAAATATAAAAAATGAAACACTAGGTATAAGTATCGAACTGAATCCGAACCGAAAAACGAATCTGAACCCGAACTCGAATCAATAAAATACTCGAATAAATCCTTAACTCCTATATCAAAAAAACCGGAACCGAACTCGAACGGACCCAAGAACCGAATAAATACCCAAAAAAATTGAACTATAATTATATTCCCAAATATTTATTATATTTAGTTTTAATATAATAAATTATCCAAAATTATAATTATAAACTCAAATATATTAATTATGTTTATACTAAAATAACTGAATTACCCAAAATAATGAAATATGTTAATTTTTTGTTATGTTTGTCAAAATTTGACAAATGTTTATTCAAATATAACTATTTTTTATTATTTTTTTGGGTATCCGAAATCGAACCGATCTCGAATAGAACCGAATCAAACCCGAACTAAAATTCTTAAATATTTAAATGAGTCTTATATGCATAGATCCAAAAATCTGAAAATTTGAAAGATCCGAATCGAACCCGAAAAGATATCCCAACACTCAGATCTAAAAAGATATATATATATATATATATATACAAAATAATAATAGATATATTAAATATGAAAAAGATAACAATGAAAAAAGATAACGAAAATCAAACAATTTACACTGTTCAAACAGCTTTTACTATTTCTTCCTTGTGTGATTTTTTTTTCCAACAGCTTTTGTAAAATGTTTTATGATTGGTGTATTTAAAAATGGTATATCTCTTACCGTGGTTTTAAGAGTACACCAATCTCAACCGACATGTTATATGTGTGATATTACGTTTTCAAAAATTTACTATCTACCTAATTAAATTATATACAGGCGCCTCTTTACTTGACTAACTAAAACATATATGGCTTTTCGCATGATTCAAAGTCTAATCAATCAAACCCTTTGTAGATTTTCTTAAATCCAAATAGCCACTTGACTTTTCCATTAAACAATCTAAAAATCAAACTTTGAAAAAAACATTTATTAAAATGGACCCATGACGTTTTACACTCTCCATAGTTGACATTTGACTCTATGAGTCCAGCCAAAACATGTGTTTGGTTACACAAGTGACATAAATTTCAAAATATTCACAATGATAAAAACAAAAAGCAAATATTAAAAATAGTTCTTATCCAATGTAAACAGACTCGTGTCTCGACCCATATCTTTTCATCAAAAAAAAAAAAAAAACTTAGCTGGTCAAAATTCACATTCAATTACCCCCAAAAAGTCAGCTAACGACTCAGCTTGGTTATAGATACGTTCTTATCCAAAATCAAAAGTTAACTATTATGTGCCACTGGTCATGTTTTAGACACAACAGAGTTCCAAGTTTAGAGTCAGGTCAGATCAATCTGTTAATTAGTATTAATTACACACATGTAGATAACGTCGGTAATTATTGTCGTTGATCCGGTATTATTAAGTACTTGATCCCAAACCAAATTTCTATAAATATAAAATAAGTTGTGGATGACCCTTGTCCATTGGATTCAAATAACTAAATCATCTAAGCTCGTGGCTTTCACGAGTACTGTTTTCTCTGCGTTGTCATCTATTTTTTTCTATATATAATCAACGAATCTTCTTTGGTAGTGAGAGAGAGAGAGATTAAGAACCAAACTCATAACTAACTTTCAGACAAAAGGTTACAATTGGGAGAGATTAATTAGTTATAAGTTTGTATACTATATAGTTTTCTAATTAAGTGGTGGTGAATTAATCATGGCCGATCAAATATCCGGCGAGAATCCGACCGATAAGCCGGCCGAGAAGCCGACAGAGACGCCGACCGGAGTTAATAGATATGCACTTCAATGTTCTATTGTAGCCTCCATCGTCTCCATCATCTTTGGTTACGGTAAGTGTATTATAAGAAATCTCCAAAATAATGTTTTTGTTGAATATATTGGGATTTTAATTTTTCAAGTTTCAAGTTATTAAAATTTTAATATGGTATTTGTCAAAAAAAAAAAAAAATTGATTTGGTGTTTTTTTTTTTTGTGACCATGAGAACTGATAAAAATATTTTTTTTTTCGTATTAATTTGTGTATAGATACTGGTGTTATGAGTGGAGCGATGGTGTTTACAAAAATAATACTTTTGGTTGAATATGATTGGGGTTTTAATTTTTCAAGTTGTTAAAATTTTGATATGGTATTTGTAAACAAAAAAAAAATTGATATGGTGTGTTTTTTTTGGTGATCATGAGAACTGATAAAAATATATTTTTTTCGTATTACTTTGTGTATAGATACTGGTGTTATGAGTGGAGCGATGGTGTTTATAGAAGAAGATTTGAAGACAAACGATGTTCAGATCGAAGTTCTCACCGGTATACTCAACCTTTGTGCCCTCGTCGGATCATTACTCGCCGGAAGAACGTCGGACATAATCGGACGGCGTTACACAATCGTCTTAGCCTCAATACTCTTCATGTTGGGATCAATACTGATGGGTTGGGGTCCGAGTTATCCTGTACTCCTAACCGGTAGATGCACCGCCGGACTCGGAGTTGGTTTTGCTCTAATGGTTGCCCCGGTTTACTCGGCCGAGATCGCAACTGCTTCACATAGAGGACTCTTAGCTTCTCTTCCTCATCTTTGTATCAGTATAGGGATTTTACTAGGTTATCTAGTTAATTACTTCTTCTCCAAGCTACCTATGCATATTGGTTGGAGGTTGATGCTAGGTATAGCGGCGGTTCCTTCACTAGTGTTAGCCTTCGGGATCTTGAAAATGCCGGAATCTCCACGGTGGTTGATTCTACAAGGCCGTCTCGGAGAGGGGAAGAGGATATTGGGCTTGGTATCGAACTCGCCTGAAGAGGCGGAGCTACGATTTCAAGACATCAAAATCGCTGCCGGAATCGACCCGAAATGCGAGGATGAAGTGGTGAAGATGGAGAACAAGAAGACTCACGGTGAAGGAGTTTGGAAAGAACTTATTTTAAGACCGACTCCGGCGGTACGACGGGTTCTTTTAACAGCTCTAGGGATTCATTTTTTCCAACACGCGACTGGTATCGAAGCTGTGCTTCTATACGGTCCGAAGATTTTCAAGAGAGCTGGAATCACGACTAAAGACAAGCTTTTCTTGGTTACAATCGGTGTCGGAATCATGAAAACAACGTTTATTTTCACAGCGACTTTCTTGCTTGACAAGGTAGGTCGGAGAAAGCTTTTGTTGACTAGTGTTGGAGGAATGGTTTGTGCGTTGACTATGTTAGGGTTTGGGCTTACGATGGCTCAGAACTCTGGCGGGAAACTAGCTTGGGCTTTGGTTCTAAGCATAGTTTCAGCTTATAGTTTCGTAGCGGTTTTTTCTATTGGGCTTGGCCCAATAACTTGGGTCTATAGCTCTGAGGTCTTCCCGTTGAAGCTTAGGGCGCAAGGAGCGAGTCTTGGTGTTGCGGTGAACAGAGTTATGAACGCTACCGTGTCGATGTCGTTTTTGTCTTTGACTAAGGCGATAACCACCGGTGGAGCTTTCTTTATGTTCGCCGGAGTTGCGGCGGTGGCGTGGAATTTCTTCTTCTTCCTCTTGCCGGAGACGAAAGGAAAGTCGCTTGAAGAGATTGAAGCTCTTTTTCAAAGAGATGGTGATCATAAAGTACGCAACGAAAATGGCGCAGCTTAATGTTAATGGACTGCCTTTTTAGTTATACGATGCCGTTTTATCGATGTTCTTTGTGTGTGGCCTTTATCAAAATTGTAAACCTACGGTCGCGATGTTTTAGTATTTGTTAGCAATTTAAGATCAACGGCTCGTACATTGCCAGTTACTAGCAAATAATGGCCCAGTAATAGTTCTAACTCCTATCCGATCAGAATTGAGCTGATACTTTCGTAATTGCACACTAAAATGGATTCATGATAGCTCAAATTTGGTATAATCCTCATGATACGTACAAAGATTGGGCCTCGCTAGTTTCTTAAATGGGCTGAGAATGTCTATTATCTGGCCTCTTACGATTAAGTACTTAGTCTTATATTTGTAGCAGAATATCAAAGAAACTACAATGAAAAATATACATTTTTCCGGAATAACTAGAAGGTTTGGATTCGTATGCCCATACGTTCTTATGGTCTGAACCGGAGCTGAGATTTTGAAAGCTCTATTCATAAAAAATACAAAATCATAATATTTCAAATATATAATAATTTTGAAATCATCAAATATCTATGATCACCTAAATATCTATTTTTCTATTAATTTTTTTTTTGTTTTAGATTTTTGACAACTTTTCTTTTATATTTTTTTGGTAACTTTTGTTATATATTTAAAATTATATATGTAAATACACATAATTTGTAAAAAATGGGGATCCTATAAAATGGGAGCTCTATTCAAAAACATCAAAAAATTGTGTATAGCCTATGATGAATCCAAATAATGTTAGATTCATTCTATTTTGGAGGAGAAGACCTTTTCCAACAAAAACGAATCTAGATTGGCAAAAATTTACTAACCGATCTTTACCAACTAAACCTGGTTGGCTAGAATATACAATTATTTCTTCTCCTATTCTCTTCTTCACGTTCATATCTACAATGAATCCGTATTCTATTCTATGGAAAACCCTTTCTAAAATTCTTAGTTAAAGGATAACCAAAACACATTCCATAGTGATAGTGTATACAAGCATTGGAATTGGAAGTCATCCAGAAAACATCATTTTAATGGCATTGATATATAGGTGGATTGGATATACGAAGCACGTGGGAAGATGTGATGCTCTTGCTACTGAAAATTGAAGACCGAGTGATTGAACCGGAGCTGGTTTGCTTGAAAGCGTTGGTCAACAATCAGTGTCAGTGAGTGACTACAACTAAAGTTATGCTGCATAACCCTTTTGTCTATATTCATGGGCTTTTGTAATAGCCCAGTTACTTTGGTCGGTCGTTATCAAAAGTCAAGGCCCAAAATTTTCTTTTTTCGCCTTGAGAAATAAAGTAGAAGATTTATCTAGAAAGTGAGCCGAATATTTCTCGTAGAAAAATAATGTATTATTGACTTTTTATTGTTAGGCAAAATTAGGAAGAGAAAAAAAAATGGAAGAGACGTGAAGTAAATCGCCAGGAATATTGTATTTTTTTCCAATAAAGAAAACTTGCTTACGTACAACGCATGAGACGCTAAACGCCAACAACCCATAGGCCATATTAGCTGTCCATTTTTCCTTTAAACGCCTTTTTTGCGTCTCAATAAAACGCGGGACTCTAAACACGTAACTTCCCCACAAGAGATCACACATGGACCGTTGATCTTATATCTAGTCATTGATCTCGTCCGTCCATTAGTCCTAACCCTCTATAAAAGTAAAGCATTGATATCTTAGGATTTCATACCCGCTTTTCTTATGGTTATCTCAAATTTTCGGTTCATCGTTTTTCTCTAGATCTCTCTGGTGCTTCGACGTATTGGAGTTTCTCCGATGCAGATCGTCGCAATTCGGCTCTCGATCTACAGATCGGCGTCGTATCCGCATGGATCGAGTGGATCCGGTTTAATTCACGGCGAGAAGACGGATCGTAGCGGCTGAGATCTCCGCGATCGGTGGAAGAGCTGGTAATTATGCCTATCGTAGCTGGATCTTATAATTGATTCGTTTATTTCGATTGGATTCCTTTGTAATATTATTTAGTTTGTCAATTTCGGATTCCCAGATCTGTTCTCGGATCATGATTCCTGACTCGGCCGTGAGGTTCGTCGGATACGCTACGGTTTGATGATGTGGTGATTGAATCCGTCAATTCTCGATTGTGGAGCGATGGAAGAAGAAGAAGAGGCAGTTATGTAATTTGATATGAGTATGATGGATGTATGAGATGTTTATTAGGGACGATACAGCCTGATGCTTGAGTTCTGATTAACATCTTTGTCATCCGGCCTTTGCCATGACAGGTGCGCTTGCATGGCAGGTCACAAAATCCTTAATAAAAAAAAATTGTTTCGTGTTGTTGAGGGGAGTTCGCACGGGGGATTTTTTTTGCCCGGGTTCTCCCCTCACCTTGTGTCTTGCACTGCACTCGCTCTCTGATTCCTTTTGATCTCAATTCACCAAAATATTTCGATACACAGACATATTTTGAATTGATCCAGATCTGGAGTCTATAAGAGGACGTATCTAAATCCAACATACTCCATGGCGACCCAAAAGGTACTTTTAATCTTAACTTCAATTATTCGTTCAACTTCAAAGCTATATTTACTCGCATTATTACATCTTATCCGACTCCTCAAGTATTCATTGACCTCAAACTCGGCTTTAATTTTCTCATGGAGAAATATAGATCATTACTACTACAAAATTACCAGATTATTACTATCTAATCTGACTTGTGAAAATGTCATATCGGTCAAGCATTGATGTTAATTTGAAGTACCTTTCAGTTTCGTTCTTTCTTGTGTATAACTTCCCTCGACAGTTACTATTTTCACAAAGGCAATGAGAATTATACCCTCTATATATCTATGCGAATAGCTGTTTGTGTAAGAATAATGATTTTGACAATCTGTATCCACTTTTGTAGTATCACATCAATAACAATCATTAGTGTCATCACTTTGCACAATATTGTAAGCATATTGTACTGTATCTAAGAGAATTTTTCTAGAGTGCTTCAAATGGCTTTGAAGACGTGGGGAGGATCTTGGCTCCATTGATATGACGGTATTGATGCAATTGTTAAGTTTGCCGCAAGGGAAGGTTTGATGTCGAAGCAAAGAGGTATCTAAAGCAAGTACCTTGTCTGAATTTGTGTATCTATTGTCACTGTTTTTGTTTCTTTATTGAAAGAGTAGTTACAATGTTTCCTTTATGCTTATGCTTATTATTGATGGTATTTAATTTTTTGACATAGTGATTTCAGTTTCTTTTTATGCATTGATATTTAATTTCACTTGTAGCATTGGATTTAAATTGATTGTATTATTAATAATTCCTAAATAATGATTGGTAAATGTTGAAGCACGGTTTAAAATCTTAATGTTAATGGGATATTCAATTGTGGCTATGGTTATTGACTGTCATTAGGATGCTTCAAGTGGAGAAAGATTGAAGCCCATGTGCTTTTAGCCAAGCGGGTGAGCTTTGTGATAGTAGATCTGTAAGCTCAAAATGGTAGAGCGCTCGTTATGAGATGTTTGGTGGTTCGAATCCATCCAGATCTGTTTACTAGTACTTTTTCACCTTTTTCACTTTAAAAATAATTTTGAATTCGATTTAGTTATGATCTATCAATGTTATTGAACATATTATTAGGGCATGCGAAAAACGAAATGGCTTACAAAAACGACCTCTTATTACTTTGGCAATTGGCTCTGGGGGAGGAGGAATTTGTCGTCGGTAAGCAATGACGATGATTAACAAGCAACTAAGCAAGGACTTTTATCCACTTGGGAGGTACACAAATAAAACAAAAATGGCTCTCTTTTTGATCATTTGGAGAAGTCTTCCTAATGTATATATTTTATTTTTGGGGTCTACACTCCCAGTATTCAACATGGTTATGTATTGGCTTGGATTTTGACTGTAAAATGATCAAATCAAATAATAAAAGGTGGAAATAAAGTTCACAGATCATATATACCGGTGTAGGGGACGGGTTGGGTAAGAGTTGGGTAAGGTATTTTGGGTATCAAAAATCGGGTCGGATAAGGATGGGGTTGGATATCTAAAATCATTACATGTTTATTATACGAACTCTAAATATTACTGATAATTTTTGCATAATTCTTTTTTTTTTTTTTTCATTGATGGATTATATTCATTCAAACTGTTACCAATCATTACAAGACTCAAGCCGGCGGGTATAACGGATCAACCCCCAGAGACAAAAGCCGGCGGATTAATGTGTAATCCCCAGAGACAGAACATAAGACATAATGAAAACAAAGACACAATTAGAATTCAACAAGGACCAGATCCAAATCCTAAAACACCCAAACTGAAGCATCCAAAGCGAGATGAGAGAGGATAGAAGAGCAACATCTAGAACCGAACTTTATTGGGTTTAATCCACCTGAACTCATTATATTGCACCACATTAGGAGCCACGAGAACCGTATGCAGATAAACCAAGGGAGACGAGGGAGTGACGTTAACCAATCGAAACCCAATGATAAGATGCGAGAAGCGCCAAAGCGCTGATTCCTGTAAACTAAGCCGGAGCACCCGATCCCAAAGGTAGAACCAGAAGAACACATCGGATACTATGCCGTAACCACCAAAACTAGGAAGAACTCTCCCCAACCCGCAGGAAAAACATCAGTAGAAGCACGACAATCAGAACACAAACGCCGAGGTTAAGAAGCATCGTAACAAGCCAAGCTGGGATAAACCAGACTGCCTAGCTAGTAACTAAGCCAAACCATCCAGCAGATAAACGAGATCGAGATCTGGACCAAGCTAAATCTAACCCGAAACGAAACTACAGAGGCAACCCAAACAAACAAGAGCAACCCAAAACTAACCAGCCATCCGATTGTTTGACTCACTACAACCACCACCGCAATCAAAAGATGACGAGATTCAAAACAAACCTCTTCCCCGCAAACGAAAGGAGCAGGAGGATAGTCACACTCATCACCGCCTTACCGGAGTAGCTCTATCCGTAAAACCTCACCGTCGAAGGAGCAGATCCGCGCAGGAGATTCCGGAGATGAACTGGCGGAGACGAGCTCAGATCCACGCCGGAAAAGCTTTGGAGACGACAAACAAAGACAGGGAAGGAACAAGAACACAGACTTGGGTCTCTCCCGGCGGTATCGACCTCACCGGGAGAGAAACGGAGGAGATCTGAGAAGGACGGCCGAAGCTTCGATTATTTTGCATAATTCATAATACCCGATTTTTTAAGTCTTTATAAATATATATATATATTAATAATTAAATAAAATAATAATAAGAATAAAAACTAAATTGGTATATTAACAATGTAATTATTTCATTTTTTATTAAATATATATATATATATATTAATATAATTTTATAAAAATAAAATCATATTAAAATTATATGATTTTATTAAAATCATATTAAAATTAAAATTATATTAAAATCATGTTTTATTAAATATATATATTTTTAATATAATTTTATAAAAATAAAATCATATTAAAATTATATGATTTTATTAAAATCATATTAAAATCATATTAAAATTAAAATTATATCTAAAATCATATTAAAATTATATGATTTTTATTCAAAAATCGGGTCGGATAAGGATGGGGTTGGATATCTAAACTCTTAAGATATATGGACTTCCAACTTAAAATCAATTGGTGATAAGTGGAGTGGTCCATATCCCTTATATATTATTAGTGATCCTTTCCAATTATTGATGTGGGACTTATGTCCCTAATACGCCTCTTCGAGATAATGACTCTTTGAACATAATCTCGGAATGCTCGGGCTTGGATCGACGGCGCCAATTTGGGCATGGGTTGTCGATGATTGGACCAACTTTGGGTCGGATCGGGTTGGACTGCATGGATCGGGCTCTGATACCATATTAAGATATATGGGCTTCCAACTTAAAACCAATTGGTGATAAGTGGAGTGGCTCATATCCCTTATATATTACTAGTGATCCTTTCCAACTATTGATGTGGGACTTATGTCCCTAATACGCCCCTTCGAGATAATGGCTCTTTGAACATAATTTCGGAATGCTCGGGCTTGGATCGACGGTGCCAATTTGGGCATTGGTTGTCGATGATTGGACCAACTTTGGGTCGGATCGGGTTGGACTGCATGGATCGGGCTCTGATACCATATTAAGATATATGGGCTTCCAACTTAAAACCAATTGGTGATAAGTGGAGTGGCCTATATCCCTTATATATTACTAGTGATCCCTTCCAACTACCGATGTGGGACTTATGTCCCTAATACGCCCCCTCGAGATAATGGCTCTTTGAGCATAATCTCGGAATGCTCGGGCTTGGATCGACGGCGCCAATTTGGGCATGGATTGTCGATGATTGGACCAACTTTGGGTCGGATCGGGTTGGACTGCATTGATCGGGCTCTGATACCATATTAAGATATATGAGCTTCCAACTTAAAACCAATTGGTGATAAGTGGAGTGGCATATATCCCTTATATATTACTAGTGATCCCTTCTAACTACCGATGTGGGACTTATGTCGGGCGCTCGGGGTGTACCCCCACCCAAAGTATGTATTAAGTCTGTAACTACCCGGTTTTTCAAACACAAGGTTTAACCCCACGAATTCTCTTTCTCGAGTTGTAACCACATAATGTTGACTTTCTGTTGACTTTTAACGTTTTTGTTAAACGGACGTTAAATGCAATCTTACAAACCGCAATCCGAATTAAAATCAGGACAAAACCAAAATTAACCCAGATTAAATACCAAATCAAGTTAAAATCAAAATTAATCCACCAAACCCTTCCAGACCGACTGTAACCATAATAAATCCCTAAACCAACACGAAATCACTATAAAAAAACCTCCAGATCTTACCAAATCAAAAAATCTTTATTGATTGATATGAAACCTACCGTCGTCTATTTCTGTAACATATCAAACTCGACCTTGCCCCTGTCTCAGTTTTGCGATTTTGGACTGTCAAGATTCAAGGCAAACACTTTCATATCATCAAAACCTGTTGCAGGAACAGTAAGCTCTCTTAAGATTTAATTACTGCAGATAAGTGTAGGTGGAAAAAAATGTTCTGACATATGAAACTTCTTCTCATTGATCTGCTTTAACAGCCTGAGTGGATGGCTCCAGAGTTTCTTAGAGGGGAGCTGACAAATGAGAAATCATATGTTTACAGTCTCCGACCCATAGAATGAGTTTAGCGTATGAGCTGCACCACGGTGGGGAGACGAAAGTGAAAATGTTGTCTCCTGCGACGGAGACAGCGGAGGATTTATCTTGATAGTATTGAAGACAGTGAGAGAGAAACTGGGTCACAAGCGATTGTTGCTCTTGAAATGATAAGATTAGTTTCATCCATGGAAGAAGCGCACGTAAGCTGTTTGACGAAATACCTGTGACGAATTAACCAGCCATTAACGAAGGTGGTGAAGCTTTGAGAGATGTTGGTGATTGGGGATTATTTTTCGGGAAGAGGAGAGAGAAAAGTTAAGATTTGGGGATTATTTTTTAGGGATTTTGTTTTGGTTTAGGGATTTATTAGGTTTGGGAGGGTTTAGTGGGTAATTTTGATTTTAACTTGATTTGGGATTTAATTTGGGTTAATTTTGGTTTTGTCCTGATTTTAATTCGGATTGCGGTTTGTAAGATTGCATTTAACGTCCGTTTAACAAAAACGTTAAAAAGTCAACAGAAAGTCAACATTATGTGGTTACAACTCGAGAAAGAAAATTTGTGGAGTTAAACCTTGTGTTTAAAAATCCGGGTAGTTACAGATTTAATCCATAGTTTGGATAGGGGTATACTCCGAGCGCCCGACTTATGTCCCTAATATAAACTTCTTTAAAGATTGCTAACTAGTACTACTAACCACTTTTCTATCTTTCGCAAATGTTGGCTATTTTAGAAAAAAATCACGTTGTGTAATTTTCTTATATTCAAATTTTTCCGCTTGAGTTACCTCGTTGTTGGGTTTGGTGGTGGTACCAAATTTCCTCTCAATGAGAGATGTTCTTCCTTTGGACTCAGTCCGGATGAAGATGTTTATGGTTATAACCGCTCTACATTCTTATGTGAGAGCTATGGTTATCAACTTTCTTCCAAAATCACAAGTTAAGGTGATCCCCTTAAAGTCAGTTACTAGTTTGAGAGTGAGTTCCATCTCCTCTAAACTTTCATTTGGACTTCGTTTTCTCGATTGTTCCTTTGATGACTTACCAATCTTTGATCAGATTGGATATCTAGCTTCAACTTTATGTATCTGCTTCTTGTACTGCTTTGTTTACGCACATCGGCTTTGTCTGATTGTTGCATTTGAGAATGTAATAGCTTAATTATGAAATGAAATTTGTGACAAAAAAAAGGGTTTGGTGGTGGTATAGTGTGATATTAAATGATACACATTAATTGGCGTATGGGGGTAACAATGAATACTGATATGGGAACAGCTAGCAACGATTGATGATGATGGAGTAAGTATCTTCCCAACTAAAAACCTTTAACTTCATTGAAGAGTTGTTTTCTCGATTATAAAGATTGATAATCAAGTGATGACCAAACTCCATTAATATATTCCTTCTCTCTCTCACTCCCTTTGCTCTACTGAATAAATCTAAAGGTGTTTGTGTCTACGTCTTGATTTTGAGATCGTCTTTATATATTAGAATCCAACCTCTTTTTATATCGTATTGGTTTCTACTGTTTTCAAGTTTAGTGACATATATATATATACAAATCATGTTAGGGTTAGATTCAAAATAATTATACACAAGTAAGTACGTTAAGCCAAAATAGTGGTATAAATGTTATTACAGTTCTGGAGTGTTCTTCATGGAGCTGATCTCAGGTAAAAAGACATCGTTATTGTTCACGAAATGGATCCAAATAATTATGTCTTTTTTTCCTGAAATAAGTTCCATGAAGAATACTCCAGAACTCTACATACGTGATCGGAGTATTATTAATGAATCCAAATAATCAAATATTGTTTTGTACCAACTTTGTTAGTTTTTTTTATATATTGTAACACCAGTTTTGGAGCCCCAAAGTCGTATATGGATTTGTCACCCAATATATCTTGTTGATGATATATTAGTATGATTTTCTACCTAATGTAATGGATTTAGATACAATCATTTATCTTAATTGGTCCAATGTCAATGCTATTGATTTAATCAAAACCATAAACAAGTATGCTAATTATATATGAACATGGTTATTATATGTTTTCTAAAACCGAATCTTGAAATGTTTTTCAAAATCAATACTTTCGAGTAAAACGTTACGTTTAAACTATTGATATATTAGCTATCCCATGAAAGAGTGGTTTGCACATAAAAAAAAAAAAATACATTTTCTTTCTTTGAAGGTAACTACTAATTAGTGAAGTAAGTTTTCTAAATATAATGACTTCTTCTAGATAGTAATTGATGAAGACATGTAATGAACAATATGTCTAAAAATTAACAAAAAATACAAGGACATATCAGAGTTTGTTAAACGTGAAAGAAGGTTAGGATTTTGTTAAATCACCAAATTTTATTACTGCAAGATTTCTGGATCGCTTGCTTCTTACAGTAATAATCTTTTCAGATTTTTTTTTTTAATTCCGATGAAAGAAACAAACAAACACCAAAATTTGAAAATTAATTGTATAAAAAGTGAAATAAATAGAGTATTTACTATTTACCAACCAATGGGCCTTTCACATAAACATATATGGCCCAGTATTTAAATGTTTTGAATATACAAAATTTATAAATTTTACATGCCACATAAATTGGGTAATATGTCAGCAAAATGATATTTCCCACGTTTCTAGCTTTATGTAAGTGGGAATGATACTCGCGTGACAACCAAACCACATTGATGCTTCTCTCTTTCTTTATATCTTTCTCTCTCGATCACTGATACAAAGAGATCCATATTTCCAGGTTAGATTATCTTTCTCTTTGCGTTTCGTTGTTTTTTCTTTTTATACATTTTCATTTTGTTTTATCTAAAAATTTGAGTTTCTTGATCATACGTACGTGTTATTCGATCGATGTAATGAAGGCTTCTGCTGTTTTGTTATAATGGATTTAGCTCTAATGTCAAGTTTAACTATTCGTGTGCTTAAAAAGTAAAAAAAAAAAATTGTAATAAATGCTTTGAATTATTCGTTTCTAGAAGATTTTCTAGAGAATTTATCATATGTTTTGAAGAAGATTCAAACTTAGATTATTGACTAAAACTGTTCAACTCTTTGTAAGATCTTCATTAGGTAAGAGGTAAACTACTATTTGTGTTGCATCATCAAGATCTATTTATAGCCGATCAAGTTTGTATTGCTGATTCTAAGTTAGCTCCTATCATATTAAAACTTGTTTTTTTAAAGAGAAATTAGATTTTTATTTGACTTGTATAAGTATTTTATATAGTATCCTCTTACCGTTTCTAGGGTTTGAAGTTTTGTTTCTCCTTAATTAGAGATAAAAGATTGTTGATCAAACATGTTTAAGAGAAGGAACGCTCACCAACTTGATGATGAGTCTCAGCAAGATAACAAGGTACACGAATCTTTTGTTTCTTTTTCACTATACAAGCATAATTATAAATAAACCAAAGTTTTACCTAATAATGACTCTACTAATTTAGGTTAGAGAATTGAAATCGGCGTTAGGACCGCTCTCGGGACATAGTTTAGTGTTCTGCTCTGATGCTTCCTTGAGGAGATATTTGGTTGCTCGTAACTGGAATGTTGAGAAAGCCAAGAAAATGCTTGAGGAGACTCTTAAGTGGAGATCAACATACAAACCTCATGAGATCCTTTGGGTAAATTTAAACCTAAATGTAAATCTCTCCTTTTTTTACCGCTTGAACCATCTCTTTTCTTCTTCTATGATTCCCTCCAGCATGAAGTAGCACATGAAGGTGAGACCGGTAAAGTCTCACGAGCTGGTTTCCATGATCGGCAAGGTAGAGTAGTGCTTATAATGAGACCCACGATGCAAGTAAGTAAACTGGATTTTAGCATATTTATCTAATTTTTTTCATGAGTTTTCTACTCATGTACAAAACTCTATAAATTAATAACGTGAGATACACTATTTTTATTAGTTTAAATAATTATTAATATATAAAATTGATTGAGTTAAAATATAACTTTCAACCGAATAAATTAATTAATTAATCGAGTTGTTAATTTATAGAGTTTTTATGGTACAAAACAGAACTCAACATCAGCTGAAGGTAATATCAAGCATTTAGTCTATCTTCTTGAAAATGCAATCCTCAATCTTCCCAAGGGACAAGAACAAATGTCTTGGCTCATTGATTTCACTGGTTGGTCTATGGCTGCTAATGTCCCTATGAAAACAACACGAGACATTGTCCACATTCTACAGAATCATTACCCTGAAAGACTCGGTATCGCCTTTATGTACAATCCACCAAGAATCTTCCAAGCTGTCTACAAGGTTAGAAAAAGTCATTAGACTTTATCATCAAAATTTCTTTTCACTAGTAGAATTATTCGTATAGTTACAGACCAATACAAAAAATTCAAATAACTACGACAAAATTAGTCATGTTTTTATAGCCACGAAAAAGTCAGTAGCTAAGCCATAGCTTTAGCGTTGTGACTAGTTATTTTTGTGACTATATGAATTTTTTCGTAGCTAATTCACTATTATCCACGAAAAATATGTGGCATGTATGTGACTATAGGAATGATTTCTATTAATGTTTATGAACCCTTTATATAGTCATTCATTTACCTACTCTTATCCCTGTAGGCTATTAAGTACTTCTTGGACCCACGTACAGCTCAAAAGGTCAAATTTGTGTACCCAAAAGACAAAACAAGTGATGAACTAATGACATCACACTTTGATGTTGAGAATCTCCCTAAAGAGTTTGGAGGAGATGCAACACTGGAGTATGATCATGAGGAGTTCTCTAGACAAATGTATGAAGACGATGTCAAAACCGCAAAGTTCTGGGGATTAGAGGAGAAACAGTATCCAAAACCAAACGGTTTCTCTGCAGCTGATGTTGTTCCTGAGCCGGCCACTCCTCTTGCATCAGCAGCTAGCTGAGAGTTGTATACATATACAGATAAAGAATAAGAGAAGATATTAATAAAGTTTTATTCTCATTGAAGAGAGCTAATAAGGTTCCTACAAGTCTTTGCTCATTGGATTAATAGTGAGCCAAAGACTTTCCTAATGTTCTAGTTAGCAGAGACGTTTCTTATCATTAAAGCTTATGTATGTGTGAGAGAATATTTTTACCATGTGTAATTGTTTTTGTTTATTATTTAAAGAATTGAGAGTTACCATTTTAATTATAATGTTTTTACAAATTAGTTATGAAACTCAGTTCTGATGTAATTATTGCTTTTTGAGTATTATATAGTCAATTATATGATGTATATAAATGTTTATACAATTATTTTAAGAAGTGATTTGAATTCTTATTTACTGAGTTATTTGTTCATAAAGTTATATTTTATTTTTACTATGTTAACCTTATTTTAAACTGATTTTTTATTTGTTATATTAATTTTAAAATAGTTTTTTTATTTATTTTATTGTGGAGATATACATAATTCCGAATAAAAAATAAAAAGACAAGATGATAAATACAAAATTATTACTGAAGTATGAATTTTAAGTATAGATAAATATGATTGTTGTAGATAGTAAAATTTTGTATAATAATTTTTTATTATTTATATGCATTTTAAATTTGGATAAATTTTAAAAGATAAAATACTTTAATAAGAAGTTTACATATATTGATATTTATACACACACACACACCAAATATATATATATATATATATATATATATATATATATAACTATACTTTATTATAATTAATATGAAAATATGTTTACAAAACAAATTTAGATATTTATAAATATGATTTTAGATACTAATTTATTTTGATGCTCTTAATTTTAAATTTAGATATAAACTACAAAATGATTTTAAAAGAATTTAAATATAATAATGTATATATGTTTTTGTTTCATAATATTATTTTTACTAAATTTATTTTAAGAATTTTTTTATTTTTAGAAGGTTTTAATAAATAATTTTTATGCTCACAAAATCACTAGTATATATAATTATCCAGATATTCATAAAGTTAAAGTTAATAATTAAAATTAAATCTAGTTATATATATTAAATATATTTTTGTCACAAACTATAATTTACCATAGTTATTACTTATTAGTTACTATATATACTCTATATAAATACTTTATTTTTAGCTTACAAAAAAATACCTTTAGACATGCATACATTTTATACAACAAAGCTTAATGATACAACAAAAGCAAATGTTCCCGTAGCTCAGTTGGTTAGAGCGTTGGTCTTATGAGCCGAAGGTCGCGGGTTCGAGCCCCGCCGGGAACATTTGACCTAATAAATTATTTCAATCGGAATATAGTTTTTTTTTTTTTTTTTTTTTTTTTTTTTTCAACCAGCGCTCATTCGATTGTGAAAATCATCATCTCTTTGTCTATCGAAAGAGATGAAATTGTTGTAATAAAATCGTTTCCTGTTAAATCATTTAGCTTATGGTTCATGATCTTACCGACATCTTCTCAGTTCTGATCTCATAATCATTTCTCAGATATTTTATCCAATTTTTTCCCCTTTTCTAATTAAATTTAAACACCATGAATCCTTCGTGATTCCCAGAAAAAAAAAACTTCAAAAGGTTGACGAAAGAGAACAATGGTTCACAACGCTTATGATTCATTCCAGCTTCTCAAGGATTGTCCAGCTCGGATCGACGCTGTTGAATCCTACAACTCCAAGCTCTTTGCCGGATGCTACGACGGCTCCCTCCGCATTTACTCTCCAGAATCTCCCCCCTCCGATCGCTCTCCTCCCTCAGAGTTGCGTCAAGAATCTTACATCCTCGAGACAACCGTCGCTGGATTCTCTAAGAAACCAATCGTAGCGATGAAAGTTTTATCTTCAAGAGAATTGCTTTTGTCTCTCTCGGAGTCAATCGCGTTTCATGGACTTCCTAATCTGGAAACCGTCGCTGTGATTACCAAAGCTAAAGGCGCGAATGCTTACTCTTGGGATGATCGCCGTGGCTTCTTGTGTTTCTCTAGACAGAAGAGGGTCTGTGTGTTCAAGCACGACGGTAAAAATGAAAACTTTAGAATTGTTTGGATTGAAAGTTTGGATTTTTATTAATGAAAATTTGTGGGTTGTTACAGGAGGAGGAGGATTTGTGGAAGTGAGAGACTATGGAGTACCTGATACTGTCAAGTCTATATCTTGGTGTGGAGAAAACATTTGTTTAGGGATTAGGAAAGAGTATGTGATACTTAACACTGCTAATGGGACACTCTCTGAGGTGTTTCCTTCTGGTCGAGTTGCTCCTCCTCTGGTGATATCTCTACCTTCTGGTGAACTTCTTTTGGGGAAGGTAACTATTGTTTTCTTCTTTCCCTGTTCAATGTAGTTGATGGGCTGTCTCAAAGGATTAATCTTTTTCATGGGCAACATTGTGGTTGCATCTGTACTTGTAGGAGAACATTGGAGTCTTTGTTGATCAAAATGGAAAGTTACTTCAGACAGAGAGACTTTGTTGGTCAGAGGCTCCAACGTCTATTGTCATTCAAAACCCATATGCAATAGCCTTGTTGCCTCGACGAGTTGAGGTATATAAAGTTTACCATATGGAGAAGCCAGTTTACTTCTCACTACATATATTGAAACGTGTTATGAGCTTATGTTTGTTTGGCTTTGTTTTAATAGGTTCGCTTGCTACGAAGTCCTTATCCTTTGATACAGACAATTGTTCTCCAAAATATTCGTCACCTTGTCAAGAGCAACAATGCTGTGATTGTTGGTTTGGATAACTCTGTTCATGTTCTCTTCCCTGTTTCTATAGGTGCTCAGGTATTTACTCTAGCTCTGAGAATATTTGATGTTTCTTGCTAGTGCTCATGGTTTCTCATAGATGAATATGATAATTTGTTACCTTTGACCTCATTTATCGGTTGAATATGATACTTAGCTCGTTGGAGATGCTTTTTAAATTTTTTGAGAAGGTTAAGTGTCATCGCAGATTGTGCAATTAACAGCTTCTGGGAACTTTGAGGAAGCCTTAGCTCTATGCAAGTTACTCCCCCCTGAAGAGTCAAGCATAAGAGCTGCGAAAGAGAGTTCGATTCATACAAGGTGTTTAAAGCTAGAACTTCTATTTTTAGTCACTAGTGGCCAGGTGCAGTTCGATGGGTATGTTCATATTCGTTCTCTTTATCATGATACAGATATGCTCATTATCTTTTTGAGGATGGGAGCTATGAAGAAGCCATGGAACACTTCCTGGCATCTCAAGTAGATATCACGCACGTACTCTCCATGTATCCATCCATTATTCTTCCTAAAACAACAATGATTCCTCAACCAGATAAGATGGTGGACATTTCTGGGGATGAGGCAGATCTGTCAAGAGGTTCATCCAACATTTCAGATGATATGGAGTCTTCATCTCCTCAATATTATTTGGAATCTGATGACAATGCAGCTCTTGAATCTAAGAAAATGAGTCACAACACTCTGATGGCTCTTATAAAGTATTTGCAGAAGAGGAGGCCAGGTATTATTGAGAAGGCCACTTCTGAAGGAACAGAAGAGGTCATTTCAGATGCTGTTGGCAAAACTTATGGAGCATATGACTCTTCCAAGTCTAAGAAGTCCAACAAGGTAATAGCTGATTGATGACTACTTCTTGCATAAAAAAATTGTTGTTGAGGGTTGAACAACTTTTTTTTTTCTGCAGGGACGTGTCCCGCTTAATTCAGGTGCCAGGGAGATGGCAGCAATCCTTGATACAGCTCTTCTCCAAGCACTTTTACACACTGGCCAGTCTGGAGCTGCTACAGAATTATTAAAGGGTGTCAACTATTGTGACGTGAATATTTGTGAGGAGATTCTCATGAAAAGTAAAAATTATTCTGCACTATTAGAGTTGTTTAAGAGCAATTCGATGCACCATGAAGCTCTTAAGCTTCTTAATCAGCTGTCGGAAGAGTCCAAATCGAACCAGCCGCAAACTGAAGTTACGCAGATATTTAGTCCTGAGTTGATCATTGAATATCTCAAGGCAGGTTTTCGTCTTGTCTATCATTAGATTCTTAATTGCTGTAGAAAACTACAAATTTGTTAATCACGTTTGATGTTAGTTCTGACTGACGTTAACTTGTTTGTTGGTGGATTTTTATTTGTAGCCTCTCTGCAGGACTGATCCAATGCTTGTCTTGGAATACTCTATGCTTGTCCTGGAAAGCTGTCCAACACAAACCATCGAGTTGTTTTTGTCTGGAAATATCTCGGCTGACCTTGTCAATTCGTATTTGAAAAAGCATGCTCCAAATATGCAGGGTAGATATTTAGAACTTATGATGGCAATGAATGAAACTGCAGTTTCCGGGAATCTGCAAAACGAGATGGTGAGGAAATAGCACTTATGGGGAGCATTTTCATTAAGCTTAGTTACATAACAATTTGGATGATGTTACAGGTACAAATCTACCTTTCAGAAGTGCTTGACTTGTATGCTGCACAAAACGCGCAGCAGAAATGGGATGATAAGGATCATCCTCCTGAAAGGAAAAAACTTTTGTCTGCATTAGAGAGTATCTCCGGATATAATCCACAGACTTTGTTGAAGCGTCTTCCACGTGATGCTCTCTATGAAGAGCGTGCAGTTATATTGGGGAAAATGAATCAGCATGAGCTTGCTTTGTCAATCTATGTTCATAAGGTACCGATCAATAATCTTCTCTGTATCACCAAATAATCTTCTACATGTTGGCTTATGGCTTAACTAGTTAGTTGTTTTCTTATAGCTTAATGCACCTGATCTGGCCCTGGCTTACTGTGATCGTATATATGAGTCCGTTTCCTATCTACCATCTGGAAAACCGTCAAGCAACATCTACCTCACATTGCTGCAAATCTACCTCAATCCTAAGAAAAGCGCAAAGGACTTTGCAAAACGGATTGTAGCTCTAGGATCATTCGAGACTTCAGACACACCGAAGATGATGGAGTCTGTTTTGTCTGCAAAAGTCAAAGGAGGGCGGTCAAAGAAACTTGTTGCAATAGAAAGTGCTGAGGATATGCGAGCTGGTCTCAGTAGCAGTACTGACAGTGGAAGAAGCGATGTTGATGTTGAAGAACCCATGGAAGAAGGAAACTCAACCGTTATGATTTCTGAAGTTCTTGATCTGTTGAGCCAACGGTGGGAGAGGATCAATGGTGCACAAGCACTCAAGCTTTTACCAAGAGAAACTAAACTCCAGGTAAATGTCTTGTCTTCTGAATCTGACGTTTGTGTAGCATCTTATTGAAGTTTAACTCATTCTGCAGAACCTGCTTCCGTTTCTTGCACCCCTTCTAAGAAACTCAAGTGAAGCACACAGGAACTTTTCAGTCATCAAGAGTTTGAGGCAGAGTGAAAACTTACAGGTATATTTTTGTGTTGTGGCTGGAATGTTCTCTGTGGTGATGAATCATAAACCCTTAGCCCTTAGGATTGATGTTATTCGTCTTAACAGAGCAAATTTATGTTGAAACAAATAGGTGAAAGAGGAACTGTACAAACATAGGAAAGGAGTGGCGCAAATAACAAGTGAGAGCATGTGCTCATTGTGCAATAAGAAGATCGGGACAAGTGCCTTTGCTGTTTATCCCAACGGGAAAACGTTAGTTCACTTTGTTTGCTTCAATGATTCTCAACGCATGAAAGCTGTTTCTAAGACATCACATGGAAGAAGACGATGAGATGATCATTACGGTAACTAAACACACAGGTTTAAGTCACTAAAGAAGAAGCTCGTTTTCTTGTTTGGTGAGTTTTTGGAGCTTACTTTTTGGTTGTCTTTTCTTCTGTGGTTTGGTGTTTGATTGAAAAATGATGGTCTCGAGAAAACCAGTTGGGCTCTTGTTGTAAGATCTGTTTCGGTTGTAAGTTAGTTTGGAAGAAGATTGTGTGTTTGTTTGGTACTTGTATATTCACTTATTGGTGGGTCCGGACTAATGTGTACACAGTTGGATGGTTTGATGCGAGTATTCTATGCTAGTTTATCCGCCATCAAATTGCTTGTTTTAGTGTATATACAACGAATTTTTTTTAATAGAGAACCATTAAGGGGTGATGTATACTCTAATCAAAATTAATAAACATTTTGAGTTCGAATCAGTCATATTATATCAATTATGTAAGACAAAAAAGGGTACATTATATCAGGTTTAAGACAAGTTGGAACAAAACCTAAAAACAAAAGCTTCCTTCCTTCTCAAGCAAACAATAAAGCTTTAGAGAACGCGTGGAGCCTTGAGCAAGAAGATATCTCTCACCAACCCTTTACCCATTTCACCTACGGCCTTTAACATCTCTATTGGATTAGTTTCCACTTCCTCTTCATCTCGTTCTCGTTTCTGTAATCAAACATTACACATTTGCTTCGATTTATCTCTTTTGTTTTGTTTAAAGAAAGACATCAGAAGTTTTGTTTTTTTTTATTACCTTTGAATTGTGTTTAGTCCAAGTTAAACCAATCGCGTCGCCTCCTATATGATCATACCAAGGCTGCAACGTCTCAAACTCTTCCTGCAACCCACTCAGGAAGCACTTGGTTGGCTCAAAGTCCACCATTAACTTCTTCAAATCTCCAGGAACCAAAAAGGGGTTGAAAGCTGTACTCGCTTTTCCACGTGCTACATGTTTCCCTGCTCAAATCATTGCGAGAGTATCTTAGTTTATGGATTTAATGATAGAAACATAAGAGAGACAGACAGAGAGCCATGTTTGGGACCTTGGTTAAGTTCCGACGGAAACAAAAGACGAAGTGGGTAAGGTAATTTGTCTCTATGGAGAAGAACAACTGCGTCATAGTTGTTCAAGGGTGTCCTGAAAAGGCACTGCAACATAGATAGATGAACTTAATATTACTTGAAAGACCAGCTCAGCTCATTGCAATGGGTTTTCAATGTCTCTCACTCACCTCCCATTGAACAGAGTCATTGTGTTCTTGCAATACCAGCTTACTTAACACGTTTGCACTGCTTCGAGCATAAGCCACCAATCTTTTTTGTTCCTTTAACAAAGTATAGTAATTTTGAGTTAAAAACAAGGAAAAATTAGACAATACGACGCTAAGATGCTTTCCAAAACCATATGCTAAGTACTAACCGATAAGTTCGGTGAAATTGATGTCCATGCCTCTGATGCCTTGTCGTAAGGAGCTGCCAAGAACATGGCTGAACTTATGTTTTGTCTGTCCTCTTCATATCCCTTTCTACTTGACATGAAGTTATCCTAAAAATCCAGGAAGCGTTAACATATAGCGTTTCTAACAAATCTATCTTAGCATTAGACCCATTATTAAACAAAGGACTCACGTTGATCTCCTTCTCGTCATTTCTGCCAAAGTCGTTGTTTATGTCAACAACCAACGGATAGAACATCCAGTCATACTCTGATAGTAGTCTCAAGAACCTGTTATACAGTCCAGCCAAAAAAAATTGTAATGTTTTTAACTGTTGGCAACACCTTTACTTGATTGTTCTTTGTACAGAAGTATAGTGGGGGAAAGAAACCTTAAGAAGCCGTTGATGCGGGAGCAAGGAACACCAAGTGGGAGAGGCGTGAGGAAAACATGTGCAACCAAAAGTTCAATGGCCTCTTCTGCCAGACAACCAGAAAAGAGATGCGCAGAAACCCATCTTTTTGCAAGCCTTAAGATAGCAGACAAGGTATGGGGTTACGAAACTTCAAAGCAAACAAAAGTAAACAAACACATGAAGTTTATCGCCTTTTACCTTGCAACTGATGCATATATAGGAAATCGGCCATGCAAACCATTGATCATGCTTGCATGTTGACCGCGAATGAAAAGCATTTTATCGGTAGAGGAAACATGCTTCACATGGTCAACTCCAACTGCAACTCAGTAGAAGTTCAGGAAGTCAGAATCACATAGCATATATTATGAATGCAAGAGAAGATATCTCACTTTCTCTCTTCACCAAACTCAGGCCTCTTTCATGCATAATTCTCAGGCGAAATGCGTAGCCACCAATGAAAACATCGACATTATCCTCAGTAGCTGTGCATGGTATTCCCTCAACGTTCTGAAGGCTGTCAGTATATTCATTTGTAAGAATTAGATAAGAACATTCTGTGAGTAAATGTATGAAGTGGTTAAAATAGTAGTTTAACCCACGTCTCTGCAATTTTGAGGAGGAAGGCAGTTTTTGTTTTCTCAATTGCCAAATCATCCATGGGCCAGTTACCAGAACCTTCTAGCTGCAAATAGCACAAAAAATAGGTTTAGATAACTCAGTAACACAGTATCTACGCTAGTAAATATCTGAAGTAACTGATCCTACCTGAATCATGACCTCCATTGTTGGTATACAAGATGGCATAAGTTTATGTAGTCTTCGCGCATCAATTTTTCCACAAGCCAATGGGTGAGGCTCAGGAGGGAACACAGATGTGAACCTGAGAGCTGACAAGTCACAAGGAAAAATAACAGATGAAAATCACAGATACTGCAAACACCAGTACACACTTGATTTTGGTCAAGGCTCAGTGCAATATGAACTACAGGAAAACAAACCTGAATCTAAAGGCTGAACACTAGAAACTTTTAGAGGTATGCCTTCGATCTCACGCAAGCACTTCGAGAGAACTTCGTAGGCTTGAAGCAAATTTCCAGATGTGGATATTGGGTCTGAGACATAATAGCATTATTGCATGACTGGATTAAAACCATAATGAGCAGTTCAAATGAGTTAAGTAATACCTTTTCCCCCATAGATCAGAGAGAAGTCAAGTTGATCAACTAACTGTACAATGTCATCAGACGAGAGTGAAAGATGCCGCTTAAATATATATTCTACAATTTGTTTCATGATAAGATGCTTTGTCCACTGCTGAGTCTCCCAGACTACGATAATGAAACAGACAATATTCAGACTACATCAACTTGAAACTTCTTTATTAAACTCTACCAAAAGCATGTTTTGATAACACACCTGTACTTTCCGCTATTCTTCCATCTTTAAACCTCCTTAGCTCAGACTTCTCCCCCCAAAACTTTCGGAATGTGAGTGCCTACAAAAGGATATACACTTAAAGTATGACAAGGAGACAAGGATGATATAAGAAATTTTGAACTACCTCTATCTTGTTTTCAGCATCTGGCCCGATATCAACCGTTCTAAAAGCACTTTCAATAGAACTGATAGATATGCAAACAAATAGTGGTTGTCTGTCAAGAACTGACAAGCCCTGTTTCAAAGACAGTTAAGTTGTTAGAGAATATGTCCATTTGGTCGCAATGATAAGTAGAATTCGTAATCTGGAAAACGTACACTCTCTACATGCCAATCTTGATTGGTATTTCTCCAAACAACGCGGATTGATTTTGCTCTGTCACCCAGTCCTTGTTCGAGCAAGCTATGCACTTTCTGCTCATAGATTCTCCAACACTCCTTGTCCAAACAAAACCCTGATATAGACACTGCTGTTTTCCCTTTTAAGTGTAACCTAAAAGAACATATATGTTAGGATAGCTAACTTGAAAGAATACAATTTAGCACAGGAACATAACTAGCCACTTTCATCCATAACAGCACAAACAGATATCAATCAAGAGAAGTGAGAACCGAAGCTTACCTTATGCAATGGTCATATTTAACAGGATAGTCGATCTTGGTCATAAAAACCTCCTCGAATCCTCCATCTCTGAGTTTCATACATTTAAGCGTCGAAGAAGCCTCATCTTGGAGCTGCGCTGACCAACAAACATATTACATAAACAAGTCACAAAGACAACCACAGCCTTGGATAAAATATCAGAAAACCGAACTACATTGGGTTAAGAGTTTTCTCCAGGTTAAGGTACCTCGTGGAATCCAACGCTGGTCATCCGGAAAGCCAAATTCACAAGTGTAGATGAATCACATATAACAACAGGGAATAACTCTCTGAATTGCATTTTCTCCTGAAATTTAAACGTTAACTATCAGTAAATAAAACTATGCAGGTAACAAGACACCTATGTGTGCACATGACAATTTCTTCGATAGAAAATACTTGCAATACTACTATAAATCAAATCAAGAAAGTTAAGTGCTATAAGAAAACTGTCATACATATGGTTTCCAACAGTATTAAGACTTCCATTTGTAGTTTCCGGATAACCAGAAGATGCCTTATAGGCTCAAGCTATAGACAACAATGACACTATAGAGCAGTGGATTTTCTATCTGATTGTTTCAGCAGCAAATGAATCCAATAGCACCAGTGCAGAGTAGAAAACGCACCTCCTTTGAGACAGGGTTTTCACTCTGTGGAGGAAAAAATAGACCCCTCTCCCATAATTTAGACGTGGCTGCCAAACAGGATTAACAAATTTTGGTCATCCATGTTGCAGATATCAAATACTTACAAATGCAGCAAACAGACTTAAGCTGTAATAGCATACCTATGAAATCCAGTGTCACCCTGAATATGTCCAATGCATTTAGTGACTTGTTAATTTTTCCATGTGTTGCAAGGTATGATAGTATCAAAGAGATTAGATATCCATTCAAGCAATCATGGACGTATATTGAGCTCCTTTGTCTAGCCCATATCTGCACATAACCATAGACGGTTACAGACTCCAATAAACAACCATAAATGCTAACCATACATACCTTCAGCAATATCAAAGCATCCCCCAACTCTTTCCACGCAGAGAAAGTTTTCTTGAGAAGCTCAGAATTTTCCTCCAGAAACATGTCCTCCAATATGCTTGAGTTGTAAGTCGGTGTGGGCAGAGCGACACCATCTTTATCATCAAGACAAGTCCATATCAATCAATAAACTGATGTCACAATACATTCATCAAGTATAATTCAAAACTCTTGAAACAAACCGCATTACCTGCACTTACAGAACGGACATTGTTTCTGCTCATACTCAACTTTGCAACATTAAACAATGATGTCGCTGAAGGGATTATTCTTACGGAAAATTCAGGAAACTGATCAAGTTTCTTAGCTGCGGAAAAACACACTCTCAACTTAAATACATTGTCACCGTAAATGAGAAAACAAGAGCACACCTACCTGGGAAAACAACTAGGACTGGCTTCCTAGCCTCGTTCTGTAAAGTTGACCATTCAACCTTCTCAACGGACAATGATGACAACAAATACTTCTTAATTACACAAAGATATAGACATCTTTTGGCATGGTATCGATGATTCATGTAATCTTTCTCATAGAAACATTCCTGCAAGCACCCTTATATAGTTACATATATCCAAGACCAAACTCCCTACATGAGCAATAGAAACTAACCTTAGGCAAGTGGACAAGAAGATCAACAGAAGCATCAGGCTTTGCCATACAACGAATGGAGTAACTGCCGCAGAGACTGAAACCATTTGGCTTCTTAAAACTGAACTCTACTTTATCCGCCCCAATGTCCCTAACGAAACTTGGAGCTAGTTCTGAAGTAACCTGTAAATTAAGTATCTCAATTGTTAATAAAGCTCAAATTTTTCAAATTTCCAGAAAAAACCCGCAAAACCTACCTTAAAATCCTCAGGGATTGTATCGATAGCTTCTCTAATCGACGAAACGATATCGTCCACAGGCTTGCTGAGAGAATCGCAATCTATCCGAATGTCTTTAAGCAAGTCGTTCACTTTCAGAATACGGGAGTCTGTCACAGCATCTGCCTCCATATTGACCTGATTCTCGATGACTATTGGTTCTGTAAATTAGGGTTTTGCGTCTGAGCAAGAGGAAGAAGAAGAATTCACACAAGCTTAAACCCTTGGCTGCTTTTCAGATGTCATCTTTCTTCTGATCAAAACACTGTCGTTCTAGGCATATTTTATATTTCCCATAAACTATAAATATTCGGCCCACCGTAAGTTTGTAAGAGCCCAAGTGTATAAAAGCCCAAATAGTGCCCAAGTGTATAAAAGCCCAAATAGTGATTTAAAAGATATTTAATGGTTAGTGTTTTATTAGATGCATTTTTGGTCTGTCTAGGAATTTATATGAGGATTATTCATGTCCTTAAAATGAAAATAGAATTGGTTAACAGAAACTATTTTATTAGTAGTTTTTTAAGCCATTTTAAACTATTATTAGTAACTAAAATGACTTATATATGGTCGAGTCATCTTTTTTCCCCCGGAAAATCATATATATTAATATCAAAAAATATTTATAAAGTACATAATCATTTTAAAACAATTATTATTCATAAATATCAGAAATTGAAACAATTTTGATGAAAGAACATAAAGTAACTATACTATTTGAACGGTATGTTTATAAGCTAGCAGATTCCATCTGCTATATCACCTTTCATAATTTCATTGGCTAACAATTTAATGTTGAGACTCCAAAATGTATTTGACATAACTTTGATAACTAAATTTAAATTTGATGTTGTTGGAGATGATTCTAAAAAAAAAAAAATCTCCCATAACTTAATAAAATGGGTATTCCTTTTAGTAGTTTGAGGCCTAACTCAAACATAACATGATTTATCCATGGGATTGAAGAGGACGTAGAGGAGATATTCCTCAAGAACAAAAATCATCATTCTTCACTCTATTGCTTGAGGAGTCTTGATACAGGCATCGATTGCAAATACTCTCATGGTTCTTGGTCCATAAATGTAAACCAAATTCATGTGGTATATCAGATTTACGGCCGTGTCTAAAAATATTTTTAGTCAGGGACATAATACTAAAATAACCACATAAAAATTGGATTGGGGGCACTTTTTATATTTCTTCACTAATCTAAGAACATTTAATCAAATTAACTTGAACTACTTAAGAGAAAACAAAAATTTAGTAGGGGACACGGGACCCCATACCCGTACGTACGGGACCCCATACCCGTACACCTACGTCCGCCCCTGTTCTTGGCTCCCAAATCCTTGTATGAATACATATCTAATGACTACTTAGTATTGAGTGAAACGTATTTCAACAATGTAATATTGTACACCGTTCGTCAACAGAAGGAAGCCGACATTGATATGTTCGGTTTGTGGCCAGAGTAATCTAAAAGAACAACTGGTCAAACATTATATATATATAACATAGACATTATTAATAGAAAAAGAAAAGAAAACATACTAGTTGGATCTTGGTGCTTTTGAGGTACATTGAATAATTTTCTCTTTTTCCTTCTCCATGTTCTTTTCAATTTTGGATACGGTACGGCCTAAAGAAAAGCTCACGTTAGATGTGCTAAATCAGTAACTAAACCACGTTATATAATACTACCTTGTATTTGGTTATTAATTATACTCTGCCATTTTGCATGGATGCACCACATATACATGGCATCATGCATGCATGCACCACATCTACATGGCACCATGCATGCATGCACCACATTACATGGCTCATGATTTCATATATATGAAGCAATGTGCTTTATTAAATCAATTGTACTTATAAAATACACACAAATGGAGGGTATAGTTTAGAATAAGAATAGAAAGTCACGTGAGTTAAGAGACATGATGACAAGTTAATGTGAAATTACAAAGTCGAACACTTAGTGTCTTGGGGTAATAATCGTTAGGTTTCGTGTTCCACGAAGCAAAGTGCCAAGTTATGTGTGTAGCATCTTTTGGGAAAGCGTTGTGGTCGTCTCAATTGAACCAAAAAACATCAATCTCAAGACCGATCTGATTCTCTTTGTTCCCTCTCTCTCTGGGTCTCTTGATGTTTTTATATTCATCATACAATTCATACTCTTTCCGGGACGTATTTTTGTCCGTTCATGTTTGGCATCGATTATTGTTAAACTATTAACTCAGTTGATGGTCAATAAGTGTTTTTTTTTGTTAAACTATTAACTCAGTTGATGGTCAATAACAAAGATTAGTTTATGACACTGCATTTTGAAAATGCAATTCATGGCTAGATCTATATATTTGAGTGTAAAAAGCAAAAACACATATAATTTTTTACCGAAGTTCAATTTTCTTATATTCTCGAAACCTAATCCATAACGATTCTATTAAAACAAGATTGCAATAACAATTGTTGTGACATCCAAACTCTCTTCTAAATATATATAAGTATTACCAAAAGATTTACATTTTTATTGAAGGAAGACGGCACACACATATGTGTGCATCTCTCAAATATATTCTAGGTTCGTGAGGTTTTATAATACATTCTCTTAGTATTTATATTTAATAGGTCGTGACTAATCCTATTTTTTTTTACATTTTGATAACTTCATATTTTTAGACAAATATCTTATTTTCCAAAAAATTCTCAAGACTGGAAATTTTTTTTAGGTAAAATATTCTATCCAAGATTTCTTTTCAGCTTAGCTACGTCTTTTGGCATGTTCTTATCAGTTTCAATTTTCATCCATCTCACATCTTTAGCTCTATATTATCCATAATTTTAATACTTTCTCTTATATCACATTGTGTACTACACTTTGTACTTCTTTGTAGATGACATATTTTGTTTTGATAGTTTTTAAAACTCAGTCAACACAACATCTTCACATTTATGTTCAAAGTTCCACAACACGATGGATCTGTTCTTGGGGGTAACGTACGTAATTACTTTGTTATATGATCCAAAATAAAAGAAAAAGAAGATAAATGACAAAGAAGATAAAACCTTTTTGTAGAGCTACAGAGTGTACTCATTTGATTTGATGGGTTTCATTCTCTTTGTACCCTTTTATTTTATGTTTTTAAATTTGAGTTGTAGTTGGAGTTTGCTTCTTTGACTAATCAATCAATAGAATCTATCTATTGCCAAAGCTAAAGAACACAATGTTGTTGCTTTTAAAATCATTGCAAAGTATCTCACTTGGGTCCCCTTTACCTTTATCACTTTGATATATCAATTCTAACTTGACCATTGGCTTAACTCCTTAAAAGTACCGATCTCGACGATTAAGATATCTCATGCATATTGGCCGCAATCGTGACAGTGATAATGTTCAAACGCATATAAAGTTCGCAACAACTAAAGTACGCATGAATCACTACTGGTAACATACCAGTTGATTCATATTCTGAAACATGACATTTCATCAAAGATTACATTGGAAACGAATGTGAAATGAATGACATGTATACAAGACGATCTCAACCACGTGCTTGTGGTAGGTGGTTTCTTTTTGTTGGTCGTGGCCGGGTATCCATCTTCCACAAATGTGTTTGTCCACACATTTACAACACTTGGCTATCGGGATATTTACATGGTTTTTATAGACTTTAAGATTAGTTGGATCTCACGTCCGCTGATCCAAGAACTAGTTAGGAAAGTTAGAAAGTGTATCCCACAACCTAATTCGATACTCACGGTGCGTAGATCCATATTACCTGAATTATCAACAACAACAACAAACAGAAGATCTCGCTTTACATAAGAATGTGTGAGCCTTATATTATATCACAGATGAATGATACTCAAACTTAGTTTAGTGCGGTGGACGTTGTCACTACAAGTACATATATATAAAAAGACTCATGCAAAAATGAGAGTATAACACATCTACTTGGTGAAGCAAGCGATGACGTGTGGAAGAAGGGGACTGAGAGATTCGGGGTTTGGAGATGATCGTGATCAGAAAAGAGACCAGATCCTTAGAAGACCGTGACATCCCCCAGTCACGTGGTCCTCTTTTGACTACATTCTCTCCCACCCCACCACTTTAACTGCAGATTGAACTTGCATTATTATTACTTACTTCAATTTAAAATTATTTGTAACACTGTAGTTTGCTTAGCAGTGTTAAACAACATTTCGTCCGTACAAAAAGTATTGTTTTTGAGTGGAATATATATTTAAACAACATTACAAATATTTATTTTATTTTAACCTATAATTTATGTCCAATAGTTATCTTTGAATTTCAGTTATTATCATCTACTACTTATTGATTTAATAATAGCATATTTGTATATACCTTTAATAAAATGTGTTAGATATGTGAAACAACATCATTCATGAAACCAAATGAACACGGAATGGTAAAAATATATCATAAAAACAATTAACTGTTTTTGCTACATTACATTTTTTTGTTAAAAAGTTTTTGCTACATTACATATTTTATATAGTTTTATAGGTGAAGTTCTTTTTGTATAATATTCTAACAAATCGACCAATGGCAAGGCAACTCTGTGGCAAGTTGAGCTTAGGTGTTTTTGGTTGAATCAGAGGGTTTGGTCTATCAGTGGTTGGACAACACGTGTCTTAAACTTATTTTCTCGGTGGATCTGAAGCAAAGTACGAGTTCTTTTTGGGTTCTTCATCATTATCTGAATATTTTCTTTAGGTCTTCAAGTTCAATTGGTGACGCTTATCGGTGATTTCTCGGTGTTTTGTGTTCTGTGATAAGTATCTGTTGGTTTATTGTGGGTTCTTGCAAGGTGGTCTCCATGTCTGCGGCCATGGACCGCGCTTTGATGAAGTTGTCGTTGGATGACGATGATGCTCCTTTTGATCTTCCGGATAATCCTGCCTTCAGCTCGTGTGGCGCGAATCGTATGAGTCTCATCGGAAGAGTTCTTAATCCAGAAGCAACATCGATGTCGATTCTTATCCGGAATTTACCTCGCAAATGGCAAAAAGAGGGCAAGGTTCGTGGCGTGGCTCTTTCTCAGGAACGCTTTCAGTTCTTCTTTGATCACGAGTATGATTTGCAAGAAATTCTGGATAAAGGGGTTCATACTTTTGATGAATGGACTATTGTGGTCGAGCGTTGGGTCGAGTATCCACCACCGGAGTATCTCCAATTCATTTCTCTTTGGGTTCAGATCAGGAAGCTTCCGGTGAACTTCTATACGAAGGCGGCGATTACGGCGTTGGGTGAGCAGCTTGGGAGAGTCGATGTGGTAGCTTTCGACCCATCCGTCTCTCAGATTCAGGATTGTGTCAGGATTCAGGTTTGGTTTGATGTCTCTCGGCCCTTACGTCGAACTAAACTGGTTAATTTGCCCCGTGGAGGTCAGGCTGTGATTGAGTTCTCTTATGAGCGAATCCAGATGCGATGTTATAACTGTCAGCGACTCAATCACGCTAAGGATGATTGTCCGCTTTTGTTTCGACAGAGTCAAGAACAATCCAGTGATAGAAGACAACAATCTGTCGGATTGCGTGTAGTTCCGAAGAAGATTTTGGCGGAATCTGACCCTCTTTTCGGCGTTCTTCAAGATCATCAGGTCGATGTTAACCCCATCACTGGTCGACCCAAGATTGCGAAAGAGGTATTGGATGAAATGAGGCGTTATTTGCTACTAGCCAATTCCGAGGATTTGTTAGTTCGCAAGGAGCGTGTCATAGCCTCAGTCTGTGAAGTGGAGAAAGATCCAATTGCGATAAAGACTATTTTTAGGCTTGAGCCACCTCCTATTTTCACGCCTGAGTTGGATAAGGGGAAAGGTATGGTTTTTGATTTTGAGAATTCAGGAACTGAACAGAGGCGCGGCTTTGAAGGAGGGACTGGTCCAAAGTTAATGGCAGAAGCTTTCAGAAGTGTTTCAAATCCTCTCCCTCCAACAGGCTTTGATTGGACGCGATTTGGGCAGAAAAGTTACAGGTCTGAGGAGGAGTCTGAGAGGTCGATGGCTAGCTCAACGGTTATAGGCACAGCTTTTGATGAGGCTTGTTCCTCCGGAGCCAAGCAATCTTCCTCGAAACCCAGAAGAAGGCCGGTTAAAAGGAACATATTTCTTAAACCTCCATCAACGAGCATTGATGATTTCAAACCTGACAGGAACAAAGGAATTATTAAAAATCAGTTGCCTCAAACGAGTTCTGGAGGTGTGAAAGGCAGTGGAAGGAAGGGGTCTAAACGACCAAAAACATTGGTGATCCCGCTTGAGGGATCGCCCACTGTTTAATGAGCTTAATGGCTTGGAATTGCCAAGGACTGGGACGGTCTCAGAACTTGGTGATTCCTCGACTGAAGGAAATGCGTCAAAACCATTTTCCGGATGTCATGTTTCTGATGGAGACTATGTACAGTAGGAATGTCTTGGTTGATTTGCAGGAATGGTTAGGATATGATAGGGTGTATACTATTGATCCAGCAGGAAGAAGTGGAGGCTTGGCTGTTTTTTGGAAAAGCAAGGTAAATGTGGTTGTAAAGTTTGCGGATAAGAATCTGATCGACTTCTCAGTACAGTTAGGAGGAGAGATGGGGTTCGTTTCTTGTGTATATGGACATCCTGATGTTAAATATCGCCACCATGGATGGGAGAGGTTGTCTCGCATTGGAGCTCAAAGGGTTGAAGCTTGGCTTATGCTTGGAGATTTCAATGAAATCCTTCATACTGATGAAAAACTTGGAGGCCCCAGACGTAATGAGGCTTCCTTCCAAGATTTTGCTAATATGTTGAGCATGTGTGGGATGACGGAATTAGTGAGCAAAGGCAACCCTTTCACTTGGGGAGGGATGAGAGGAACCTTATGGATACAATGTAAATTGGATCGTAGCTTCGGCAATAAACAATGGCATGAAAGGTTCCCGGCTTCTAATCAGTTGTTCTTAGACAAGCGAGGTTCTGATCATCGGGTGGTATTGGTGAGCTTGTTGGCTTCTCATGAAATATACAAGGGGCAATTCAGATTTGACAAACGGTTTTTATTGAGACCTCAAGTAAAAGAAGCTTTTAATGCTGCATGGAATGTTACTGAGATTGGTCGGGGCAGCAAGTTATCTGAGAGGATCAGAAGATGTAGAAAGGCTATGAGTAGATGGAAAAAGAACATCCAATGAATTCAAGGGACTCAATTCAGAGAATTCAAGCGGAGCTAGAGACTGTTCAGTCTTCCAATAATCCCTCAATGGCGTATATGAGGCAGGTTAAAAAAGATCTTGAAAGCGCTTACAAAGAAGAAGAATCTTTTTGGAGTCAAAGAGCGATGGATGATTGGCTGAAGGACGGAGATGGGCACACAAAGTTCTTTTTTGCATCTGTCAAAGCCAATTGGAAGCGCAAAGAATTGGAGTCTTTAAAAGATGCTAATGGGATGGTACATAGAGAAGAGGCATCAAAAGGAGAGGTCGCAATCACCTACTTCTCGGAGCTGTTTAAGTCGTCCAACCCTGATGATTTTGACCAGATTTTTCATGACTTTGTGCCAAGAGTTTCTTTGGCTACAAATCGTGAACTGTTAAAGGAGGTCACGGATGCTGACATAAAAGATGCGGTTTTCTCTATTAAACCGAGTAGCGCGCCTGGATATGATGGCATGAACGGGCTGTTTTATCAACAGTATTGGGACGTGGTGGGACATCAAGTTTGTACGGAAGTAAAGCAGTTCTTTCTTCATGGATTTTTCCCGAAGGAATGGAATTATACTCATCTCTGTCTCTTGCCAAAGGTTCCTGTTGCAT
The DNA here is from genome assembly GCA_030180135.1 of Orychophragmus violaceus. Classification (NCBI taxonomy): domain Eukaryota; kingdom Viridiplantae; phylum Streptophyta; class Magnoliopsida; order Brassicales; family Brassicaceae; genus Orychophragmus; species Orychophragmus violaceus. The sequence continues at coordinate 2,711,786 of CM058239.1, forward strand.
CAGTGATGAGTGATTTGCGTCCCATCAGTCTCTGTTCAGTCCTCTACAAAGTTATAGCTAAGGTGTTGGTGAAGCGGTTACAGCCCCTTCTGCCTTTGATTGTCTCTCCCACTCAATCGGCCTTTGTTGAGTAGCGGTTAATTTCTGATAACATAGCTATTGCTCACGAGCTGGTTCACAGTTTGAGGACTCATTCCTCTATCTCCGGTGAGTTTTTAGCTATAAAGTCTGATATGTCAAAAGCATATGATAGAGTTGAATGGAAGTTTTTAGCAGCTCTTTTGAAAGCTATGGGTTTTGATCAGAGGTGGATAGCGTGGATCATGTTTTGTGTTTCTACAGTTTCTTTCTCTGTCCTTATTAATAATCAACCTTTTGGGTTAATCACACCAGAGAGAGGGCTGAGGCAGGGCGACCCTCTTTCTCCCTTTCTGTTTGTTTTGTGTACTGAGGCTTTGATCCATCTTCTGAATAGAGCTGAGAAGCAAGGGAAGTTATCAGGTATCAGTTTTGGTGATGACGGGCCATCGGTGCATCATCTTTTATTCGCTGATGACTCGTTATTTTTGTGTAAAGCTGATGTTAATCAGATTCATGTTCTGAAAGAGATCTTAGACACCTATGAAGCAGTTGCAGGCCAAAAGGTAAATGTCATGAAGTCTTCTATAACGTTTGGCTCCAAGATCATTATGGATAAGCAACTGAGCATTAAGGGGGTGATGGGCATTGAGGCAGAAGGAGGTTCTGGATCATATCTGGGACTGCCCGAATGTTTCAGTGGATCTAAATGTGATATGCTGGCTTTCATCCATGACAAAATGAAGACACGCGTGTCAAGCTGGTTTGCAAAGTTACTGTCGCAAGGGGGTAAAGAAGTTCTTTTAAAAGCAGTGGCAATGGCTATGCCTATTTATGCTATGACCGTTTTTAAACTCCCCAAAGCTACCTGTCAGTCTCTCGTCTCAGCTATGTCAGATTTCTGGTGGGATTCTTTTGATCACAAACGCAAGATTCATTGGGTGAGTTGGGGAAACCTATGTCTGCCAAAAGATATTGGTGGTCTGGGCTTTAGAGACTTGGAGATTTTTAATCAGGCTCTTTTAGCTAAAAGCGCTTGGAGGGTGTTGCAGGAACCAGGGTGCTTATTAGTTGCGGTGTTGAAGAGCAGATACTTTCCAGATTCCGAATTCCTTGAGGCTCAGTTGGGTTCTCGCCCGTCCTATGCGTGGAGGAGTTTACTCCATGGCAGGGAGTTGCTTGCGTCTGGCATCTCTAGACGTGTGGGTAATGGTGAAAGTTTGAAACTGTGGATTGACCCTTGGCTTAAAGATGGTGAAATGAGGGCTCCCTGGAGGAAAAACTTTTTCTTTGATGTGAACCTTATGGTGAAAGATATCATAGACCGAGAGAAAAGAGATTGGAATAGAGAGTCTCTGAGTGACCTTTTTGTTCCTGGGGACATTGCTCTCATTCTCAAGTCTAAGCCTCTGATTTCCAGGGAAGATTTTTGGGTTTGGGAGCACACTATCAATGGGTGCTATTCTGTGAAGTCTGGCTATTGGTGGGCGAGTCAACACAAACTGAAAGACTTACTTGACGTAGCAACAGCTAAGCCCAGTATAAATGAGCTGAAACAGTCGGTTTGGAAGGTGAAGACAATGCCAAAAATTCAGAGCTTTCTGTGGAAGGTTTTAAGTGGAGCTGTCCCGGTTGCAAGTCAACTAGAGCGACGAGGGTTGAAAGTGGACATCCGATGCCAAATTTTTGGGTTCGAAGGAGAGTCTATCAATCATGCTCTGTTTTCATGTCCCTTGGCTCGACAGATATGGGCTCTCTCTGATTTTCCTGTTCCAGCAGGAGGTTTTGATGATGCCTCAATCTATGAGAATTTCCATTATCTACTTTTATCTCAGCAAAGGTTTTCTATCCCGTTGGAGATCCGCAGACGTTTCCCTTGGATTTTATGGACAATTTGGAAAAACCGAAACAAATTACTTTTTGAAGGTATAAGCTTTCACTACAGGAAATTGAAGTATTGATTGCATATTAACATAGCGGTTTTAAGTTTTCTGCAATAATAGAGTTTGACCCCACTTTTTTATAGCGCTTAGAATTTGGCTGTGCTATTAAAAGCATAAGCGCGTAAAAATGTTACTTTTATTTGCCCGCGAGTTAAAATTTTCAGACATAAAAAATATACTAACCTAAAACCAAAAAAAAACACCGCTTAAAATTTTCTTTCGTTTTCTCTGTAACCCTAGTAGCTGTCTCCCCATCTCCACTACACAGATCTGACTTTGCTTTGCTCATAGTTGTTTCAAAGGAAAAATTACAAAATTGTTTCTCTTCTGGTGCTATTACAGCAAGATTTCTCCATTCGTGGCGAGGAATTTACATTCCCGGCATGTGTTATGCTCCCTCATCTTCAAGATCGCTGCTTACAAATACTTCTCAGAGATCTCTTCCGTTCTCCAGTTTGCCAACTTCACCTTCAACCAATCCTTCCTCGAGTCCTTCCATGGCTTCCACCGTCTCCACATCATCGATTTCGACCTCCTCGCCTCTGTCTCCTGGCCTAACTCATCGGAGAAAGAAGAAGCCGTCGCCGTTAATCTTTCCCACTTCGAATCTCCTGGGCTTTAGCTTTGATTTTTATGTTAATTTTTGTTTATCGCTTTATTGCTTCAGTTTGAGTTATCTTTCTCATGTATTATGGATGATGCCTCCTTATTTTTGTTATACATCTAACTGATCTTGTGTCCCTTAATTAGGCTAATGTGTGGCGATTTGGAAATCGTTAGGGATTTACACAGAGGCTGTGGCTAAAGCTGTTGAGAAGTCTTTGGAAGTCTTCAAGGACCAAAATTTTCCTTCATCAATGTTCAGCTTTTCAACAGGCATGTTTCAGTTGTCATCTCTCCTTTTGCTTTCCCTTAAATCAGATTTTCCTTGATTTGACATAAAAATTTCTCTGTAATGAAATTGTGCAGTCTTCTTCTACGTCGTGAATGTTGCTCATTCAGCAACGGCGAGTACGTTAAAGCAGGATTGGCTGAGTTAGAGCAGTGGTGTGTAGAGGCTACTGATGAAGTAAGTCATGATTTGGTCACACTTCGCTTCTTAACATGGCTTAAACATTTTCATACCTTTTGATTAACTTATTTCCTTTTTAACAGTATGCTGGCTCCGCTTGGGATGAGTTGAGGCATATAAGGCAGGCAGTTGGTTTCCTGGTATAATTCTTAATCAATGCTTTGCCACTCCTTTTATGCTTCCATTACGTTGTTTGCTTATGTGAACTTTGCTTATTTTCGCTCTGTTCAGGTCATTCATCAAAAGCCAAAAAAGACCTTGGACAAAATAACAAGAGAACTATGTCCGGTATTAATCTCAACTCGGTGAAATTCATCCCGTAAATCGTTTACTTTTCCCCCCTCCTGAGCTTAACATTGAAGTTACTGTTCTGGTTCAGGTGCTAAGTATACAACAGCTATACAGAATCAGCACAATGTACTGGGATGACAAATATGGTTCTCACAGCGTTTCTTCAGATGTATGTTTCAGTTTTTAAGTAACAAAGCTTTCTTCTGTTTAGATATGGTAGTTATTGTGTTCTTTCCCAAAACCATAGGTTATTGCAAACATGAGAGTTATGATGACCGAGGATTCGAACAATGCCGTAAGCAGCTCTTACCTTTTGGACGATGACTCAAGGTAAGCTGCAAATAATTTGTGTTCAACCTCTTTTGTACCCTTCCGATTGCATATACATAAATACATCGTGTGAGCCACTGCATTTCTGTGGGCATTTTGTGTATATTATTTTCCTTATTTTCTCTTTCAATTCTTTCTTCTTCTTGGTTTGGAGGAGAAAGTTGAAGAAGGAGAGTTAGATTGTGGCTTTGCTATTGTCAGGCCACCAGGGCACCATGCTGAGGCAGATGAAGCCATGAGTTTCTGTAATTCTGTTTATTCAACAATGTAGCAGTCGCTGCTAGTTATTTACTAGATGAAAGAGTAAGGACTTCTGTTGATTTTTGTAATGCTATCATTTTCAAATAAAATAATATTGTATCATGGATTCATATATAATAAAATAATATTTGGTTTTTTTTAGTATGTTTGTTAATAGTCCGAATAAAACATGCCAAATAAAACATCCCAAACGAACAAAATAGCTCGATAAATCGAATGCTATATAGTAAATATATAGAAAACATGTATAGCGTAAGTAAAATGCTATTACAAAGTATTTTATTGCATAAACAAAAGTGTTATATTAAATACATGATATAATTGCATTTCCTAAAAGCGCTATAGAAAGTGCGATACTTTTTATGACGGGAGCATATACAGCGTTCGTTAAAGCGCTATAATTTATCAACTATAGCGGATATCGAGTGCTATGAATATCCATTTTTCTTGTAGTGTTTGATCCTCTTCACACTATTCAAAAGATCAAAGAGGATTCAGAGCGATGGTTTATAGCGCAGGAGGTGAGTCGAGAGCATCACCAACGTTATGACAGGTCTGATATGGACGTTGGTGTGCATTGGGAGCCACCACCACATCTTTGGCTCAAATGCAATATTGCTCATTCCTGGAATCAAAGTAAGTCTCTGTTGGGAGTGGCATGGGTGCTCCGAGATGAAAGGGGATTAGTGGTGCTGCATAGCAGAAGAGCTTTCACTCATAGGGGCTCGCTTATTGAAGCTAAGTTCTTAACTCTGGTTTGGGCCATTGAAAGTATGGAAAGTCACAAACTAGACAAAATCATTTTTGCTTCTCCAGATGCTGATTTATTGGGTTCCATTCTTCGTCCTCGGGCATGGCCAAATTTCAGTTGGTTTGCTTTTGAAATCCTTCATGCTCTAAGGAACATACGAGAATGGGGACTTAAAGTGGAGGCAAAGGAAGCTAATCGAGGAGCTGCGTTCATTGCTCAAAGTGTCGACAGGTGTGGGTTGGAACAATCTTATGTTGCTTCTAATCCTCCTTTTTGGTTGTTTGACCTGTTTGAGAATGAAAGAAATGTATCTTCTGTCTGAGTCTTGTGTTGTTATAGGTTTTTGGGTTGGATTGTCCAATCTTTGATGAGACTTGGCAGCTTGTAAGCTGGTTAGGGGGGAGAATTTTTGGGTTTACTGTAATCCTCCGTGATTGGCAGTAAAGGTAGGAGGCTGTTGATTTGTTTTGTATGCTTTGTAAGTTTGGTAACTTGTGTGAATAAAATCTTCCAGATGTTCAAAAAAAAATATTCTAACAAATCACGTAGGAATACAATATGATACTTATAAATATTCAATATAAAATTAACTTAAGCAAAATGATGCAAAATAGTAATAGAGCATGTAACCAACATCAATAATTAATTGCTAAAAGCTAATTATTTCTTAAATTATCAGAGCTATATACTACCAACCTGAAAATTGTAATCCCATGGAAGTATTGTAAATTCAACAAAAGTATTTTAGAACTAAACCAAGGACCCAACATATTTAAAATATTAATTTGTAAGAGCATGATTATTGGGGGGTTCTTAGGGCACTTTCAACGGTTAGATACTCATCATGGTATCTAAACAATTAAAATATTAGTATTTCTGTTTTAATTTAATTATACATTAAATTTTAAAACTAGAAAATTAATAAGCCAATTAAAATATGACAAGTATGAAGTGGGTTTCTTAATAAGAACCTAGAGGTTCTTCTTTAAGGCCATGTACAACCATGGTTTTTAAGGGTGAGTTTCTTAACTATTCACGTGGGTCCCACGTGAATAGTTAAGAAACCGGGTTCTAAAAATCCTTATTTAAGGATCGGTTCTTACACTGTTCATGACACGTGGCAGCCTGTCATTCGTCTAATTTTTTTTTTCAAATTTTTTTTTTTTTTACACTTTTCCCAAAAAAAAAAAAAAAAAAAATTTTTTTAAGAACCCCAAGGGGGGTTCATGGTTGTACATGGCCTAAGAACCCCTCAACCCTCTCTCTCATACTTTCACATATTTTATATTTATTTTTTATTTAATTAAGCTAAGAAACTCACTTAAGAAACCTCCATTGGAAGTGCTCTTAGGGGTTCTTAGGATGGGGTTCTTAAGAAAATAATAGTATAAAATTATAAAGTATGAGAGAGAAGGAGTGAGGTTCTTAAGAGAAGTTTTTAGCTAAGAACTCTTTAGAGCATGACCATCAATGAACCCCCTTTGGGGGTTCTTAAAACAAATTTTTTTTTTTTTTTTGGGAAAAGTGTAAAAAAAAAAAAAAATTCGAAAAAAAAAATTAGACGAATGATAAGTCGCCACGTGTCATGAACAGTGTAAGAACCGGTTCTTAAATAAGGATTTTTAGGACCCGGGTTCTTAACTATTCACGTGGGACCCACGTGAATAGTTAAGAACCCGGGCCTTAAGATACCTCAATGGCCATGCTCTTAGAGGAGGGGTTCGCCACGTGTCACAACCTAATTAGTTACTTTTTTTTTTTGATTTTTGATTTTTTTTTCCTCCAGCTAAAAAAAAAAAATAATAATAATAAAATATTAAGTTAAGAACCCCCAAAGGGGTTCACCAATAATCTTGCTCTAACATCTTTAGACAAATTAAAGGAGCAAACACATGTAATTTCTCAAAAGAAAAAGAAACAATATAGATTCAGTCATACATAACACCGGGACCAAATTTTGTTCTTTTTGTCGAGGTACCATAACTCTATAAATACTCACTCCTCCTGTCTCCACTTCACAACAGCAACGTGGACTCCTTTGTTTTTTAGCTGACTCCTCTTTCACCGTTTCCTTGTAGCTACACACACACTTCTCTTTTTTAATTATCTCTCAAAACACGATTTCCTTCAAGGGTTTCCAAAATCATTTACCGACGTATAACGATGGGTTTCTCAATGTTCTTCTCCTCCGAAAACGATGTCGTCCATCACTCCTCGCCTTATGCTTCTGTTGATTGCACTCTCTCCCTTGGAACTCCCTCCACTCGCCTCTGCAACGATGACAATGACCATAGATTCTCTACTCATACTTCTAACAATATCTCCAACGCCTTAGGCTCATGGGACTTCTTGCAAGGTGGCAAGAAAGGCGGTAGTGGAGGTGGAGGCGGCGGAAATAACCTACTCCCTCGCCGCTGCGCTAACTGTGACACCACTTCTACTCCTCTGTGGAGAAATGGTCCAAGAGGTCCCAAGGTATATAATATATTACTATGTACCCACTGAATCAGTATTCATTTCAAACCATATACTATATAGTCTATTTTGTTACTGACTTTTAGACCCATAATTTATTCCTACCAAATATTAGAACATGTCAACTAAGTCATCTTTTGAATATAGCTTTGAAGATCACTCTCTGAAAAAAGTCTCCTAATAGTCCATTTTTGTTTCATCATAAAAACTAATATCGACTATAATATGATTTTTAATTTGGTCAGTCGTTGTGCAATGCGTGTGGAATCCGATTCAAGAAGGAAGAGAGACGTGCATCGGCCGCCGGAAACTCGACTTCCGGTGGAAGATCAACGGCGCCTGGTGTTCCGGCGTCGGATCATCACGGTGGTGCAAATTATTATTATAGTAACAACACCAACAACAATAATAATAATCATTATTATGCTTCATCCTCGCCTTGGATTCATCACCAACAACAGAATACACAAAGAGTTCCTTATTACTCGCCGGTGAATAACGAATATTCTTTTGTTGATGACAATAATCATGATGTCACGACCGACCCGTTCTTGTCTTGGAGGCTTAACGTCGCCGACCGGACCAGTCTCGTCCATGATTTTACGATGTGAAGTATTATGATCGTTTCATTTGTATTTTTCACCATAAAAGTGTTAGCCTTGGATACCTTTTAGCAAAAACAAAAGAGAAGTCTTAGCCTTGGACAAATTCTTTAATTTTACTTTCTTTTACATATATATTAAATTTTCTTTTTGCTATGGTTCTTTGTGTAATTTGTTTCTTTTTAAATTTAAATTTCGTAAAATGGAGCCCTGCAACAGATGCTAGCTGTCTCTTCTGTGCTCATACCTCTGAAACAAGAGAGCACTTGTTCTTTACATGTCCGTATGCTCAGGACGTGTGGAGAAACGTTGCTGGGAATCTGCTAGGCTCACATCATTCAGATCAATGGAGCAATATTATCTGCTACTTGTCTCTTTCTCCAGGGGATAATGTCAAGTGGTTTCTCTGCAGATATGCATTTCAAATCACTGTCCACACACTTTGGAGGGAAAGAAACATGAGGAAGCATGGGGAAGGTTCAATCCCTGCAGCCACGCTTACCCGCTCCATCGACAAAAACGTAAGGAATCGGATCACCTCTATGCGTGACATGGGCAAAAAGAAGCTGGATGGAGCCATGGCAGCTTGGTTCACTTCAAGACTACACTAAATCAAATCAGCAGCTTAAGCTAGAAACTGATGTAAAAATCAAATATCGATGCATTCTTTGTAAACACGATTTTTTTTGGGTTTGAATATAATTTAACATTCATTCAAAAAAAAAAAAAATTTAAATTTCGTATGAAACTACTTGTGCTTTCTTTTCATGACTTTCTGAATATTCTCTCGGGTAATCAACTAATGAATGATACTTGTAGTTACTTTATAACCTTTTTCAGGATGTATATGTCCTACTTTGACCGTGATTCAAGATTTGTGATTTCCACCATATTATACATATTCCTTCATCGCAAACGTCTAATCCAAGGTTAAGTTAATCTTATTCACAGCGTTAAAGGAAAACCAACATTTGTATCTGAAAGTTATTTTTAAATACATATAGGCTCTAACTGGTGACCATTTGAAGAATAATAGGAATGAATAGGAAAAGAACGAAGAGGAATAAAATAATAGGAATTATTGTTCCTTCCCAAATTTGATGAGGAATAGTTTTACTCTTTAGTTCTCTACGAAAGAAGGAATGAGAAGGAATCATGTATAAAAAATATTACTTGTAAATGGTGTATTTTTTAAGGAACGAAAGAGAATTCATTGTTCCTCCTCATTCCCTTGGTCACCATTTAGAGCCATAGATATATAAAGAAGAAGATCTGCTGGGAAGCTTTTTTTTTTCCGTCTGAAGGATCATAATATTAACCAAAGAAAGATACGAAGCGAAATACAAAGCCGGATCACACCGGAAACATAGCCCGAGAGTTTTACGGGAGTCAAAGCCCTAGTAGAATAAGGGAAGCCCAAACCGGAGGATCTAAACCTCCAGTACCGAAAGAAAATACAAAAGGTCGAAACTTTTTAAAGCCGACAACACTAAAAGAGGCTAATCGAATCTTGAATTCTAAATAAACTAGCAGAATCCACGGGTATCACGGAAGAGAGGAGCAGTCGCGGAACGGCGAGCTTCAAAGTCGCAAGTAGATGGAGCAAACAAGCCGAGAAGATAAGAATTCCAAGGGCAAGGGGAGCCGTAAAAAGAAACCACAAACAACGATCATCTGAATAAGTAAGAGCACTCAAGAATCTAAAACCTATCCACCTAAATTCCAACTAAAAATCTAAATCACAAACTATGCCTTCCCACACAAGGATTAGCCTTACAAGAAGTGACCAGGACAGACCTAAGATGAAACCTAATGATTTAAAATGAATGCAGCTAAAAAGATACATACTTATATTTAAAATGATTTTCTTAAAAAATAACGATGCTTTTAATGATAAGTAGATATTATATACCAAAAGACATGTTTAAATAGAATAAAATAAAACCAGATATGTAACAATTAACCTTAGACCTCTAAAAATTTGGGTACATCTGTTGGCCTGATGCTATATATGTTAAACTTTAAGCAGGGTTATTAATTTACTACATTTTAATAGATTTAAAATTCAAACAAAATCAAGTATTATTTTACTTATGATTTTATTTTGTTTATGTCAAAATCATTCGTTATTTATAAATATTAGTTGAAGTACGATATTATCTAATTATACATATTTACTTATGGATTTGATTATTTACTGAATTTTAATGAATTTGAAAAGATTTTTATTTTTGAAACAAATGTAATTCCGAAAAGAACATATTTATCTACAAATATTAATTAAAATATATTTGTTAGATTTGAAAATTATTAACTTTTTTACACAGATTTGTAAATCTTTAAATTCTATATAGATTTCCAAATCAACTAATATACATAAATATTAACACTTTTTAGGCAATATTTAATGCATTTATTACAAGATTATGTACCACATATGCAGACTAGATGAGTGAATTTAGGGAGAAGATGTGGGGGCAATCTCATTAAATTATGGCCATGGGATTATGATTGCATTTTGGAGTAAATGTTCATTATTTGGTCCCCATATCATTAATTTACGAGCATATCCATCAATCATTTTTTTCCTATATAAATTGAGAACATATCTCTCCTTACAAACTACTAATATAGCAATATTAAACAAAAAATTTATAAGCTTATATACCAAGATATGTGAGTCTTGACCATAAGAGAGGGAAAAAAAAAAGAATTTTTATAATAGAATAAAACAAAGTTTTAAAATGGTGAACTTGGTCGTTGCACTAAGATCCTTGATGCGCATCATCGTGAAATCAGCCGGCAATGTTCAGCACACCGTAGAAATCGAACCGGGAACCAATATAAATTTCTGGTTACCAAAGAAAACCAGTGATAAACCGGCCGTGTTACTCATTCACGGTTTTGCCGGCGATGGAGTGATGACATGGGCGTTACAGGTTCGTTCGTTATCAAAGAGATACTCTGTTTATGTACCGGACTTGCTTTTCTTCGGTGAGTCTTACACCGATAAACCGGACCGGTCACCGGAGTTTCAAGCCGAGTGTTTGGTTAAGGCTATGCATATCCTTGGCGTGGATGAGTTTGTCCCAGTCGGGTTTAGCTACGGTGGTGTTGTGGCGTTCAAGATTGCGGAGTTGCATGGGAACATGGTTAAGGCTTTGGTAGTGACCGGTTCGGTTCCGGTTATGACCGATTCGAATGTGAACCGGTTTGGGTTGAGTTCAATGTCGGATGTCTTGTTACCCGAGACGGTTAAAGGACTTAAGTTTCTTCTCTCCGTTGCCATGCATACACGCATTTGGCTCCCAAATTGGCCATTGAAAGATTACCTTAAGGTACATATACATTATTTCATTTTGTTTTCAGGAAGTTATTTTATAATTCGGATTTTATATATCAATGTTCAAACTTATTAATTATGGAATATATAAAGTTACCAATAACCACATATGTGATTTTTTTTTTTTTTTTTTGCATTTACAAAAACATATGTAACCAGTGATTATGTATTGGCATAGACAATGTTCACAAACAGGAAAGAAAAGGCTGAACTCTTAGAAGCTCTAATCATCAGCAATGACACTACATTCCCTAGTTTTCCTCAGGTAATTTAATATTATATGATATTAGTATTTTGTTCAATGCATTTCTATTATACAATACAATTTCTTTATATTAATATTTGATAAGTTAATATTTCAGTAAATTAATAAAAATTATTATTTTGAATTAAATTGAGTATTTAGATTATTTATCGATAAATTAGTAAAATATTGTGATTCTAATGCTATTAATTTATAAGTTTAAGTAACTTTTTATTATAGTTGGTTATTAGTTTACCTCATAAAAGGATAATATATGTTAATTATCCCATCTAATAGTATTTTGTATTTTGTCCCGGATTTTTTTTTTTGAGTAGCGACACAAAAATACCTTGTCTATATAAAATAATTTACCAAAATCATTTACACACATTTCTTATTATATATCGCTTGCAGAAGATACATCTTTTATGGGGCGAAAATGATCAATTCTTCAGTTTTGAATTTGCCAAAGATCTGCGAATGTGAGTTTCTACTAATTGATTTTTGGTTTCTTTCATTATAATATTTTCTCAATTTAGTTTACATTTAGCTTTATTTATGTCCATTCATATTTTATATTGTAGAAAATTAGGAGAAATGACAAGTATGGAAAGTATAAACAATGGAGGTCACTTGGTGCAGTTGGATAGACCATTTGTCTACAATAAACTTCTCAACAAGTTTCTTGCTTCTGTTCACTAGAGTTGTGTTTGCTCTTGTCGAGTCCATCAAGCAAGAATCCATTACAAAATAGCATCAACGAACTATTAGACCATGTCCATTGGAGTAACAAGGCAGGGATCTTTAAAAAAAAAATTATTAAAATATTGTGGGTCTCACGTGGGGCCCACATGAATAGTTAAAAAACTGTCTTTTAAAATCTTTATATAAGGATCGATCCTTACACTGTTCACGCCACGTGGCGTGATGCTATTGGTCTTTTTTTTTTTTAATTTTTTTTCGACAGATTTATTAAAAAAAAAAAAACAAAACAAAAAAAAAGTTAAGAAACCCACAGCGGTAACACGGCTGTGGGTGCTCTTAAACCAATAAAAATTATTTACGGAAAACATTGTCAAAATCATTTCTCTTAAAATACTTTTTTCGCAATTAACTACATATATAACTTGTTTTCCAAAATTCTAAGTACTGACTTTATAATCAATGAATTGTTTTTTCCAATAAATCAATATATTAATATTAATAAAGTTTTATGAAATACAAAAATAATATAATTATCGTTGAAATAAATAGAAGAAATTAAAACAATTTTAATGAAAAAAATGGAAAGTAACAATATTTTTCTATCGGTTTATAGACTAATAGATTGCATATGCTATGTCTATTTTTCACATATTTGATATTAGCTAACGGTATCTAACTGAGACTCTAAAATACCTTTGACATTAACTTAAAAAGTAGATATGAATTTAATATCATTGTAGAAGTCTTTCTATCTTGTTGACGCATGCAGATTAATTTGTTTGATGTGTCATTCTTTTCACTAATCAATACTATTAAAAAATTGGAGTTTGGCCATGGTACATAAATGTTGTTCCAGAAATTTGTCCTTGATATTATTAGGATTTGTAACATTCATTAAGGATAATTAGGGAATATAACATTATCTCTACAATCCATGTTTCCAAACAAGACAATTATTAAACATGTAGCCAAACAACCAAAATCTAATGGATCATATTTTCCTAATTAATTAAAATTAAAACAAATTAATTGATAAATATAATGAATAATTTATACATCAACTTTTATATATAAATTAAGATTCTTTAATTTATGATTTAATTCAAAATATATTTATAATATATTTTAATATCTTTTTATTTTTTTCAAAAAATATATATATATGAATATATACATATTACGATTGATGTTTTTACGATTGTACTTTTTAACAGGTTTTTCCATCAAACTGAAAAATATTTAATTAATTAAACGGGTTGAAAAATTAATTAGCCAATCTCGATTATAAATTTTTTTTTAAAAAAAATTCGCATATAGTAAATAATTTCAGCTGATATATTTTAAAATTAATAAAATATTAAAATAATTTCATACTTATATTATTCAAATATTTGAAATATATTTTAATATCTTTTTTTGTTTCAAATATATATATATATATATATACACATATTACGATTGATGTTTTTACGATTATACTTTTTAGCAGGTTTTCCATCAAACTGAAAAATATTTAATTAATTAAACGGGTTGAAAAATTAATTAGCCAATCTCAATTATAAATTTTCTAAAAATTCGCATATAGTAAATAATTTCAGCTGATATATTTTAAAATTAATAAAATATTAAAATGATTTCATACTTATATTATTCAAATATTTGAAATATATTTTAATATCTTTTTATTTTGTTTCAAATATATATATATATATATATACACATATTACGATTGATGTTTTTACGATTGTACTTTTAGCAGGTTTTTCCATCAAACTGAAAAATATTTAATTAATTAAACGGGTTGAAAAATTAATTAGCCAATCTTGATTATAAATTTTCTATAAAAAATCGCATATAGTAAATAATTTCAGCTGGTATATTTTAAAATTAATAAAATAATAAAATAATTTCATAATTATATTATTCAAATATTTGAAGCGTCAAATTATGCTTTATGTTTGAATGAAGTTTTTAACGGATAGTTCCATCAAATTTGCAAATTATATATACGACTACAACATGTATTTTATAAAATAATATTTTAGATAAATAAAATAACAATTAAACATATACCATATAACTTTTACAATAGTTGTTTTCACATATATATATTTTTTCCAAACTATGATCTTACGATACAACGCAGATTAAAATATATAATGCGAAATCGTTATTTTAATCTCTTAATCCTTACGATATATCTCCTCCAAATAACACATAATTCATTTTAAAAAAAAAACTAAATTGCTAACTCACTGTTTATAATGTTGGTTAAACAATTATAATCAAAATTAGATTACACAATTAAAAATCTAAACTACTATTAACAAAATGAATAAAAAGTAAAATTTGTAAAGAAAATTAAACCCGCACTTAGAAAGTGCGGGTCAAAATCTAGTTACATATATAAAACACGCAGATATAATCATTAACCTACCTTGCATAACATATAATATTGGATCCATACAATTGATGGCTTTTCAACTTATTAATTCTTGCAAGATCATTAAAGTCGAAGTGGGCTGTCTTACATATATAGCTAGATGCGCGATAGATCCATGAATTTAATTAAGAACCTGCTTTCGTAACTATAACAATGCAAGCTCCACCATTCTTACATATACATATAGATATATAAGAAAGTTTATTTCACGAATAAGATTTGAAATCTAAATGCAACCACTAAACGTGTATAACTTCTCCGGTTCTAAAGCTCAGTACTACGGTCTCTCATATATGTACCGTAATCTCCAGCAGCCTCAGAAGCCTTCTCTTTTGCACTCTCATAAGCTTCTTTTGCCTTCTCCGACATTGAATCCTTGGCTGCACCATACCTCTCCCCAACCATATACACTGCATCCTCGAATTTTTCGGCTGCTTCACCCCCTAATCCGTAGGCGTCTGTTGCTTTCTCTTTAACGTAGTCCATTGTTCGCCCCGCGGTTTCTCTAACGTCATGAGCTTTATCCGAAGTCATGTCCTTAGCATTCTTGGACCCTTCTTTTGCTCTTTCGTATGTTCCATAACCCATGCCTTTAGCTTCATCACTCTTATGAGTGGCCATCCTAATCGCATCCTCCGCTTTGTCATATGTAGCGTCTTTTGCGTGACCTGCCTTGTCGTAGGCGAAATCTTTGGCTTGACCAGCCTTCTCAGACGCTGATCCCACTTTGTCGTAGGCCATGTCCTTGGCTTGGCCGGCCTTGTCGTAGGTCATGTCCTTCGCTTGACCAGCCTTGTCGTAGGCTGACCCGGCCTTATCATAGGCAATGTCTTTCGCTTGACCGGCCTTGTCGTAGGCAGATCCAGCCTTGTCGTAGGCCATATCTTTGGCTTGACCGGCCTTGTCGTAGGCAATGTCCTTGGCTTGACCAGCCTTGTCGTAGGCTGACCCCGCCTTATCATAGGCCATGTCCTTCGCTTGACCGGCCTTGTCCTTAGCTTGACCAGCCTTGTCGTAGGCCATATCTTTGGCTTGACCGGCCTTGTCCTTGGCTTGACCGGCCTTGTCGTAGGCCATGTCCTTCGCTTGACCGGCCTTGTCGTAGGCCTTGTCCTTGGCTTGACCGGCCTTGTCGTAGGCCATGTCCTTGGCTTGACCGGCCTTGTCCTTCGCTTGACCAGCCTTGTCGTAGGCCATACCTTTGGCTTGACGGGCCTTGTCGTAGGCCATGTCCTTTGCATCACCGGCCTTGTCGTAACCATAACGTTTTGCGCTTTGAGCACTGTCGTAAGCAGATCCGGCCTTGTCATATGCAAAGTCCTTGGCGGATCCTGCATTGTCATAGGCGGATCCAGCCTTGTCATAAGCGTAGTTCTTTGCAGATTTAGCCACTTCTTCCGCTTCATCTTTCTTGCTTCCCAATCCTCTATTACAAGGAAATAAAAGAGAGAGAGAAAATGATAGTTCTTGGATCAATAATATGAACATTATATAACTATTTAACGTATAAAGCTTCATCTGAAGCAATCATGCACCCTTTTACATATATTTCTTAAAACTATAGAAACCTAATTGATTACACACTACAAATATATTATGATCTCATTCAAAGAAAACAATGATAAACAAACACAAATTATCTAACAAAAAGTATACACATGATCGAATACACTTACGTGGAGATTTTATCAGAAACCCAACCGGTCCAAGATGTGGTTTTGTCCTTGGCGTCATGACTCGCCTCGGCCGCCATTTTCTTAGCGGTTCCAGCAGCGTTTTTAACATGCTCTGCTTCATTTCTGACCACATCCTCTGCTGTTTCTGCACCCCATCCATGGCATTCCTTCTGCCATGTCAGCGTCACCACCATCATTAACAGCATCATCTTCACCGTTCTCTTCTTCCCCATTATTATTGCCATTTTCGTTATCCCGTTTGTTGTTTTAGTTTTCTACTGTTTTGTTTTTGATTCCAATCTCCATGGAAGTTATAATTAGACAAGCGGTTGATGTAAAATAACACGTGGTTACTGGATGTTTACGTGGCGACTAAAGAGGCGATTATGTTGGAAATAATGTCTCTTGTCTATGCCACGTGTTGACTTGTGGTTAGGGTTTGCTGCATTGGTGTTTCTTGAAATCAAAATTTTGTAAAAACATCTCAATGAATATCTTAGAAATTATAAACAATAAAAAAAATAATAAAATAGTATATATGTATTTAAAAAAATTTAGTATACATAATAATTAAGATCACTCTATGATAATAATAATTATTACATTAGTATGGATCGCAATTCTGTGCCGGGAATATATACAAAATATGCGGTGTAAAAGAAAAATATATCGCAGAATATTATCCCTCTTTTCCAGAGAAAATAGAGTTTTTGTGTTTGTTGACAAAAAAAGAAGAAGAAAAGAGTTCTTGTGTTTTTTATTCTCTTAAACTAACTTCATTATAAATTATATTGGTGAATTGAATAATTCCAATTTTCCGTCATGGTTCATATGGGTCGCACACAATGTATGTAGAATATACAAGGCATGTGCTCTAAAATATTACAGAAAATCTATACCTCATTTTCCTTTGAAAAAGGTATATTTATTATTTACATTTTTGTTTTGGGACAAACGAATAATACCCGAAACGAATCAGATTGACAAAAGGTATAGCACAATGATGGACCTCTCATCTTGACTTTTTTTGGGTGTAAAACTCAGATTAGTTTTGTTACTTTTCTTTTTCACTCTGCTTTTAGTAATTGTTTATGTCAATTGTCAACGTTATGTTGTTCTAGAACCCCCAAGACTATCACTGGCCAATGATATTGAATAGAGTTCCGGTGAACTAGTTTGATCATATATATGAAACTCACGTTGATTCATTTATATTAGCATGAAAATAGAGAATTCTTACATAATCGTATATATAACACAATAGAAGTAAATACATTGATATAATTTTTTAGATGCTCTCTCTTTGTTTCTGGTTGTATAACCATGTTGGTTTCAAAGGAACCTGCAATAAATTCCAGATGAAATTATAAGTTAAAAGACTAAAAAGAGGTAGATACTAAAACTAAAGAAGCATCTGGATAATCATGTTACATAACTTAGGCACTGGAGGTTTTTGTAAAGGTAAAGACAAGAGACATGGGACATGTTATCATCATGTGTGGGACTTTGATTTTTTTTTGCTAAAAGACAAATAAAAATTTGGATGAAAGGTTGATCAAGGAATGGATTCTTATGAATATAAGAGTAACAAATAGGCATGGGGAAAATGGCCTAATGATCAATTTCAAGAACTTGACAAAACGAGCTGGTACTAGATTTGCTTTTGGCCTCACTATTGAAATACAACTTATAGAAATGGGAAACAAACAAAACGGTGGTGTTTACTATTAGATCATTCATATATATTTTTTTTTTCATATTGTTGCATGATTGGTTTGGATAAGCAGATCTAAGTAGGCACATAAGAAAATAGATATTGCATGCCTCTTCTTTAAGATAATAATGGTGTCTTATGCATATTACTAGTTGTGATCTGCACCTTTTTGAGTAGCTTAAATGCTTTCAGTCTCCATTTGAACGGTAAGTAGGATGCGGATAACGCCCTGACTCAATGTCATTGACATCCCTTATGAGGAGCTCGTAGTGCCTCCTTACTTCTTCAGCTGATTTCCCACCAACTGCTCTAGCAACGTTATGCCAACGGTCAGGAGTGTCCTGGTCATATATAGCCAAAGCCCTTTCAAATAGTTTGTTCTCCTTACGTGTCCAAGAAGCGTTAGAAGTCATGGAGTTTGAAGCCATTTAGCGAGTTAGTATGTATATTAAGAGTTTAAGATCGAAAAAGAGTGTTTGGAAAATGGGAATCTTGTTTCTTTGGAGGGAGTAAAAGAAGGAAGATGTATGTATGAGTTGATTTGGTTACTTGAGAGAGTGAGAAGCTCCTTATATGTAGGAAGAGAAAAGCATGGTGTGAGGTTAAGCCAGGTTGGACGAATATATACTTTGAAGAGTGACTTTAGCAACCACACAGTCATAGAGAATGTACCAATTGTGAAACAATCCAATGAAACGTGAGATTCCTTGTCCTTGGACTGGGCATAATAACCCAACCCGAAGAACCGAACCGGATCCGCACCGAAAAAGTCGGTATCGGTTCGAATTCGGATCCAGCAAAATAACCGATTTGATCCCAAGTGCAAGTTACTTTGAAAATCGGTTCGGTTCGGATAATACCTTATATCCAAATGGATATACGAACTAACCCGAACTATACCAATAACTCTACTTCATTACTAGTTCATTTCTTTTAATTTATCTTAAATCATCTAAATTTTTAATATTATATAAAAATGTTAAGGAGATATTCACTTATAAGTATTAAAATCTATTACTATTTAATTTACTATGTATAATTTACTATGTAAATTAGTATTATTTGGAGTAAGTTATTTTCTGGTTTTTGGATTTTCTCGAGTTTTGTTTTAAAATTTTCGGGTTTTTCGAGTTATTCGGGTTTCTCAGGGTATTTCGAGTTTTACTCCGTTTTTTGGATTTTTCTAGGTTTTTAGGACTTTCCGGAGTTTTTAAGTTATATTGAGTACTTTGGTTATAAAAGAACCAAACCTGATTGATACCCAAAAATATTTTGGGTTTATTCGGATTTTACATTGAAATACATAATCGACCAAAACCCAACATTATCCGAACCGGACCGAACTAATTTTTTGTTTTAAAATATCGATTTGGGCTTCCATGCATAAGACGAAAATATCCGAAAACCGAATATGTGGAACCAAACACCGATTGGGTATCCAAATGCCCATAGCTACCTTGCCCATGCAATAGAGAAAAGAAATAATATAAGAGGTTACAATCCGTACAGTAGAGACCAAGGAAGTAACCATGCTTGGTTACCTTCTCTTAATACCTCTTTAAGGCTTTTGATGTGAACTAGAGATCTTATCATCATTATTAGATTGTAGTATCCGATGCTTATTTAAATCACATGAGATTGTTAGATTATGTTTGATGCTTTCTTGTGATTTCCATCCATTTTGATTGAAAAAATATATTTTGTATGATTGATAGGTTCTCTACGCATGATCATTGGTCTAGCTTTCTAGTGAGATGTCTTTTCAATATAGTCGAAGTCATATATGGTCGTAAACTGAACACCATCTCACTTCTTTTGGATTCTTGCCATTCTTGTTCTCATGACCCTCATAACAAATTTGGTGATCTTTATTACTTATTGGCTCGTGTGGAGCATCTGTTGAGAAGGACACAAACCCGTGCATGTCTTAATAGTGAATGGTTAATATCAAACCTTTTATATATGTATATGTTTTGATGCGCTCAACTCTCTAGGTTTTAGCTTTAAATTATATTCCTCCAATGAGAAGACAAATATCAGTGTGCAATATAATACTAATTTAAGAAGCGATTATACTGATATCGTCATCAAACAAGTCAAATATTAATATTTTCATTCTAAGAATCTCTGCTTTGTCTTTTTTTTTTTTTTTTTGTCATCTGGAGTTGTATTCACGATCAAAAGAGATCAAACCACAATACACAAACTTAAACCCAACAACAATCACCCATGTGGAGGTTGATACACAGAACAAAACCATGCCACAAAGGGACTCCAAAAAATACCCATCTAATCTCCTCCCAAAAACATATGCCACCTGCAAACATTCCAAAGACCTACCAGTGAACAAACGAAGAGCTAAATAAGAAAGCTGAAAACCTCAACATAGAGGTTGAACCCAGCTCAGCTACGACCCATCAACTCCCATATTGCTAAACGTTTGAGCATCAACAGATGCCTTACATTCATAATCAAAAAGCTCAGACAACCATAAAGGATGGTTAATTGCCACATAGGATTGGTGAAGATTGCATCTAGAAACACTTTGAGCCATGAATGTCGCACCTCTATTGGCTTCAGTTGGTTCCACTTTGAGTCTCCAATGCATAATACCTTGAAGAAGAAGTAGCAGCTCAGATGCAAAATAACAGAAGGATGGCCACGCCCTAGGCCGGAGAATTGTTCCCAGAAGGTCGCTGTCTTGAGAGGCAAAAATAACATTCTCAACGTGATGGCTCCTCATACTCTCTATCGCCCAAGCAGTACAGAGAAACTTTGCCTCCATCAACGTACCAAAGTGCACCAGCGATCTGCGACTGTTCAAGAGCACTTTTCCAATATCATTCCGCAAGACCCAGGCCACTCCGAGGACCCCTGTCTTCTTATTCCATGAATGTCCAATATTACATTTAACCCACGAGAAAGGAGGAGGGACCCATCTACTAGGGAGATGACTCTGCTGAACCTGATAAGCTGCCTGTTGATCAGCTCCAACACATTGAGCCGTGAACCATCTTTCAGAATCATCCCTGATTTTTTGGACAGTGTGCATCGGATCAAAACGTTTCCCTTCAAATAGCAACATGTTCCTATTTTTCCAAATGATCCAAACAATCCATGGAAAACTTCTTCTGATCTCTACAGGAATCACGACCCGTTTTTGAGCCTGAAGCAGATAGCAAAAATTGGCGTAGATGGAATGATTTTCAAAACCTCCTTCCGGAGAGGGAAAATCAGACAGTGCCCAAA
The DNA here is from genome assembly GCA_030180135.1 of Orychophragmus violaceus. NCBI lineage: Eukaryota > Viridiplantae > Streptophyta > Magnoliopsida > Brassicales > Brassicaceae > Orychophragmus > Orychophragmus violaceus. Next base: position 2,732,963 of record CM058239.1, read on the forward strand.
CTTGGCGAGCCATTGTGCAGGAGAAGAGAGCGTGATTAATCGTTTCAGTCTCACACCCACAGAACTGACAAAGCGTGTCCACCTTTAAGCCTCTGGACGTTAGCTTGCTCGCAACTGGGATTGCACCACAGAGAACCTTCCACATAAAGCATTGTATCTTAGGCTGCGTTTTGACCTGCCATACCTCAGCTTTCAGACAATTAATGGATGGCAGAGCTTCGGCTTCGACCAGTAGATCTTTCTTCTTCAGCCGTGAAGCCAACCAATAACCAGATTTGACTGTATACAGTCCACTATTGTTGTATTTCCATTCCCAAAAATCAGCCCGAGATACCACCGGTTTAGCTTTACAAATTAACTGAACATCGCCTGGAACGAAAAGATCCTCCAGCTTATCCAATCTCCAATCCCTGTTTTCATAATCTATAAGTTCAGAAACCATAAGATTCACATTGAAGGTAGGATTTTTAACCCAAGGAATCCTCATAGTCTCGTCTTTCACCCACGGATCCAGCCAGACTCTAATGGATTCACCATTCCCTATCAATTGTTGAACACCTTCAACAAGTAGCTCTCTGCCAAAAAGGAGACTTCGCCACGCAAAGGACGGACGAGAGCCCAACTTTGCTTGAAGAAAATTAACCCCTGGAAAATACCTGCTCTTCAGAATAGAAGCCACCAAACAATCGGGATTATGAAGAACTCTCCAAGACTGCTTAGCAAGAAGAGCTTGATTAACATTTTCCACATCTCTAAATCCCATCCCTCCATTCTCTTTCGATAGGCAAAGCTTGTCCCAGCTCACCCAGTGAATCTTCCTTTTGTGTTCTAAAGAATTCCACCAAAAGTCAGCCATAGCAGCAGATAAAGATTCACAAGTCGTCTTTGGCAATTTAAAGACCGACATTGCATAAACCGACATCGACGTTGCCACGGTTTTGATCAGAACCTCTTTGCCGCCTTGAGATAAAAGTCTAGCAAACCATCCATAAACTTTAGATTTAGATTTTTCATGAATGAATGCTAACATTTCAACTTTAGAACCTGTAAAGCATTCCGGCAGGCCCAAATAAGTCCCCGCCCCTCCTTCATTCGCAATGCCAAACAATGCTGCAATACTTCCTTTGATGCCTGGCTCAATATGCGCTCCGAAAGTTAAAGACGACTTCAATAGATTAACTCTCTGGCCTGTTAAAGCTTCATACTGGTCCAAAATCCCCTTCAACACACGACATTGCTCAAGAGACGCTTTACACAGGAAGAGCGAGTCGTCTGCGAATAAGAGATGATGAATACTCGGACCCGTCAGATTAAATCTGATACCTTCAATCTGTTGTGCCTGTTCCGCTCTGACAATGAGATGAATCAAAGCTTCTGTACATAGAACAAAGAGGAAAGGCGACAACGGATCACCTTGCCGCAATCCTCGCTCCGGTTTAATCAGACCAAAAGATTGATTATTAATCAACACCGAATAAGTGACCGAAGAGGTGCAAAACATTATCCAGCCTATCCAGATCTTATCAAAACCCAACACCCTCAATAACGCTTCCATAAAAGACCATTCCATTCTATCATAGGCCTTCGACATATCCGATTTGAGGCCCATGAATTCAGTCGAGATTTTGGGATGAGTTCTCAAACTATGGATCATCTCGTGAGCGATGGCAATGTTATCAGAGATGAGTCTTTCCTCCACAAACGCAGTCTGAGCCGGAGACACAATATCTGGCAGCAAAGGTTGCAATCTTTTCACTAACACCTTGGATATGATTTTATAAATCACTGAACAAAGGCTGATAGGCCTCAGATCACTCATGGAAGAAGCATTCGGAACCTTTGGCAGGAGACTGATCTGTGTATAATTCCATTCCACCGGGAAAAAACCGCTTGAGAAGAAAGCCTTTACCTCTTTACAAACTTGATCTCCCACAATGTCCCAATACTTTTGATAAAACAGGCCGTTCATGCCATCGTAACCCGGAGCACTGCTCGGCTTCACCGAGAAAGCCGCGTCTTTGATCTCTTCATTGGTGACTTCTCGGATTAAAACCTGGTTAGTCGATGCAGAGACCCGCGGAGAGAAGTCCCTAAATAATGCGTCAAAGTTCCCTGGATTAGCAGATTTGAACAAGGTCGTAAAGTACTCAGTGGCAACCTCCCCTTTTGAAGCTTCTGCTCTTTTTTCTGCACCATCTTTATCCACCAGCATTTCCAACTCCTTTTTAGCCCTGTTAGCCTTAACCGAAGCATAAAAGAGCTTAGTATTACCGTCCCCATCTTTGAGCCATTCATTGTAGCATTTTTGACTCCAATAGGATTCCTCCTCTTTATACGCACAAATCAAGTCTTTCTTGACACTTCTCATGTATTCCATCGACGGAGCAGCTAACGATTGCACCTTTTCCAGTTCATCTTGAAGCAGAAGGATTTTATCACGTGAATTAAGCAAATTCTCCTTTTTCCAAGCGCTAAGAGCTTTCCTACACCTTCTGATCCTTACTGATAACATCCCACCTCTACCGACTTCTGACTGATGCCAAGCACGATGAACTGTTTCTTTCACTTGAGGTCTCAGTAACATCCTTTTATCAAAGCGAAACTGACCTCGATAAATTTCCTGCGAGGCCAACAGACTCACCAGAACATGCCTATGATCCGAACCGCGCTTCTCCATAAAGAGTTGATTTGAGGCCGGAAAAGCTTCATACCATTGTTTATTCCCGAAACACCTGTCAAGTTTACACTGAATCCACGAGGTGCCCCTCATCCCTCCCCACGTGAACGGATTGCCTTTACCACTCAACTCCGTCATAGAACATGCCTTAAGCATTTCTGCAAAATCATTAAAGGAAGCCTCACGTCGAGTCGGACCTCCCAGCTTTTCCCCAACATGGAGGATCTCGTTAAAGTCCCCTAACATAGCCCAAGGGGTCTTCCTATGCACACCAATCCTCATTAGCCGCTCCCAAATGTTACATCTGTACTTAGCATCCGGGTGGCCATAAACAAGCGATACAAAAACAGAAACACCTCCAAGTTGAACTGAAATATCAATTACATTCTTATCCGCATAATTTACAGACAGTCCTATCTTGTTTTTCCAAAAAACCGCCAACCCCCCGCTCCTGCCAACTGGATTTATAGTATATACACGCTCATAACCCAGCCAAGATTGCAGATCTACTAAAACGTTTCTATTATACATAGTCTCCATCAGAAACATGACCTCCGGATAATGTGTTTGACGCATTTCCTTCAGTCGCGGAATCACCAAGCCTTGAGACCGTCCCAAGCCTTGGCAATTCCAAGCCAGTAAGCTCATTGAGCTTCGGGCGATCCCTCAAGTGGGATCACCAAAGATTTTGGTCTCTTCGACCCTGTCCCGACACCTCCGCTTACACTTGCTGACTTTCTCTTCGAGGTTGAAGCAGTGACAATACCTTTGTTCTTGTCCGGAGAAAACGAAACCACATAAGACTTACTGCCGCTGTTGCCTCTATGACATTTAACGGGTCTTCTCCTTGTCCTTCCAGTCGGTAACTTGGCTCCGGAGGAACAAGCTTCATCAGAAACTGGTCCTATAACCGTTGAGCTTGATATCGACCTTACCGTGTCTTCCTCCGATCTAGCAGTGGCTGCACTAATCCTTTTCCAATCAAACTTAGGTGCACGCAATGGGACAGAAGCACATCGCATTGCAGCTTCCATCAGTTTGGGACTACTACTCCTCTTCGTTGGGACCGGATTCAACTTCTCGAGTTGATCAAAGTCGTATACATGCCCTTTACCCTTATCCACTTCGCTAGTGAAGACAGTTGGGGGCTCAAGGCGGAAGACTGACTTCTGCGCCAAAGGATCTTTCTCAACTTCTCGAACCGATGATTTAACTCTTTCCTGACGGAGCAGAATATCGTCCTGATTAGCCACCAGCAAATATCGTCTCATCTCATTGAGCACTTCTTGAGCAATTTTAGGCCTGCCCGTAAGCGGATTGATTGACACTTGATGCTCTTGGAGCACTCCAAACAAAGGATCAGACTCACCAATAATGCACTTAGGAGCTGAATGAGCTTCCAAAACCTTATCTCGACGCTCCTCCGATTGATCTTGTCTTTTTCGAACCAGGATAGGACAGAAATCCTTTGAGTGATTCAAACGTTGGCAGTGATAGCATCTTTTCTGAATTCGTTCATACGCAAACTCGACAACCGTTTGACCTCCATCCGGTAAGTTAACAACCTTCGATTTCCGAAGAGGTTTGGACACATCGAACCAGATCTTTATCCTGACACAGTCCTGTACCTGAGGAATAGAAGGATCGAAAGCAACAACGTCCACTCTTCCTAGCAATTCCCCCAATGCTGTGATGGCCTTCGCCGTATAATGATTCACCGGAAGATTTCGAATTTGAACCCACACCGGAATGAACTGCAAATAGTCCGCCGGAGGGTTCGCAACCCACCTCTCCACCACAATCGACCAATCATCGAAAGTATGAGCACCCTTGTCCAATATTTCCTGCAAGTCGTGTTCTGTGTCGAAGAAAAACTGAAATCTTTCTTGCGAGAGGGCTACGCCACGAACGCGACCTTCTTTCTGCCACTTGCGAGGAAGGTTCCGGATAACACTCGACATCTTTTGTGCTTCCGGGTTAAGAACTCTTCCTATCACACTCATTTCATTCAGAATCGCAGAACTAAACTCAGGAGCAGCTGGGATATCAAAGGGAAGGTCTTCGTCCTCCAACGACAGCTCCATCAAAGCTCTGTCCATGGCTGCAGACATCTTGATCGAACCGTATAGCACCCGAAAACTCCAATAGACCGATCAGAAACTTAAAAATTTGCCCGAAGAACGCGTTGGATCAAGCAAATATCTTCAAACCTTAAAAAACCAGATGAACAGACGAAGAAAAGTATCTCGGCAGATATACTTTGCTTCAGGATTCAATAAAGAAACGTGTTTAGGACACTTGTCAGATAACCACTAATACACCAAACCCTCTACCACAACTAGAAACTACTAAGCCCAAAAAAGGGACAACTTCCACTCTCTCTCTCCCTTTCCTTTTCTGCTTTGTCTTTCTTTTCTAACAGCAGGCTAAGGAGATTGGTTGATATTTAAACCTAAGTAAATTAAACTTGGGCAACTACTTTTCTTGCAAACCACTCCTTTTGTAAGATATTCACACTAGTAGAAATTATCTCTATAATCACAAAGCGGTGGATCAACCACGGATTTTCTATGGTTAATCAGAAAATAGCTATGAAAAAGATTTATATATCTACAAAAAGTTAACTGCAATGCTATAAAATTATATTTGAGTTTTTACTTTTTAGTGGTTCTTTCTATTTTTTGTGGTTTTTCGAAAAACCACCTAAAACATTATAATCGATTCGTAACTATACAAATAATTTATACTAGTGTTATGTGTGGGCATTTTTGTTTATTTATACAACATTACAAAACTCTAAAGCATGGATGATGGATACATAATTAAACAAATTTTTCTTTTTTTCAAGTAACTTAAGAACTCGGTTTCGAAAAAGACCTATAGGCGTCTCCGGTTTGGTGTTTTTGCTTTTGCACATTATCTTACTGAGTATGTCATCCCAGAAGATGAAGATGAGCCTGCAGAAGATGAGCCCACACAAGAGGATCCGGCATAAGAAGTGCCCGCACAAGAAGAGCTTGCACAAGACATGGCAACCTTCAAGACTTGGCGTTACCTGGGCTTGTACCATTCTTCAATGCATCAAGAAACCGCTTTCTGAGCTCCCAGGAGCTCTATGTTCTTTTTGAGCACAGAGCTCTCTTCCCTCTGCTTCAGGAGGACGATATTCCGGATCCTTTGTCATCTGGTCTTTATTACATCGCCTCCTCGTGATACATTGACCGCAACTATGATTACTGGAATCTTCAAGCACCAGGTCACTATTGTGTTTCGCACAAGCTCGTATTACAACCAGTTAGGGTAAACACAACTGTGGCAGTTGCTTCTCTTGGTGCTAATCTCTTCTTCCATAAGAGAGTGCAGCGGTTCAAGCCATTATACGCCGACTGGTGTTTGGTTCACTATATATGCATTTTCCGATGATATCCACGTCAACAACTTTGTTGATGTTGAATGATAACTCTAGACAATGTCTTTGTCTTCTCCGGATAGTTTGTGATCTTTTTTACTGTAGCTAGCATCAATGACATGATCTTGGCATGCTTTCATAAAAAAAAAAAAAATTATTTCCATGCAACTGTTATGAAGTATAATTAAGAGAAAAGAAAAAAAAAATAGAACGATAACATTCACAAAAACACAATTTTTCTTTTTAGTTTCTTCACCAAAAGATTTCAACTTTTCTTGTCTAATATTTTTTTTTTCTAAATGATATTCTAATTCTCTAATATCTTAATGGATAGAGGAAATATTAACCGAAGTTATGCATTAACCACGAGAAGGATTGATGAGAGAAAAAGCAGCATATTTTCGAAGATATTCAGGTGTTCTTGTTTATATTTTTTAACATTTGGGTGGTAATACAAGTGGACATATTCCAAATCTTGGGAAGATCTCGTCGATGAATATTATCGACGACATTATATGCGCCTTTGTTTTGTACATTGTTTAACTTCTATTATTCCTCTCCACCCACTGTTTTTATTGAATATCTCCACATTAATTATTATTTTGTTTTTTTGTCTTCTAATTCTTCTTATTATTATTATTATTAATATAAGGTATATATATCCTGTATATGTATATTTTAACAAAAAGATTAAGATATGTGCTGTATTTCTCCAAATATTTTTTTCTATAAAATATATTTTCTCGTAAACTAAGTGGTTGTAGTCTACTGATTCTCATTCGTAGAAGAATTGTTTTGTTGGTTTAGGCTAGAGATTAATTTCCTTCAAACATAGAATTCTCTAAATATTTATATTTGACTACATGTAGACGTCTTTAATGATAAGAAAACTCAGATTTCTATAGACTTCGTAGGATTAATATTTAGAATTTTTTTGAGATTCCCACTATTAGACTATCTACAATGGGGGTGTTGTAAAAAAGTTTCAACAGTTGAAAAAAAAATTTGAACTACAATGGGGTGTTGTAAAATTAAAATCCTATGTGGCAAAAACAAGTGTTGTAAACTTTCAACACCCGTGAAAGTTAATTGTGGGGCCTATTTTTTTTTTTTTTTTTTTGATTTAAATTAAGATATATGTGTGACACATGGATGTTACTGATTGGATGTTCATATTTGATGTTTTTTCTTTTCACCTCATTTACTTATCATTAATTATTTTATAATAACTATAGTTATAATATATAATTTTTACATCAAAATTTATCATTTTTCATATTCTATAAAAAGAAACTTGTTTTATTTTATTTGAACATATAAAAAAATTTGTATTTTTTACTGTTAAAGAGAAAGAAGAAGAATAATTAAAATAAAAAGTAGTAGGGTAGGGTGTTGTAATTTTATTCAACAAAACCATTGTAGATGAAAAAACTAAGTGAGTGTTGAATTCTGATGTGGAAGAAAGAGAAACAGATGTGGAAGAAAGAGAAACTGATGTGGAGGGTCTTGATAACTCAAACCATTGTTGATAGTCTTATAAAATTAAAATATGTTTTCTCATAGTACTCATCGTCCTTTCAACTTTACTTGCCCACTCAACAACTTGTCCTCTTGGAATATTATTTTTGATTCTTCCATTTTGATCCGTACCGTCAATTTTACGCTTCAATATTGCTTAAGGTAAGCAAGCACTCATATACTAGTTTCTCTTACATTACCAACGTCGACTAACCATTTCTGCTTCATAATTTTCATAACAATAAGCTTCAATTCTTTTCTATGTCTTGTTTGGTCTGGCATTTGATTTTGTAGGTGAGTTTGTGCTCATAATCTGTTTAGAGTACGATGCCTTTGATCGATCATGTAATGGCAGAACAAGTCCTATATGAGCGGGTTTAAATTACCATGATTTTCATAACCATGATTTTATGTAGACTTGAGAACTTTATTGTGGTTGGCTTTTAGATAGATTTTAGTCAGTCTGCACAAGTTTTAGGCAGCTCACCACAGTTTTTCTACTATAATATTGTATAGACCAATGATTTTTTTAACAAAAAGGTTATCAATCATCGTTTACCGATGTTTAACAACGTAAAACCTATTGTAAGATCTTCATAAAATCACTAATATAACATCAAACGAATTAATTTGATCTCACGATCGATCATGAAAACTATGTCGCGTGTATCAAACTAATCCGGTGTTAGTCCAGATGGTAAAGAAAGTTTAACAGGCTTCCGTCAACCTGGTTTGGTTTAATTTCGGTTGGCTATCAAAACATTCACATAGTTTTTTCGGATTTCAGGATTAGTCGGTGTAAATGGGATGATGTGTTGGCCTTCAGTGTTGGAGTCTCAAGTCCTCTGCAGAAGATGATGTAGAGGCCCATTTGTCGGAGTCGACGGTCTTTCGATCCAAATCACATGGTTTGTCAAAAAAAAAAAATGTTGTGTGGTGAAGGCCGGATTTGATATCCAAATCCTAACCCAAGACCGGACTTGAAACAACAAATACTATTGTCGTTATCTCAGTCTAGAGGGGGTAGACAAAGTCTCTTTACTTCTTTATTTGATTAGACACCGATCTTACTTGATCCCTTTTGAAGTGGACCACAATATTTGACGTTTCCAAGCTGCTCCGTCGTAAAACCTTCTATAAAACATTTCTTCGCCGAGACTTTGTATTGTATTTACTTTTTTTTCGGAGTTAACCATAAAGAAATCTCATGGTGGCTTTATAATATGGAGGCACAAAACTAAGTGCAAATGGAATTTTTAGTAGTTTATTATATGTTCCCGAATCCAAATATTTTGATGTCATCCGAACCCTAACTTTAATTTAGGATAAAATGTATTTAAAAATCATTGACAGCATTGAATGATAACATGTAAATACTACTCCTTCCATTTCTTAAAGATTGATATTTTAGAAAAAAAATTTGTTTCAAAAAGATTGATGTTTTAAGTTTTCTATGCAACTTTTATTAGTTAATGCTTACAAAATGTGAATTTCAAGAATTATATTAAATTATTATTGGTTTATAGTTATTGAAAAATGTTTTTATGAAAGAAAAATATGTATTTATAACCAAATATTAATCTAATCTATTAAAACAGGAAGGTTTGCCATGGTACATAAATGTTGTTTCCGGAATTTACCCTTGATATTATTAGGATTTGTAACCTTCATTAAGGGTAAAACTGTAAAACAATTTATATTTGATTTATTCATAATATCTTATAATATCTTTTGTTTTCTTTTTTCTATCATAATCATATCTAACGAAAATCTTTTTCAAAAATTTAATAAAAATAATAATTAATTTCGAAATTAATATTAAAATAAATATTATAAATTATTCTTAACTAAAATTTAACTTAAAGAAATAAAATCATGCATTAAGTTACTAAATCAATTGGTACATATAATTATATAATTTAATACATAATTATTTTATAAATTATATAATCATTAAAATTAATAAATTATTATTAAAATAAGAAAGTAGTATATAATATTGTACTAGCGTACGGGTATAAATTATTTATTTTGTAAGAAACGTTTTTTACGATTATACTTCTTAACGGGTTGTTTCATCAAATTTTAAAATATTTAAATTATAATAAAATGGGCTAAAAATAAATTAACCAATTTCGATTTCTAAAAATAAAATTTGCACGAGTAACTAATTCCAATTGATATATTTTAAATTTAATATAAATATTTAAATTATTTAGTATTTATATTATTCAAATATATGATGCGTCAAATTATAGTTCATGTTTGAATGCAATTTTTAACGGGTTGTTCCATCAAATTTTCAAATTATATATCATTACAACACGTGTTAAAAAATAGATTAACCAAGTTCAAGCATGACTAATCATATACTAAAAATAACAATAAAATACAACTACTAATATATAATATACAAATTAATAATATCAAAACAAAAACAAAATTTATTAAATTTCTTCTCACATTTAGCACTATATCATCTTATTTTCATTTGTTATAGATTAGACGAAATAGGTAACGAAATTAATTTATAAAAATATAAATTTAAGATAAAAATATATATTCTAAGAATGAAAACATAAACCCGCGCTTCTTTAGCGCGGGTCAAAATCTAGTTGTTTCTTAATTTGTGTGAAAATTTTAAAACATCAATCTTTAAGAAACAGAGAGAATATTAATTTAGAGGTAAATTTCATAGAATAACCTAAAATCCGCCAATTGTATAATAAACTAAAAAATCGAGATACATGCAAACATATATTTCAAGTTGTAATAGAAATCTTACGATTTTTGTGATTAAATTTTCATGAAATAAAGTTTTTAAAAAAAATTCTTACAGTTTGAAAAGTAGGACAGTATGATGTAGCCCTGGGCATTCGGTTCCTTTGTTCGGATCCGGGTAGGAACCGAACGGATTTGGGTATGCCGGCTATTGAGATTTAGGATTCAATCGGTTTCTATAGAGGTCTCGGTTCGGATCCGGTTCGGTTCCTCTCGGTTTCGGATCGGTTCGGGTCTAATAATTTAGGAACCGTGAAATACCCGATTAAATTCGGTTCTTAAAATATTTGGTTATTCGGGTATCTAAATACCCATTTTTTATCCGAATATCTGTTTTAGATCCGGATAAAAAAAAAAAAAGAAGCAATCTTATTCAGTTGGATCAGCCGATTGGTGTATTTGTCTAATAAATATTTGTACTACTTTTCTTACATATATATTCAAATACGTGTGCGATGAGATGACATAAGTGCATATGTTACAATAGGATCATCAATTCATCCAACTTTTTAATTTATGGTATCTATCGGTACATATATTTTCAGACGAGCTTAACTTATTCGAAACCTAATATTGTTAATGGGCTTGAGGTCCATTCATTATTAACTTGGCATTGTAAATTAATACCCATTAGTCTATCTATCTTTCCTTTTTCGGACAGCTATTATATAGTTTTACGTCGTAATTTTTCCTTAATGCGTGATAACAACCGTGATAACAACCATTAGAATTTATAGATGTTTTTTAAACATTAAAAATATGAACATGACATAAACGCATCTGATCGAATCATATTTTATAACATTTTTCCTTGATTTCTCTCTTCCTATATTATATATAAATGCTTAAATTTGTTCTAGAAATAAAGGCGGTTGCGCGTTAAAATGGACTTTCATCTAACCTACCTAGAGATAGTTGACCATAAAACAAAAATCTAACCTATAGAGGTAGAGCTATTGGATAAATATTCTACTACCAAGTCTAACCGTGTGCCATACCAAAACTACTTGATCATACGGGCCAGAAAAACATCCCAAAGATTAAGTTGATTTACTAATTCGTTTCATTATATAATGTTATAAAAATATTTTTTTTGTTTTAAAACATAAGTTATTTTTACATTTGTATGCAGTTTTTATATTTATTAAATACTCTGAGAACAATTAGATTCTACAGTTTTCCTTAATTGATTGAATTATATTTTATTTAATATATTAAATGATATTTTTTGAAGCATACTAGTTTTCTTATTTATTTTTAACTAAAATAACTATAATATTATGAAAGAGTGTTGAATATTATCTAAATCAAATCGGAATTAATTAATCCATAACCTGTTGTGAGGCTGAGAGTAGTTGTCGCTTGTCAATCATTAGTTGAAGCCAATCATATTATATATTTTGGGAGAACATAATTATACCAAATAGTTGACTAGACCTACAAATTTCCCTAACTAGCTTATCATATATACTTCTGTTTTATTGGTCGAAATTAATAAACTGGATCTTTGATTCTTTGTCACAAAAGATATATTGACTGGATCTTTGTTACAAAAATATATATTAATAGACTGGATAACTCTTCTCTATCACATTAATATTTTTGTGATTCGGAAAATCAAAATTAGACTTTAGACTAAGCCTAAAGCTCTAATAGGAAGCATGTAATGCTATTCACACCAAGACATTGATGTTGTGTCCATATTACGACACACCTTTATCAATTTAAAAACAAATAAACACCCATCCTTTTTTTGTTAACTTTAAAAAAGAAAGACATCATAATTTTTAAACTTATCATGATATATACTACCAACTACCGACAGTATTTTACATTGTAAATCATCTATCTTCAAGTCTAATACTGTTCTCTAAAGTTATCGTAACTCTAGATAAACCCAAGATAACAAAGAGTCTTTTGAAATTTCAATGCTCGGATACTTTTTCTACAATATTAGCATAATTAGTTATTCAGCTTTAGGTTACTATACTAGTATAAACAGATTATCATAAATATCATGAGAGCTATTCATCACATACAACCTTTATTTAGAAGAAAGAAACATTTAGGAATTTAGCAAGTGGAGGAAGAATAAAAGCTGGTGGACCAGTCAATGGACTGCAATGAACAAGTCACAAATATTTGATAATTTTGAATGTTTTTTTTAGTAATTTAAGATAAATTTCAGATATAGAAAGACCATTAATTGAATTTTGAAGGAAATGTAGTCTATTTATATTTTATGTGTAATCTATAGACTCTTTTTCTAGATATTTAAATTAATCGTAAACACGAAATCATATCCATATAGTTGTCTAAAACAATGTTTTGTAATTTTGCGTCTTTTTACCACGTGTCGATATACCAAATCATTTTTCACTGTTTTTTTTTTTTTGCAAAAAGGGTTAGTTTTTTACTACTTAACTACAAGAGTTTAGATAACTTTTTTTCTGCCAAGGTATGAAAATATTCTCTCTCACTAATCGAATGTAATGTGACTATACACAATCTTCTATGTTGTATATATTAGTTTTTCGTAAAGAGTATTTAAACACACTTAAAAGATTAGACGTTGGAAGATTACACGTCGGAGTTTAAAATCTTCCACAAATTTCGGATATACTTCAAACTTTGTAAGTGTAACTTTTTTGTGGCAAATTAAAAATACACCAAAAATAGTTCGCAGTAGTAAACATCAAAGCGACATAAAATGTTTCTATTATAGACTGACAATATTATTTGTACATTCGGTTTGTAATGATGTTTTACAACATGTGTAATTTATTGGTTCAAAAAAAAAAAACATGTGTAGTTTATTAAATGCTGGTGATAAAAAATATCTAAAATGGCCCATTAACTTTACTCAATTCTGTGTGGGGTTTTTTTTTTTTTTTTGGTCAACAGTGTATATTCATGGATGGGCCGTTACAATAAGCAGATGGGCCGAAGCCGCTACAGTGACCGAATAACAACACAAATGAATAAAGCCCAACTCGGTAGATAAGAACGCCACGTGGCGCACCCCGAGCCATCGCATGACATGCATCCACACGCGTCGTTTGGTGAAGAGCCGCCGAGAAACCACCGGCAACGGCGAGGAAAACGCAGCCGAGGCCACCAGACCACATCACGACAGCGACGGAGGATCATCTGAGATCCTAGCTTCCCGAGAACACCGATCCAATCACCTGCATCAAAATGAAACAGACGACCAAAGCCACACCGGAATCCACCAAATCGAAGGAGGCGTCAACGCCGTACGGGTTAGAAACCCAACAGAATCCACCTTAGGCTTATCCTCAAAGCGGTGGCGCGATGACGATGTTAATTCCAACAGAGAGGGGAAGCCACGGCGAAGCGAAGCCTAGAATAACAGAGATTGAGCGGCGGTAAGTAAAAAGGAAGGAGGATCAACGGCTGAAAGCCGGACAAGCCGGCGAAGTCCGATAAATCGGATAGATAAGCCCGCCATCGAAACCACACCGTTGAAATCGGGAGAGACCCGAAATTATTCAGCCAAAACGAAAGCCGATCAAGAATATACAAAGAAGAGATCGACTCGGGATACAACGATGGGGAAAAAAGATTTCAATCCGGAACAGGTAAAGAAGAAGCAGAGGGATGAAATCAGAAAAAAACCCCACTCCGAAAAGTCCGGCCCTTCTGAAAGATCGCATCGGAGAAGAAGGGAGCCGAAGATCGGAGAGAAAGTTCCCTCTCCTCCTGAAGAGAGAGAAACCCTCTTTTTATCCCTCCAATTCTGTGTGGTTTTGAATACATATTTTGGATGATAGTGTAGACTTATTATTTTAAGTTAAAAATGTAGATTTTTTCTTTTTCTTTTTATATGGAGCCACCCTGGGACCCAGTGATAATATAGTTTTCATCTCTTTTTTGACATAAACCAAAAATGCCAAAATTATATGATGTAACCCAATAAACCAAAAATTGTGGCAAGTTTTTTTTGGAAAAAAAAATTGTGGCAAGTTTTGAATAGGTAAAAACTAAAAAGTGAAACACCATAACGCAATACTTATATATTGACAACTAACAATACTTACCTATTAGCAAAAAAGAAAAGAAAACTTAACATTATACTTAAAATTTTAATATGTAATGTTGAAAAAGATTTTGTCTGTATAACTAAATATGTGATAGTGTAGTAGTAGACAAAGAGTTCCCATCTAACTTTTCATTTTCTTCACCTAATTAATATGAATCTATATAAATGCCCTAAATCCAAAAGTAAAATATAGTGAAAAAGATTGTGTTCCTGGTTAAATCAATTCTTAAATCGGCCAGTGTGGTAACACACAAAAATTGGTTTCTTTGTGTTTCAGATTCAAATCTCCATTGATATGAGAAAGTATCTTTTAAATCAAAATATTTAAAAACTAATTTTAGTATTGTAAGAGATTATGAATCTTAATCTCGGAACTTCCACAATATTCAACAAAGAAAGTATATGCACATATATATTGATTGACATTTGATGACAAACAAATATACATTTGACACCATAGATGGATTTTCTATTAACCATGAAACTCAAGGTTAAAAATTACCAAGATTTACTTAAAACACCATTATACACCATAAATGTAGTTCTTACCATAGATTAACACATCGATACGACTAGAATAGAAACAATCTTAGTTACATCACTATCACAAAAATTATATAATTTTTCTAGGAAAAATAATCCAAGACGAGTCAGAAGTACCTTTTCTTTAGGGTGAAAAGAAAAAGTTTTTTTTTTTTAAATTATGTAAATTACTATAAAAAAATGCCTCCTCTGCTCATAACGCGGGCACTGGGCCTAAGGCCCAGGGAAAACCCTCCCAGGTGAAGCTGGCCTGCGGCCTAACTGGGCCCAGAGAGATTAGTCTGGACCACGGTCTGGGATCCTCCCTGGATTAACAAAAAAAAAAAAAAAAATTACTATAAATAAAATGTGTTTGCATGTGTTGACCGGACCATTACAAGCACTAAGACCTCGTCCTTTCAATTTAAGCCTGCGCTTGACACGGCCCTCTTATGATGTAAACAATCCAATACGCGGTCACGTAGAATCCGTCACAGCCCACTTATTGTTTATAATCGACAGTCATTCACCCAAAGGCTGTCACTTTAACACTCGCTACTCTGTTTCTTCTCTTCCCTAAGAGGTCACTCATATAATCTCATCTCACTTTTTTTCTCCATAGATTTCAACAACCAAATTCTTTTCAAACCCTTCAAGATCTTTGCACGAACAACCTCGAAAGACTGAATCTTTTTCTCGACCCACCAAATAAAAGTTGGTATTTTTCCCCGGGAAAAAAACAGAGAATTTCAGTTATGCTCAAGGTCTTAGCTGAAATTCTGGCTTTCTATCATCATTTCTTGATTCTCTTGATGATTCACGGCGCCTCTGCAAGGGAAATACTCTGATCTTGTCTGGAAAAATCTTCAAATCTACAGCTTTTAACTAGGGTAAGTCAATGTTCTTAGTATTGTCTCTGTTTTTTGTTTACTTGTAATTGTGTTTCTTGTCCTTACAGAACCTTTATATGTTTATCAAACTTGCAGAATTTAATAACTTTTTGTTTAGATGGGAATTGATATCACTCAACGGATAGAGAGGTTGCCTCACTCCTTCAAGGTTGGTTCTAAGAATCTCTTATGATTGATTTTTTTTCTTCTCAAGGTTTGTTATTGTAATAACATGTTTATGTTGCTCTGCTTCAGATGCACTCTTCCATGTGCTTAGAATTGAAGAGTTTAGTTGATAGAATCATGAGAATCTTTCCTGATATAGAAGATGCTCGACCTGGATCCTCCACAGGGATACAGACTCTATGTTTGCTCAACAAAGCTTTGGAAAAAGCTAAGCTGCTTCTTCAATACTGCAGTGAATCCAGTAAACTCTACATGGTTTGTTAAAGACTCAACTTTCTCTCACATTTTCTTGGTTGATTTTCTCTCTCTGTGGCCTAATGTGATTAATATGTTGCTTCAATCTTCAGGCTGTAACAGGAGATGCTATACTCTTAAGAGGTTGTAGAGCCAAAAAATTGTTAGAGCAAAGCTTAACTGACATACAAAGCATGGTACCGACTGTCTTGGCTATCAAGGTTTGTACCAAAATATGGCTTTGAATGGTAGCAACGGTCAAAACTGCTTTTATTTATCATTCGTAGTATTTGGTTTAGAGGGGTGCAGACAAAAAGAAACAAAAGAAGTTCGATGCGGACCATTTTTATGAACAAATAAAATTGGTCCGCAACGGATTGTTGTCCGCCCAAAAATAGAGTGATTTGGTCCGCACCTAAATTAGTCCACTATGACCGTTGCTACCATTCGAATCCTATGTTTGTAACAATTCTTTTTCTATGAAAAATGCAGAATCACTGATGAGAGTTTTGCTTGCAGATATCTCAGGTAGTTCAAGATCTTAGATCAACTGAGTTGGCTCTAGAATCATCTGAAGAAGAAGCTGGGAAAGCTGTTAGAGAACTGATGCGACGGAACACATCTTCTTCTGTCTCTTCTGAAGAGATCAAAGATTTCCATTTTGCAGCACTAAATCTCCAGCTTTCAACACCTGAAGCCATTGTGATAG
The DNA here is from genome assembly GCA_030180135.1 of Orychophragmus violaceus. Lineage (NCBI taxonomy): Eukaryota > Viridiplantae > Streptophyta > Magnoliopsida > Brassicales > Brassicaceae > Orychophragmus > Orychophragmus violaceus. The sequence continues at coordinate 2,749,952 of CM058239.1, forward strand.
AAAGAAGATCTTTAAAGTCGCTTTTCGCAAAACTAGGCGAGTGTGATGTGAACAAGAGACAGATCTTGAAGTATCTTCTCTGTCTCCTCAAAAAGCATGAGAAGATCATATGGAGAGATCACAAAGATAACTCTTTCACACAGCTTCATTCTGTCAATGATTCTCTGTGTGCTAGTGTTGCGGAAGCCGGGTGTTCTGAGGAACACAATGCTACACTTCCGGACCAGTTCAAATGCCCGCTCTCTCTGACCGTGATGTATGATCCTGTCATGATTTCTTCAGGACACACCTTTGAGAGGATGTGGATTCAGAAATGGTTTGACGAAGGTAATGAGTCATGTCCTAAATCAAATAAGATACTGGATGATTTCACACTGAAGCCGAATGTAGCGATGAAAGATCAGATATCAAGATGGTGCTCGAAGCACGGTCTTGATGTTCAAGACCCAACAACAAAGCACACAAAGTCTATGCACAGTGTTGACTTTTCCATTGCTAGTTTTGGAAGCTCTCTGTACAATATCCAAGATCTCAGCTGCTTCACGAGTAGGGATTTCAGCTCAAGCTTTTCAACTGATTCACCATCATACTCTAAGATGTCAAAAGGTGGTTACTTCATGCCAATGCAGACGATAGAGTCTGAATCAGGAACTGAAGTTACAGATTCTAGTCACAATGAGATGGAGATAGAGCCCTTCTGTGAACTCACTAAGCTTCCATGGGATGCGCAGATCAAGGCAATCCAAGATGTAAGAAACCGTTTTGAGCATAATTCTCAGTCTTTTCGGTCTATGTCACCGAGTAAATTTCTTGAGCCACTTATCACATTCTTGAAGAATGCTCACGAAAGAAGTGGCTGCAATGGAGACATAATCAAGAATGGATTGGATTTGTTATTGACTTTCCTCAGTGGGAATAGGAGAGCTATAGAATCTTTGCAAGAAGATGTTTTCGAAACGTTGTCGGTCTTCCTCGGGTCTGAGTTAGTAGCTGAAGAAGCTCTGAATGTACTAGAGGTTCTCTCTAACCAGCCTAACAGTCTCTCCAAGATAACTTCATCAAGCTCTCTCTCTTCTCTTTTCAAGATTGTTGAGTCTGGACCACAACATCTTCAAGAACAAGCTATGATCACACTCAAGAACCTGTCCTCAAGCAATGAGATTTGTATTGAAATGGTATCTCTCAATTTCATCCAGAAGCTCACATCTTTCTTGCAACAAAGTTTCTTCAACAAACACTCAATCATCATTCTTAGAAATCTCTGCAACACCGAGAAAGGTCGTGTTTGTATAACCGAAACCCCGGGTTGTTTAGCTTCAATAGCTGATTTACTCGACTCAAATGTTCCCGAGGAGCAAGAGAATGCAATCTCAATCCTACTCCAGCTCTGTGTTGAGAAGATAGAGTATTGCCACCTTGTTGTGAGAGAAGGTGTTGATATTTACTCATCTCTTTTCTTGATATCCAACAATGGTTCCGAGGAAGCTAAGGTGAGTGCATCTGAATTGCTCAGAGCTCTTGAAGAAGTAGATTTCAACAGAGAAGAAGAACAACAACAACAACCATCCACACCAGAAGGACCAACTGCTGCAACTAGTTCACAGGTTGTCACTCCAGTTATGCATCAAGAACCTATAATAACAACATCATCTCCAAAGAAATCTGGTTTATTTGGACTCAGTTTCTCCATTCTCAAGAAGAAGAAAAGATAGATAAAGAAGCATAAGTTTAGTTAGACTGTTTCTAACTTAGTTTTTGAATAGTTATAATTTTTGTGTGGGTGGGTGGTTATCTCTTTGTTGACTTAGGTTTGCATATGTTCGGACTACATTAATGCAAGTGTAGTTGTAATTTGATAGGGAATGTTTTATAAGCAAAAATATAGTATGTAATTTGTAAACCATCAGATAATAAAAATGGTCAATTCTTTAAAAAAAATTTCTAGATGGTAACTGGATGATCTATCTTGTGTCCAAATTTGAGCTCGATCGGTAGAAAGTCTTAAATTCTGACGCATTTGCATGATCATGCATCTCTATATGCTCATTTGCACATAAAATGACCCATTTTCTCTCGAAGTCATCTAATTTTTTTCTAAAAAAATCGATAAAAAAAATTTAAAACACATTTTGCCTCGATAAAACACACAAAACAAAAAGTTAGAAACGGGTAAAAATACCATTTATCAATAACATAATGTAAGAAAAAATAGTATGTAATTTGTAAACCAGATGTCAATTCTTTTGAGGAAACTTTCTTCCATCTTTTCAACAATACTGGCAGCGATGGTGATGATACCTAATAATATGGTATGAATATGATATAAGACGATACCTAATAATAATGTATGAGTTTGGTAAGAGTCGCTCAATAAAACTTCAGAATGTTATGACTTTATTTGTTTTTGTTGTCAAGGATTTGATACCAGATCAAGATCATATCCTTTACTGCTTTTACAAAAATTTTTTTTTATGTTTTCCTATAAGTTTCCACTGACCATTGACCGTTTACAAATCTATAGGTTATATATATAGAGAGAAATAATTTGGAGATATCATATATACTAAAATGTACAACAAGAAATTGTTAAGACCACAGGAGCCTTGTTCTCTTTCTTATACACATATACATATCCCCTAGAATATCTTTATTTATCTAAATTTGTATGAAGATATAGTAGATTGAAAGATTTTCGGATTGTTTTTTCCTGTCTTTCTGGTTCAGATTTCAGATAACATACAGAAAATAATAAGACAAAAATAGCGATTTTTTTTTTCAGTGAGCCTTATCCCTAATCTTTTACTTGAGGCTGAAGAAATCTGAAACTGAATCAGTTCTCAAGTTGTTGTAAAGACATTGTGAGTGAGTTTCCCAGCTTGACAATGTCTGATCTTTCTGCAGGAAAGAAAAAAGGAAATAAGTTACTTCACAGACAAGAAACAATAATTTAGTAATAATAAAAGATGCCTTGAGGGAAAAGATTCTTACAACAGCGCCGAGAGATGTGGTTTGGTTTGAGTTTATGACTGAATAATCTAGAGATCCTTGCTGGTGTAATGGAAAAGAACTTAAATCCGCCATCATTGACTGCTTCGAGATAGCTTCAGGAAGATCTGTGAAGCAAGCCTGTTTTCTGGATAATTCATTGATATGAAACTCAAGTTCTGGATTTATGACAGAGAGTTTCATGGACAAGAACTCGACTTGTTGTTGTAGAGATTGGACATAGTTGATGATCTCATCAAGCATACCAGCTTTTCCAGTAACTTTGTTGCATCCAGGAACAATATCTTGAAGACATTTCATCTTCTTGCTTATCTTTTCTCTCCTTGCCTGACAAAATCCCAAAAGAAAATTCACTAAGATAAAACCCTAGAAAGTAATTTTCTCTGAAATCAATCTTTAGTTAATTACCCTTTCTGCTAAGCTATGTCTGTCAGTGGCTTCACCTCGTCTAGCTCTCACATGGATGTAATCTGGTTTCTGAATCCCTGAGGATGTTTCTATGTTGCTCATATTTGACTCTGTTTCATCCTCTGCTTTGATCTTCTTCTTCTTCTCTCTCTTTTCTATCTTACCCTAAAACCAAAATTTGATGATTTATGAGAAAAAAAATCAAAAATCAATGCTCAAACAGAATCTAAACTGAAAAAATTAATGCTTTCTTGAGCTACAAACCTCTGGTTTTCTCTTGTTCTGCAAGGCAATGGCTCTGTTTTCTTCATTGTTCTTCACTGGTTCCATTTGGAAGCTACTTGTCCTAGAAATGCAGCCATCAATAGTATCATAATCCGGTCCGAATTCCGGAAAATGTCTGAAACTCTGCAACTCATCATTACAGTTTCCCAAATAACTCTCAACCCTTTTGAGCTCCTCTCTCCCATCTGAGCCAAGTATCTGAAGAAATTCAGGTGAAACCATTTGTTGCTGTTGCAGCCATTTAACTCTTTCAAGTACAGACAAGTCCATGAAGAGAAGGTAAAAGAAAACTTAAAGATCTTATCTTATCTTTTGGGGGTTAAAGCTAAAGAGAGAAAGAGAGGGTTGAGTTATATGTGTGGGGAGAAATGTAGTCCATTTGATATAATTATTCTTAGCTTTAAATAGAAAGCAACATTGACCCACACACATGAGATTCGAAATCTAGTGAGAGAGGGACAAAACTGATAAAGTGGAGGAGGTTGGGGACAAAGATGGTGAGATGAGAAGTTGTGGGGTCTAATTGACATAACCTACCATGTGATCATGTCCTTATGAACATGAGATGAGGAGTCTCTGAAGTTAGTTTTGTTTGTGTCTTTCTCTGTTCTTTTTTCTTCTTCTTTTGCCCTTTCAAGCTTTTGAGAAGATCTTTTATTTGGTAACCGGAAATAAAGCCGACTTAGAAAACTTAAGGCTGAGGGTAATGTCATATAAATGTTATGATTTACGATTTCTCAAGTTTTATTTTGAATTAGACATGGGCATAAAAACCGGAAACAAAGAACTGAATTGGAACCAAGAACCGATCTGAAACAATATGTGCAGTTCGATTTCGGTTATAACATAATTATCTATTGGATCATGAGGTTAGAAAACCATGTGTATCAGTTTGGTTCCGGTTTTTACCATGAACCGATATGAAGAACCAAAGAACCAAATATATATATATATATATATATATATATATATATATAATACATTAATAATATAGGGTTTTGGTTAATGACATGGTGTATTAACAATTTATGTTTCATGTATTTTACAGTTATTTGGGATAATTTTTAACATTTCAGATAAATTATTGCAATTTCGGATATTAAATATCAATTGTTGAAAACTAAAAATGTTCGGGTATTTCATGGTTCCTCAACATTTGTATTTGAACCGATCCGAAACCGACATTAACCAAACCAGAACCAAACTAAAATAATTAAAGTAAGTATTCATCGGATCATAAATCTTTATATCCGAAATACTTGGAACCGAACCGAATATCCGATAGCCCATGTCTATTTTGAATCTTGAGGTTTAATCAAAAATTTCTAAGAATTTTACCCGAAGAAAGAGTGTTTCTTAAGTTTATGGTGGAGAATGTGAGGAATGTGAATTATGAATCTTAACTTGCAAATGAATAGAAACAATAGTTTGAATCATGAGCGATTTCGGGTGAGTGATATCATTTTCATGTCTTCATGTGATTCTCTACGTGGTCCTGTCGACGTAATATTACTACCATTTATCAATCTATAAATTACATCAACATTTTTATTCAATTTCATATATTAGAAAAACCACTAACTTAAAGTTTATATCTGAGAGAGAGAGCATTTCTATGAATATATTTTGAAACATTATATTAGTTTTATTTAATAGAAAATTAAGTGACAGGGACAAACAAAATAAATGTAAAGAAGGAAATGGGTTTGAAGATAAGTGATAGGAAGGTGGGCGACACCATTGCTTTTGATCTAAGTGTTTGGTCCCTATACATATCTTTTTCATTTATATTTTAGAACTATATATGTATACATTATTATCTATACTCGGTGAGATAATTCAAGAGAATCAATACTATTTGGGAAAATTCTTCACTCGGTAGATGATTGGGAGATTCTTCATGTTGAAGGCAATAAAACATTTATTGTATAGTTTTTCTTGAATGCCAAGTTGCAATTAATGAGAGTAATGTGAGAATGAGATAACATAGTGTAAAGTTATTATAAGATTGAAATATACGTCAAATGAAATTATAAATTGAAATCTTCTAAAGCAAAAAAAAAAAAAACAGTATTTTAAAAAAACTAAGTTATTGCATTTATATAGCAAGTCCATGAAAATTCAGTTGTTTTGTAGTTTGTACTAGGCTTGGGACTTCGGTTCTTCTGTTCGTTTATTCGGTTTTTTCGGTTTTATTGATTTTTAAAAAAACTACCGATCGGTTTTTGTTCTTCCAATTAATTCGGTTCGGTTCATTAAAACTTTGGTTCAGTTCGGTTTGGTTCGATAATTTCGGTTTGGTTTTATATCCCAGAACTACGTATATATATATATATCAAATACAAAACACAAACTGACAAAAGTATATATATATATATATATAGTGGAAGATTGAAACTTTTATGAAAATAAAAATCGATCGACAACTACAAGTCTATAATAATGATTAGGCCTAGGACTTCGGTTCTTCGGTTCGGTTACTCGGTTTTTTGGTTTTTTTTTGTTTTTTAAAAAAACTGTCGACCGGTTTTTATTCTTCCAATTAGTTCGGTTCGGTTCATTAAAACTTCGGTTCGGTTCGATAATTTTGGTTCGGTTCGGTTTGAACCACATTTCTGGCGCTCATGGTGTTCAGACAATGCATCCATGAATTTGCTAATACCGCTTCAAATTGGCCCAAAGACAACCATCGTACTAGCCAAGCCTATATGTAATATTATCTTGGTATAGTGCCTTAAGTGGCCCATAGAGAATCATCAAACTAGGCAAGGCAGATAGGCCCGTTGTTGCAAGAACAGTAGATGCATTGTTAAAGTCAATCTTGTTGAGATCTCATTACACTTTGAAGCTTTGAGTGTATCAATATCTTGTTGACTTGTTGTGACTATAACAGCTTCTGTCAAAATGATTCGAAGGATATATGCAATGCAAGTAAAATTCAGGATCTTTGGGACAAATACGACTGAACCGCCCGGTTCAGCTAATTCGAGATTACCGGATTTTATTGCTAAACCACAAAATAGTATTGTAAATACATGGACATGGTTATCAATGAGAGCCGGCTCAACATTTTCATGGGCCTAAAACTATAACTTAAAGATTGTATAAAATATGCAAGGTCGTGCTTCTAGAGTAGTAGTACTCTGTTTCCAATTTGTTGCCTCTTTTTTTTTTTTGTCGAAGATTTTTTTTGTTGTCAATTTGTTGCCTCTAAGGTTTAATGACTATAAGTTTAGTTGCCTACATGATAATTGTAATCATTTTTACTTCTATAACAACTACTTTTTCTGTAGATTATATTATAATTTTTTGGCAATATACGGTATAACCTCTATATATTTAAACTTTCATAAATTAATATCTCGATAAAGTAAAAAAAAATTCAAATTAAAATTTTGATATAATTACTCTCTGTAACTAATATCTTGTTAAATTTTAATTTCAAACTAATTTTTTGATATAGTTAATCTTTTTCGTAATTTTATATCCTGTTAAATTAATAAAATATAATTGTTTCGATGTTATTAATTTATAGAAGTTTTCGTGTAGTTTCCATAAGCAGTCTGCAAACAAATTTTCAAATTTAATCGTGTTTTTAGATATGTTTTACTTGTTCAAAAGACCAAAATTGTAGTTGGTTTACTATGTTAGTGAAACCCCTACTCGATTTGGTTGTACATTTTTAATCTTTCATAAAGAAGATTTGGGTGGTTTCTGGACAAAACTTTATTAATTTAACTCACCAACTTTGAACAATAAAAACATGTTATTCATTTATTTGACCTACTTAGTTTATAAATCTAATTAATGTAATTCAAACCGAGTCTCGTGGAAGTTCCTTGATGATGCTGAGGTCAAGGATTGTGTTTAGAGTAATAGACTTGAAAAGTCAAAGAAAGCTTCGACGAACCCATCCCGCTTGTTATTTTTAAGAATAAAGAAAACATAAAATTATTGGACTTCTTGACCATTTCCCACATGCAATTTAATATACAACCATAAAATCTCATCACATCTTTATATAAATAACACATTATTGAAGCTCTCTCATTACAACAACAACAACAAGCAAACAAGAACAACATAATCATCTTCTTATACTTGTCTGTTTTACAGTTAAGAAAAGAAATCAAAAGATGCAAATGTTAAGAAGCTTGAGCACAAGGACAAGAAGCCGTCGTGGAGGCTATGAGCGAGTAAGTGATGATTCAACTTTCAGTTTACTTGGAGCAAAGCTAAGAAGATCTACGAGTGTTCCTTACTACGCCCCATCTATAAAGCTTGGTTCTGGTGGTGTTCCGACCATACTTGAGGAGCTTCCTCGTCAGAAATCCAAGAAGGTCAAACCACCAAGCAAGTTCAGCCACCCTATCTTTAGCTTTTTGTATGGAAAGAAGAAGAAGTCGCCGACGACGAGAAAGCCTGAGTTTTCTAGGTATCTTGAGTATTTGAAAGAGGGTGGTATGTGGGATGCAAGAACTAATGCGCCTGTTATCTATTACAAGTAGATGATGAATTTATGGAAAATTGAAAATCAAGAAAAGCTTTTCAAGTTTTTGTTTACTTCAAATGAGTTTATATTATCTTTTTAATAGTTTGTAATGATATTTGTATATAATCGTCGATTCATTAATTTGATTTATATGAATACAAGTGGTGGAAACAAAATTGTACGTTTTTGTTTTTTTTGAACTTTCCAAAATTGTATGTTTTGGAGTATTTTCTATTCGGATATGATTATAAGTTTTTTTTTTTGATGAATGTTAAATTGTATTCACACCGAAAAAATATTCGTTTTTACATTCAAAGATGCTGACTTTTTAATAAACTCCAAAGCAAACCAGCTTTGGAGTCCTTCCGCGAATTGGTAGTCTCCAAGTAATCGAATTGAACTAAATCGATTCCGCATTTCCTTGTCAATCAACTTGATCATCACTTCTTTGGTATTGGGATTTATGATTAGAAGTTTCAAAGAAAACATTAAACAAATCAATAAGTCCAAGGAGTAGTGGTTTGACTATATAGGCATGTCCAATCTGAGATGGTGGCGTTTGAGGAGGAAGTTTGAATAGTGAATCTCTGTTTGGTTACTTGGAGCTCAAGGGAAAGTTCTCATTTGTGTGCAACATGACTCAACATGACTCATCATTACCAAAGTATTTAGTGGCTTAATAGTCGTATAAGAGCACGTACAACGCTATATACTTGGCTCGATTTCCGAGCAACGTGTTTTATTAATTTTTTATTCTCCCAAATTTTTTTTTTTTTTTTAAAAGAAAAGAATAAAGCAACCAATGGCAATCAGCCATGTGAGGCCGTGCGTAGGAGATCGCGCCAGAAAGAGTTCTTAAATAGGAGCTTTAGCAACCGAGTTGCTAACTGTTCATAAAAATATATATATATTTTTCGATTATCGTGTCAACAACTCTGCGTTGTATATGTTCTAAGAGATTGGTTTCTTTGTGTTTCAGTTTCAAATCTTTTTTTTTTGAGTAAAATTTTATTTTTAAATAAGAATTTCCAAAGATTGATTTCATTACGAATTTGGTAAAGATTATAGAACTAAATTCGAAAACTCATATGTTTAAAAACAAAACAAAAACATGGCTCCAACTGTAGTAGCAACAACAGGTTAATAAAAAGTTTGACAAATTATTTCAACTAGTATAAATGTTTTCTTAAGGCTCTTACTATATTTTGGCAAATCCAGTTGATATATCAGGCTGACTTTTTTAAAAGCATCTCCAACTTCACTCTATATTCTATACTAAACTTTATTTTGGAGTATTTTTTGTTCCAATTTCATTCTATTTTTCACTCTAAAATAGTGTAAACTTATTTCTCATTCTATATTATTTATTATTCTATTTTAATGTTAAATTTTTTATTTGTATATTGGTTTTTGAACTTTTAAATCTTTTATTTATATCTAAATAAATAATAATAATAATAATAATGTGTATTTAAAATTTATCTTTTTATTTATTAAAAAATCATTTATAAACTTTATTTTAGAATAAATATTTAAAATTTTATGTATAATTTAAATTTTAGTCTAACTAATCATTTGTAGAAAAAAATACAATGATGATGCTTGAGCCTTTCGGTGTATTCATTTAATACAATACCACAACAAAACTTGGTTGTGCGGTTCTTGAAATTAGCAGGAACAGTTTTAATTACTGCCTTCGATAACAATAATAACTCAATCCATAGATAACAAAATCGAAATCTTAACAAAACTCAGTGAAACTAAAAATACTAATTCTTCCCTGTTGGATAACATAATATAGCTTGAGAAACATGTTTTCAAGAATCAGTTGATTTTTTAACAAATTGTTATTCATTTATTTGACCCATTTAGATGTGACTTCTATTAATGTAATATAAACCGAGTCTCGTGGAAGTTCCTTGTTGAGTATGAGGTCAATGATTTGCGGTAGAGTAGACTTGAAAAGTCAAAGAAGCTCGACCAATCCATCCCTCTCATCACTTTAATTTCTAATAAAATAATAGAATAAAAAACATTAAAATTTTGGTCTTCTCAAATTGGCAGCCAAATTCTGACCATTTCTACCTTTAAATTTAATAAGATACAACCATAAAATCTCATCACATCTCCATATATAACAACACATTGATAAACTCTTACACATTACAACAACAACAAGAAACAACAAAATCATCTCTTAACTTTCTCTCTTTACATCATCTTATTATCCTGTCTATTTTATAGTTAAGAAAGAATTCGAAAGATGCAAATGCTAAGAAGCTTTAGCACAAGGACACAAAGCCGTCGTGGAGGGTACGAGCGAGTAAGTGATGATTCAACTTTCAGTTTGTTCGGAGCAAAGCTAACAAGATCAACGAGTGTTCCTTACTACGCTCCATCTATAAAGCTTGGTGTTGGTGGTGTTCCGACCATACTTGAGGAGCTTCCTCGTCAGAAAACCAAGAAAGTCGTCAAACCAGCAAGCAAATTTAGCCACCCTGTCTTTAGCATTTTATATGGAAAGAAGAAGAAGCCGTCGACGACGAAGAAGCCTGAGTTTTCTAGGTATCTTGAGTATTTGAAAGAAGGTGGTATGTGGGATGCGAGGTCTAATGCTCCTGTTATCTATTACAAGTAGATGATCATGGAAAATAAAAATCAAGAAAAGCTTTTCAAGTTTTTGTGTAATTCAGATGACAGTTCATATGCTTTAGTTTTGTTTTTTTGGTCAACCATATGCTTTAGTTGTGTGATGGTTTTTGTATATTATAATATTGATTCATTAATTTGCTTATAAGAACACAAGTGATTGAATATGTTTTGAGAATATTTGATTTGGATATGATTAATTGTTTCAAAACAAAACATTATTACACGAGTCAAAAGGTCAAACAGTTTTGGTTTGACTATACAGGCCTGTCTAGTCTGTAACGGTGCCGTTGAGTATGAATAGTGAATTCCCGTTTGGTTACGTGGAGCGTAAGGGAAGACTTCTCTTCTTCCATTTCCAAAAATTTGAAAATTCCAAAATGTTGCCCACCAAAATGTCTAAAATCCCATAAAGGAACAAAAACCAGAAATTTCATGCGAAAAATATAATTATCAAAATTTTGGTTTCCCATTTTCTACTGTTCTACATTAAAAATGCTAAATTCTTTTCCAACTCTATTCCATTTTCTATTCTTAAATAAAATAGTATGGGAGATTAACCCATAGAATCATTTTATAATTTATGAAAGTTGCAAAGAAAAAATAAATAAATAAGATTAATTTGTAAATTTTATAACTAAAATGCATTAAAACAAAATAGAAAAACCTATATAAAATATTTTATTTATGGAATAAAATGGAGTAATACATAATAGATGACCTTATGTACACATCTCATAGAATGTTAATTTAGAATCATACTTAGTATTTTTTATTTTTTTGTTCTTTTTAGAAGGATCTGGATTGGATGGAGATAAAAATAGTAATTTTACGGATTAGTAGGATAAGAATCTAAATCCAGATATCTTGAAATTTTTCGGATGTCAGATATGTCCCGGTCCTATCCCTTCCACAACATTTATTTACAAGAATAGATAGGATTAAATGAATTAAAAGGAATGGAATTAAAAGGAATGGAATAATAGTTTTATCCCTTTCCATTTATCCCATCCATTCATCATCATTTTTTATCATGAATGATTTTTAACCTTATTCATAATTTTCCTCATTCATCCCACTGGTATGTGTGGAATGAACAATATTTATTTTCCTATATAACTGGTAATCATTTTATGGAATACTCATGAATGGCTAATTCCATACGATCCTATTCATAAAAATTGAATTCCGGTCACAGCCTTATTATATCTTAAGCAGGTTTTTATTTGCATAAATCCATTTGCATTTGGTCTACATCATCAGCAGAAAAGTAGTTGCAGTTTGACTGATACATCAAGTGGAAATGAACAATAATGTTCATTCTTTTACATATATACTTTGGTACATATATATTGTAGGAAAGTTCATCTCAACATACATACATATAGGTTTCATTTCAATGTTTCAGAGCTTCCTTCTCAGGACAACAACAATTGTGATGGCTCTTATATCTTCCTTAGCCAACTCCTCGTCAACCATTCTACCATATGTATCAAACAACTTGTCAAGAATCTCTTCCCCGAAGTGTAGACCAAGCATTGATTCTTGAACCGCTCTTACCGTCTTTGCAACCGCCTTACCGTAACTGACACCATCCTCCTTCTCCTTGTGATTTTCTAACATCTCTAACTTCTCTAGTTCAAAAGACCCTTCTTTGTTCACTTCATCTTTTATCTCACCAGCACTCGGGGCGTAAAAGTGCATCTCGTAAGAATCAAGCTTCTCTTCCTCAGTTTCTCCCTACAATTAAATGAAAACACTAACATGTTTTATAAATCAAGATCCATCTCTTTGAAATCAACAGATGTGCATGTATATAAAATATATTAGGACATAAGTCCCACATCGGTAGTTGGAAGGGATCATTAGTAATATATAACGGATATGGACCATTCCAGTTATCACAAACACATCGGTAGTTGGAAGAGATCATTAGTAATATATAAGTGAAGTGGTTCATATCCCTTATATATATTACTAAGGATCTTTTTCAACTACCGATGTGAGACTTATGTTCTAACAAAATATTTACCTGTGCTACAAGATCGGCTATGGATCTAGCGAGAAGTTCCCAGAAGAAAGAGTTTCCTCTATCCACATGATCAGGACCTTCTCTTCCGAGTATCATGAGCACCATTCTTCCTGCAGCAACCACCTCTTTTGATCGAAACCGGAGGAACATGGAGAAATCTTCCTTGAATTGACTGTAGTAAGCTTTGGAAACAGCTTCAGGACTGGAGGAGCAGATGTTAACACAACCTTTGTTTATGGACTTGCCTTGATCGTCATACAAAGCTGGAGGAACCTGCAAAGAAACAAAAGAAACAACTCACTACATGCATACACCTGAAGGTATCTATCTTTAAATCTCAATTTTTATAGATAAAGATGTCCACCTTGGAAAGCCAGTGTAAGCTGTAAGAGGCATAGATAAAGTGGATGGTTTTTTCAGGGAAGATCCTTCCATAGAATGATCCAGGGTAGGCTGCAATGAAAACTGAAGGGCAGTCACCATTTTTGGCATCTTTCTTGAGCTCAGTGTGAAAGTCAGGCAAGGTCTTGAATATGGAGTTGAAGTCATTTCCAGGGAGATCGTTAAGGAAGAAGCTGAATTCGGGCAAGGGCTGGCTTGGGATCTCTTGGTGGTGAGAAAATTCAACTGCTTTGATGATGTCTTTAACCGTGGAGAGAGTGTTTGGTCCTGAAGAACATCCAAGGTCAGCTATTCCTAAGCTCTTTGGTTTTGTCTCCTTGTAGAGTTGTTGCAGTGTCTCTAGTGTTATGTGTTTTGCCTGATCTGATGCTTTCTTCTGCAAAGATTTAAAAAAAAGGATAATTAGAAGTCAAAGATTATGAAATAAGTGAAGATATATTTGAAGTATCAAGAACCTGAAAGGAAGAGTTTCTTGCATAACTAGTTTCCCCAACTCCTCCTGTCATGTGAAACTCTCTTTCTAGATCTCTCTTATCCATCACAATGTCAACAACAAAAGTTCAAATCTCACTAATTTTTTGGGGTTAGGGTTTTTTTTTTTCTTTTGGTGTTAGGATTTGCTTTTCTTAAAGGAGTGATCTTTGGCCTGTCACCTCAATCTTCCATTACCTATATTTTGTTCATTGTTTGGAAATACCCTAGGTGCTATATACGCGGCGGACATGAATCTAGAAATTAACGAAACTCGAGATAAATTTGGAGAATAATTGGGACGAATTTTTTTTAATAATAATTTAATATTTTTAAAACATATATATAATACAACAAAATTAAAATTTGTTATGCATATATCTATTTAAGATTGAGTTGTTAAAATTTAATTGTATGTATATAAATTTTTATTAAGTAAAATTACTACATTATTGTAATTAAAAATTACAAACCTGAGGTTTCTAATCATACATTATTTTATTTAAAAATTGCTACAAGATTGTATTTAAAAATTACAAACCGACAGCTATTATTTTGTTGGACTTCTAATTAAAAATTTGAGGTTTCTTATAATAATAAACTTGAATCATATTGTTTTGCGTTTTGGGTTTTCCATAAACTCTTTATTTTCTTACTTAAAATTACGAATTGGGAATCTGTCATCATTGTTCATGATTCGAAAGATAAATTTTTCTTTGGGTGTGTACTACACTCTACACCTAAGAGCATCTCCACCGGTGGAACCCAGGTAAGTCTCTTACCTTTAATTTTTTATTAATTTTTTTTTTTTTTTTTTTGTAGAGGCGAAAAAAAAAAAAAATACAAAAAAAAAAAAGTCAACCAATGGGTGGTCGACACGTGGCGAGACAGCACCAAGGAGCGTCCCTTAGCCAAGGGATTTCGGCTACGGTTTCTTAAAAAAAAAGTGGGTCCCATGTGGGACCCACATTATTTAAATATTTTTATTTTAAGAGACCCACCCCTAATATACCCCAATGGAGCTGTTCTAACATTTCTCTTTCTAAACTTAATCAAGATGAGTTAACGACAAAAAAAAAAAAAAAAAAAAAACTAAATTCACCCACCCAAAGAAAACTTTGGTTTTTATATTATCTTTTTGTACAAATTGTACTACACCTAACATTTGTCCTTCTAAACTAAATTCACCAAGTGACCAAAATAGGAAATTAAGAAAAAGATAATATAAAAACCAAAAAAAATCTAAAAGTTTCCAACTACATCATGATGGCTTCATGTTATGGTTGTACTTCTTTACTCTGTTCTTGCTATCAGTGCTAGACTTTATTGCTAATGGTGGTGGACTCTGACACCATTTCTTGTTCGAAGACATGTCATTTAATCTATCAAAATGTTTTCTTAGAAGGATATCTCGACTCCCTAGAGAATTTATTGGGTATTCAGATCATCACATGGTCTCTCAGAAGCTGCATATAGTGTAATGTAATGTTACAAAACATTATAAAAGTAGAGGAAACTTTGGGAGATAATATGATTGATGAAGAAGAAGATATATTGACTTTTTAAGGTAGAAAGCTAAACAAGAATGGAAGATGATGATACGTTTGTGTGTGACCACCATTTCCCTTTGTCCCTTCCATACATTTAGGCTTTAGTACCCTCTCTTCCTTACCTTTAGGCTTTTTCTTTCTCTCACTCTTCTCTTTTGCTTACCTTTAATATTTTAGTGGTGGTGGAATGCTTGTTGAGTCATGAGTGTAGTGTATGCTTTGTTGACAGGGAGAGATAGATGATGGTTTTTGGTACGATACGGGTTTGTGTTTAGAGGGGGCACCCACGCGTGGCACTAGAGGGATTGATGCAAAGGTGCTTGTAAAAGTTCATATGGTTTCTTCCATGATCTTCTCTTTTGTTAATTACGTCTTGTTTTGTTTTTTTTGTTTGTGTTAAAAGTTCATCTCTTTGTTTGCTTTCTTGTTAGATGTTTTAGATTGTTTTTTGATTAATTCGATCACATTTTGCAGATACTTAGGCACTATATCAATCACTAGTAGGGAATTTTCGTATAGCCACAGATTGGCCACAAAATTTTCCGTGGCTAGTCACAAAATAGCTACGAAAAAGGTTCATATAGCCACAGAATAGCCACAATATTTTTTCCATGGCTATAGCCTCGTGGATAAATTTTTTCGTGGCTATTTCAGCTTTTTTGTGGTTTTTTCGTGACTATTTCGTGGTTTTTTAGAAAAACCATTGGAACATCCGTGGCCAATCCGTAGCTATACGAAAAATTTCTACTAGTGAATAAGTGTTGTGGCGCCTAAAGCTTACCGTAAAAGTGATGCTCCTTAACTATAACAATTTTTTTAATTACATTTGTATAATTTATATCAAACGCAAAACCGCAATAGCGAAAAGTGTTTGGATGCGGTTGCGGAGGAATCTCTTACCCAAAAACCATATATGCAAGAGTTCAAACTAAAAAAAAAAAAAAAAAGAGTTCAGACCACTGCATTAAGAAAATTAATCGGAAAAATATGCTTAAAATTTTATATAATATTTGGTGCCTAAAACTTTTGCTTTAAGTGTTTTACCCTAGTGCCGGCACCAGAGGTGGTTGATTTTTTCGAATCTAAATCTTTTGTATGACTTGTTGCTATATATAGGAGGTGGACAAAAGTAGACCATAAAGTTTTGGAATTTGGTAAAAGCACATCCATTGTTTTGTTCGCACTTCAAATATTTCCATATAAAAATTAATATTCCCTATCAAGTTTGTTTATTGGTTCTATGCTATGATAGTGAGGGTATTATATATAGTTTTGAAATGAATTGGTGCTTCTAAAAGACAATAAGTTATCCACTAAGAAGGTTAGTTTAATAGAAAAAAGAAGAGATATGCGTTAAAGAAGATAGAGCGAATATTGGTGGCTCTATAATGGATCATTGACAAAAAAAAAATAATGGATCAAATATATAGGTTACGATTGGTAACCTCTTACCGCTGCGGTAAAAGGTTTATCGCTGCGGTAAAAGGTTTACCGCTTTGATGGTCACCAATCATCAAAACGTTAGCAAATATAATATTAATTTTTTTTCTCTCAGCTTTTTCATACCGCTTTCTCCAACCGCTTGTTTTTACCTCTTTGCACTATTCTCTAACCGCTTACTGCTTCCACTTACCGCTAATCTTACCGTTCCGCTTTTGTTCACCAATCGGACCCATAGATTAAGACTTCGAATAGTAACAATAAATTTAGCGATACGGATTAAGTAGTGTGATACTAGGCCTGGGACTTCGGTTTTTCGGTTCGGTTTTGGTTCGGTTTTTTGGTTTTTCGGTTTTTTATTTTTTCACCGAAACTAACCGAAATAAATTTCGGTTCGGTTCGGTTCGGTTTTCGGTTTTTTTCGGTTATTATTTTTTTTTGCCGAAACTAACCGAAGTTTTCGGAAAAATCGGTTAATTTCGGTTACTTCGGTTTATTCGGTTAAATTTGGATATATTCGGTTATTCGGTACGGTTCGGTTCGGGTAATTTCGGTTAATTCGGTTGATTTTGGGTATATTCGGTTATTTCGGTTCGGTTCGGTTCGGTTCGGTTCGGTTTTTTGCGAAAATTTTAATATTTTTGGTTAAAAACGGTTAATTTTGGTTTATAAAAAAAAGAAAAAAAAAAGAAAAAAAACTTCGGTTAACCGACGGTTCGTCGAACCGAACCGAACCGAACCGAAAACCGAATACAATTTTAAAAGCCACCGAACTAACCGAACCAAATTAACCGAACCGAACCGAAATTTTTCGGTTCGGTACGGTTCGGCAAATTCGGTTCGGTTAAAAGTCCCAGGACTATGTGATATAATTCAAATGTGGTTTTAAAAAGAAAATGCATACTATAAAACATATTAAATGGTAACAAAAAATTGACATGCATCAGTATAAAACATTGATACCTTAAGTCATGATGGCCCCCACAAGAAGCAAGGAAACATGTGAATTTTACAAAGTGATCAACACTTTATAACAATCTAAACCTTACATTAAATTGGTGAAGATATTTTTTGAATGTCAGTGGGTGAACCTCGATAATTTTTGACTTCAGATGTCACGTTCTTTATTTTTTTGGTGTTTGGTGCTCGCCGTCTCTTCATTGTCAATTTGCTTGTTCTTGATATGTCATTTCCTTCTTTTGGTCATTGTTAACTTGTTCTTTCTAGTTGCTTTTTGTTTGTAAGTGTGTTTGTCTTTTTGGCTCTTACCGTGTGGCCTCTTAGCTTCAACATCGTCTTTTGATAGGCGGCTTTAGTCTTGTTTAAGTTGTTTTCAAATATGTATCTTGTTAATATATGGAAAATATTCTAGTTAAAAAAAATTTTAGAACCATACATTTAATTATAGTGATCAACATTTTATAGGGCCACTATAAAGCCCGTTATATGTTTATGGACACTTGGGCCCATAAATGTTTTCCAAGCGTAACACGGTTACACTGGACATAGAAAGGTCCGCCCGCCAGACACCACTCGTCTTCTTCCTCCTCTTCGTATTTTTAAAAATGATTTCTTTTCCGTACAACAATCTCTGTAAATTGTAATTGATAGTGTCTTTCTTCTTCCCTCTGCGTCATCAAAATTACCGAGAAAATTTGATACCCAATCTTTCATCTCCACTCCTCGTGTGTCGACACTCTTGTGGACAACGATATCTTCAGCTCACAAATCCATTGGGATCAGGTAACATGTGTCGGATCTATTGTAATCATATAGTTTCATAATCTGTCCTTCTTCTCGATCCCTGTAATTGCTATTTTGTCTTCCGGGTTCGTGCGCGGTAGTGATCCGATGACAGATCTTTGCTTGTAGGGTTGTTTGTTGGTGAAATTGGATTCAAAGTTACCATTTTTTTGTTGTTATCTGATCTGAATTGTGAAAATTATATACTGATTTGTGGATTGGATTTGGTTCTGTAGGTTTTGCTCAAAGTTGAACTGCTCGATCCGTCGAGCTTCTAGAAGAAAAATACAGAGCTTTAGCAATGGATACGAATCTCGTGGAAATGTTTAGGGCTGCTTTGAATTGGGCTAAAATGATTGTGGATGCTCCTTCAGCTAGAGTTGTTTTGTTTGGTGTCCGAATCCAAGGTAGACTTATTGATGAACATCTGTTTTTGAGCTATGGAGATTATGATTATTAAAGATTCAAACTTTATATTTCTCCAGGGCACGTCTTTTTGGAAGTTGTGTTGGGTTTTGTCATTGTCATCCTCCTCTCTCAAAAGAGTTACAAACCCCCCAAGCGTCCATTAACAGAGCAGGTTTCTTCCATACCATTTTTAGATCATATGATTTGGAAATGTATTGTAACTAGTTCTGGAAACAACCCACTTGATTGTGCATAGTGGAAAGGTATTGAGTTTTTGAGTCTTTTATGCTTAGGAAATGGATGAGTTATGTGATGAATGGGTTCCTGAACCACTTATACCACCAATTACAGAAGACATGAGGCATGAGCCACCAGTTCTTGAAAGGTGTGGTGGAAAACTACTTCTCTGCTTTTCGTTTTATCGCCCTTTTAGTCGTAATGCTTAAATTTTTTGTTTGGGTCTATCCATACAGTGCTGCTGCCCCGCATACAACGGTTAATGGAAAAGAAGTGGTGAATTTTGCGTCAGCTAATTACCTTGGACTTATTGGACACGAGAAGTTGCTGGTAACATCAAGCTACTTTGTATTCAATACGGTTTCTTCTGTGTGAATAGTATAGTGAAGATAGTTTATGCCAGGAATCATGTACTTCTGCGTTGGAGAAGTATGGTGTCGGTTCTTGTGGTCCTCGTGGTTTCTATGGCACAATTGGTAAGAGAGAGTCACTTTTTTCCCCTCCATTAGATCGCTTCGAAAAGGTTTCTTACTGTTTGATACTTCTCTTGACTAGATGTCCACCTTGATTGCGAAACCAGAATATCGAAATTTTTGAGTACTCCTGATACAATCCTCTATTCTTATGGACTTTCCACCATGTTCAGCACAATTCCTTGTTTCTGTAAAAAAGGCGATATCATTGTTGCGTAAGTACACAGTTTCTTTAAGCGTCCCTGTCGATGAATCTTGAAACTATTTGACTCATTCTTGTCTTCTCTTAGCGACGAGGGTGTTCACTGGGGGATACAAAATGGACTTCAGCTTTCAAGAAGTACAATTGTGTACTTCAAGCACAATGACATGGACTCTCTTCGTACTACCCTCGAGAAAATCATGACAAAGAACAAACGCTCAAAGAACTTGAGGCGTTACATTGTAGCTGAAGCTGTATATCAGGTATTGTTCATCTCCAGCTTCCACACACCTTGAAGTTTGAATCTTTACCATTTGCTTCTGATAAAATCTGCAGAACTCTGGTCAAATCGCGCCTCTCGATGAGATAGTGAAACTAAAAGAGAAGTATCGTTTTCGTGTTATATTGGATGAAAGCAACTCTTTTGGTGTTCTTGGCCGTTCTGGAAGAGGTCTTGCAGAGCATCACGGTGTCCCTGTACGTATGAATGACTTATCATTTGCTAAATCAGATGCTGATGATTGTTCTCCTTAAACAGATTGAGAAGATAGATGTTGTTACTGCTGCAATGGGCCACGCATTAGCCACAGAGGGTGGATTCTGCACTGGGAATGCCCGCATTATCGATTACCAGGTAAGCCATGATCAAGCTTATGAACTAGAAAACAAAAAGTACTGATAAAGACTCTCAAATGCACAGAGACTTAGCAGTTCAGGATATGTGTTCTCTGCTTCTTTACCACCATACCTTGCAAGTGCTGCTATCACCGCCATTGATGTCATTGATCAAAACCCTGATTTGTTAGTTAAGATGAAGCAAAACATTGCTCTGTTATGGAAAGGTTTGTCAGGTATCAAAGGGATGTCACTAGCAAGCAACCCGGAATCACCAATCGTTTTCCTAAAACTAGACAAATCTAGTGGTTCAACTAAAGACGACTTGCTACTACTCGAGAAAATGGCTGATCGTGTAAGTACTCTTTGCAAAAAAACGAATCTTGGAACCCTTGTCCTGGTTTTGTTGACATGAATGGATCTATGCAGGCTTTGAAAGAAGACTCTTTGTTGGTTGTGAGCTCTAAGAAATCGTTTCTTGATAAATGCCGGTTACCTGTGGGGATCAAACTGTTTGTTTCAGCTGGACATTCAGATTCTGATCTTATTAAAGTATCTGAGTCGTTGAAGAGACTTGCTTCAGAGGTTCTAATCAAGTCTTGATCTTTTCTTCTCTAAGAACACCAAAGGAACTCTTGAGATTAAAGACACAACAATTTGGTAGACTCATAAGCTTGTAGATGTTCATTGGCCGGCTGATTCTAAACCGGTTCCCTCCTTGAAGACAATGGCTTCTTGTTTTTTACATTTTATGAAATTTTTCATTTTGAGTTTTTTTTCTTCTTTATAACTTTTTTGTCCTATACTCTTGATGATCATGTAGCTTAGAGTTGTTGCAGAAAATTATTTATAATTTATCAATAATTTTTCAGTTTTATGAAAAACAAAATATTCATCTGAGCTCCACCAATTTTCATGTCTTAGATTTTGAATGGTAACTGCAGTGAGAGCGGATTAGTCCGCAAATAGTTTAGACCGTTTTTTTAATTTTTCGTAATTTTTGTTTAAGTTCGCTAAGGACAAAAAATCATCAAAAAAGTCTGTTGCGTACTAAGTGCGGACTGTTTTTATGAAAAAATAAAGCTGGTCCGTAGCGGATTGTATCCACCCAAAAATAAAGTGTTTTGGTCCGTAGTTACCATTCAAAACCTAAAACCAATGTTAACGTTGACAAAAAAAAAACCGATGTTAAGACGTGTCAGTTTAACAACACGTAACAAACTAGTCATCTCTGTTTCAAAATTTGGCATAACAAAATTAAAAAACAGAGGTGGAGCTTGTCCTTCACGTTAATAGAGGTGAGAATTTAAAGGAGACATTTTCGGAAACCAAAATTTCTCTCCTTTTTATCTTTCTCCATCCTCTCATTTCCTCTTTGCAGAGGTAATGATCTTCTTCATCTCACATGTCTCCTTCCACCATTCATCAATTCATCTCTGCAATTTGATATGTAATCATGATTTTTTGCAGGAATATTGGCACAAGGGCATTGATATAAAACAATAAAGACACTCTTACGTAGAGTGTTCCTCCCTCCCTCCTGCCCATTTCTGCCTATATATTCCATCTATATCATGTCTTCGATCCAAGGTAATAAAAAGAAACAAAGCTGGTTCTGTTCTTGATATCTTCTCTGTTTTTAATGTTCTGTAACGTTGTTTTAGACACCGCAATGAAACCAAAGATGGGGTCTTTCAAGAAGAGGGGCTCATCCAAGAATTTGAGATATTCAATGACCAAACGAAGAAGAAGTAGCAAAGTAATGCCTGTGTTGGAGATCGAAGACGTACACGATCCCGAGGAGTTAAAAGCAGTTGATGCCTTTCGTCAAGCTCTTATTCTCGACGAGCTACTCCCAGAGAAACACGATGACTATCATATGATGCTTAGGTTCTTGAAAGCTAGAAAATTTGATCTTGACAAAACCAAACAGATGTGGACTGAAATGCTTAGATGGAGGAAAGAGTTTGGTGCTGACAATGTCATGGAGGTATTAATATATTAACTGTTTTGTTGATTTGAAGCCAATATGGTTTCTTGGCTAACACGTCATATTCGGTTTGTTGATTTGAAGCCAATATGGTTTCTTGGCTAACACGTCTTGTTCTGTTTTGTATACCTAAGGAGTTTGAATTCAAGGAAATTGATGAAGTGTTGAAGTACTATCCTCAAGGACACCATGGAGTTGATAAAGAAGGAAGGCCTGTGTACATTGAGAGGCTTGGTCAAGTTGACTCTACTAAGTTGATGCAAGTTACAACCATGGATAGGTATGTGAACTACCATGTTATGGAGTTTGAGAGGACCTTCAATGTTAAGTTCCCAGCATGCTCCATTGCAGCAAACAAACATATTGATCAAAGCACAACCATTCTTGATGTCCAAGGAGTGGTATGTGAATAGTTATGAGCATGTCTTTGGTTTTAGAGTATCTGTCTCTCATGGTCTTGTTCTGTGTATAACAGGGACTCAAAAACTTTAACAAGGCTGCTAGGGACTTGATTACTCGTCTTCAAAACGTCGATGGTAACAACTATCCCGAGGTGAGATTTATATTTCTTACCAACGGTCAGATTCTTTTATCTATGAGCTAGACATTTAAACTTTTAACGTGTTTGGATCAGAGCTTGAACAGGATGTTTATCATCAATGCTGGCTCAGGGTTTAGAATGTTGTGGAACACGGTTAAGTCTTTCCTTGACCCGAAGACTACAGCAAAGATCCATGCAAGTATTCAAACCTTTTTGCTAGCTGGATCTGTTTGTTTTTTCTCAGTGAAGATAGTTTTAAGTATTTAGCTATGTATTTGAATAACAGGTTCTTGGCAACAAGTATCAAAGCAAGTTGCTTGAGATCATTGATGAAAGGTGAGCTTCACAGCAATTTAGCAGTCATACAAGTTTATCTATGCTACTGAAGATTGACTGTCTCATCTCAATTTGTATCAGTGAGCTCCCTGAGTTTCTTGGAGGTTCTTGTACATGTGCTGACAATGGGGGCTGTATGCGTTCTGACAAAGGTCCGTGGAACGATACAGAGATCATGAAGGTGAATTACTTATCATCTTTTTAGGATAAGTTCTTAATATTGTACCTGATTATGCATTGTACCTGCAGAGAGTTAACAATGGTGATCACAAATGCACAAAGAGATCCCAAGCAGAAAACTCTGCTGAGCAGACCATCCCTGAGGTCTTGCTTATTTTGAGCTTACATATAGTAATCCTTTTCATGAATCTTCATCACTTCTTCATATGATATATAAACTTATATTCCATGGTCTTCCAGGGAAATGAATCTACAACAGAGCCAGCTCCTGAAGAGGAAAAGGATTCAACAGAGCTCTCTCCCTCTGACATTGTAAGAGAATGACCAATCTATAAACTCTTGAGATCTATAATAGCCAATGCACTTGCAGTCAGTTTGATATTCTCCTTCCTTTCTCATAACTCAGGTCCCAACTGCTCAGCCAGCCTGGAACAAGCCAGAAGCTCACAAATTTTCCCTCTCAAAAAGTATGTTGATTCTTGTGCACCCGCACCCATTTGTTTGTTGTATGTCAAAGTTAGGACATATGTCCTTAATGTGTTCTGTCTTCTTCTAAGCAGAGGAAGTTTATGCCATCCAAGAGGCGTGCAACAACGCTACAACCAGTGAAGGAAGATCTCCCATTTTCACTGGCGTCATGGCTCTTGTGATGGGTGTAGTCACCATGATTAGAGTGACTAAAAACGTCCCTAGAAAACTAACAGAGTCAACCTTATACTCTAGCCCTGTGTACTGTGACGATGCGTCAATGAACAAGAGTGCAATGCAGTCAGAGAAAATGACAGTACCCGCAATCTCAGGGGAAGATTTCATGGCCATTATGAAACGAATGGCTGAGCTGGAGCAGAAAGTGACAGTCTTGAGTGCACAGCCAACAACTATGCCTCCGGAAAAGGAAGAGATGCTTAATGCCGCCATTAGCCGGTCCAATGTATTGGAGCAAGAGCTTGCTGCAACCAAGAAGGCTTTGGATGATTCTCTTAGTCGTCAGGAAGATCTCATTGCATACATTGAGAAAAAGAAGAAGAAGAAGAAGCTGGTAAGTTTATTTATGTTATGACTTGAGAAACAAGTCATTGAATCTTGTTTTTAACTGTTTTTGATTTTGCTTTTTGTCTGTACAGTTATACTACTTTTGAGTGAGGACACTATGAAGGGAAAGCCTCTTGAAGAACTAGAGGGTTAATGGTTGATTGATAATGATTTATTTTTTTTGGTATTCAAGGTCTAAATCATCAATGCTAAGCATGTTGTAAAATCAATTTCTTGTTTATATTATTATTAAAGAAATTTGACAAGAAAGATAGTTTTTTCTTTCTTTGTGTATATTATACTTCCTTAGAAATACATGTATTATATCAATTGTTTGTTTAGAAAAATGATGATATATATATAATGTACGTTAATGCTCATGTTAACAGAAGATTCCACGTGATCGTAACTACAAACATACGGGTGAGTTTATAACCGATCCTCACCTGGTTGGTTTGAGACAAACTGGAGTGCATACGAGTTGGTGTTGCGGTTGATCTCTGTCCCGTCCTGATCACAGCTCACGATTGTGACAAGGAACGAGTGGTGGCGACGACTCAACAACACCGGCATGTGAAGAGGATCACTAGTGGAGATGGACTGGAGCAACCAGAGTACATCTATGGTGGAGGGGAAGAAGCTTGGGTTGCAAGCAAAACAGAGTTCATGACGGGTCTTGCTCGGATCACGAAGAGAGTGGATTGTGATGACTCCAGCAGTGAGAGCGTGTATCTCCAGTGATCTGAGAACTTCCCCTGTGATTGAAGATGACTCCGATGGTGGCTCTCATGGTGATTGTGTCTCTTTTCAATGGGTAGCCGGTTTCTGTTTTGATATGGTTCAATGGATCCCTGGTTTGATACGGTTTAACGGGTTGTACATTTCCAGTTTTTCTGCGGTCTAATCTGGTTTTTTAACCGGTCTAACTGCCATTCGATTTTGTGATCAACCTAAACCGAATATGCTTTCTGTTCGCGGTTTAACCCCGTCGGACCGGTTTTAAAAACACTGCATACATTGGTTTCTTGATGTTAAATTGCTGTTTTGGGCCCAAGATGATGATCCTAATATTCTATAGACAAAAACAATTTCACATTATAACGGGCCATAAAGGCCCATTTGTATGACCTCCGGGCTCCGGCGCCGGCTAGCTTCAGATGAAACATGGACGATTTCTTTACCTTTAGATTGATCGAGAGAGAGAGGAACATAAACTATGCGGAATCTACAAATCATCTCCTCTCATTTGTCACGAGGTTTGAAATCCTTCGAGACACGCCCAGTTTCCGTTAGTTTGATCTCGATCCAATCACGGAAGTACTCATCGCCGGCGACGCAATCAGAAAACGTCTCCAAAATCGCAAACGACCTCTCGAATCTCACTCTTTTGGAAACAATGGACCTGACTGAGCTCCTTAGGCAGAAGCTGAATGTCAACGAGATGCCTGTGATGGCGGCGATGATGCCAGGGATGGCATTTCCGGGATCTGGAGGCGGTAAATCCGGAGCTTCCGTCTCCGGTAAGGGGGAAGAGAAGAAGGCGGAATCGAAGACGGCGTTCGATGTGATGCTTCAAGCGTATGAATCAGCGTCGAAGATAAAGGTGATTAAACAAGTGAGATCGGTTACGGATTTAGGGTAAGGATTTGGTGGAGAAAGCTCCTACACTATTGAAGAAAGGAGTTAGTAAGGAGGAAGGGGAGAAGATTATAGAGAAGTTGAAGGCTGTTGGAGCCAAAGTTGCTATGGAGTGAGAGTGACCATTAGGTATACACTTCTTGAATTCTTGAAAGCAGCTGGATTATGGTAGCTCTGGTTTGTAAGATTATGATAGTAGAAAAGTTTCCAGATTGTGAGCAATGTTGTTGAAGTTTAGTGGCTATTCAAGTCTTAGAATTGGAAAGGAAGAGTATGTTGATTGTGAATTTGCTTGAGTTTTTCTATGGAACGTTAGATTCTTGAATTTCTGATATTGAGTTTCATGAGGAGCCTTTGAGTTTCTTCTGCTCGCTCAAGCATAATGTCTTGTGTTCTTTCACGTTGCCTCTCTGTGTGCACTTGTCATAGCGAACAGAGCATAAACAATGTAGCGATTAGAATAGCTTTGTAGTCTATAGACAACAACTGGTATTAGATGTTCTAGCATCAGTATGATTCAATTGCTAAAGCTTAAGTCTTTGGCTGCAGGTGTATTAAAATGGAACAAGAAAGCAGACGAAGCTTCTGTTGATTAGTCCTTCAAGTGTTTATTGCAAATGTAACATGTCATGGTAAGTCAATCAGTAGCCTTTTCTTTAGAGGTAGAACACACATTTTTGCCTTAAGATCGATTAATACACAAAGGCTTTTAGGAGCAAAGTTATGTTCTTTGGATCAATCATTCTATCAGTTCTTGGTTTGTACTAACCACACAGTTGTTGATGATCTCTCAACAGAAGATTCAGGCCATTTCTTTAACTTAATAATATATCATGTTATTTCTTAACTTTTTAGTCTTGTGCACAAGCTTTAGCTGTTCTTGATTTGAAGATAGAAACAGGTCAAGAACTCTCGACCTGAGATCAGACATTTGGTTTGTAATTACAATACTAAAGGACACATCCGAGATGTTATACTTTATCGTCATGGAACCGCCACCTAGTTTCTTTAGGAGATCTTCCATTTTTGCAGTTTTTCAAGTAATGGTCGTTGTCTTTCGGCTTTTGCTGCAAGAGATAACAACAAGTATTGTAAGAACACTAAATAATCATGTAGGCATGGGATTTTGACCCGAACCGAAATTTTCGGTTTTCAGTTTAGGCACTGTTAATAGTTTGGTTCATTTTGGTTGAGTTGGAAAAAAAAATGGTTTTCGGTTCAGCAGTCAGTTAGTTCAGTTTTCCGAGAAAAAAAAATTTAAAAACCAAATCAAACTAACTGAAATATCCAAATTATCCGAAAATAACCAAATTTTTTCGAATTTTTAACCAAATCTAACCAAAATCTAACTGGAAATCAAAAACTTCGGTTCAATTCGGTAGAATTTTCAAATGCTGGAGTATCCGAACCGAACCGAGTTTTTGTTTGGTTTCGGTGTAAATTTGAAAAAACCAAATTAACCGAAATCCGAACTACCCGACCCGAAAAACCCGAGCCCTAAGTTAAAACTATACTGAAACATTCTTTGAAAGAAGAGAATACACAAACACACAACAAACCTTCACGGCTGAGCTTGAGAGCATTGAGAGAATGCTGAGACAGATTGAACTTAGCCTCATCGCAGGCGACCATGAATCATACAAAACATCTGCATCGATCAGCAAGATCACACAGAAGCTCTTGTTACATAAGGGCAAAACACGCGTGAGTTTACAGTGTTTGTTTCTTA
This sequence comes from Orychophragmus violaceus, assembly GCA_030180135.1. NCBI lineage: Eukaryota > Viridiplantae > Streptophyta > Magnoliopsida > Brassicales > Brassicaceae > Orychophragmus > Orychophragmus violaceus. Next base: position 2,777,811 of record CM058239.1, read on the forward strand.
CCCAAGCAAATGTGACCGTTGCTGTAAATATGAGGATGGAGTGGAGCTGGATGCTGAAAGATAACCTGTGGAGCTTCCATTGGATAATGCTCAGGAAATTCCACTTGAAGTTGGTAAGTTTCATTGGCGTAAAGAGTTCCTGGAGCTCCATTCACTTCAATGATCCATCGTTGGAGATTATCAGAGACTCTGTGCTTGAAACCAGCAGGAGGATTAGTCTGCCACTCCATGAACTCTTTCTGTAGTCTATTCGTGGCCATTTTGGTCAGACCCTAACAAAATAAAAGAGAGATGATCAAGCTAAAGGAGTTATAACAACAATCTGATTATTAGGAAGAAGCAATCAACCAACCAACCTTGCGAGTTGACTCAGATGAAGTTGTCATTTGCCTTCAGAGTTATTACAGTGATGAGTGTAAGAGAGAGGGGGAGAGATGATTGTGTGTGTGTTTTTTGTCTCCTTAGCCCATAACCATGAGCGTTTTTATAGTGTCTTATCATCTTCATCATCTTTCTTGTGTTTAAAGCGTTGTATCTAATGACCAGTCATCAACCGACGTCGTATTATCATGTCTGGAGAACGAATCTTTTACATGCTGTTGCTACTCTCACCTCACGATCACGATCACGATCAGTTTGGAATATTATCAGTAAACCTTTATTTCCTAAAATTCATACCATGTATTTTCCGGACATTTCTTGTTACCAAATTGATATGCATCCGACAGAAGTTGATCTCCAACTTTGTTCTAATCTAGATTTTTTTTCTTTGACTAAAAAAAAAGAAAGCAAAATCTATATTTTCTGTATATATTATTTACCCTTTGATGGATTATCATTCATAGTTGCTTTCATTGTCTTTTTGGCGCTTGTGGTTTTTTGGATGGATGTGTAAGCAACTTGATTCAATAATTTGTATATCAAATTTGACTAGTCATTACAATCTTGATGTTGTTATGCATTTGCTTCACCTTCAACAGCAGATGGCCACATTCATTTTCCATAGAAACTATGGACATGGTCACATGGCGATGGTATTATGAAAATAATCTAACTAGTCCAACTTATGTCTCAGAAATACACTTGTTAGAGAACTTTGGCTTTGGTTTTTAGCTAAAATGTGAAAACATATGGCATCTCTCTTAAACTAGAGAGAACTCTAGTCAAACTTAAACATATCAAATATCAATTACACCGGGTATTATTCCGGTTTATTTCATTCCAATATGGTTTGATAAGGTTTTTGGACCAAACTGTTTTCTGACATTCCAATATGGTTCGATAAGGTTTGTGACAAATCAAGAAGGTTCATGATAACCGAAAATGCCAAGAATAGAAAGATATTATGTGAGAGAATCTTGGTATTGCTATTATTATATATGATGGTAGATTCTTCTCTTACCAGTTTTAGGTCTAAATACACTGCAAACGTTGACTTTTACTACACGTAAGCTCCACAAGTTTTTATTCTTTCTTATCACATGATAATAAGATATTAAGACATAGTGACAACAACAAAGAAGCATATAACACTTTCTAATCTAACACTTGCTTTATGTTCCTTTGCATCTGCTCAAACTTGGCTGTTCTTCTTTTTTGAAGAATCATCTGATCACAACCTTCCATTAGTCAAGACAAGAATGTCAATGATTCCCAAAACTAAAGATGATGATTCCTCATCACTTTCGACGTTGGAAGAGCATTCATAGATTGATAGATGCTTTCAGTGCGTAATCATAAAGCATAATACCTTTTTTTACGTTAGGGAGAATAGGAGTGAGGAAGAACTTTGTATGGATTGAGAATTCCCTTAGGGTCCAGCAGTTTCTTAATGGAAGCCATTAATGCAACCTGCAAATATTCAAATCCTCGTAAGAATAAAGTGACCCGAAAGTATTAGTACATAAAGTCTCACATCAGTAGTTGGAAGGGATAATATAAGGGATATGATACAATCCACTTATCACCAATTGGTTTAAAGTTAGAAGGTTCTATATCTCTTATATATTACTTATGATCTCTTCCAACTGCCGATGTGAGACTTTATGTACTAATACAAAGTTCAATAATTTGTTTAACTTACGGTTTCTGGTGATTTGCTGTAGAAGATTTCATTAGCTTTCATTACACCTAATCCATGTTCTGCACTGATGCTTCCACGGTGCTTAGATGTCCATTCATAGACATACGGTTCTATTAAACCTAAAAGCTGCAAGGGAAAGAGTTCATTATTTTGGAACATCTTCAAGTGTTTTCACGTTGATGTTTGGATTTACCTTATCGTTATATTCCGCGGCTGAGATGTTTAAATGCAGATTTCCATCTCCAAGGTGACCATATCCCATAACATTTGCTAAGTCACCTGAACCATATGCATGTTGGGAATTGAAACTTCTTGCTTCAAGTGATTAGGAAACAACTGCAATGATACATTTCTTTACCTAATCTCCCTCGAAGGTCGTTGACAATATTGTAAATCTCTTCAACCGGTAAGGATAAGTCATACTTGTAACATGCTCCTGCTTTCTGTAACGCCTCTGTTATACCCTGCAGGGTTAATTATGATATTATTCCTTCTGTGTAACATCGAAGGCGAAATATTACTAAGTGTGTACCTACCTCTCGTATGCGCCAAAATGAAGATGCTTGGTTTATGTCTTGAGCAATTACACCATCAGAAACTAATCCTTTTTCCAGTGACTTTAACAAGAAAGCTTCAAGCTTCTCCCTGTCATAAGTTTGACCACTCCCAGTAGTCTCTATCAAAATATAAAAGTTCTCTGAAGAGGGAATTGGATTACGGACACCGTCTAGGTGGTTCAGTACCTGGCAAATGAATAGGTTTAGCAAAAATCATAGACTTGTACACAAGATTAGTTCCTGAAAGCTTACCAAATCCATGGAGTTGTTATCAAGAAACTCGAAAGCAGACAGTATCTCTCCAAGATTTCTCTTTGCTTCAACAAGAAGTTTCTGAAAAACATAACAAGAGACAATAGTTCACAAGTCATCTCCTCCAGTAAAGAGAATCTTATTACAAAAGTAGACAAGAATTGTGTTAAACCTGGCAGCTGAGAAAATCTTTGCAAGCGATAAAGGCTAAATTTACAGAAGACATCTTTGGTTGTGTAAGTATAGAAACTTTAGTCACAATACCAAGTGATCCTTCACTACCTGTGGAAAATCAAGATGATTTAGTAGCTTTGTTAATGAAATATAAGCACAAGATAATGATGAGACATACCGATAAACAGATGTTTTAAGTCGTACCCAGTATTGTCTTTGCGTAAAGTTCCAAGCATGTCAAGCACATTGCCATTTGCTGTGACAGCTTCTAGACCTGAGATGTTAACAAAATATGAATAATGAAGATGAAATCCAAAAGTATTCTAGATGGATAGATAAGTGAGTAGAACTATAACTGATTACCCAATACAGTTCCATGAAGTGAGCCATAACGGATAAGGCGTAAACCACCAGCATTAGTTGAAACATTTCCACCAATATGACAGCTTCCTTTTGCACCTAAGTCCAGAGGCATAACAAAACTGAAGAAACATAAATTTTATGTTGCTGCATCTGACAAATATACTGAGCAATCCAAGTAATAACAAGACACTCTTCTGTTACTAAAGAGGGTAGTAACAAGACATGGTCACATTACCCTTTTGTGTCAAGAAAAGTTGCCAGATTTTCCAGAATGCATCCTGCTTCACACACCAAGACGCCGCTAACCTGAAGATAGAGCATTGTACCATCGCTAAGTATGTAGTTACATTACTATTAAGTAATAAACTTTTTTTATAACTCTGGTGATCCAGGTACTACCCGACTAATCCAGAGTCCTTATCAGCCGTGGGGAACTGATGGACATGTAAATCATTGGGCTTCAGCCCAATGCCCACTTGGCCATGAAGCAGTACTTAAAGTTCCTAGGGGGTTTTGAACCTCGAACCTCTGCGAGTTTACGCCATGAGGTCCCGGTCCTAGAACCACTAGACTATTGCCCACTGGTTAGTAATAAATTATTTGTGTCCAATAGAATCTTCTGCAGTATTTAGCTATACAACTTATGAAGTAACTGACACTAGGATAAAAGGTTGTAATCTCCATTGAACAGACACACACATTCTCATCTAACTACGACGAAAAGCAAAAAGAGGAGAAGCAGTTGTTTTGAATATAAGGATTGCCAATTACCTCATCAAAGGCTAAGACTTTATTCATCAAACCAAGATTGATGATCACCTGCAAAGATGCCACAAATTCGTCACATTTATGATCGCAAAATCTGTTCTTATTTCACTTCTGCGGAATCTTTCACATTCTATAAATTTGTCTTTGCCAGATCATCAGCAGTAGAAAACAAAAAGTGTAGAACCTCATCAAAGACAGGAACACTTCCACCAACAAGACCAGTGTTTCCTCCTTGAGGAACAACAGCTAAACTCCTCGAATCACAATACTGAAGTACATGAGATACCTGCAACAAAACATAATCCACGTTTAAAACAAAAATGTTCATCGTAATTCAAAGAAAGTAATGGTAAGTTATATATATTAACAAAAACCTCTTCTGTGTTCTTAGGCAAGAGCATCAGCTTACTAGATCCTTTGTACTTGTTCATCCAATCTGTATTTGCAGTCTCAAGCCTCTCTTCATCTTCAACCACATTCTTTTCACCTAATATCTCCTTGAAGTAGCTAACATCTTTCGGTTCCAAGGAAGAAAACAAAGGGTTTCTCTGAATTTTTGATGACCCAAAACGTTTATATTGCTGCATCATCCCCAAATTTCTACCAAGACATGGTTGATGAAGCTCTGTGTTATGAAAATTTCCAGATTTTCGCTCAAAGGTCTTGTCTTGAGAGTCGTAACGATTCACAAAGCCTAAACCCATAAAAATTAACCGATAAAGTTCGATACTTTTCATCTCTCAGATCTTTTTTCAAGTGAAATTGAATTTCAAAAAGTCAAATTGGAGACCGTCGGAGAATCAAACCTGAAAAAGAACGAGACAATGAGCTATCGTTTGGTCGGAGATTACTTAGAGATTTACATGCGAATCTTATAAGATCTCCTGATCTTCTCCATTTCTGCATCATCATCTTCTTATTCTTCTTCACTTGCGTCTTGTTCTCTCTTACCAAAAGTGTTTGTTAAATGTAGGCGTTGGTGCGGTTAGGATCCGTTCAGCCATTTAGGAAATTCGGTTTGGTTTCGGTTCATTTTTTCGATTTTTGGTTCGGTTTTTATAGTAAATTTGAGAATTGGTTAATATCCGAAAAAATCAGATTCGGTTATAGTTCGGTTCAATTCTTTCGAATAATTTAGATAATATAAATATAAAATCGGGCATTTTGATAATAAAAAATCGGCTGAGTGAAGTAATTAAAATAGTTTGGATAAAAAATCGAGTATTTTTAAGTTATTTCAGATAATTCAATTTTTAATAATATTTGGCTATTTTGGTTTATTCGGTTATTTTAAATCTTTAAATATAATAAAAATTATATTTTGTTTAGTTCGAGTATAGGAACTGTTCAGGAACTGTTCAGATATTGATGAAATTTAGATCGGTTTTGATTTCGGTTTTTCGGTTCAGTTCGGTTCTCGATTCTTATGCCCGGGTCTAGTTAAATGAAGTGTCAGTTATCCCTGCGTCTGGATAGCGAAACGCTGCGTTTTGTGTGGACATCCGAGTGGATCGATTGACTTCACTTGTGAATTACCCTAAGCCTAAGAGCCTCCCGTTGTTCGTTTGGAGGAGCTTCATCTCCAATGGCGTCTTCTTCTCTCTCATCTCTTTCATCCATTCTCAGCAACCCTCAAGGTTGCTCTCTTTGCTTTAAAGCCTCTACACGACGCAGTCTCGCTCTAACATTCCTCTCCTCGAAAGTAACCCATGCTGTTTCTTCTTCTCTTCTCCCTCGTCTCACACAGAAACCGATCAAGTGGAAGAATGGGTTTCGATTTGATATTTCTAGAAGCTTCTCTGTTTCTCAGATTGCTGGTTCCGGAAAGTTTGATGGTCCAAACCTCCACCAATTCATCTCCAAAGCTCATTCTCTTACTGCTCCCCAAACGGAATCTGAGTAAGTCTTTGAATGATCTTGAAGCTCTGTTTTTGAGAGCTTAATTGGTGTTAGCCATTGATGGGTCAATTAAGAACCCTTAAAGTTTCGAACTTTGGATAATTAAAATTCCAATTTAGTTGCACAAGTCATGATCTTGAAGCTCTGATTTTGAGATGTTTATTGGTGTTAGTCATTGATCTGTCAATTAAGAACCCTTAAAGTTTCGAACTTTAGATAATTAGAGTTCCAATTTAGTTGCACAAGTCATGCAATTGCTCACCAATCCATAGATTTTATAAGTTTGTGTTCGTTGGTTATGAAGCTAATACTTTTCTCACCGGATTCGTTCTTGCTCTTAGATGCACACCAGATTCCGACAATGCAACAAAAGGTCGGATTTATCACGAAACATATGGATGTCAGATGAACATAAACGACATGGAGATAGTCCTGGCAATCATGAAAAACTCCGGTTATAAAGAAGTAGTGACTGATCCCGAGAGCGCGGAAGTTATCTTCATCAACACTTGTGCTATCCGAGACAACGCAGAGCAAAGAGTATGGCAAAGACTTAACTACTTCTGGTTCCTAAAACGTGAATGGAAAACAAATGTCGCTATAGGAAGATCACAATCACTCAGACCACCTAAAGTTGTCGTCTTGGGATGTATGGCTGAGAGATTAAAAGACAAGATTCTAGATTCAGACAAAATGGTTGATGTGGTATGTGGTCCTGATGCTTATAGAGATCTCCCAAGGCTATTGGAAGAAGTAGACTATGGACAGAAAGGAATCAATACTCTTCTGTCTCTAGAAGAGACTTACGCGGACATATCCCCTGTCAGAATCTCTCAGAACTCTATTACCGCCTTTGTATCGGTTATGAGAGGGTGTAACAACATGTGTGCTTTCTGCATTGTTCCGTTTACAAGAGGTAGAGAGCGGTCAAGGCCCGTGGGGTCCATTGTCCGTGAGGTTAAGGAGCTATGGGAGTCCGGTGTGAAAGAAGTTACACTTTTAGGACAAAATGTGAACAGCTATAACGATGATTCGTCTGAGCCTGAGTCAGGGGCTAAGTGGGAATACAGTGAAGGATTCTCGAGCAGGTGTAAGGTTAAGAACATGGGTTTGAGATTTGCTGATCTTTTGGACAGACTCTCTTTGGAGTTTCCGGAGATGCGGTTTAGGTTTACTTCACCTCATCCTAAAGATTACCCGGATGATTTGCTGTATCTGATGAGAGATAGACATAACATATGTAATCTCATTCATCTTCCTGCACAGTCTGGTAATAGCAGAATACTTGAACAGATGCGTAGAGGATACACTAGAGAAGCTTATTTGGATCTTGTTAAAAAGATTCGGAGTATTATACCGGACGTGGCTATAACCAGCGATTTCATAACTGGTACGTGTTATGCGTTTTGATTAACAAAGATTGTAAAACAATGATTCAGAGAGAAATAGTACCCTTTATTGACCAAATCACCACTCACCAGAGAGGATGACTCTCCAATAAGCTGATGAATGATTCGATAGTTTTTACAAATGATACTCTCTCTTACTTATACTAAAGCAACGACATATAACAACCTGAAAACATCCCACGTGAGGTTGTTGCGTAGATCCTTAACCTTTTATTCCTTCCCAACTTCTAGATGCCTCTCTTCCACGTCATCCTGCTCAGCCTTGTCACCTCTCCCAGCTTGTTGGGCCTTCTTCTTTCGGCCATATTGATAGAGAATTGGCGGCTGTAAAGCCTTGAGTGTATCAATACCGCCCCCTTTGAAATTGACCTTGTCCTCAAGGTCGAAGTGAGGAAATTGTCCCTGAATGGTGCTCTTCCATTCCCAGGTGCTTTCGTGAACTGGCAGGCCTTTCCATTGTATCAGGACCTCTTCTTGACCGGATACAGGGTGCTTCCTCATGCCCAAGTATGCCTCCGGCTCTGCTTCCAAGACTCCATCTACTGAAATGTGGCTAGGAATATGCTCCACTCGTTCCACATTGCCAATAACCCGCTTTAACTGAGAGACATGAAAGGTGTGATGTACCTTAGAGTCTTCCGGTAGTTTGAGACGGTATGCTACCTCCCCAATACGAGCCACAACTTCATACGGCCCATAGAAGCGAGCTCCCAGCTTTTCATTAACCTTCCGAGCCAAGGATCTCTGCCGGTATGGTTTGAGCTTCACGAAGACCATGTCACCCACTTGAAACTGCACATCTCTGCGATGAGTATCCACCCTTTGCTTCATGAGCTGTTGAGCTGTGTTAATGTGGCCCCGAAGTAACTCTAACACCGCATCCCTCTCCTTTAGTCTTTCCTCCAAGTCGGCGTTAGAGGTGGAACCGTTCTCATATTTGATTAGCATCGGCGGGTCTCGACCATAGACTGCACGGAATGGTGTCATGCGTATAGCCGAGTGGTAGGATGAGTTGTAAGAAAGTTCAGCCCAAGACAAGAAACGATACCATCCTCTTGGTTTGTCCCCAACAAAGCAGCGCAAGTAAGCCTCCAGACTGCGGTTAGTCACCTCAGTTTGGCCGTCAGTCTGAGGGTGATACGGCGTGCTTAAACACAACTTTGTCCCGGCCAACCTGAAGAGCTCCTTCCAAAACTGACTGAGAAAGATCCTGTCCCTGTCGGAGACGATGGTGCGAGGGAAGCCATGAAGCTTAACTATCTCCTGCACAAAGACCATTGCGACATCCGTAGCCGTGTAAGGATGCCTTAGTCCGATGAAATGAGCGTACTTCGACAGTCTGTCCACCACCACCAGAACAGAGTTAAAACCTTCAGATCGAGGCAGACCATCCACAAAGTCCATCGCAATATCTTCCCAAACAGCATTAGGAATAGCGAGAGGTTGTAGTAAACCACCTGGTGCGAGGGTGGAGTACTTGTATCGCTGGCAAACCTGACAACCGGCCACATATTTCCTGATATCAGTCATCATCCCTTTCCAATAGAACATCTCGTGTACCCTCCTCTGAGTTTTCAGGACACCCCCATGTCCCCCAATCTTTCCATCGTGCAGCTCCTGTAATATGATTCCAATGAGATGAGAATCTCGGGGTAAAACCAGTTTCCCTTGGCGTAGGAGCCTGCCCTGGACCATAGTGTAATCCGGATGTGAAGAGGAGTCTTGCTTCAACTCCTTGATCAGTTTCTGGAGCTCGGGATCATTATCCACAGCACCACAGATGTCCTCCAGTTGTATGACCGTAGGCAGTGTGAGAGCATAAAGTTCTGACTGCACATTTTTGCGAGAGAGTGCATCAGCTGCTTTATTCTCTAATCCTGGCCTGTACTATATGTCAAAGTCAAACCCGAGTATCTTGGTCAGCCACCGCTGATAGTCTAAGTTGATTTCCCTTTGTTCTAAGAGGAACTTTAAGCTTTTCTGGTCTGTTCGCACCAAGAACTTCCTTCCAAGAAGATAGTGCCTCCACTTTTGAATAGCGAAGACTATTGCCATGAGTTCCCTTTCGTATACCGACTTCTGCCGCTGTCTTTCTGTTAATGCTTGACTGTAATAAGCCAGAGGTTTTTGCTGTTGCATTAACACTGCCCCTAAGCCTGTTCCAGAGGCGTCAGACTCCACGACAAACAGCTGAGTGAAGTCAGGGAGAGCAAGAACTGGGACTGTCGTCATTGCCTGTTTCAACCTGTTGAAAGACTCAGTCGCCTCCTTGGTCCAGTGGAACTGATCTTTCTTAAGCAGTGCGGTTAACGGCCTTGCAATCTCTCCATACCCCTTGACAAACTTACGGTAATATCCCGTCAAACCGAGAAACCCCCTTAGTTCTTTCACATTCCTTGGCTGCTGCCACTCAGTCATTGCCGTGATCTTGCTCTTATCCGCAGCTACTCCTTCTTGCGAAATCACGTGCCCCAGATACTCTATCGTAGTACTACCAAACTGACATTTCCTGCTGTTGGCGTACAACTGATGCTGTTTCAGTAGGCTCAGCACTGTCTTCAGATGTCCCACATGCTCCTGCTTTGTCTTACTGTACACCAGTATATCATCGAAGAAGACTAAGACAAAGTGGCGGAGATGCTGGCGAAATACCTCGTTCATGACTGACTGAAATGTGGCCGGCGCGTTGGATAGTCCGAAGGGCATGACTAGGAATTCGTAGTGCCCATCGTGTGTCCTAAACGCAGTCTTAGGTATGTCGTCTGACCGTACCCGAATCTGATGATAGCCCGAGCGAAGATCAAGCTTGGAGAAGATCACTGCTCCTTGGAGTTCGTCTAACAGCTGATCAATCATCGGTATCGGGTAACTATCAACCACTGTGACCTTATTCAAGGCCCGATAATCTACACAGAAGCGCCAGCTTCCATCTTTCTTCCTAACCAGTAGCACTGGGCTGGAGAAAGGACTGCCACTCTCCTGTATAATGCCAGCCGCAAGCATCAGAGCTACCTGTCTCTCAATTTCTGCCTTCTGCGCATGAGGGTATCGAAATGGCCTCACACTAACGGGGTTGGTTCCGCTTTGTAGATTGATAGCATGATCCTTACTACGTTGTGGAGGTAGGCCTGTCGGTTCCTCAAAGACCTCAGCGTATTCTTGCAACAAGGGTAAGAGGTACCTTGGTGTCTCTACTGGTTTCTCAATGGAATCCGCTTGCATCAAGTTGTACTCGATCAATATCCCTCCTCCCTGCTTGTCAATCTCCTTCCAAAGAGCTCTTAGAGAAGCCGAGGAACTACATAAACTTGGGTCTCCTCTGATCTCGACTACTCCAGACTCCGTTGGTAACTTCAGAATTTGTAATTTCCAGTTGATTTTCATCTCCCCAAATGTTTCTAACCACTGCACTCCTAGGATCACATCTACGTTCCCTAGCTGCAGAGGCAGAAAGCTAGTACTTACGGAATACCCTTGAATGTTCAACGTAACACCGTGACAGATCCCATGGCCACGGACCGCCGTGCCGGTACCCGTTAGTACTCCATAACCCTCCGTGTTGACAGCCTTCAATCCCAATTTCCGGACCAACTCCTCCGATATGAAGTTGTGAGAGGCGCCGCTGTCTATGAGTACCACCACGCCTTCTTCATTAATGGTTCCCCGAAGCTTGATGGTCCGTGGTGATGACATACCCACCACCGATTGCATAGATAGCACAGCCAATTCAGGGAATTCGGGTGCTTCTTCTTCCTCGATTCCCTGCTCCTGTTCACTGAGCTCGAGTTCCGTTCCGTCCGTTGTAACCATCAAGATGCGCAACTCCTTCTTCGCACACTCGTGGCCTGGGCGATACGGCTCGTCGCATTTGAAGAATAATTTCTCCGACTTCCATTTTGCCACTTCTGCAGGAGTCAATCGTCGGAAGGGAGCCTTCGTTCTACCGTGATTGTCGCCCCCTTTACTGACTGACAAAGCCGTTTGAGCAGATTGGAATTTGGGCCGAGAGTATTTAGGCCCATTTTCCTCAGCCCATTTTTTTGGTTGGGCCACGTTTCTTCCTTCGTTAAGTCGCGGCCCTTTCGATGGAGAGTTCTCCGACACCGTCTCCGATAGTCCTGACCACTCCTCCACCATCTTGGCCGTGCTCATCGTCTCTCTCAGAGAACGGGGTTTAAACATCTTGACACCGGCTCGAATACGTGGCTTTAACCCATTGAGGAAGGCTATTTCTAGTACCGGATCGGAGAAGTCCGTCACGTTCGAAGCCAGAGAGATGAAATCTCTGCAAAACTCTCCTACCGTTCCCTCCTGACTCAGCGTGAGTAACTGTTCTCCGGCGGATGAGTTTGGAAAAGATGAGAACTGCTCGAGGATCCTTGATTTCATTTGCTCCCAACTGCGAAACGGATTCCGAGCTCGTTCCCATCGATACCACATCAGAGCATCGTCATCAAAACAGGTACGTACCGATCGAAGCTTTTCCTCTTCCGAGTAATTTCCGGTTTCGAAATACTGCTCCACCCGCAACACCCAATGATCTGCTTTCTCACCATCGAACACGGGAAGCTCCAACCGTCGTGTAAACGGACCCCGATGTTCCTCCGGGTAACGCCACGGTGGCAGCGGTTGTTGCTGGTCGTCGTACCCACGATCGTACTCCTCTCTCGACCGGGAGAAGACGCCACTGCCTTCACTTCCTCTCTGCCTCGCATCGTGGCCTTGTGAAAATGGGTTTCCACTCGTATCCCCCATATCGACTTGTTTTCCGTGTGCGTGGGATGATCGCAGCTGGAAACGAACGTCCTGTGATGGGAACGCCGTTGCCTCCGGGATCGAGCCATGTTTCTCCTTCTTACCCGGATCCTCCACCAGACCCATTTTCTGTGCGATGAGATCCAACAACCCCATCTTCTTGTTGATCCCTTCGACGCTGCTTCTCACGTCGGCGATGTCCCCTTTGAGCTCCGCGACCTCTCTACTGACCACGGATAGCCCTCCCTTGACATCACCCACTTCTCTCTCAAGGATCGGTACCCGCGATACATCGTCTCGCAAGCTTTCCACCGCAACTTCAAGTTCCTTGTCTCCTTTCTTCGCCGCCGGAGCCATGTTCCACAGTCGCAGGAGTTGCTCTGATACCAAATGTTATGCGTTTTGATTAACAAAGATTGTAAAACAATGATTCAGAGAGAAATAGTACCCTTTATTGACCAAATCACCACTCACCAGAGAGGATGACTCTCCAATAAGCTGATGAATGATTCGATAGTTTTTACAAATGATACTCTCTCTTACTTATACTAAAGCAACGACATACAACAACCTGAAAACATCCCACGTGAGGTTGTTGCGTAGATCCTTAACCTTTTATTCCTTCCCAACTTCTAGATGCCTCTCTTCCACGTCATCCTGCTCAGCCTTGTCACCTCTCCCAGCTTGTTGGGCCTTCTTCTTTCGGCCATATTGATAGAGAATTGGCGGCTGTAAAGCCCTGAGTGTATCAGTACGCTTACTCAAAAACATTGCTTAAACTCTTTCCATTTCGAATTTGCTATCGTTTTAGATGACTTAAACTAGGTTGTTGGTTCTTTCATTGCTTATTTCGGGCTTGCACAATAGTAGCCCTGGCATTTCCGTTCTTTGGTTCGGTTTCTTGGTTTTTTTTTGTTTTGAAATTTTTTGCCAAATCGGTTCGGTTTCCGGTTTTCCGGTTATTGATTTTTACCAAAATTGACCGGTTTCGGGTAAAATCGGTTAGTTTCGTATAATTTCTGTTAATCCAGTTAATTTTGGGTATATTTAGTTATTTTGGGTCGGGTAATTTGTGTTTTTGAAATAATCCAGTTTAAATTGGTTATAAAATATTTAAATTCTTTTTTTAAAGTAAATAACTCAATTACCCAATCGGTTCAGGCTTACCAAACCGAACCGGAAAAAAATTGGTTCAGTTCGGTTAGTAATCCCAGGGCTACCGAAAAATCCTAGCCCGATTGGTTTTCGGTTATTCTTTTGTACCAAAATTGACTGAAGTTTCGTGTAAAATCGGTTAATTTCGGATAATTTCGGTTATTCAAATTAATTTGGGGTATATTCAGTTATTTTAGGTCGGATAATTTGTGTTTTTTGAAATAATCCGGTTTAAATTGGTTATAAAATATTTAAATTCTTTTTTAAAGTAAATAACCCAATTACCCGATCGGTTCATGCTTACCAAACCGAACCAAACGGAAAAAATATTGTGCCGAATGGAACCGAACCGGGAAAAAAATTGGTTCAGTTCGGTTATTAATCCCAAGCCTACACAATAGTATAGATGGAACAAGGTTACATTGTATTGGTCACCATTACCTCAAACCTAATCAAAACTCAGCCAATTGTGTCTCATAAATTGTCTGTAATGGCAGGCTTCTGTGGAGAAACCGAAGAAGAGCACCAAGAAACACTAAGCCTAGTGAGAGCAGTTGGATACGACATGGCATATATGTTTGCATACAGCATGAGAGAAAAAACACACGCTCATCGTCATTACACAGACGACGTTCCAGAGCCAGTGAAGCAGAGACGTTTAACAGAACTCATTGAAGCATTCCGCGAAACCACAGGTCCGTGTTACGACTCTCAGGTCGGTTCGGTTCAGTTAGTTTTGGTGGAAGGACCGAACAAGAGAGCTCCTGAGACAGAACTTATGGGGAAAACAGATAAAGGACATCGAGTTTCGTTTGTGAGGAAGCCTCTGTTTGATAAAGAGTGTGGTGTTGATGATGGTCTGAAGAGGAATCCTGAGGTTGGGGATTTTGTTGAGGTTAGGATTGAGAAATCGACGAGAGCTTCTCTGTATGGAGAAGCTCTTGTGATTAGTAAGATGTCGTTGTTTCACGATGTTGTTGGTGTCGATGATGTTGTTGCGTCTTGCGCAAGTTAAGCTTTTGTTTTCTGTTTTGAAAAGGCTTTGGATTTTTTTTAATGTATACTTTTTATAGTTATTCAAATCAATTGTTTACTGTGGAATTTTACTGGGTTTAAAGAACAGTTATGATCGAGAAGGAGAAGAGATAGTCGTCTATGGCGTTTGTGAGTAAATGGTTTTATATTTCAAAATCAACAAATGGTTGATTTGACTGTGACAAGTCGATCTTGTTATTATTGTGTTTCTTATGTAAGTAAAGCTCTGACACCTTTCAACTGCTAAAACTATATAGTAACTATCTCAATCACCACAGAAATATAGCTGATCCATGGAAAACAAAAGGTGCCAATGGTAAAAGTGGTTACAATAGACTAATCAAGGTATCACACAAAACTATTTTATTGTTGGAGTGTATAAGAGTCTCTTGCGCACCAAACATTTTATAGATAAAAAATCTATCTATTTCTAATCCATGTTGGTAGCTCCGGACCAACGTGAATAGTGTGATGGTATAAGACAAATATTATATGTTAGCTTATTTGTTGTCACATTTCTTGTGTGATTAAATCGTAAGTCGGGAAATACTTTTTTTCTTTTTTTTAACTCTTCTAAATGAATCGAGAAAGCTGTTAATTCGTATGATTCCAACATTATCTTAAGTTCTTAATCAATTTAGAACAGTCAGTTGTAAATATAATGGTGGTGTTTTGAATATAATGGTGGTGTTTTGAAGTACTTTCATGCATTCTATAGCATATATGAAAGCTTCTAATTATGCATGAAGCAAAGACAAATTTGTCATAATATTCATCGCTCACATTATAACATTAGCATCTTTTTCGAAGCAAGTGTACCGTTCTTGTTCCGATTATAATTCATCTTCCTCCCAAATGCGGACCACTTATTTATTAAAAAAAAAATGGTATGCATCTGGTTTGCAGCGGATTTTTTGTTTTTAAACTAAATATTGTAAATAGTAAACAAAAACAATATTGACCGCTGCTGTTTTTTTGGTCAAATGTTTTTTATATAAAGTTCAATCTTCATGAAGGAAGTAAATATTTTCAAATAACATCGTCATCAAAGTATAAAACGCAAAAACTACAGCAAAATAAGCAGAAAAGCATAAGGAGATAATGACGACATAGCACTTAAACAAATAAAAGTTTTGGAGAAATCCTCGGATCTCTTCAACAATAAAGTTGTTAAGAAAGATGAAGCATTGAATATTGGATCGAACACCCGAGATTAGAACAACAGCAAATGCACAATTTTCTATCTCCAGAATGGCTACATAGACGATTAAATACCTAACAGATGCTCGGACCACTGCTATTATTCAAAATCAAAACAACAACAAGAACAACAAAACTTGATGTTGTACTCATACAAAAACTTATTGTTGTGAGTGGATGGCATCATACAAGAACTTATTGTATCATACGAGAACTTATTGTTGTGATTGGATGCATCATACAAGAACATATTGTTGTGTGTGGATGCAATCATACAAGAACTTATTTGTTATGAGAAAGTTCAAAAATTGGAAATCATGTTTTTGTTTCAAAGGACATGCATGAGATTTGAATCCTCAATTGTCTACATCCGCAATCCACACTGGATTTGTTTTTAAGCGACGTTAGTAATAGCAATAAATATACTCACTGCTAAAAGGTTTACTGCTCGAAACATTTTAAATTGTCTATGTAGTCTAGGCTTAGCTGCAGCTACAGGTATCAAGAATTGTAAAACAGCCTAGTTAATCTAAAGTTACTGGCTGATTTCTTATAGAAAAATGATAGTATAGATTATAATAACTATGTATACTGACATTTCATATCTTATGCTATCTGTTGTTACAAGTTGTGAGTCAAGAAGTATATAATATACACGCATTATGCAGAAAGTGTCTTATTAATTAATTGTGGACCGACCTTTTATTAACATGCTTTCATTTAGACATATATTAGATTAATTAATATGACTCTCTTGGATATTAAGTCTAAAGTTAAAAGAGGGAACCAACTAAAGCTTAATCACATGTGATAGTAATCACACCACCCGATAATAAAGTTGGATTAGGTAATTCATATAGTTTAATTTTAGTAGTATATAATAAGAAGTGCGGGTACATAAATATCAATAATCATACAATGGCATTGACAAATACAGTAGTTTAATGTCACTGATTAACATAGATCGTTAATCATAAATTTATAAGAGTATAATACGATCATGGATTTAATCGGTGATGAACTTATGTTCATCATTGTTTCAAAATCTAAAAGCCGATCTTGAATTGCGTATTTTTCAATGCCTTTAATGATCTTTTATTTTTTTAGATCTATAGTATCAAGGTTGGCACTACAAGAAATATGTACATTCTTAGCGCGGAAATAATGCTATAATAGGTGTTTCATAGCGAATTCGTAAATGCTATGTCATCGGCAGCCATCATAGGTACCCGCTCTACAATAGCATTTTTTCTATAAGCTACGACAGGTCCAGATACGATAGCAATACTTGGACGATGTTATTTAATTTACTATAGCATATCTATTTTTTGTAATAAGTTGTTTACAATTCATATTTCGTGCTATGATAAGTTCTTCTACAATAGCAATTAGATATTGCTTTAGTGTTTGAGCCGTTTAGCCGAGCCGAGCCGAATCATATTAACTTATTATTATTATTTTTATTTTGTATCAATGGGATTTATAGTACAAAAACATTCAAAATATTAATACATGATTTTATTAATAACAAATGTCAGTAAAAATATATCAAATTTACAAAGTTGAAGAATGAGAAAAGCATCAAGAATAACTTTGGACATATACATACCACATGACCAAGACAAGACACAAATGTGATCTAAGAGTATTGTATTTTCATGAGATAACTCACTTTTTCAGTGCTGGAGAGACCGAGTAGTTTATTTTCCATAGCAACGGATTGGATCGTTGCAACCTTTCCCAGCTGATTGTCTGAGATCCATGCGACCACCTTTTGCTAGGTATTGCTGATGGTAATTTTCTGCTCTGTAGAATTTCGTAGCGGGAAGTATCTCTGTCACAATCTTCTTGTTCAAGATCTTATGTTTCTCCAGAGCTTCATAAGCTAACTTATATTGCTCGTCTGTGTAGAGGTATATGCATGATCGGTACTGCGTTCCCACATCATTCTCCTAATCAATCAAGAAAAATAACCCCACAAAAGTCAGTATGATATGTAATGGACCGTAACAACAAAACCAGATTAATTCTCAAGTTCTCAAAGAGAAGACTCTAGTCAATGAACTGCATAGCAAAACAGAGAAGAAGAAAAAAGAAAAAAAACATATTGGAAATGGCAGTCACTTGCACATAATTCCAACATGACAGAGAAAATGTTCTGACATAACAAGTCTTTACAGAGCAAAAACTAGCCAACAATACCAAAACCTGAAGCAGAATAACAACAAAGCTTATTGATTGAGTATGGATCTAGAACTAAATCAACATGATGTGAAACCTTTAATTTAGAATCAGTGATAACATAAACCTACTTACATGATCAAATGTTTCATTCAAATCACAAAAACAGTTATATGATGATCAAAATTCATAGACAAAATATAAAGCAACTGAAAGTTACTGATTTGCCAAGCTGGTAGGTTCAGACTGTGTCCCTGAAATCAACCAGTTAAAGGTTAAAGTCACTATTGATGGAAGCAACATGCGTCAAAAAGCTTCAAGTCAGTTAACTAGAGTAAAGGGAGAGGGAAGAGGACCGAATATTGTCTTCCAGCTCAGAGAAAATAGAAAAATTTCCAACATAAGAATTCCTGCATAACAAATAAATTTAAGGGCTATTAGTAGAATAACGCTTGATGGAAAGAAGACACTAGAAGATCCATTGAGAGCAATCGAACGAATTGGGGGGAAAAAATTCCAATTGCATCTCAAAACTAGATCAAATTTGAAATCTATGAGCGCAGATTCTAGCTTACTTGAAATCAATCAGGGGACGGATGTATGTGTGGACAAACTGGTAGTAGTTACATGGTTCTCTGACTGCTTTATGGTTTGGATTAAAAGTATAAGGGTCCTGAAAATCTCGCAGCAAGATTACAGGCAGCTCAAAGGAAGTTCACAAAAAACTGTATAAAAACCATTCCAAAATTCCAAGGAAAAATATTGACGGAAAAGAAGTACCTCCACACCAAGAAGCATAAAATCGAAAGCAACAGACATGTTTGATATAACAATCTGATCTACCTGGGATGCTCCACTACTTAACACCTACAGCATCAACAAGAACATAAAAGTTATTGCAATGCTAGTTCAGTGGGCAGATACAAATTCTTTAATAAAAACTAATGGCAAAGCATAGCACCTATCATACAAACTAATGAGTGATAAAATGAAATGGTCACTGTGATAAATTTAAACCCAAGTTTTAAGACAGAGCGTGTCAGGCTGTGATACAACTCAAAGGAAGGCAAAGATCTGGATCTTGTTCAGGGATACAAAGCTGACTTAAACTAAATAGAAAGAGACAACAAATTCAACAAAAAATAGGAATACATACGGATTAATGAGAGAATTCAAAAATTTCACAAAGAGAGCCAAACAGAAAAAGGGAAATGTGAGTCCAAAAGTTTAAAAAATCAAACCTTTAAAGCACCAAAAAGAAAGAAAAATCAAATAAGG
This sequence comes from Orychophragmus violaceus, assembly GCA_030180135.1. Lineage (NCBI taxonomy): Eukaryota > Viridiplantae > Streptophyta > Magnoliopsida > Brassicales > Brassicaceae > Orychophragmus > Orychophragmus violaceus. The sequence goes on from CM058239.1 coordinate 2,796,920, forward strand.
CTTTGTAAAAAGGTAAGGTGATACATACACAATTACACATAGAGATATGGAGTTGCAGACCAGATGATATACTTATCTACCTCCATTAATAAGAAGGAAAAGACCAACTTTGAGTAAAAATCTGAAGAAGACAGGATTGGTTGAGCTGCTTACACACAAAAAAAAACTCTCTTTTTCTTGTTTGGGTTTACACCTTTCAAATATTCACCTTCGACGTGTCAAGGGATATGACAGAGGGTAAAGACAGGTTTCAACTAATTCAACATACATAGATAATACCTTCTTGTTTATGGATTTTTTCTGCTTAGAATCACTTGGAGCTTCATCCCCTGGCCTCTAAAAATTAAATACATTTTGTTCTCAGATTAAACACTAACCTCATTGTTTCAGAGTCTGTTGCATCATACCGTTCATAGAGAAAGAAAATTAAACACTAACCTCATTGTTTCAGAGCCTGTTGCTCATACCGTTCATACTTTCTCTCATCTACATGAAGACGTCTCCTTTCTCCCATCTACATGAAGCCGTCCCTAAGAGTCACATATGTCATCTTGTAAAGCAACAGATAGAAGCGAATAAGCCACTACATAATACCAACAAAAATCAATTGGAGAAAAGGAACCCTAATAAGCTTCAATGGAAACCAAAAAAAAAAAAAAATCGTGAGACTAATTCAACAAGGAGATTCTCGATCTAGCAAACTACACACCGATGCAACTGTGAAAATTCACCAACCACTGAATCGTTACAAAAAATCAGAACATCAAACAGAGCTCTGTCACAAACCCCAGTTTCAATCAAAGCATAGATGCTGACACAGAGAAACCCCGAATGTTCAGATTCAACTTGGTGTTAGGAATATTCGGTCTTAGGGTTTTGAGAGATAGAAAGCAAAATGGGATAGGAAGAGAGGAGAACGAGATAAAACCAGAGACGCTGAATTTTTTGAATGAGAGCTGGTTTTACTTAGGGTTTGACGAAAATAGGGAAAATGAGAGAGATAGAGGGAAAAATTAGGATTGAAGGAGATAGAGGGAAAATGAAAGAAATGTTTCACCACCCTAAAATTTTAAGTAAGTGTTTGGCGGTTTAGCTAATTTTAGTTTTCCTCTTGATGAAACTATATCATAGCGTTTATCTTATGCTATTATAGAGTACCGAAATTTTAAAAACATTTACGATAGCAGTTCAGTAAAACGTGCTATAACAATCTGCTATCAATGTGGACTTTTTTTGTAGTGTGGGTTACATTAGAATTTAAACATATACTTTGCTAATAAACAATGTGGTAGTGGATCATATTATTGAGATCTAAACATGACGCATGCACAACCAAATTGGCTTTGTTCGTGGAGAAAAAAAATGGAATCATGGCCTTGTTACTTATAAAATCTAACAGGATGAGAACTCACCGTACAAAAAGAAGATATCATAATTTAAGAGTTTAGGCCACTAAACAAAAATAAAATGTTTCAGATGTAAAATATGTTTTAAAAATGAAACGGATTCAGTAATTATTTTTTGTAGTGAAACAGCGATACATGAAAGGGTTAGTGATACATGAAAGGGTTAGTGATACATGAGAAAAAGAACGTGATCCTGTTTAATGGCCGTTTTGTAAAGATTTTGCGACTCTGCAAATACTAATAATCAACTAAAAATAGAAATAGCTTCATAAATGTCCAAAGGTCTCTTCATACGATTTTTTTATAACCATAGAGATCTAAAAAAATATTATGTTCAAAGACTAGTTTCACGAGATCTTACATTCGGATCCATATTTGAAAATTTCTTCTAAATTTAAAGCGTAGGCTGCGTAGCTAAGTGGTCCGGAAAATTCGAATATAAATGGCGGAAAGGTCTCTTCATACGACTTATGTTCTCAATAACAAATTATTCTTTTTCGATTTGGTTGTGGAAGCTCTCCAAATATTTGTTCTTAGTTGCAATCAATAGTTTCTCCAAGTTTTTATCGATTTTTTCTTTTCTTGTACTTTTATAGAGCTATTGTTGTTTATATTTTTTCTTTCTTCGTGCGGGCTTTGGTAATATAGTTGGTCTAAGTATGTTATAAATGTATATAAATAATAGTATATCCTACCATTTTATAATGAATGGAAGATTTCCTAGTTTAAAAAATGTACAAAGGAGTAGTCGAGTAGATAGAACTAGAAGAGGTGGGGGTGAGAAGTAGCTATCCAATTATCTAAAAAACTAGGACGGGACAAATCGGCCTAAGCGTGGCACAATAGCCGCTCCAAATTTATGCCCTCTCATTTATTCCTCCATTTACAACATTTATTATTATTATTTTGTCAAAATGTTAAGATACAACATTTATATTTTTTTATTTTTTTTTATACAACATTTATTTTATTTTGCTCTCTTAGATTAATGAAAACGTCTACTTAGATTTACAAATTTTATAATTTCGTATCCGATGTTTTTATAGGAGCATTACTCATGGATCACCACGAACACACCAACACTGCAACACATAGTATTTGGTTAACTATACTAAATATAAACTTTTATTTACTTCACATAGTAATTTTTACATTTAGATTATATTAAATTATTATATTTTGAACATTAATTTAAAATAAAATAAAAAGTTATTGCAAATTTATCAAATTAATTATTCCTCTAGTGATAACTATATACTTATGTGTTATTTCATGAAGGGATCTATATAATTTATTTTGTAGAAATATACCCAATTAAAAGATAGAAGCTATTAATTATTCTACATTACTTGAATCAATAAATATATAAATTAGTTTCTCTAATGACGTGTATGTATTCAGAGCCGGCCTCGAACATAAACTAGATAAACGACGGATTAGGACATCCGATTGAAAAGAACATTGTTTATATATTTTTTTATTAATATATATGTAAAAAAATATAAAAAGACATTTTTAAAATATTTTTATAATATATATCTAAAAAATTAAAAGACATATGATTTTTGATAAAAATATATAAAAAGAACATACTATTTTTAGATTTGTATAGGACTTGCAAAAATATTGGGCCGGCACTGCATGTATTTGACTAAAAAAACCCGTTTATTAGAGAAATTGTACATTCATTTCCCATAAATGATTTTTTAATATATCATATTTCTAAGAACAATTTGTACCCTGCAGTTAGTAATTTATTAGATCACTTAAATACAAAAGTAAATGTGATATTATTAGATAGATACGTGCATATCAAATTTTAACATATATAATTAACGCATTAATTGTAGTCAAAATATCAATAAATACACCCGCATATCGTGCATTTCAAAATTTATACTAGTAATTAACTGTTTATGTTATTTTTAGGTTGATATATATATATAATATATATAATATATTTATTAGTTAACTGTTTACTTGTTTTTAGGCTTGACAGAAAAGATAGGGATATATATGTATATAGTGATATCATTAATTCCTCTGTTTTGCCCCCATTGAAAATGACATCACAATAGCTTTAGCTCTACAAATATTTATTCTCTCACTTTCTCTTCATGCATGGTTCTTGAGATCTGAGAAACCTAATTCTCTATTTTATCCCCACGTGTATTGTGTAATAGCTTTCATGTGCTTTGGCATGTTATTTATACTTGCCAGGAAAACTGGTTAACTTCTTTTGGTGTGTGTTTATGTATTCTCCAGCAATATTAAGACTTTTCCGGTCGCCGGGAAATCTTTCTTCGTCGTCTGGTTTCATGGATTATTGGGTCGCCGGTTTCTTGCTTTTGACGGCCGGGATTCTTCTCCGTTCATGGCTCTGGTTTCGTTTAACAAATTGGAAAACAAGAGATGAAGACAAACAAGAAGAGAAAGAGAAGAAGAAGGGAATGATTCCGAAGGGAAGCTTAGGATGGCCGGTGATCGGAGAAACCCTAGCCTTTATTGCTTGTGGATATTCTTCTCGGCCTGTTACCTTCATGGACCAACGAAAGTCTTTGTAAGTCTTTTTCTATTAATTCTTACAACCAGAAATTAGAACTAAAAATATTCCAATTTATCATAAATAAATTAAATGATTCATAATGAGTTTATTCTAGTGAAGCTTCTGTTTTTTTTTTTTTTTTTTTTGTATTCTCATAAATCAATAGTCCAATCTCCACCGAATTATTTATTGTCCATCTTTTTAGTAACAAAATTCTGTTCTTTTCTAAAATAAATTACAAACGAAAACACTCTAATTAACTCCATTGAATTACAACTAACTCATCTTCTTTTGAGGCATAGGGAGAAAAATTAGGGGTCATATAGCGATAATGAGTGATTAGTTTTAATATACAAATAAACAACTCTTTTGGGGATGCAAATAGATAAATTAAACTCTTGGAGGAAACATAATTTTAATTATTAAAAGACTGACAAAACCAACCTGTCTTCATGTTCTTGGCCATATACAACGGCAAAAGAGGTTAAACAGAGGATCTTGGTTTCTTTTTTTATGATTGAGTTCACTTCATTTCATGTGTCATCTTTATCTCTTCTGTTTTCTATGTTATTGTTATTATTTTAATACACTAAAAATATTTGTTGTGTTCTTCTCTGCTATTCATTATTATTTTCTGTATACTAATAAAATTTTCAAGATGGGTCCTCTTTAATACTCACTGATTGACACACACACAAAAAACTTCCCAATGATTTATCGTTTACCTTATACAATTTTTATATTGAGTGTGATAATGATGTATAATGATACATTTTCTGACTCGGTACTGTTCTGAATGCAAATACTGACATACAATAAGGAATAGTGCAATGTCGACTAAGTTTTATATGATTAATAATATTGGTAAATGTACATTTCCAAACAAGAAAGAAGTAAGTACATAGATTGGATAAAAATGCATTTAGCCATACACCGTTAGCATACTTCAATAGACATCAGTTTTCCATTTATAACTCACAGCGCATCTCATTCACTTTTTTTAGTTTTTGAATAATGTTTATGCACAACATTTTTAAACCATTAACTAGAAATTGATATGTTTTATATATGACTAGTTAGCGTAAAGTTTTCATACCAAATGTTATATTTAAGTTAATCACGGATGTTGTAGACCATGCATTTTCTTTGAATTGAGATGTGGTAGTTTTATGTTTCTTAATTCTTATGGAACTCTTTCTACATGTAAAACCATATAGGTACGGGAAGGTGTTCAAGACGAACATAATAGGGACGCCAATCATAATATCAACCGATGCAGAGGTTAACAAAGTTGTGCTCCAAAACCATGGGAACACATTTGTCCCTGCATACCCTAAATCAATAACCGAATTACTTGGAGAAAACTCTATTCTCAGCATCAATGGACCTCATCAAAAGAGGCTACACACGCTCATTGGGGCATTCCTTAGATCCCCTCACCTCAAGGAGAGGATCACTCGAGACATCGAGGTCTCAGTTGGTCTCACTTTAGCTTCTTGGTCTCAACTTCCCTTGGTTCTTGTCCAAGATGAGATCAAAAAGGTATTGCGTTAAGAACTTCGATATATTTGAATTATTTTAAGTATGTTTGAATTAAGTATGTTTAACACTTGATCCTTGTAATGGTTTTATTTTCTGTAGATGACGTTTGAGATATTAGTAAAAGTGCTGATGAGCATATCTCCTGGTGAAGATTTGGATACTCTCAAACTCGAGTTCGAAGAATTCATCAAGGGTTTGATTTGTATCCCCATCAAATTCCCTGGCACTAGACTTTATAAATCTTTAAAGGTCATATATTCTTCTTATGTTACATGAGCATATCACTAGTAGAAATTATTGGTAGAGTCACGGATCGGCCACGGATTTTCCGTGGCTTTTTAAGGGAAAAGCCACAGAAAAGTTGATATAGCCATGTAAATAAGTTGATGTTGCTATTTTGTGGCTATAGCGTCGTGACTTCGTGGCTATATGAATATTTTTCGTGGCTGTTTTATGGTTAGCGACGGAAAATCCGTGGCTAATCCGTGGCTAATTCGTGGCCAATCCGTGACTATATAAAGAATTTCTACTAGCGTATGAATATACCATAAACTATTTGATTTTTTTTGTCAACGATTTTTTTGTTAGTCACATTTGCATGTAGATTATTAGGGTTTAATATTATTTTAACCATGCAGGCGAAAGAGAGGTTGATTAAGATAGTTAAGAAGGTTGTGGAGGAGAGGCAAGTGTCTACGACAAATTCTCCGGCTAACGACGCGGTGGATGTGCTTTTAAGAGACATTAATGACGGTGGTAGTTCAGATAAGCAATCTCAGCCGTTAGATTTCGTCAGCGGGAAGATCGTAGAGATGATGATACCCGGAGAGGAAACGATGCCAACGGCGATGACCTTGGCTGTCAAATTCCTAAGTGACAATCCGGTCGCTCTAGCCAAACTCGTGGTACGTATTGATGGTATACAAACTTACTCATCATACAAACTTACACAGCACACACACGTGTGTGTGTAAATGCAAATTGCCGACGTCTGCGGACCGTAGATCTTATGTTTGTCTGTTTGAGGAAATTTTAACGGCTGAGATTTAGTTTAAGATGTGTGAATAAGTGTGGGGCCAGAGGAAAGGGTTTTGACTTTTGTATCTGTGTCAAGTCACTATCGAAAGTCTTCTCGACGAGACACACGAGTACATGCACGTGTGGAATGGGAAGAGACACGTGAGTGTATGTGAACCGTATGATTTAAAAACCGGAGTGGACGGCTGTCAGAATAGGACGAGTTGAATTAACACCTTTGTCTGTACGAGCGACCACACCGCTTGTCAAAACAGCGTTTCGCGTCCTGGAAATCGCTTTGTTTTCAACTCCCTCATTAATGTTTCAATCAAAACGCGTTTATCTAACTTTTTCCGATTTTTTAAATATTTAATATAGATTTTTATTAATTTTATTGATTGCAGGAGGAGAATATGGAGATGAAGAGGTGTAAATTTGAGTCGGGAGAAGGATATAATTGGTTTGATTATATGTCTCTCTCCTTTACTCAAAATGTAAGTGCCACTAACTAATGGGTTTGATTGGTAAATAAAAATAAAACAGTTATATTAGCTGTTAGCGGAAGTAATAAACGGTTGAATAACGCAATGTAAATGAAAATTGTTAGCAAAAACGATAATAAAAAACTAAAAATAAACATTTTATTGTAATTTTTGACATTATTGTCGTGATTAATAACAATTAAAACAATAGACCTCTAACTGCATCGGTTAGAAGTTACCAATTAAATCTAATATGTTACCATAGCAAAAAAAAAGATTACCACTTAGAACCAATAGGTTTAATTGTTTCTAAAATTTTAAATTCTTTTTGACATTTTGAATTACAACAGGTGATAAATGAAACGTTGAGAATGGCTAATATCATTAACGGAGTGTGGAGGAAGGCTCTCAAAGATGTTGAAATTAAAGGTAATGATGCAATGACATGTATATCTTATTATATTTCAAAGTATTTAGTGATAATAAATTTGATTTTTCTGATAGTTAGATATAAATTTTTGGTGGGTGAATGGTAGGTTACTTAATACCAAAAGGATGGTGTGTGTTGGCATCATTCATATCGGTTCACATGGATGAAGACATTTATGAGAATCCCTATCAATTCGATCCGTGGAGATGGGACGTACGTGACTACTTCCTATCATTAATATTATCAGAATTTGTTTAGCAAATTTCAACTACTAATTAGTACTTATCTTTTTTAAACAGAGGATTAATGGATCGGCAAACAGCAATATTTGCTTCACACCCTTTGGTGGTGGACAAAGGCTATGTCCTGGTTTAGAACTATCGAAGCTCGAAATCTCCATCTTTCTTCACCAGCTAGTAACCCGGTACAGGTAAACCGATAAATGACTTCAAGTTTCCAAATGTTTCTAGTTAAACCGTTGACATCTCCCGTTGGGCTAGGTCATCATTCATTCCATAAGTTACCAGTCTAAATAAGCTTCGGACTGGTTTTATGTAGGAATTTATAGACTAGTATACCGTTAGCCGTCTCAAATACTTTGTAAAACTGAAGAACTACTAGTCTAGCCACTAATTTTGCTATAGGACCTTTAGAAAATCGTTTGTAATATATAGACCGGACATGTAACTTTAGTTGTTCATATATACATAACCAATGTTTGGAATGTGCATGTGTATAAGTTGTGGACGACAAAATGATTTACGTTCTACCAAAACGTACTAAGTGTATGATGATGTACTTACTACATTAATTGTTATATATTCTGATGAAACTAATTAACTTGTAATGTTGTACATGTAGTTGGACAGCCGAGGAAGACGAGATCATCTCATTTCCAACGGTCAAGATGAAGCGGAGGCTTCCAATCCGAGTGGCTCCTGTCGAGAGAACGTCTCCTATCTCAGTTGAAGATCATTAGCTAATAGATCCCTTGATAAGAACAGTTTGTTTGGACAAAAGGAGGTCGAGAAAGCAAACAAATATATTTTAAAATATAGTAGAGAAGAGAAGCAAACAAGATTGGTGGGTAAGGCAGATAGAGCCATACGTACAGCTAGTGATGGCTCAAAGATGTGAGATTCTAATTATTTTTTTGTCATGTCAAATTATAAGGGTTGGTTAGGTTGTCCCTTTCTCTTTTATTTATCGTACCAAAGCCAAACGCAACTTGATATATATGGTTTATATGTAAATTATGTAATTCTTTTTTTATATATATTATATCGGCTGATCCGGTCAGTTCTGGTAAAAACACACCGATGTATTGGAGATAGTATTGTCTGCATATCTCGAATTTGGAATATTTTTCGACTAATACTAGAGATAATATGGTCTGTTACGTAACTATCATGTATATTATTTGGACTAAATTGGATTCAAACTCATACATAAATGTGTTTTTATATATAGGAAAGATTGAACCTATAGAGTGATATCAAAACATTTCCATATCTCTCCTTTACCTCTAGACCATAATCATCATGACAAATTATTATTTATTTCTCAATTATATAATTCATATAATTATATATAATGATATAATACCTATAAAAATAACCACAACCATTGCTATATATAATTATATAATTCCTGTAAAAAATCTCTATCTAGATTTTGTTTTATGCTCGAGAAATATTATCTACACCCGTTTTCAAGAATTTGTTATTGTTTTATAACATATAGAGTTTATAAATTCACCGAAAAATCGATTTCTAAGTAGCTAGTCTCGGTCGACACTACAAAAAAAGTCCACAATGATAGCACATTATAATAGCACATTTTACCAAACTGCTATCGTAGATGAGTTTTTTAATTTTGATACTATATAATAGCATTTGATAAACGCTATGATAAAGTTTTACTAAGCGGGAAGTTAAAATTAGCTTTTCCGCCAAACACTTAGCCAAAATTTTAATATTCATCACCCACTTTTTCTTTCAACTCTCATTTTCCCTCTCTTGTAAAACCCTAACATAAAATCAGCTTTCATTCCACAATCTCTCTTAATTTTTTTCCCTTTCTTTCATCTCACAGAACCCGAACCCGATTCTTGGAGACAAGCGGTTCAATTCACGTCTAGGGTTCGAGCTATCTTTCCTGTGTTTTCTGGGCTTTAAGATGGAGAAGCATCCGTATTAGGGTTCGGTGGCAGTTTAGGAGAGCAATCGAGAACCCCTGTGCTTGTACCAACATCTCTCTGTGTATTATCCGATGGAGGTTTGCTTCTCTTTCTCTCTAACAAACTACTCTCTCTCTCTCTCTCTCTCTCTTTGAAGGTTCTTCTACTTGTACGATTAGATTGCGTTTCTTTATCTAGGCACTCACGGGTCCGTTGATGTCTATGTTGTTTCTGTGTTCCTCGTTTATTCTGAAAATTGATCGTGGATGTCTTGTTCTGTGATAGGATTATGGGTTTCAAAAGTTTCTTACTCTATGGGGTAGGCAGCCACGGACGACACAGGAAATCAGCAAAACCCAGAAAATTCTCTTAAGCATTCTGTCGAACACTTGGCGGGCAAAATTTCAGCTGAGACACCATGTGAATCTGAGCCTCTCAGTGACCAAGTCGTGGAGAAAACCCAAAGATACGCTGGCATTAATGAGGACATGTACTTTTACAAATTCAAGAAGAAGAAATGGAAACTCAGGACTTGGGGTAGAACTCGTTCTCGATCAGAACGGTCGCCGTCGTAAACTTGTGCGAGCTTGTGGGAATACAGATGATACGGTATGTTCTGTGACTCTCAGGGTTTTAGATTTCAAAAGGAGTTTATGAGATTTTGTTTGCGAAAGAGATCAATTAGAGACACATGTGGGAATACAGATGATAATAAGCTTTGATCTTTTTATCGATTAAATTTACTGGTTTTTGATTCGTCTTTGTCATTATGCAGGTAATGGAGTTTCGGCAGAGGAAATGTTGTGTGATATTTGAGCTTTCAAGCATTCTCGCAAGGGTCTTAGAGTTTTGCACAGACTTATGCAATACCACAAGTATCTCTTGCTGGGACATACACAAATCGATGTAGGCTCACTGAGTTGATTCTTTACATCTTGAATCACATGACCTCAGCAGTAGATGACGAGTTCTTTGATCTCCGGCCATGTCACTTAAACGGCAAGGACAACCTTCAGAGAACTTCTTGAGGTAAGACAAGACACTCACTCTTGGTCTTATAACAAATTGGGTAACAGATAATTATTGGCTATACTATCACATTATCACTTTCTATTGTTGTTGTGTGGATATACAAATACGTTGTCACATCCAAGCGCGGGCCACTTAGAGATGCGGATTGGTACTGGGATTACGGGAAAGCATGTTGTGCTTGGCAAGAATACTGTGAATACAGGTTTCCACTCTCCACTTTGCATCCAAAGTTTCATAACTAACTTTACTGACTTGGTTGCTGTAAATATTGTGAAACTGAATGCAGATACAGTTTTGGGGATGTTCACTTAGGACAAAGTTGTAGATTGAGGAACACATCTACTAATACGCTGCTCCAGAACATATAGATTTCCTCGTTCAGGTCACATTTATTTGCTCTCATAATCCAAGTCTCTTACATATTTCACACCAAATTTTCAATCAGTTTATTTTCAACTTTTTTTTTCTTGTCTTCTTGAATTTGTTACAGCAAAGGACCATTACAACAAAAGCTACAAAAACGTTTATTGCTCTCTATATCTACAGGTTTGCCTTCTCACGCTAAGATACTTTTTGTGATTTGTTTTCTCTTATGAGCATATGATATTTTGGATATTATTCCTGCGGGAGATCAAAATGGGAGTCATTTCACTCTCCACAATCTGAAGAATGCTCTGCCAAGGAACATTATAAAAGTGAGCTGATGAGGACAAGGAAGATCAAATACTGTGTGGAGCAAGGAATGTTCAAGGTGAGATGATGATGCCCATGTTTATCAATATACAATGCATTGTTTTAGATAGAGAAATATACTTAGTTAAGATTTTGGAAATGTTGTGGTTACTCTAACAATAACGTTGTGTATGAATAATAATATCTATGTGATCACAAGGTACTTCCCATCTTCTACAAGGTGACTACAAGCAATGTGAAACAACTTAAAGGAGAGTTTGGTGACCATTTCAGAGACCGGGAGTGGGAGTATCGGTTTGACAAACCTAGAATTGAGAGATGGAAAGAGGCCGTGGCCTTTATTTCTGGTAAGCTTAGCCTAACGTTTGATGAGAAAATGTATTGCAATCCTTTCCCTAGATCCGTAGTTCACTAGAAACTTATATTTATGATCTCTTTTATAATGTCATTTGAGGGATATATATATCAAAACCATATAAATTATTGGTGCATAGTTCTGAAGAAAGCTGATGAGGACAAGGAAAAGTGAGCTGATGAAGTTGAAGGTAAAGAAGAGCAAGAAGAGATTTTGGATGAGTACTAGAGATGGTATGTTTTTTTGGGGTTAGTTATATTGTATCGACTTCATGCATTGTAAATTTCAGCTTATAAATTTGATATGTTTGTAATTAACACTTGTTATTAATAAAATTATTTTATGAATATTTTGAATGTTTTTGTAATATAAATTACATTGATACAAAATAAATAATAATAATAATTTAGTATTGGTCGGCTTGGCTCGGCTAATATGGCTCAAATATTAGAGCAATATTCAATTGCTATAGTAGAAAGATCAATCATAGCACGATATTAGAACTCTCATAATTTTTTCCATAAAAATCGATTACGCTATTAAAATATAAAACACGGCGTTCATTTGTTGCTATCGAAACTAATATATCGTAGCATACATAAAAAACGCTATCGTATGGGTACCATCTACTATAGCTGCGGATGTCATAGCATTTGTGAAAACGCTATGGATGACATATGATAGCATAATTTTCGCGCTGACAATGAACATATTTGTTGTAGTGCGATTAGATGATGACCACGAAACTGCATGTTTTACTTCGACCGACGACGACGTGATACAATATTATAGGTGTAGATATATAACATGTACCATGTATATAGTATGTAATATTTAAAGAGTATAATTTGGTGGGTGATGATGAGAATAGATTGAAATTTATGGCGGCCATAGTAAGGACAATGCCATGCACGAAAGACGAAACAGGTCCATGGGGAATACACGTGCATGTTGTTTTACGTCGACCCACCCTATAATTGTTTCCATTATTATCAAATTTGTGGAGCCTTTTTATGTCATCTTCGACACGGCCGATTTCATCATTATTTTTATTGTTTTGTTTAGTTACGATGGGGTTTAATTCGTCTACTTTGTGTTGTTATGTAACATACTAACAGTTGCTATTTCTAAAAAAGTATACGTGGTTCGGAAATGTAGATTTAAAAGTTTACTATTAATTGTTTTTAACGTCAAATTATCATATAAAACTGTTAGTTGTAGTAAATGTATTTTGATTGAAGGTATGACAATGAAGAGAGAAGAAATCAAGCTATACATGTTTTATTAAAACATATGAAAAAGCATTAATTAAGAATGTATTTTCAACTGGAAAATAGAAACATTGAGAACGCATCAAAAGAATATATCCGAATTATGGGATACATAATTTAGTCTTGAGGAAAGAATGTTGATGTTAACAAGAAAGAAGAAAAAAATCTGATTAGCATGAATTCTGAATTTGTGCTGGGCTAATATATTTGACCTAAAAGCCCAATCTTAGCTTATATTCGGCCCATGACTGCCCACGTTTATCTCTAACCAATTTTCACTCTTGGAGTCTTGGATTTTATTGCTTGTTTTGATGGATCAATAGATAAACTTTCTTTTTGGGTTTAAGTCAAGACAGAAACCTATTATATTTGGGTTTTTTTTTGTTTTGAATAACTAGAAAGTTCGGGTCAGGTCTTAGATCCGTAATCTCTCTAAGATGGAATCTAGACTATGTTAAGTTTATTTTTTTTTTTGGAGAAAAGATTCTTTTTAACAAGAATCGAACCCAGTTTGGTGAAAACATATTAGCCGATTTTTATCAACTTATTTTAAGTAGAAAGAAAGTTACTACTTCGTTTTATAGACAAGAGTTTAACTTGTTGACAATAAAAAGAAAAAGACCAAAGTTTAACTTTCCCTTTGTCTTCTTTTAACCAAAACTTTTCTTTTCTTTTAGAAAACCCTTTTACAGTGTAAACATCTCGCGGGTCTCGACCAAACGGGCAAATAATGATGATCAATGAAGGATTAAATATATACTAAGCAAATCGCATTTGTTAGATCAAGTAATGTTGGTGACTTTCAAGATGTCTTTGCAAAAAATATATATAACAAAATACTATTATTGCTACGTGCTTATATATGTCTCTTTGCATAGTCAATTAGACCATCGGTCTTGATTGCTATGTTCAAACGCATGGTCCGTCTGTATCATTTGTTCTCTCATGGCCAACCAACAAATGTTAGAGATAATGTTAAATAATTATATATGTATGTAAGTATGTTCGATTGCGGAATCACAGGAGATTATACAACAATGTATAGCGGCTTCCGATATTCCGTTAAATTATATGAATGTGCGGTATAATAATGACTCCACTAAGCTCATAAACATAAGTAAGTCTCCTCAATGACCGTTATTATATCATTACATGCAAAGCATTATGTCTAACATATATGAAGCAGTTATGTAAGTGTTAGTGTTATTATAGCATATCTTTAATTGTGTTCTATTTGTTTTTGAATTAATGTTTTGTGCGGACTTCATAATTATTCTAGTATATCACTAACTATATACTCAGGACTGGCCCGGAGCTAAAGCTAGTAAAACTGAGGCTTTAGACGCTAGAAATATATTATGTATTGAGGGGTATCATATAAAAAAATATTCATTGTGGTCTAGTGTTTAGGCTTTAGACGCTCAATAGTAACGGACTGGCCCTGTCTATACTAAACTATTTTTAGATTTAACTGATGAATCGAGTCATATACACATTACCATGATCAAAAAAACATTATAGATGCTCGCTAGATAGTAGTTGTTTTTTTTTTCCTTATTTCGAATATTTATCACCCCTTTTCCATGATCCATCTATAAAAGACCAATATTCCTATTGACAAATATGTTCTTTCGGTGATTGACTTCCGATTTACCATTTTTGTATCTATATTTCATGTATGTGCTTCTTCCCACATTTTTGATTATGTCTCCATCATTCTTAAAATATTTCTTAGATCTATGATCTTAGTTATAAATACGTTGGTCTATTTCGTGCTCGTTTTCATTTTTTTCTACACATCTTTTTTGGATTTTAAATGTTTAGTTATTTTGATTTTGTTGCTACTAAACAAAAACATCAAAAGACCAATTAATTTGTCTAGTTTTGTATATTTTTTTTTGTCATTAGTCCAATCTTATAGGTTTATCATTTTGTTTAGCTCAATTTGTAACACATTAACTTTCATTATACATGTTACATCATTTATTTTATTTATTAACATCATTTTTCGATTGATGCAAATTCATTTGCATCACTAATATAAATGAATCTGAAAGTGATGACTCTAATACTTTACATCATTTAAACCGATTGATGCAACTATTCTCATCATTTCGTTTAAGTGACGTTAATTTCTATCACTAGCTATAAGTGATGTTAAAATTCACATCAATCAAAATAAATGATATAAACATTAGTTTCAATTCTAACAATTGATTTTAAATATTTATATCATTTGTGTTAATTGATATAATATTTATGTCAATTATAAATAAGTGATATCAAAATCAATGTCATTTTTAATAAATGATAGATAATATATGTGTCGTTTGTATATATGATATAAATCAATATATTAGTTTAGCCTTTTTGTTTTTTCTTTTCCTAAATGTGAATTTTAATCTAGATTAACCTTATATTCTTTTATAGAATAAATATCTATTAAAATATTTATTTTTGACAACTTATACATTTTTAAAATAAAAAATATTTTTATTGGTTGTCAGTAATATAATCAATTGTCCTACATAGATGGAAGACATGATATTCCATTATATAGGAAAAGCTTGTGCTCCTTCCTCTTGTTCTAGCCGATGTGGGACAAACGTAAATTGCTATAAATTTGTATCATTTTGAGTGAAATGATTTAAGGAAGTATCAATAATCATAATTGATGTTAAACAACGTATGTTCTGTCATTTGTTATTGATGCTAATTTTATATCTTTTAGTTAAGTGATACTAATTAAATTGAGCAAATGTTTCATTTAGGTAACTGATATAAATATAGATATTTGTGTTAGTTCTTAAAAAAATGATGTAAGTTAATATTGATTTATATCAATTTTATTTTAAATGATGTTAATCATTTTAATATACTTTCAGTTATTGTAAATGATTTAAAATTATATATTTAATGTGAGTTTTTAATAAATGATTTTAATTATCATCAATTATTTTTTGACACTTTATGAATGATGCTGTAGACCTTATTTGTTGTAGTGATAAAATGAAGTTTACATTCTTAGTTAAAAAAAAAAAAAAACACTATAGCTTAGATTAATCTTGAAGTAAGTACTTTTAATGCAAGTGTTTTTGCATTCCCATATTTGAGTGGCACTGCTGTCATGACACTATCAACATTTAATGTAATGTTTTCCTTGAAACACCAGTGACTCCTTTGGGTGTGTGTGGGGGTATATATTATTTATGATTGACTCAAAAACATGTGAAGTACTAGATGATGAATTCTTATTTGTGAAGCAATGTGTGGTAACATTGTAAAATTATTAGCCCCCATACAAAAATATCTATCGGTTTCCCTATTTTGCATGTACTAGCTAGTGGTCCGTAAATGTTGTTGTGGTAGTATTAATAACATACTAGATTTTGACCCGCGCTAAAGAAGCGCGGGTTTATGTTTTCATTCTTAGAATATATACTTTTATCTTAAATTTATATTTTTATAAATTAATTGCGTTATCTATTTCGTCTAATCTATATCAAATGAAAATAAGATGATATAGTGCTAAATGTGAGAAAAAATTTAATAAATTTTGTTTTTGTTTTGATATTATTAACTTGTATATTATATATTAGTAGTTGTATTTTATTGTTATTTTTAGTATATGATTAGTCATGCTTGAACTTGGTTAATCTATTTTTCAACACGTGTTGTAATGATATATAATTTGAAAATTTGATGGAACAACCCGTTAAAAATTGCATTCAAACATGAACTATAATTTGACGCATCATATATTTGAATAATATAAATATTAAATAATTTAAATATTTATATTAAATTTAAAATATATCAATTGGAATTAGTTACTCGGGCAAATTTTATTTTTAGAAATCGAAATTGGTTAATTTATTTTTAGCCCATTTTATTATAATTTAAATATTTTAAAATTTGATGAAACAACCCGTTAAGAAGTACAATCATAAAAAATGTTTCTTACAAAATAAATAATTTATACCCGCACGCTAGTACAATATTATATAACACTTTCTTATTTTAATAATAATTTATTAATTTTAATGATTATATAATTTATAAAATAATTATGTATTAAATTATATAATTATATGTACCAATTGATTTAGTAACTTAATTATGCTTGATTTTATTTCTTTAAGTTAAATTTTAGTTAAGAATAATTTATAATATTTATTTTAATATTAATTTCGAAATTAATTATTATTTTATTAAATTTTTGAAAAAAAATTTCGTTAGATATGATTATGATAGAAAAAAAAAAAGATATTATAAGATATTATGAATAAATTAAATATAAATTGTTTTACAGTTTTACCCTTAATGAAGGTTACAAATCCTAATAATATCAAGGGTAAATTCCAGAAACAACATTTATGTACCATGGCAAACCTTCCTGTTTTAATAGATTAGATACCTATATAACAAATGCAAGATCGGAAGATACAACCCACACGACAGTTTCGTTATAAAAGTTTATATTCAATCAAGAACAGTAAAAGTTAATCATTTGACTGAGATGATCAAGAGCTCAACGGATAACAACGGTAGATGCTTTGTTAACGGTAATTAGAGTTTGTGATTTTCCACTAAGCAATTATTATGTTTTATAATTCATGATTAGAAATTCCTGTTCTTCCATAATGTTGTAAAGGGCTGAGTTTGTGTTGGTTTAAAGTTGTTATTACTTTAGTGGAAAAGTTTGGGGGGGGGGGGAAATAAAGGTTTAAAGCAAACAGAAAAAGTTACATAAACTAAAAAAAAGTGACATGAAAAGGATCGCAAGAAAGAGTCAATGGCGCGAAGGCTAACGAACTATTAACGTGGCGCCATATCAAGTGCCAGGACCCGACCGAGATTCCTCTTTACCTAGTGCGTGGTTAAATCTCTTTTTACAGTTTCTTCGGGGTCAGTGACGCCAAACATATAGCCTAATAAAACATTGCGTGCTTTATCTAAGGATTAGCCCTAGGCATTTGGGTTTTTATATTGGGTTCGAGTCGGATTCATATAGATACCGATTCCAACAGATTTAAAAATTGAAGATTCATTTAAAGACTTTACTATTTTCGGGTCGGATTCAGATTGATTCAAATCTAACATCAGTATGTATGTAAAATACATAAAAGACTTATAAAAATTGTTTGAAAAATCTATAAAAATACTCGAGAACATCATATCATATGAAACTATTTCAAATTCTATCGGATTTATACGAATCAAATCATGTTGTATCAAATCTTATCGGATCAATTACTAACATATTTTATCGAATATTTAAAATATATTAGCATGTTCTATCGGGGATCTGAACATATCCCAAGTAAGACTAGACCCGATCCGATATCATGGATCTTTAACCAGCATATCTAATATGTTAATTTCCTAAACCCTATATCCGATCCGAACCAAAAATTTTGGATTGGTTTTGGATAGGATCATCAGATCCATGTAAAAGTGTCCATACCTACTAAGAATAGTGATAAGTTAATAGATTGTGGTAGAATTTTCATACATATATAAGAAAAAGAAGTGATGCTTCAAGATATGGAAGAATAGCTAGGTCAGAAAAAAAGATATGGAGAATACAAATCTAGCGTTACATAGGTACAAGAACGAAAATTAACTTTATATGTCTTGGGAACAAGCGAAGGATCGGAGACTCCGACAGACGTAATCTCATTTTGGTGAGAGGCGTGTGAGAACAGTAGTCTTTGGGTCACTAACAAAAAAAATATAGTATATCTCTAATAGTAGAATAAGAAAATAACAACTCAGAGTAACGGTGTCCGATTAACGGAGTGAGGAATCTTGTGGTTTCACGAGAGTTCCAAGCCAATGAGAGTCAAAGATAATGGACGGAAGGTCACGACGGTCGTGGTGTGTGGTTCATATTTCACAACTCGACAAAACCTTACGTGAGACACGTGCACCGAAGCTTTTCCCACGTGCCAAAGAGTTCGTCTCCGTTCACACTGATCACATAACCACAAATATATGGTAGGACCTTAAACGCACCTTCCTCCTACACATAGACATAACGACATTTGCATTTACATGTGAATTGCTTTTGTTACTTTCTTTTCAATATGGTATTTACCAAACATATAAACAAGAATAGTTTAACATTTTAATATTGGAAGGGAGGTAAAATGTTATGAAAAAGAGTTATAATGGTTCATGATTTAAAATATGACGATTTAAATATCGTGGAAATGTTTGATCTCTTGTAGAAAAAAGAAGATAACTACTAGGGTTGGTGATTCTCTAACCGAAATTCAACTAACACTTAACATAAAACATGATAATGTGATTGAATAACCTTACCTAAGTTCACATAGATAAGATTATTGAAAATTGTCATTAAATAAGTTACTAATAAATAATAATGCCGAGAGAAGATTAAACCATATTTTAGTGTAGTTTATATATTATATACAACATACAAGATTATAATTTGTTTAACAAAATTTCCAATTGTTACACAACCAAAAACAAATGGAATAATCAAAACCCTAATCAAAATTGAGACACAAGATGTGAAGCAAAGGAAGTGGGCCTGCCGTATAGTTTAGGTAAAGCGGTAATGCGACTGCGTGTCGGTTTGGCCCACTCTTTTTTTCCGTCTTCTCTCCGCACTTCACGCCGTCGAAGCCTTAATTGCATTTAGGGTTTTAAACACCAACTAGATTTTGACCCGCACTTCTAAGTGCGGGTTATAATTTTCTTTACAAATTTTACTTTTTATTCATTTTGTTAATAGTAGTTTAGATTTTTAATTATGTAATCTAATTTTGATTATAATTGTTTAACCAATATTATAAACAGTGAGTTATCAATTTAGTTTTTTTTTAATGAATTATGTGTTATTTGGAGGAGATATATCGTAAGGATTAAGAGATTAAAATAACGATTTCGCATTATATATTTTAATCTGTGTTGTATCGTAAGATCATAGTTTGGGAAAATATATATATGTGAAAACAACTATTGTAAAAGTTATGTGGTATATGTTTAATTGTTATTTTAGCTATCTAAAATATTATTTTATAAAATACATGTTGTAGTCGTATATATAATTTGCAAATTTGATGGAACTATCCGTTAAAAACTTCATTCAAACATAAAGCATAATTTGACGCTTCAAATATTTGAATAATATAAGTATGAAATCATTTTAATATTTTATTAATTTTAAAATATATCAACTGAAATATTTACTATATGCAAATTTTTTTATAAAAAATTTATAATCGAGATTGGCTAATTAATTTTTCAACCCGTTTAATTAATTAAATATTTTTCAGTTTGATGGAAAAACCTGCTAAAAAGTACAATCGTAAAAACATCAATCGTAATATGTATATATATATATATTTGAAATAAAATAAAGAGATATTAAAATATATTATAAATATATTTTGAATTAAATCATAAATTAGAGAATCTTAATTTATATATAATAGTTGATGTATAAATTATTAATTATATTTATCAATTAATTTGTTTTGATTTTAATTAATTAGGAAAGTGGGACCCATTAGATTTTGGTTGTTTGGCTACATGTTTAATAATTGTCTTGTTTGGAAACATGGATTGTAGAGATAATAAATCAAATATAAATTGTTTTACAGTTTTACCCTTAATGAAGGTTACAAATCCTAATAATATCAAGGGCAAATTTCGGGAACAACATTTATGTACCATGGCAAATTTATAATCGAGATTGGTTAATTAATTTTTCAACCCGTTTAATTAATTAAATATTTTTCAGTTTGATGGAAAAACCTGCTAAAAAGTACAATCGTAAAAACTTCAATCGTAATATGTGTATATATATATATATATATATTTGAAAAAATAAAGAGATATTAAAATATATTATAAATATATTTTGAATTAAATTATAAATTAGAGAATCTTAATTTATATATAATAGTTGATGTATAAATTATTAATTATATTTATCAATTAATTTGTTTTGATTTTAATTAATTAGGAAAGTGGGACCCATTAGATTTTGGTTGTTTGGCTACATGTTTAATAATTGTCTTGTTTGGAAACATGGATTGTAGAGATAATAAATCAAATATAAATTATTTTACAGTTTTACCCTTAATGAAGGTTACAAATCCTAATAATATCTAGGGCAAATTTCGGAAACAACATTTATGTACCATGGCAAACCTTCCTGTTTTAATAGATTAGACTAGATTTTGATCCGCGCTAAAGAAGCGCGGGTTTATGTTTTCATTATTAGAATATATACTTTTATCTTAAATTTATATTTTTATAAATTAATTTTGTTACCTATTTCGTCTAATCTATATCAAATGAAAATAAGATGATATAATGCTAAATGTGAGAAGAAATTTAATAAATTTTGTTTTTGTTTTGATATTATTAACTTGTATATTATATATTAGTAGTTGTATTTTATTGTTATTTTTAGTATATGATTAGTCATGCTTGAACTTGGTTAATCTATTTTTTAACACCTGTTGTAATGATATATAATTTGAAAATTTGATGGAACAACCCGTTAAAAATTGCATTCAAACATGAACTATAATTTGACGCATCATATATTTGAATAATATAAATATTAAATAATTTAAATATTTATATTAAATTTAAAATATATCAATTGGAATTAGTTACTCGTGCAAATTTTATTTTTAGAAATCGAAATTGGTTAATTTATTTTTAGCCCATTTTATTATAATTTAAATATTTTAAAATTTGATGAAACAACCCGTTAAGAAGTACAATCGTAAAAAACGTTTCTTACAAAATAAATAATTTATACCCGTACGCTAGTACAATATTATATACTACTTTCTTATTTTAATAATAATTTATTAATTTTAATGATTATATAATTTATAAAATAATTATGTATTAAATTATATAATTATATGTACCAATTGATTTAGTAACTTAATTATGCATGATTTTATTTCTTTAAGTTAAATTTTAGTTAAGAATAATTTATAATATTTATTTTAATATTAATTTCAAAATTAATTATTATTTTTATTAAATGTTTGAAAAAGATTTTCGTTAGATATGATTATGATAGAAAAAAAAAACAAAAGATATTATAAGATATTATGAATAAATCAAATATAAATTGTTTTACAGTTTTACCCTTAATGAAGGTTACAAATCCTAATAATATCAAGGGTAAATTCCGGAAACAATATTTATGTACCATGACAAACCTTCCTGTTTTAATAGATTAGATTAAATCCTTAATCACTCTATTTTTATTATTATTAATAATCCTGTTAGGCTCGGACAAAACGGAATCGAACTCGAATCCGAAACGAAAACTATCAGATCAAATCTTACATTCTTATATTCGAAGAATCAGAATCAAATCCGCACCGAACCAAAAATCGAATAAATACCCAAATAATCTGAATTATAATTATACATCTAAAATATTAATTATATTTATATTTAATATAATAATTTTATCTAAAATTACGATTATAAACCAAAATATCTTGGTTGTTTTAAACTAAAATAACTAAAATTATCTAAAATAAATAAAATATATGAAAAATTTTGTTATATTTTTGATAATTTTTTTATTCATATATAATCAATATTTATTTTTGTTTTAGATTTTTCGGATATTTATAATCAAACTAAATCTGAATGAACCAAACTGAATTTGTATCGAAATTTTAAAACACTTGATAAATTTTAAATGTATGAATCTGAAAATTTAAAAATATATTCGATCCAAACCAAATCTGAATATAGATATCCAAACGCTCATACCTACATCTTGTGAAGACACCAAAACCACAAGAACCTATAAATCTTGACAATCAGATTTATTTGATTTACTGAAAAATCAAACTAAAAAATTATTAGTTAAACTCACACTTTGCTTTGACCGCTTAGGTCCACTAACAGAGTCGTACAAATTAATCTGATGATCTATAAAAACACTATTTCATTACTATATTAGATTTTTCCGACAATTAGAAAAGCTGGATGATTCCATCGAATCACATCTGATTACAAATCTGACCATAACTCGAAAACTATATCATACAAAAATAAAGAGATTGCTCAAGTGAAAGTTGTATGTCGGACCGAACGTTCAGGGAGAGTTCTAGATTGTTTTCGTAAGTTCCCTAAATAGCCCTGGTTGAACTATGAAATCACGAGTCAACCCCATGATGCAAGACTACTGTCGGTGGGTTGTACTAGCGTAAAAATGATATTGGGTGAAACTAGAATTTGAACCATCCAGGAGAGAGCAGCATATTCACATGTTTGAGTGATTTAAATACAATTGTTTTCACTGTCTTGCTGCTAAACCCTTGATTAAGGAAGCATCTCTCTTAATTAAATCTCAAGTGGGCTGATGGATTTGAACTCTCACCAGATCCAAGAACCCAAGATATCTAACTAATCTTCAAGGAAGTTTACAAACAAAAGAAACTGTAAAATATAACATTTGCAGCAAATTTTGAATGTATTACTAAAAGATTTTAACCAGCTGGAATGTTCGGTGGATGAATGATCAATATGTCCTGTGAACGCATTAACAACAAGTATTACTAACTGTAAAATATAACATATGCAAAAACTTAGAATGTTGGATATTTTCAGTTTTGTGGTGCTAAAATGGATGAACAATGATGTAAAACACTAGAACCTAAATATAAGCAAAACTAAGAGGTCCAAGACGACAAATCTCTTGATGCGGAACTAATATTACGGCTTTGATTGGTAACACCTGCATAATCGCGGAATATCGGAAATGCATTTAAAAACGCGATTCCGCAAGTATTGCATTTAAACGTCATTCTGTCATTCTGCGAGTTACCAATCAAGCTAATGTTAATTCCGCAGTAATCTACATAAACCTCTTTTCTGCGGAATAGATTTTTCTTTGTATTTTTTTCAGCTAAAACGCAAGTTTGCGTTTTCACGTTTTTTTCTTTATTCCACAAGTTTTTCTGATTGACAAATTTTTTAAGGAATTGCGTTTTTAAACACGATTCCGCCATTCCACATATTACCAATCAGGACCTACATGTTGTGGTTTCAAACTTCAAAGTATTACATATTTCAAACCAAAATCTCATGGTAAACTCAGGAAAAAATGCAATATATATTCAATTGATTTTGGTTGTGTAATTGTTTGTAGATTTAAGGTTTCAACAAAACCAACATACACTTGATATGTTTGTAAACTTGTTATGTTAAGTTCATCTATACTTTTTTCCCATCATAAACATTTGGATGAACCATATTAAACTATAGAACATGTCCTCATACTCAAAGCTGAACAACCTATATGGTCTTGTTTAATTAACTGGTATATATAACTATTTTCTAGAAAAAAAAACTACACTTAAATTCAGATACGACAAACCTGAAGAAGCCCATATATAGACGAGATAAAAATACAAAAATCAATTTTTGGAATAATGTTATTTGATGAATTTATTATGCATTAAGTTTTGTACATATGTAAATGGAAGACACATGTACGATGTGAATCCACCATTTAGACGACTGATCAAACACTTCTAAACTAATGTACTTTCCGTTTCCGTACATTATTTTTGTTTTCCTTATTATTACTTTAAATCACCAAATCAAATTTCAACATCTACTAATCAAAAAAATCAAACCCATATCAATTTTTTCGTTTAAAAAATCAATATATTAAATCAAAATTTTACGTATTACAAACCAAATTCGGAACAAACTGTATTTTTAAACGAAAAACATAAACCATTTATCAAAAAGATACTTATAAAAAAAGAGAAATATTAAGTTCGAATAATATGAAAATCGATACCCTAATGTTTTGAGGAAAACTGAATCCGACAAAATAAACTCTTTCGGAGACAAACACTTTAAAACAAAATCAAAGACAAAAAATTCAATAGATAACAGATAGCAGAAAGATAAGCGGACGCAAAACCACAAACACTTCTTAATAGTAGCCAAAAAAACCCCGCAGAAAACGGAAGTAACCAAAGCAAAAGACAAATGCGTGATCTAAACCCAACTACGACGATTAAACAAAAAAATAAAAACCCACAACAATATTCACACATAAATAAATTTATAAATTCTAGTTAAGCTTAATAAAAGAAAAAAAATCTTCAAACTGTTGACCAAAAAAAGAAAAAAAATTCAACTAAAAATAGCGTGATTAGCTGCTTTAAATCAATCAACGTGCCTCTTTTTTTCCTTTTTCTCTAATATCATAATCACAAAACTTTTTTTATCTTCACATTTTATTTATTTATTATGTTCTGTCATAAAACAATTAATAAATGCGTAAAAAATGGTGGGAAAGCGTCGGTAGCTCTCACAGCCACGTAGTGGTGATGCTAGTAGACACTTGTGAAGTGCAATAAAATCCCTTCTTCCCCTCTTCCTTCTCCTTCGTCTTCCTCCTCTCTCCTCCTCTCTCTCTTCACCTTTGTTCTTCACAGAGTAACACAAACCCAGAAGAAGAAGCTCCTTCTCTCTGTCTGTGGTCTCTTCTCCAAATGGGGACTGGAGATTCTGCTACGCGACTGATTCTCTGGTTATGCTTAGGGGTTTTGATTCTCGCCATTGGATTTGTTCAATGTGGTGTCACCTACGACCGTAAAGCACTTCTCATAAATGGGCAGAGACGAATCCTCTTCTCTGGCTCTATACATTACCCTCGAAGCACACCTGATGTAAGATTTCGAAAAAGCCCTAAACTTTCTTATTGGGTTTAACTAAAAAACCTAAACTTTCTCTTTCTGTTGTTGTTAGATGTGGGAAGGTTTGATTCAGAAGGCGAAAGATGGAGGCATTGATGTAATTGAGACTTATGTATTCTGGAATCTCCATGAGCCGTCTCCTGGAAAAGTAACTTCCTTTTTTTGTTTTTCTTCAGTTCTGTTCATATGTGATTGAGACTTTGTTGACAATTTGTTTGTTCCTCTTTAGTATGATTTTGAAGGGAGGAATGATTTGGTGAGGTTTGTTAAGGCTATACATAAAGCTGGTTTATATGCTCATCTTCGAATTGGACCTTATGTTTGTGCAGAGTGGAATTTCGGGTAATAAACCAAAGTTCCTGTGACCTTTGTCTTGTCTCTTCAGATTCAATACTAAAGTTGTTGTTTTTTGGTGATGACTAGTGGATTCCCTGTTTGGTTGAAGTATGTTCCTGGAATCAGTTTCAGAACAGATAACGAGCCTTTCAAGGTTACATTTTTCATTTGACACTTTATTAGAAGTTAGGAGACTTGTGGTATTAATGTTATTGGGATAACGTTTGCAGAGAGCTATGAAAGGATTCACAGAAAGAATTGTTGAGCTGATGAAGAGTGAGAACTTGTTTGAGTCCCAGGGTGGTCCAATTATCCTATCTCAGGTAAATAATTTAATGGAAACAAACTTAATAGTCTGATTAGTGATCTATGTGATTTAATTAGAAAGGTGTGCTCTTTTATTTGAATGTAGATTGAGAATGAGTATGGAAGACAAGGGCAGTTACTAGGAGAAGAAGGTCACAACTACATGACATGGGCTGCTAAAATGGCTATAGCAACTGAGACTGGTGTCCCGTGGGTGATGTGCAAAGAAGACGATGCTCCTGACCCCGTGGTGAGTTTCGCAATCACATAAACTTACTGAGTTTTGGTTAGATAGTTTGTCTGGAGAGGTTTAATCTATTTGAAGACTGGTTGCTTTGGTATTGAAACTCATTGGTTTTGGTGACAGATAAACACATGCAACGGTTTCTACTGTGATTCATTTGCTCCAAACAAGCCATACAAGCCGACAATATGGACAGAGGCATGGACTGGCTGGTACATATTTTCATTTGCTTTTACTTCATATGCGTACATGGACTTACCATCTTTCAAATCGATAATCTTTTTATATTCTTTGAATTGATGTATCTCAAGGTTCACTGAGTTCGGTGGGCCAATGCACCATAGACCAGTACAGGATCTGGCGTTTGCTGTTGCACGTTTCATACAAAAAGGAGGATCCTTTGTTAACTATTACATGGTATGCAGAGTTAAACACTTAACTAAACATTGGTATATGATTCGGTTTTCCTGAAAGAAATCTTTCTCTGTTTCATTGAGAACAGTATCATGGAGGAACTAACTTTGGAAGAACAGCCGGAGGTCCATTTGTCACCACCAGCTATGATTATGACGCCCCTATTGACGAATATGGTAAGGGCAGGAAACCAGATCATTGGAATATAAGACTAATGGGATGCTTTATGTACTAATTGATTCTTCGTTACATAGGTTTAATCAGGCAACCTAAATATGGTCATTTAAAGGAGCTCCACAGAGCTATCAAGATGTGTGAAAAAGCTCTGGTTTCAACTGATCCTGTTGTTACATCATTAGGAAACAAGCAACAGGTAAGAACGGATTTTCGTTTCACAGATAATTTGGTTTAGTTGTATAAAATTTCTGTACTTTTTACTAAATTCTGTCACTTTGCCAGGCTCATGTATATTCTACAGAATCAGGAGATTGTTCAGCTTTCCTTGCAAACTATGATACAGAATCAGCAGCAAGAGTATTGTTTAACAATGTTCATTATAACTTACCTCCTTGGTCAATCAGCATTCTTCCTGACTGTAGAAATGCAGTCTTCAATACTGCAAAGGTAAGTGTATATGACTGTTCTGAATTTGGGAAATTGTGGTTACTCAAATAGTGTGTGTGAATTTTCTGATGGATCTCTCTTGTTTGATTTCAGGTTGGAGTTCAAACATCACAGATGGAAATGTTGCCAACAAACACACCGAATTTCCAGTGGCAGAGTTATTTGGAAGATCTTTCTTCCCTAGATGATAGCTCTACATTCACCACTCAAGGGCTCTTGGAGCAGATAAATGTCACGCGTGACACAAGCGATTATCTTTGGTACATGACTAGGTAAACAAAAAATAACCCATTTGCTACCTCATAAGATGTAAACTTTCCATAGCTGCAATGTGATTCTCAGAACTTACTAACCAACATTTGGAATTTGTATGTAGTGTTGATATTGGTGCAACTGAATCATTCTTGCACGGAGGAGAGCTACCAACTCTCATTATCCAATCTACAGGCCATGCCGTGCATATATTTGTCAATGGACAGCTTTCAGGTATATATACTTCCAATAGTTTGGATCATTAACCTCCATTGGAGAGTTTCTGATATGCAAACTTCAATATGTACATTGCAGGTTCTGCCTTTGGAACAAGACAAAACAGGAGATTCACTTATAGGGGAAAGATCAATCTACATTCTGGAACCAATAGAATTGCTTTGCTAAGTGTTGCTGTTGGATTGCCAGTTAGTATTCTTACTTCTCATCTGCTGCTTTAAGTTGTTTTCGTTTTCGTCTTATTCTGATCTGTTTTATATGTTCAACTTTGAAGAATGTGGGTGGACACTTTGAGTCATGGAATACTGGAATCTTAGGTCCGGTGGCACTGCATGGGTTGTCTCAAGGGAAAAAGGATTTGTCATGGCAAAAATGGACATACCAGGTGGGGCTGAGAGGTGAAGCTATGAACCTTGCATATCCAACCAACAGTCCCTCAATTGGGTGGATGGATGCATCCTTAATTGTACAAAAGCCTCAGCCTTTGACATGGCACAAGGTCTGTTTGAATCAAACACAACTCAAGCAAGCTTTTCTAGTTTAGAATCTTAACTAATGTGTAAATACTTTTCTGTTTTTCAGACTTATTTTGATGCACCTGAAGGTAACGAGCCGCTTGCTTTAGACATGGAAGGAATGGGAAAAGGTCAGATTTGGGTGAATGGTGAGAGCATTGGGAGATACTGGACAGCATTTGCAACAGGTGACTGCGGTCATTGTAGCTACACCGGAACATATAAACCAAACAAGTGTCTATCCGGCTGTGGTCAGCCTACACAAAGATGGTACCATGTGCCAAGATCATGGTTAAAGCCAAGCCAAAATCTGTTGGTCATATTCGAGGAGCTTGGAGGAAACCCATCAGCTGTTTCTTTAGTCAAAAGATCGGTATCTGGAGTTTGTGCTGAAGTTTCTGAATACCATCCAAATATCAAGAACTGGCAAATCGAAAGCTATGGAAAAGGACAAACATTTCATAGACCTAAGGTTCATTTGAAATGTAGTCCTGGTCAAGCTATTTCAGCTATCAAATTTGCAAGCTTTGGGACTCCTTTAGGAAAATGTGGGAGTTACCAACAAGGAGAGTGTCATGCAGCTACCTCATATGCTATCTTAGAGAGGGTAAAATATGATACTCTTTACACAGATAAATTTGCAGGCACATTCTATAACTGTGGTGTGTTTTGTTATATGCAGAAGTGTGTTGGGAAAGCAAGATGTGCAGTGACGATATCCAACAGTAACTTTGGGAAAGACCCTTGTCCGAACGTGTTGAAACGGTTGACGGTTGAAGCAATCTGTTCCCCTGAGACATCCATAACCAGTTGGAGGCCTTAAAGACCTTTGACTGCAAAATGTATAACCAAACAATACGGAGTTGAGGAAAGAAAGAAAATGTAAGCTGTGTTAAGATGTATGTGTGTGTGTTAGTTTGAACAAAAGACTCTTGTGGTTTAGATTAGTTTCAGTTAGGTAAGAAAGAAGAGTCTGTAGAGTTGTGATGGGTCTCGGGCAATTCCGGGTCTTATAAAAAAAAAATCATTCTGCCCACCGGTAACCACTGGCCATTTTAACCGGTTATGGAGACCGGAATTGTTGGGTTTGAGTGTAGTTATTGTTTGGTTTTGATCTGTCTTTGTAATCAACAAATGAAGGTTCATGTTAGGAGAAAGGAGATCCTAATTTGTTTGTGACCCATTTGTTTCAAACATTGTCCTTTTTACTTTTCCAATTTAGTTAAGTTGATGTCAAAAAAAGAAGCTATGTTTCTCTCCAAACCGTTTTCTCTCATTTTATTTATCTACCATATTTCTTTTGTTTATAAACCTGTTTTTTAAACCTGTAGTCTGTTTAGGTAGTAAGGACCGACCTAAACTTAGGTTCTGGATGGGACATATTTCTACATGCTAGCAAAAGAAATATAAACAATTTAACATATTTATCATCTTTGATAGTTAATCAATAAACTTTGATTTTACAATATTGGTACAAGTGGCCAATACAGTAATATCAGATTTGGTATAATTTGTATAAATAAAAAATCCAATAAAAGTTATTGAACCAAAATATGCTAGCATCTTAATTTTTTTTTTGATAAAAACCCCTAAATAGTCTCTCTGAATAATTATAAAATTTAATTATATGACTCTATATTACTAAATCAAAACTAGTAGTCTTTTGAAAAAACCTTTCTCTTTATATTAAATGAAAATTGAGTTGAGTTTCCATTGATTCTTAAATTGATTGATTACTTACTTATTTTTATTAAAGTTTATTATGTTAACCGTACTTTACATTGAAAATTACTTTATTTAATATGATGATCTAATTTTTTTTTTTTTTTGTGTTTAGATATTTACTATATATATGTTATAGATAATATAATTTATTATAATAATTTGTATTATTTTAAGTTTGTTAAAATTAAATATAAATACGAATATAATTTATTCATCACTAATATCTTCCGAACTAGTTTTGTATTGAAATATTATTAAACATGTTATGATATATATATATTAATAAAGATTTTCTCGTGTTAACAACAAAATATATTTTATTCTGAGTAATATTCCTAAATCTACTAGGTTAGAAGCTAGATGTACATATATGTAAAGCCTACTCGACCAACTAATCACAACAAATAATAAGCTCTTGAGTCAATCAGACTCAACCATCAATTGAAATGCCGCTGGAAATATCTTTCAAATTCTTTATAATAAATATTTTATTGATAAATCTATAATTTCTAATAAACTTTGATTTTACAGAATTTGTACAAACGATCAGTAATAATCTTAGATTTTAGATATTTTTTTTATAAATGATAAGTCCAATAAAAAGATGATATGAAAAGATAATTATATCATTTCAAATTCTTGATTTGAAAACCCCTTAATATTCTTTTTGAATTAATTATAAAATTGATTTATACGAATGTATATCACTAAATCAAAAACTACTATTTTTTTTTTTTTTTCTTACAAATATACTGATTTATTTGTCAATGATATTACAAACCAAATTGTTCTTATTGACATATTCTTAAACATGTTAGGATTCACTTAAGCTATATGTATATCTACAAAGTGTTAAGATAGTGTTTGTGTTAGTTTAAACAAAAGACTTGTGGTTTTGATTAATTTCAATTATTAGATAAGAACATTGTTTTGAAATTCGTTAGGCATTGTATGTGCGGTTAATCTAAATTTAGTGTTTAGTAACAAATTCGAGAATTACGTGGGGTTTAATCGAGATCTAGTTTTAAAGTTATTGATGGTTTTAACTTTTAAAAACATATTAAACATTATAATTAATCATTTTGATATAATATTGTATTATTAAATAGAAAAACAAATCTTTAAAACCAAAACATATGATTTTTATTGAAATTCTGAATAAATTGAATTTTTTAAATTTTAGATATATATTTTTTTTTTACAAAAACATAAAATTGGATAGGCGACCTAGGTGGTCTATGCCATCTAGGTGGTATAAACGACCATAAAATTGATTCATCAAATTTTCAACTGATTTAGACAAAAGTTAAATAGTTGAATACTATCTAACGTCTAGATGAACGTCTAAACATCAAGATAACCGATTTTAGAACAAAAAGTAAAAGATAAGGGTATGTATAGTTGTGATGAACTCTCAGTAATTTCCGACTATTTAGGCC
This sequence comes from Orychophragmus violaceus, assembly GCA_030180135.1. Taxonomy (NCBI): domain Eukaryota; kingdom Viridiplantae; phylum Streptophyta; class Magnoliopsida; order Brassicales; family Brassicaceae; genus Orychophragmus; species Orychophragmus violaceus. The sequence goes on from CM058239.1 coordinate 2,828,707, forward strand.
CACCAATAACAACCAACCAATTTAACAGGTTATAGAGACCGGAATTGTTGGGTATGAATGAAGTCGGTTTAATGCTTGGTTTTGATTTGTCTTTGTAATCAATTGAGGAATGTAGTCTTTTTTACGTAAGCCTAGATTGCAGGAAATCTTTGCGTTATCTTATTCTTTTAAATGGAAATTATGAAAACTAAAATTAAAGGGTCTTAAAGAAAAAAATACTTAGAAGAATTTTAGACATGATTAAGTATACTATACTAGATGCTAGTGCAATATTCTATATCGTAAAAGAAAAAAAGAAAAAGTTATTCTTTATCGTTACTACGATATCTGATTTTTGTTATGTGTAACTTTCTATTTTGTTTGTGTTCAGTTTGTATTTTTTTGAATCCGGAGTCAAATATTTTGTTTCATCCTAACATTTTATAAAAAATTGGTTGTTTTTGTGTAAACAAAATTCCATGGATCTCTCTCAAAGATTTTTTTGGGTTCGAAAATATCTTTCAAATATTTGTAAAATGTCAAAACAAAGGAATCTGATAATACGATTATTCTGTAATTTGTTACTTTTTGATAATTTGTTATAAAAAAGTTCACCAAAAAATTATCACCAGCGAGATTGAATATTCCGACGGTAATATTCTTAAACTATATTCTTCTAATGGCATATTCTTAAACATCCGACTTAGCACACACATATATATAAAAGCCCTACTTAACAACATAATCACAACAAAACAAACAGTATCTCTTGAGTCAGTAGACATGAAGCTAATCAATTGCTTAACACTCTCGATCGTTCTTCTAAGCATCATCACCTTGCTTGATGCTGGAATAACAAGCAAATATGTCCGACAAGCTCAACCATCGATCGAGATGCCTCTCGAAACATTCCCTCCTCCTGCCGGTTATAATGCTCCCGAACAGGTTTTTTTTTTTTTTTTTTTTTACTTTTCATTGTATTTCAATATATCAATTCACCAATTTGTATACATTGTTTTTGTTGTATATATTAATTGTCTCAGGTTCATCTAACCCAAGGAGACCACGACGGACGTGCCATGATAGTCTCATGGGTGACGCCCATAAATTTAGACGGTACCAACGTCGTTACTTACTGGATCGCCGGTAATGGCAGCGACGTGACGCCGGCAAAGAAGAAAGCTCATGGCTCAACGTCTTCTTACAGATTCTATGACTACACTTCTGGATTTCTTCATCACGCCACCATTAAAGAACTCGAGGTTTGTGTATTTTGTATTGCTTAAATTGTCATCCAAGTAACAACATGCACTTTTTTATATACTGTGTAATGTTTCTGTTCTTGTTTTACATGGCAGTATGATACTAAGTACATCTACGAGGTTGGTACTGATCGATCCGTTAGACAATTCTCCTTCACAACTCCCCCGAAGGTTGGGCCAGATGTTCCCTACACTTTCGGGATTATTGGTAACTCACGAATCTTTCTAAAACTAGATTTGAAAATAGTGTTTCCAAATCTAAATCTATTTCTAATGCATGAGTTTTGTAGGGGATCTTGGACAAACCTATGCTTCGAACGAGACATTGTACCATTACATGTCGAACCCAAAAGGCCAGGCTGTTCTGTTTGCCGGAGACTTGTCTTACGCAGACGACCACCCAAACCATGACCAGAGAAAGTGGGATTCGTGGGGGAAATTCATGGAGCCTTGCGCTGCTTACCAGCCTTTTATCTTTGCCGCTGGGAATCATGAGATTGATTTCGTTCCAAACATTGTAAGATTCACTTAATTGCTATCTATGTCAAGTCTTTTGGTTTTGTCCAGTTCGGTTTAGTTACAATTTGAATCTGTAATCAGGGTGAGCCTCATGCTTTCAAGCCTTACGTCCACCGATACCCTAACGCCTACAAAGCCTCAGGGAGCATATCTCCTCTTTGGTACTCAGTCAGACGCGGCCCGGCTCACATCATCGTCCTCTCCTCTTACTCTGCCTATGGTAACAAACCAAAAAAATCACAAAACCCTAATCTCTCTTGATTTTTCTTACATAACAAGTTATCTCATTTCCAGACAAATACACACCGCAATACTCTTGGCTCGAGCAAGAGCTGAAGAACGTGAACAGAGAGGAGACTCCATGGTTGATTGTTATGCTTCACTCGCCGTGGTACAACAGCAACAACTACCATTACATGGAAGGTGAGAGCATGAGGGTAATGTTTGAGTCGTGGTTTGTTAACAGCAAGGTTGATTTGGTCTTGGCTGGTCACGTACATGCTTATGAGAGAACCGAACGTATCTCCAATATTAAGTATAATATCACCAATGGTTTGAGCACTCCTGTCAAAGATCCTAATGCTCCAATCTATATCACAATCGGAGATGGAGGAAACATTGAAGGAATTGCAAACAGGTACTCAACATTTTTAAAATAATTTTTATCGTTTTTAGTGATATCGATATAAAACTGATATCTATGTTTTGTTTTTGCAGTTTCACTGATCCACAACCGAGTTACTCGGCTTATCGGGAGGCGAGTTTCGGTCATGCTATCTTGGAGATTAAGAACAAGACTCATGCGCTTTACACATGGCATAGGAACCAAGACAATGAGCCTGTCGCAGCTGATTCTATAATGATGTTTAACAGACATTTCTTTCCGGTGGAGGAGATAGTTTCGGGCAATGTTTAAGTTCTTGATTTGCTTATTTGATTTAGGGTCTAGAATTTTAGTTATTTTTTATTATTATGTTATTTTTTCTCTCTGATTTTCTGGTTATTGTTTATTTTCAGCAGATTTAGGATTCTGGTTTTTTTTTTTTTGAAATTTAATTTAAGATTGCGTTGGATTTTTTCCAATCCCAAAAAAATCTTGGATCAGTTTGGATATTCTGTTTAAATTATCAGATGATGTTCTTAGTTGGAGAATCTTAGAAATTTAGATTTGATGATCATATAAAATCCTCCGTTTAAGGCAAACTTTATATATTTGGTTATGAATACTATTTGTTCTTATCTTCTTCTGTACTAGTGTTATTCAAAAAAAAAGTATTACCTTATTAAAATATAATCAGTATATAAAAATCTGCTAATAATAACAAAATATTAATGTTGATTGAATATTACATGTTTCCTTAAAAATAGTGAAACAACACGCTCTTTCGTCTTCCTTTATAACCGGGTCGGCCAGTTCCAAATTCAACTTTGATCAACCCGTCGGTAATGTCTCCTAAGGCAAAAGTTACAGTCGCTGATGTCATACTTCTTGATAGTGACAGTGACGACGACGGAGCAGGAGGAGGTAGAGGTGGAGAAGCGTTTCGGAGCTCGGCGTCCCTAATGGAGAATCAGCAAGTTTCAAGAACGATCGCCGATACGACTGTGGCTCCTCGAGAAACCCTAGAATGCCGGAGCTTCTGGAAGGCCGGAGAATACTCTGTGAACCCGACATCTGTTACTCCGACTGCTCCAGGTCATCTATCTTTCACTCTCACACACACATGCACCATCTAATTATGGTATTTGATGAGTTTGAAAATTTGATAGGTTTGCTTGAACATGCTCGCATTCATCCCAAGTTTCTTCACTCGAATGCTACTTCACACAAATGGGCCTTTGGAGGTAAGCTAAAAAATGGAGAAGAAATGAAAATTCGGATTTATCTCATGTTGGTTTACTCAGTGGTGTCTGTTAGGCCTAGGCGTTCGGTTCGAGTTCGATTTGGATCTTTTCGGGTTTTTGGATCTAGGCATATAAGACCCATTCGAGTTTATAATTATAATTTCGTATAATTATGTTGTATTAAGTCTAAATATAACTAATATTTTGGATATATAATTGTAATTCGGATATTTCGGGTACACATTCGTTTTTCGGTTCGGGTCGGGTTCGGTTCCAATTCCTCGGGTATAGAGGTTTAGGACCCATTCGGATGTTTTGCTGGTTCGGATTCGGGTTGGGTTCCTCTTTTTCACTTCGGTTCGGTATTTTGGTTCCAGAATTTTTGCCCGTCTGTGATGATATATGTTATGGATGGCCGGCCTCAAATTTTTAGATTTGAATAGGGCATACGAAAATGTTGGACCGACACTGATGTTATTTTTGTTTTTGTATTGTATTGCAGCAATTGCAGAGCTACTTGATAATGCTGTTGACGAGGTATGCATGCATGAAGTAAATGTTTCTCTTGTGCTCGTTGTGATTGAATTTTATCTTATATCATTGGTTTTTGTTAATTGATACACCCTCAGATACAAAATGGAGCTACTTTTGTCAAGATCGATAAGATTGATATTGTCAAAGATAACTCACCAGCTTTAGTTTTCCAAGATGATGGCGCCGGTATGGATCCCAATGGGCTCAGAAAATGCATGAGCTTAGGATACTCATCAAAGAAGTCTAACACAACGATTGGACAGTGTAAGTTTTTATAAAAGGACTAGGTGGTTACTAAAAGTCAGGTCTCTAAGCAGAGTTCCACCTTATGTATGTAGATGGAAATGGTTTCAAGACTAGTACAATGAGACTTGGAGCTGATGTTATCGTTTTTAGTCGCGCAACTCGTGGAGGGTATTGATATGTTTAGTACCTATACACTTTGGAATTTGGTGCATACTCTTGTATTTAACCTTGTCATACTTTTATATCCTCTCTTTTAGCAAATCTACTCAGAGTGTTGGTCTTTTGTCTTACACGTTCCTTAGAAGAACTGGCCAGGATGATGTCATTGTTCCTATGGTAAAACCTTCAGCTTATGAGTTTTTTTTTTGTTTTCATGCCTGAAATAGATAATTCACTACATTTTTTTTAATCTCAAGTGATGTTACCATTTCTGCAATACAGATTGATATTGATATATCATCAAAAGATTGTTCCCAACCAATTATTTATGGATCTTCAGAAGATTGGTCTACCAACCTTAACATTCTTCTCAAATGGTCACCGTTTTCAACAGAGGACGAACTTTTACAGCAGGTTCTTGTTTCCTTCTAAAGACTCTAGTTCCTTCCGTAATTTTAATGTGGTCTATTTATTAATTCTTTTATTTCAATTATTCACCTACCAGTTTGAGGATATTGGAACCCATGGAACAAAGGTTATTATATACAACTTGTGGCTCAATGATGAAGGAATCTATGAGCTGAGTTTTGACGACGATGATGAGGTACTTACACTTCTTAAAAGGCCAGAAAGTTGGCTTTTAAAGTACATAAATTATCTCCTTTAATATTGGTATTGATAGGACATACGACTCCGGGATGAAAGTGCTCAGGACAGGAAACGGATGAACTGGAGAACATTAGAACTAAGATCTCATATATCATTCCGCTTGCGACATTCTCTAAGGGTAATATCATATATCTTACATTTTTCTTTTACTAATGCAATGATGTTTAAAGGCTGACTTTGTTATTTACATGTTATCCTTAGGCTTACATTTCCATGTTATATCTCAAGAAGTTCAAAAACTTTAAAATTGTTCTTCGAGGAATCCCTGTGGAGCAATTCAACATTGCTGATGAATTCAGACATCCTGAGACTATAATCTACAAACCCCTAGCAGCCGCAACGGAAAATGTAATACAAACATTTAATTTGTATCATGATGTATAGATTGTGAGAGTAAAAAATCACTAAGCTTTGTTATTACAGGCTGTCACTGAGATTAAAGTTGGATTCATCAAGGAGGCGCCAAAACTTTCAATTAGTGGTTTCAATGTCTATCACAAAAACCGTCTCATCCAGGCAAGTTTTGATGTAGCAGTTAGTTCCATGTTCTTTTTTTTTTTTGAATATCAGGAGGTTCATGGCCCGTGGACCCGTAAGTCCCTAATGCGGGCCCAGACCGGGCTAAATTCACTCTCCTATGGAGAATAGACCCCTCCCAGCATGTATCAAACTCTGGTCTGACGGAGGGTACTACCCGTCCTTTACCAGTTGAGCCAACTCCGCGTTGGTTATTAGTTCCATGTTCTTGATAATCTTTTATTGTTAAAACTTAGAAGCAACTGTAGCAAGTTTGTTAGCATATTATCACTTAAGCTTCCGCCTTTTGTATACGGTTTGATTAAGTGAGATCTTTTGCATCAGTACAGCCTTTCTGGGATGTCACCGGGAGCGGGTCAGCATCGAGAGGCAATGGTGTTGTCGGTATAGTGATTCGTTTCCTTGATGACTCCATTGAATATGTTTTGTTTGAGGGAAAGATCTAAAGGGATAGGCTTATTAACCAAAATATGTTCCTCAGGAGTTCTTGAAGCAAACTTCATGGAACCGGCTCACGATAAGCAAGATTTTGAGAGGTCATCTCTGTTCCAACGGCTGGAGGCGAGGTTGAAAAAGATTGTAGCTGAATACTGGTCTCTTCTTACTCTCGAAAACCTTTTTCAAACATCTCTCCATATTCTGTCATTATGATTTAGGTTCCAAACCACATTCATCTTTTGTCTTTGACTAACAGGAATAGAAACTGTCATGTCTTCGGATACAGCTATTATCAAACACCTGCAGATAAGTCGAAAAGGGTACCAATACCTCATCAAGCTCCTACTATCAATACATTCAATCCGCCGCCTATTCCTTCTGATGATATTAATCAAGGTGGTCCGGTAATACGTGAAGTCAGTCTTAGTGATGACACTTCAGTTACAGTTGCTGTTCCACCGCCACATATGAGAAACTCCACGGGTTTAGGAAGTAACTTCCAAACCGTGCAGCTTAACCCTCATCCGACAGAGACCGTAAGTGTAGTTGAAAGTATCTCCCAGGGAGATACTACTGGAAGCAATCTCGTTGGCAAGTCAGTGGAAGAGATAAGTGAAGAGAACATACAAATCTTCATGAGGTAATATAAACACTCAACATGAAAAACTCATTTCAATTTCATAATAGATTATTGATGTGTTTTTTCTTCAATTAGCTGCGAGGAATATATAAAGAAAGAGACTGAAATGGAACAGACGGTAAGTTTGTGATATTCCCTGTTATAAAACCAGACAAACAATTCTATGTTCTAACATTGATACAATTGGATAATGAAACAGGTGAAGGACCTAGAAAAGGAACTGGAAGAAACTAAAAGAAAATGTGCACAACTTGCTATGCTTGTGGAAGCTAAGAGGAAGGAGATGCAACATGGTTAGTTAGAACGATTAACTCTCAGGAATCCAAAGAACCCTATTCAGATCTTAATTTTGGTGTACTTGCATTTGCCTATAAGCATGTGCATAGATGTATTTGTAGCGTATTTACAGAACTATATGGACTCCCAGAAATGTATGTATAATAATATTATAGCACATAGCCTATATATTATATATACATTCATTTAAAAGCAAAGATATGATATCAGAGAACTCTTTGATGTTTTTCTAGCTAAACCATCTATAGTCTAGTGACTTTGAATGGTAACTCTTTACGGCAACCATAAGGGTTTTACGGCAACCGTAAGGGGCTTATTACATTGGTAAACTTTAATGTTCGCTAATTATAAACGTGGTAGTATCGTTTTTTCTAATCACTTGTTTTTCTTTTTTTTTTTATATTATTTTTGAGTGTTAACAGCTCTGGCTTACTACTAAAATTATCATTATATTTTTGTTTATCAATTGAATCCAATAAAAAAACTATACGTCTCACTATAAAATAATGAAAGGTCAAATAAGGCGAATTCTAATTTATTTGTCGTACTGGATCTTAAATGTAAATGTGCACAACTTGCATTGTTTGTAGATGCTAATAAGGAGATGCAACAAGTTTGGTTAGAATCTGAAAAACCCTAAAATTATTAAAATCTTAGTTATGGTGTTCTTGCATTTGCTTATAAACATGTGCAATATGTAGCTGTATGTATCTGTCAGGAAAACAGTTAGGATCTAAGGCAAGGCTCAGGAAATAGTTCTATTTAAAGTATCATAACTTCAGATTGTGTGAACCAATTCTTGTTCAAAGTTAACTAGACTTGTGAGTACTAAGAAAGAAGTGGTCCTGCTTGTTACATAAAGTATGAATTTAATTTAGTTTTATAGACTGGGGACACTTACTCACAAAATAATTTGCCTATGTTTTATCATTATGTGTACTTCTTAATTTAAGTAAAATCCATTAGACATTAAATTTTCATTTAATGAACAATGGAGGAGGTAAAAGTGCAGTGATTTTCTGTGGTCAATTATTTTAGTTACTTAGGGAAAAAAATTTGCATCCAACTAGATTAAATGGATAATGAGTGTGTGAAGTGAAAAAACACATTTCACATCATCACAATAATTATTGGACCGACCGACCAACCACTAACAACGCATGGACCATAGTCAAAATTCAACATCCATTGCCCTATTAGGTTGATAATCATAATTCATAAAAAATCAAAACATATTAGTTTAAGATAATAGTTAAAAAAACTTCAATGGGACTGTTTTTGGAAATTTAAAAGTTTTAAAATATTGTTTAAGTAAGACAGAATTAAAATTAATAGTTTAGATAACATATTAATATACTAGGAGAATTTTTTTTTAAAAAATCAACATATTAATATACTAGGAGAATTAGAAAAATCTCACTATTTTCAAATTTTAACATATATTCATTTATATATAATATTATATATATATTAATGTATAACCTGTCTTAAATGAGAGTTCAGAAATTCCCATTTCTCGAATTAAAAATCATATTTTGTACGACATGGGAATAAAATTATATTATAGTATTTTTACAAAAATAGTTTTTCATTTTAAACCTAATTGTGAAAGATTGCAACAGAAAAACAATTTAAATTTTATAAGAAAGTTAACTAGAAACAAAGCTTTTGAAAAATAGAAATATAAAATTTGGATATGTAAAATATATATATGTAAATCTTTTACGTATTTATTTAACACCAAACAAATGGGAATAATTGAATTACCAAATAAATTGAGTAGTAGTGGTTTAGTGGTTGAAGAGTTCATTCTGAATGTTCCTTTCCTTTTCTTTTTTTTTTTTTTTTTTTGCGTTTACCCGTTTAAAACTAAACCAAGTTTAATCCACTGAAAATGAGCTCCAGATAAATTTTTTCGTCGGGACAATCTGGCTTATATGGACAAATAACACTTTTCGAAGTCGGGCTTCTTTTGCTAAGTAGTCCGCTCGGAAGTTCTGAGTACGAGGAATATGCCGAAGGTTAAAAAATTCAAATTCTTTTTTTCTATTTAGTTTAAGTCTTTTCATTCTTATTTTTTATTTTGATCTGAAATTCTCCAAATTAACACAAAAAATCCCAAAAGAAAACACAAAAGAAGATATAGTTTTTATTTTTTTAAATAATGGAATGGCGAAGGGCATATATGCTTTTAGGTTTGGTGCATCTATATTATTCTTTTTAACTATATGGTTATTATATAGTTGATGTAGATATCCAATAATAGATTAGACTTTTCTCTAAAAGACTCAAATATGCCGTGTTACTATCAACAAAAAGCCACATTTAAAGGCTGAGAAAATGACAGCCACTACATTATAATACGATTTCATTTTTCTTTCCATTTTGTTGTTCTCATTTGCTCAAATGAACTCCTTTCGCGAAGCAAACCTTCTAGAGAATAACACACGAAAACATTTTATTTGTTACTCATCCATCACCAAGGACAATCTCAACTTTTATTTGTCTTACATCGAATCACTCGCCCCAAGCGACATTATCTGTTCTTTATTCATTAAAAACATAATACAAATAAACTAGTTGTAGTAAATAAAAATTATAGGAAGAAAAATATAATGAGAGAGAGTCAACGCAGAGGAGAAGGCAAACACTGGGCTCGAGAGACCTCTCGACAGGTTTAAGGGACAGACAACGAACGTCTTCTTCTGGGGCCTCTCCCACTTATCATTCCCTTCTCTTTCTTTCTTTTATTTTCTTCGTTAATTTAGTAAAATCTCAGTTATTAAATTAGTATATGTAGTAGGGTTAGGCATTTTATTAGAAACCTGAATATGATTCCGATCCGAAAAACTTGATCCCGATCCGAATCGATTTTTAAAAAATATTCGAAGGATTTAAGTTCGGATAATGAATAATATTCAAATCCAAATTAAACCCAAAGGGGTATCCGAAGAAATCCGAAGTTTTATATAATTTCGGTTAATTCTGATATTTTTGAGAATTTTTGAATAGTTTGAATATTTTCGTTTTTATATTTGTAATACATATATTTTGAGTACTTTCGAATATTTTTAGGTAATTTGATATATTTTTACGGGATTTTCAGATAATTTAAATATTTTTGAATATTTTCGAGTTTTTAAAAATTTATGATAATTCCGGGTATCATAACTCGACCCGAACCTAATAAGTTTTGAACCGAATTTGATCCAACATATAAAAATATTCGAATGAATTCTTTAGCCCAAAATCTGAAAACTTAAAAACCCAAAAATCCCAATCGAACCCGATTGGATATCCGAAAGCCAATTAGAGTACTATATCCATATAATCATAGGAGAGCATGGCATTCGTGTAAGACTTCAACTAAATATCTCCATATTTACTCAAACTATATCCAATTTAATACCAGTTAAATACAAGTTTAGATTATTATTTTTCATATTTTGGTGGTGAGTTTTGAAGTCTAAGAGCATGTACAACCAAGTTCTGGGTTGGGTTTCTTAGGCAAAAATATATTCAAAAAATGTGGGTCTCACGTGGGACTCACGTGGGACCCACATGAATAGTTAACAAACCCAGTAGAGAAATCCTTAGCTAAAGATCGATTTCTTTCCTGTAGCGTCTATGTGGCGCTACAGGATTGGTCAAAATTTTTTTTTTTTTTCGTCTGTAAAAAAAAAAAATATATTAAAATTTTTTTTTAAGAAAGTAACATTGTTTGAGTAACATTGTTGTCCATGCTCTAATAGCTCGGACATCAAACACGTGATGACTTGATATGACGCTGCCGATCCTCCCTAGAGGTTGCAAGGGGGACGACATCCACTGACCAAAAGAGTTTCATTAAGTGGGTGTATTCAAATCTGTTTGTCCTATGTTTTTCCACGTCAAACTACTTGTTTTGATTAGCGTTATGCGCTACGAAATGACAAAAGTATTCTGCCATTTTACATATATTTTCCCAATCAAACAGTTATGCAAAATCATAATTTATACCTAATCATTTTGTAAGCCATATCGCAATTTTAGTGATAGAAATGTAGAGATTCTTTCTTTCACTTCACATTTTTGGGGATTAAATTTTTAAAAAATAGTGATTAGACCATCTCATTTTTCATATTTAGTGTTATGCATTTTGTAACTTTACGCCAATCTTACTTTTAATTAAAAATAATAATCATATAGAATGACAAAATAAATTACAATTTGACCGTCAAATCTAATGTTCAATTAAAGTGATAGTTTGCATAATTGTGTAGTATAAGCATGCCAATTCATATAATCATAGCTAGCTATCTCAACATAGTACGATAAATCAGTCAAATATATGAGTTTATCTTAACATTGTTTACATCACCTTTGGCGAACTAAAAATATATGAGTTTAATTACTTGGACCAAAAAGAATAAAAACCCTAATCGAAACTGAGAATTTTCAAAACCACTTAGATGACTATTCATACGAGCAAGTATAAGGTATCTTCTGTGAACTAAACTTTTTTTTTTTGTCTTCCCTCTGTGAAATAATCATAACTCAGAATTTGTGTTCCTACGATTTTCAATTTCGTAGGGAAAGCATATCATTTCTTATCCACAGTCATTATTTATATATAATTCACAGTAAAAAGAATGGAATACAGAAAAGTAGATGTAGGTGGCGCAGTGTTCCCTTGTATAGCCGCAGAGAGTCCAAAGAGTAACATGCGTTTTTATTTTCATCTTTCCTCACCTTTTATTTGTAAATTCTTTAACTATTCAAATCACTCGATAACGAATAATATGATCACTTGTTACAATCAATAAAAAGAGAGTCTCTTTTTCACTGCCCCGAATCTCTCTGTTTCTATAAACTATTCTATGGTGACTAATTTTATATACTATTGTGATGATCTTGGCACCATCCAAAAAAGCTTCCTTTTTAAAAAAAATTGAAATCGGTTCACCTGGTCTACAAAATATGTCTAGTGTTAGAGTCAAGATTAGCACTTTCCTAAAAAGGCCTATTCATGAGTTTAGGTCGGCCCAAAGTGGAAAGCCGGGAATAAGGCCCAAAGCGGTAAAACTTAGGTTAAACCGGACTCGAGGCGACCGGCTTACATTAGGGTTAGGATGATGTTGCATGAAAGGCGCCGCGCACCAAAGTCGGAAAAAGGGAAATATTCCAGCTAAAGATAAAGGCGATATTCTAGGAAATATTCTGTATTTATCTTATTTTCCTTTTTCATGTAAACCGACTTGTAACCCTATATAAGGGAACCTGATATTCATTCAATGACACGCTTTTTTAATATTTTCGGCTTGAGAGACTTTAGAGCGATATTTGACCTAAAATCTCTCCGACGACTTCTTAACATTCCTTCACCGGCTTCCATCTCGGAAACGCCGGCTTATAAACCCTAATTTCCCAAATCTCACCGCGTTCTTAAATCCTTCTTTTAGAATCCCTAATTCCAAACCCTAAAACTCTTTCTATCTTTGGATAGACCGAGTTGAGATCTTACAATTGGCGCCGACTGTGGGGATTTCTAAGAGAAATTTCTGAAACGAGATGTCAGGAAAAGGTAACGAAACAGATTCGGAAAACCCTAAGGTTGACCTAAGCGACCATGAGGGAAGTGATTACAACCAGAGTGATCACGATGACGATGCGGCCAAAGGCGGCAAACAGCCGCGAAACACCGCCAAGACCAAAGCTCGGGATGACGGCAAACATGCCCCGTCACTCAGCGAAACAGAGGCTCAAATCGAGCAAGACAAGACCTTAGCCACTCTAATGGCCAAGATCGAGTCACAGAACGACTTGATCAAAACGTTCTCAAAGAAAGTCGACCTACTGCAGACAGAGCAAGCAAAAATCCTTTCAGGACAACGGTCGAGAAAACCCAGGAGAGAGGTGCCTTCAAAGGTGAAAGACAAAGTCGCTAGACGACTGGTCTATAGCACATCTGAGGAAAGCCACCATGAACAGAGCCATAGCAGCGAATCCAGGAGCAACCCGGGTAAGGAAAGCGACAAGGATACTCGCGAGCGGAGCTCACATCGGAGGGAAGGTTCTGAAAGACCCAAACGGAGCGAAAGTCAGAGACATAACAACCAAAGTGATGAGAGGTATTCACCCGACAGAGAGGAACATACCAGTCACTAGACACAGGACGTGCACCACAGACGAAATTCGCGACGTGAGAATGGCTCGCACCGAGACAACTATCGCCGCGAGCGAGGTATGTCATACGAGAAAACTCACGGAACGTCTATTCGCAGAGCAAGCCGCAACCATGTCGAAAAACAACTGATTGAGCTCAAAGACACCCTAAAAGAATTAAAAGGGGAGGTCCATGGCGTGAAGGGGTCCGCGCCCGAGATAGACCGAATCATCGAGGAAACTCGTAGGACTCCCTTCACCTCACGCATCACGAACACATATATCAGGCAAAGAGAGAAGCTCAGGCTACCGATGTATGACGGCACCAAAGATCCAGCGACCCATCTCACAACGTTCAAAATCATGGCGGCAAAGGCACGGTTCTCATCAAGCGAGGAGCGCGACATCGGCTTCTGCCAACTGTTCACCGAAACCCTGGAAGGAGACGCGCTGAACTGGTTCTCCCGACTTCCATCCAAGTCAATTGATAGCTTCTCGGACCTCACATGGGCATTCGTAAGGCATCACTTTGCCTACATTCGTAAAGACACTTCGCTAAGCGCGTTGATGTCGATGACGCAAGAGAAGAAGGAAACCTTGAAAGATTTCGTAGAAAGGTTCAGAGCAGTGATGACACGAGCTGAGGCACCAGATAAGTTCACTATCGCAGCCCTGACAAACGCCGTCTGGCACGAATCGCCATTTTACCAAGATTTAGTCATCAACCCGCCACTAACTATCGAGGACGCACTTCATCGGACAAACAAATTCGTGGAATTAGAGGAGAAGAAGGTCGCATTGGCAAAGAGGTTCGGTCCTGGCAAGCAGGCGGATAAGAAGGAGGAAAGAGAACCCAGGCAGCATTACGACGGTAAAAGCGCCAAAACAATGGTTGTGGACGGCACCGACAAATCCCGGTCATCAAAGCCGTGGAATAAAAGAGGGAAAGAGGCGAAGAAGGCGCAAGCAGCCTCCGCTACGGGGGACAAGTACTGTGAATACCACCAAGCTACGTCGCACGACACGGCTGAATGTCGGAATCTCAGAAACGCACTCTACTCCCGACTTTCCAATGAAGAAATCAAGGCGGCCATCGAGAGGTTGAAGAAGGAAGAATCGGGACAGAAGGAAGACAAAGCCGACGAGCAGGCTCCCAAGCAAGATAAACCGCCACGGCGTATCAAAAGCGTAGCTTTGAAACGTAACCATGAAGCAGAAGGGGAGGACGACGAAGAAGAAACCCCCAAAACCATCCAAAGAATCAACATGATCATGGGCGGTCTAATCTCCGTAAACGACTCGGTCAGGTCAATCAAGGTCTATGAACGCCTTGCATTGGCCGCGCAAAAAGCGCCTCAACCAATCCTATCAGACGATCCGCCCGTCATCTTTACCGACCAGGACCTCTATGGAACTCACTACCCCCATAATGAACCTCTGGTGGTTGAGCTTCTGATCGGAAGTTGCCAAGTATCTCGAATACTGGTGGACACCGGGAGTTCAATAGACTTAATTTTCCTAGATACACTCAAGAAGATGGACATTAAGGAGGAGGATATCAAGCAGAAGGCCAAGCCGCTCACCGGGTTCACGAGTGAGACGACGTACACAATTGGAACGATCAAGTTGCCTGTCTTCGCAGGAGGAGTTAACAGATTGGTGAGGTTTCACGTCATTGACAAGCCAACCATCTATAACGTAATCCTTGGAACTCCATGGCTATATAGCATGAAGGCGGTATCATCAACATACCATCAATGTCTGAAATTCCCGACACCTAAAGGAATCCAGACAGTCAAAGGATGCCAGAGCGCAAGTCGGTCGTGTTTCGCAAGAGAACATAAGATCACAGAACACGGAAGAAAAGGACCGGAGAAAGAACTAATCCAGCAAGTCATCATTGACGAATCAGATGCAAGCAAGTGTGTGGGCATTGGTGCAGGATTACCGGACGACATCAAGGAGGAACTGATCACCTTCCTACAGCAAAACGTTACAACGTTTGCGTGGACAATGAAGGATATGAAGGGTATCAACCCAACCATTACAACTCACGAGTTGAATGTCGATCCGACCTACAAGCCAGTCAAGCAAAAGAGGCGAAAACTCGGCCCAGAAAGGGCTAAAGCAGTCAACGATGAAGTAGAGAAGCTACTCGAAGCCGGTTCAATCCAAGAAGTCAAATATCCTGACTGGCTGGCCAATCCAGTGGTCGTGAAGAAGAAAAACGGGAAGTGGAGAGTGTGTGTCGACTTCACGGACCTCAACAAAGCTTGCCCCAAGGATAGTTTCCCGCTGCCGCACATCGACCGACTTGTTGAGGCGACGGCTGGGAACGAATTGTTATCATTCATGGATGCGTTCTCAGGATATAACCAAATCCTCATGAACCCAGACGACAGAGAAAAGACGGCCTTCATCACTGAACGAGGCACGTATTGCTACAAAGTCATGCCTTTCGGCCTCAAAAACGCCGGCGCCACCTACCAGCGGCTGGTAAACCGGATGTTTGCAGGGCAACTTGGTGCAACAATGGAAGTTTATATCGACGACATGCTAGTCAAGTATCTGATTGCCTCTCAGCATGTCGGTCATCTTAAGGAATGTTTCAACATCCTTAACCGATACGGCATGAAACTTAACCCAACCAAGTGTACATTTGGGGTGACATCGGGAGAATTCCTAGGATACATGGTAACTCAGAGAGGAATAGAAGCTAATCCAAAGCAGATCACATCTATAATCGACTTACCATCTCCCAAGAACACTCGAGAGGTACAACGCCTCACTGGCCGCATAGCCGCCTTGAACAGGTTTATATCCCGGTCAACGGATAAATGTCTGCCTTTTTACGAGCTCCTACGAGGGAACAAAAGATTCGTGTGGGACGAGAAGTGTCAAGAAGCCTTCATCCAACTCAAGGACTACTTGTCAAACCCGCCGATACTGTCTAAACCCGAGAATGGTGAGACATTACTGCTTTACATCGCCGTTTCAACAACAGCAGTGAGTGGCGTGCTAGTTCGGGAAGATCGAGGAGAACAGAAGCCGATCTTCTACGTCAGCAAAACAATGAACGGAGCCGAAACCAGGTATCCTGCAATGGAAAAACTGGCTTTCGCAATCGTCATCTCGGCACGGAAGCTGCGACCTTATTTTCAGTCACATCCGATTGCTGTATTAAGCAGTCAACCTCTTCGAACGATACTTCATAGCCCAGGACAGTCTGGTCGTCTAGCCAAGTGGGCAATAGAGTTAAGTGAGTACGACATCGAGTACATGAACAGGACAACCGCCAAGTCGCAGGTAATAGCTGATTTCCTTGTCGAATTATCACCTGAATTGGATGTCGGCACCGAGACAGAAGACAAAAATTGGAAACTGTTCGTCGATGGGGCTTCATCTAAAAAAGGAGCCGGGATAGGGATACGTCTCATATCACCAACCGGCGAGATATTAGAGCAGTCATTCAAACTAGGTTTCACGGCTTCCAACAACACAGCCGAGTACGAAGCTTTGTTAGCCGGTCTCAGACTAGCTAGGGAAATCGGAGTACGACATCTCTTGGCCCACTGTGATTCCATGCTTGTAGCCAACCAGATCAACGGTGACTACGAAGCTAAAAATGAACGAATGGAGGCTTATCGAAAGACGGCGTTGGAACTCACCAGTTCCTTCGAATTCTTCAACATTGTCCAGATACCAAGAAAGGAGAATGCCCCGGCAGACGCACTTGCGTCGCTGGCATCTAATCCCAATCTCTGTCGACGGATCCCGGTAGAGACGATTCACGAGCCAAGCATCCCGCCCCCTGAGAACAATCAGGAAGAAACTGAAGAAATGATCCTGAGTGATAAGGACGGCATATGCTGCAATATTCAAGCAAAGGGCATAGACCTCATCGCTGTCCTAACCGGCGACAACAAAGACTGGCGATTCCGATAAGAGCGTACCTGACGGAAGGGAAGCTCCCAGAAGATAAATGGGAAGCAAGACGACTCAAAGTCAAAAGCGCGCGATACACTATACATGAAGGTATCCTCTACAAGTATTCTGCTAACAAGATCCTCCTCAGATGCATAAATGGAGACGAAGTAAGTCGGGTTCTCGAAGAAACGCACTCTGGAGCATGCGGAAACCACTCCGGAGGCAGATCTCTCGCCCTCAAAATCAAGTTGAATGGTCACTATTGGCCGACTATGATAACCGACTGCGAGACCTATTCTAACAAATGTGAAAAGTGTCAGCGACATGCGCCATTCATACATCGACCTACGGAGCTACTCACAACGTCAACTGCGGCTTACCCATTCATGAGATGGGCAATGGACATCGTTGGACCATTACCGTTATCCAATCAAAGACGTTTTCTGCTCATTATGACCGACTACTTCACAAAATGGGTAGAGGCCAAGGCTTACGTCGCCATCCACGATGTCCAGGTTCAAAATTTCGTTTGGAAATACATAATATGTCGTTTTGGGCTACCTTATGAGATCGTCACAGATAACGGATCGCAATTCATCTCGAAAGTATTCGAAGGATTCTGCAAGAAGTGGGATATACGCCTTAGCAAGTCGACACCAAGGTATCCTCAGGGGAATGGCCAAGCCGAAGCTACAAATAAAACCATCATTGCCGGCATCAAAAAACGCCTTGAAAGCAAAAAAGGAGTTTGGGCAGATGAGTTAGACGGAGTCCTCTGGTCGCATAGAACGACACCCCGCAGTGCAACAGGAGCCACCCCATTTTCCTTAGCCTTTGGCGTGGAAGCAATGGTGCCAGCAGAAGCTAACATTTACACTCTCCGCCGCTCTCTCATGCCGCACCATACTGAAATCAATGAAAAGATGCTAATCCAGGCTCTCGACACCTTAGAGGAAGAACGGGATCGAGCCCTACTCAGGATTCAAAACTACCAACAGCTCGCAGCTCGGTACTACAACCAGAAAGTCAAAGAACGCCATTTTCAAGTCGGTGACTTCGTCCTCCGAAAAGTTTACGAAAACACCAAAGAGCGAAGAGCAGGGAAACTCGGAGCAAAATGGGAAGGACCCTACAAAGTCACCAAAGTCGTCAAACCAGTAGTCTACGAGCTTGAGTCAACGAAAGGCAAGGCTTTACCTCGATCCTGGAACTCGGCAAGCCTGAAGGAGTACCACTAAAGACGGCAAGGCGCCAAACAAAAAAAAAAAAAAAAAAAAATCATGTACTAAGAACTACGAGTGACTTGATTCTTCCTCGGAGGATACGTAGGCAGCCATTACCGGCACAGTCACAAATCTAATAAAAATCTTATTTTTCAGATAACCGTCTTGAAAGAGAAGCAAAGCCAAAAATCAGGTAAGTCCTTTCATTATAATATTTGATGGTACTAAAAAAGCCGAGTACTAACTCGCAAAAAGCCGAGTATTAACTCGCAAAAAGCCGAGTATTAACTCGCAAAAAGCCGAGTATTAACTCGCAAAAAGCCGAGTATTAACTCGCAAAAAGCCGAGTACCAACTCGCAAAAAGCCGAGTATTAACTCGCAAAAAGCCGAGTATTAACTCGCAAGAAGCTGAGTATTAAACTCACACAAAGCCGAGTTACTCGTAAAAGAGACGAGCAAACAACTCGCACTATTAGCATCACGCCTCCTGGCCAGGGGCGTGGTCTTCCTTGCGCACGAGGTGCACATCGTGGTAAGGAAAAGCCGGGATCCGTCTCGCAAATTCTTCGAGGTAAGAGATGATAAATAAGTCGGGCGTAAAAAGACTCGCACATTCTCCTGCCCTTAGAACAAAGCCGAGCATTTGTAAGTCTCACAAAACGACAAGCTTAATACGAGGTTAGTCCGGCTATTTGAAAGTCGCTAAATCGTTTAAACTTGGCGATAAACTTGATACAAGATTAGTCTGACTAAAAAGATCACGAAATCGCTGATCATTAACGATGAGTTTGCACAAGTGTTTCAGATTAGTCCGATTATCGTTACTTGGTTGAAAATTGTCAAGGATAATTTTTGAGAAAACCGACTTAGTGGTAATAGCCATAACGCGGCTTTCCAACCAAAGGTTGATCGATTCCTCTAAAAGACTGAACTGCCTTTTAGTTAAAAAGTTCCATAGCATAAAAACCTTATAAAAAAGGAGGGAGCAAGAATAAAACTAAGGTTTGTTACAGACTTAAAAAGGGGGAATCAAGAGTTTTACAAAAGAAATAAAATACAGAGAAGCATAGGCGACACTATCCTGACTAAACTGCCTCGACGACATTTGCATCTGGCCCGCCGCTCAAAGCCGCGACCTCCTGATTGACCGACTTGACAAGATCATTAGGAACTTCATCAGGGATCACGCCAAGGTTAGTACCAAATTCGTCCACGTCTTTGGGAGTACGAGGTGGAGAGTCGCGAGAGAGGTTCAGAAGTGGATGACGGATCGGTGAAAGAGCAAAGGTCAACTCATCCTTAGTTACGACACTCAGATTGTCGAACTTAGCGTCAGCCACAGCCTCATCAGCCGCAACCTGGTCTAAAATCGACTGAGGAATCAGGATGCCTTCGCCATGAAGCTTCAACAAGCACTTTTTAAGACCAGAAATCTGGCCGAACTCGATCTGCAGGGAAGTTGCAATCTCCTGATCACGTATATATTGCTGGAAAAGATCAAAGTGAATTTGCGCCTTGGCCCTCGCTGCCGCGTCAACACGATCCCTCTCCTTTCTGACAAACTCGGTAAAGGACTCCCGTTGCCTTTGCCTTTCCGACTGAAACGCGAGAAGGTCGGCCTTCGCTTTTTCATCAGCTTTGCGTAGGTTCTCCTCAGCCTCTCGAAGCTTGTTCGCAAGAACCAGGTTTCTTGCCTCTAACGCTTCCTTCTCTTCCTTCGCCCTTTTCAAAAGGCCATCTCTCTTCACAACGGCATCGGTAAGCTTTTTGGCCATGTGAGTGCCTTCAAGGGCCACACGATTGGATGCCGCTATCATCTGTGAACAAAGAAATCAAGTCAGATAAAGCAAAAGCAAAAGTCCTAAAAGGAAGAGAGGTCATAAAATTACCGCCGCCTCGGCTTGTTTTAAACTGACGATAGCATCAGAATTCGGGAGATCTTGGATTTTGGGCCAATCCAAGTCTTTTCCGCGCACACACGTGAGCATGTTAAAACACGCTTGCGGATTGTCGATAAGAGGAATTTCACTTTCATATTGAAAAGTGAAATTATGAATGGACGGCCGAATTGCCCCACCCTTTGACGGGCCTCGAGGACGAGCAAGGACCAGCTCCTTGCGGGTTACAAATGGCTTCATCACACCGGAAGCATCGGCGACATCCCCGGAGTCTTCGTAGAATCGCTTCCAGGGATTCGCAGGCTTTCCAGGCTCGCCGACTTCCTTGGAATGGGAGGTATTCTCAACAGCAATCTGACTGTCGGTAGCAATTTTCTTCGAAGGCTTCTCTTGGAGCGACTTCTCATCAACCGGTCTTTTTTCGGGCAAAGTTTTGGAAGGCGCCTTAGGAGGTAAAGCCGCCACTGCTGAGCCAGAAGCCAATTCGGCCTGAGGTTTGACCGACCTATCACCAACAGTAGATTTTTCCTTAGCGGCAGATTTCGCCTTCGCATCACCCTGCGAAATCAAAGTTGCATCTTTCCCTTTCGATGCTTGCGACGAAGAGGCATTGTCCGAAATCTTCTGAGAGTAATCGACAGTAGAAATCTTCTTCACTCTACCCATTCTCCTTGGCTTGACCAACTGTTCTGGAGCGACTTTCGTTTTAGTATCCCACTTGACTAAAAAGAAAGGAGGCACGAAAATCAGGATAAGAAAAGTATCGATTTATGCGAATTATTTCATCCAGAAAAAGTCACCTTTGGAAATCCGCGGAAGACACTTGCCAATGCGATCACGAGTGAGGTCCGACCACTTGCGAAGACCGAGAGCTTGGATCTTCTGGAGGATTGGGAAGAAATGATCCGGATATGGCTTGAAAAACGGATGATATACTGCAAAAACAAAACAGAATTGAGTAAATCATCCACTTCAATATCGATAAAAACAAGAACGACATCTACCAATGTTGGTATTCCATGACGTCCGGATTAGTTCTCTATGTTCGTCGGAGACAACCAGGGGAGACATCTCGACATAGAAATAATGTCTCTGCCAATTGCTGATTTTAGACGGAGCGTTCATCACCACACGATTGCCACTCTTCATTTTGACTGCAAAACAACCCGGACTGGATGCCGACATAGGATTGATCGAAGTCGCTTCCTCGAAAAAGCTGGCAGTGATCGTCACATCGGCTTCAGCACCGAGCACAAGAAGACTAACCATGTGCCGGACCGCGACAGCCGACAGTTGGGATATCGCAATCTCACGTCGATGACAGTAAGAAACCAACAAATCGGGTAGGGGCAGCCAGAGTCGAGAACCTCTGGCGTGACTATTAATAAAGTAAGATTCGTACAACGTCATGTAACCCGGCGGAGGATTCCATGGACGGTCAAGCGTACAGGGTATGAGAAATTTAATTCTCGGATCTGCTCCACATCCTCGAAGCGTAGAAGCAACCGACTCCATATCAGACCAAGTTTCGAATACATTATCGAACATCTCAGAGGAAGCAACAGCGCTACCAGCCACAACAGGATCAGTCTTCTCGATGTCGACTTCCTCGTAGTAATCCTCAGAATCCGAATCTCGGAGCTGCGGAATAAGAACTTCATCCTGACCCGAGTTCTCTACAGCATTAGTTTTACGAGAAAGCTCCTGGGAATAGATAAACTCCTCAGCCGCGCGATAGCCTGGATGTTCTCTCAAGTCGGAAGACGTAGTAGCGGATGACGAGCTGGATGGAGTGTCATGACGACTCGGCGAGCCAGAAGACACGGAGACGACTTCCTTATCTTTGCTCCCAGAGCAACGGACCAGCGACATATTTAACGAAGAGGTGATAAAGGACAAAACAAGTCTAATCCTAAAAGACCAACGACTGAGCAACGCCGGAAAGTTAATCGGAAAACAAAAACTGGTGGAGAGCAAGAAATTACCTCAAATTTTCTTCACTCGAGCTGGAATGAAGAAATGAGGAATGAAATGAGAATATATAGGCGAAAATGAAGGTATCGAAGGGGTGCCTCGTTTCCTGCACCTATAGTAATTATGACCTAGGCGGCGCTTTGATTCCCACGCCCCTCAACCGGTTAAGGTCAAAATCGAACACGGTTCTGAATCGTACCAAATCAATTATTATCCATGATTCGGTTTGCTTGATTCATTGTGGGCCGGAGAAAGGGCTTGACATTGTAAGAGGCATGGGCCAACAAACTCATTTCTTAAACCATGGGCTAAGTCTTCGTATGACCGACCTAAGTCGCTACACTGGGGGGGGGGGGCTTATTGTTAGAGTCAAGATTAGCACTTTCCTAAAAAGGCCTATTCATGAGTTTAGGTCGGCCCAAAGTGGAAAGCCGGGAATAAGGCCCAAGGCGGTAAAACTTAGGTTAAACCGGACTCGAGGCGACCGGCTTACATTAGGGTTAGGATGATGTTGCATGAAAGGCGCCGCGCACCAAAGTCGGAAAAAGGGAAATATTCCAGCTAAAGATAAAGGCGATATTCTAGGAAATATTCTGTATTTATCTTATTTTCCTTTTTCATGTAAACCGATTTGTAACCCTATATAAGGGAACCTGATATTCATTCAATGACACGCTTTTTTAATATTTTCGGCTTGAGAGACTTTAGAGCGATATTTGACCTAAAATCTCTCCGGCGACTTCTTAACATTCCTTCACCGGCTTCCATCTCGGAAACGCCGGCTTATAAACCCTAATTTCCCAAATCTCACCGCGTTCTTAAATCCTTCTTTTAGAATCCCTAATTCCAAACCCTAAAACTCTTTCTATCTTTGGATAGACCGAGTTGAGATCTTACATCTAGCAAAAAAAATAAAACAAACCTCAATTAAATCGATTGGGAAGAAGAAAAATGCAACAAAGCAGGTCGCCGGAAGAGCACATACAAAATCTACCCATGCCACAAGACCTAATGACTAACTTCAACCTCTTAAACTTTTTAGGGTTTCATTTAATTATAAGATTTAACTCTTTTCCGACAACTAACCAAATTTCTAACATAATTCATTTTTATTCGTTGACAAAAAAATAAGAATTCATTTTTATTCGTGGAACTAGGTTTTTCAATAAAATCTCTTAAACTTACAACTATATTGGAATAATTAGATTCAACAACTATTAATTATTGGTATATTATTCATAAAATCACTGATTTCTAGTCAGTGAAATAATATAAATATATACTAAGTCCCTACACTCGAAACTAATACAATTGTTTTTTTCTTTAATTTTAGAGTAATACTTGGGTTCACCCCTACAGGTGAACCCTTTTGTTCACCTCCACATTTTCTAACCAATCAAATAATTCCACATAATCTAATATTAAAAATAAATAAAATTTTAAAAATATTTTAAAAATAAGAAAATAAAAAACGAAAATAAAAGAAAAGAAAATATATTTTATTTCAAACAAAACTTAAAATAAATTTTTTTATAAAAAATATTAAAACCTAAATCTTAATTTCTAAACCCTAAATTCTAAACCCTAAACCCTAAACGATAATTTGAACCTAAAATATTAAAATTAAAACTAAATCATAATCCTTAAATCCAATATGTAAATCTTACAAAATAAAAAACTAAACTCTAATCCCTAAACCCTAAACCCTAACCCAAAGAGCTTAAACCCTAATCCATAATCCATAAACCATAACCCAAAGAGCTTAAACCCTATACCATAAACCCTAATCCCTAAACCCAATAAGTAAATTTAAAAAAATAAAAACTAAACCTTAATCCCTAAACCCTAAACCTAACCCAAAGAGCTTAAACCCTAATCCCTAAACCCTAAACCTAAAGAGCTTAAACACTATACTATAAACCCTAATCCCTAAACCCTTAATTTTAATTTTATAATTTTATTTAAAAATAATATTACATGGCATATTTTTATTGGTTAATAAAGAAGGGGTGAACAAATGGGTTCACCTGTAGGAGTGAACCTAAGTATTTTCCTTAATTTTATTATTTAATATCATGATTGATATTATATATACCTTAAATTAATCAGACTCTTCTAGATGTACTATCATTAGGGGAAGCTTCCATTAGAGATCTCAACCACAAAACTTAAATAAAGAATATCCGTTTTCTTAGCTTATATTCATAGCTTAAAAAATAACCACAAAAATCGTAATTAATTTGTAGTTATCCGACAATCTTGTTTTGACGTTTTATTAAGACAGAAAGAAAGAAAGAATTATATTGATTTGATCAACAGTTTAGTTACGTTAGAACAAACTAATTAGATATGGCTATGCTAGATTTTATGTACACGTATAGACATATTATCAGGAAATATTTATATAGTTTTGGATCATAACATCGTTTAGTTTGATATCCAAATACAAATACCTAAGCTTACTTTTATTTTATTTTTGGTTAAAGAAGCTTAATTACTTAATCAGTGTAAATGTATAGATAATTAACCGTAGAATTTCCTATCAAAAGGTAAAATTAGAGTTTTGTTTAATTTATGAAAGAAAATCATTATTAAAGCTAAGTTAAAGTAAAGAGAGAACCCTAATTAAGGCATCTAGGTGAGCAATTAATATTCTTTGAGATTACACAAAACAAAAACGTATAGTTAAGCGTTAAAGATTTTATAATCGCGAGGATTTTAAATTAGCCATAACTAATACGATCAACTAATACGTACGGAAACATGTGCTAATTCTTTTTAGTATAACTACATACAAATTATACGTGTGTTTAGCCTCAATGAAAATAATTAAATTGTTCCATTTTAAGATGACATTCGCCACGTGGAGAATTCTCGTCCATGGGATGAGAACAAGAAAGCTTGGACCGGTGGATCATCCCCGTGGGTTTGAGACTCTGAGTCGATATAGGAGAGAGAGAGAGTCTTTGTTTAATGATATTGACTTACAGACGGACAGAACTAGAAGCGTTTTGTTCAGACAAAGCCGAAGTGAGAAGAGGAAAGAAAAGCTTTTCACTTTGGTTTCATAGAATCTGCAAAAACCCAAATCAGAGTGTTGGAGAGAGAGAGAGTGAGACTTAAATTATGGGGATGAGCAGAGCAGAGGACAGAGAAAGCTAAACAACGCTCATGGCGGCGTTGCAGAAATCTGTAGAGAAGAATAAAGATTTATAAACAGACAGCTTAAATTTTTCTTTCTTTCTTCTTTTGTTGCTCTTCTTACTTTCTCTCACTTCAACTACTCACTACACTTTTGTTCCAAGAGAGAGAGAGAGAGAGATCTTGGAAAGCATTCTAATTTTGATTGGAGGAGCAAGCAAGATCCATGAGTGAGAAAAAGGGCTGAATTTTAGTGAGAATTAGAAGGAAAAAAGAGTTAAGGATTTCATGGTAATTAGGGTTTTTGAATTATGGACATTATTGGTGGGTCAATATTAGGGTTTGAAGTGTTAGGTCTTAGAAAATGGCTGGGATATTTTCATTAGGAGGAAACAACAACAACAACGGAGAGGAAGAAGAAGAAACTCAACAACAACAAAAGACAAATTGGGTTTGGTCTAGATCAAACACAAACACCAACAATATTAACCCAAGCTCGAGCCTATGGCAGATTCCACCAGAGCAGCAGCTTCTCATGCATCATAATCAACCACATCCACAACAACAAAGCTTGGATCTTTATCCAGGTCATCAGATTTACGTTTCTGATTTAGCCACATCATCAAGATCCATCACCATAAGCTGTCGGGACTGTGGGAACCAAGCCAAGAAAGACTGCACTCACATGCGTTGCAGGACTTGCTGTAAGAGCCATGGCTTCGATTGTTCCACTCACGTGAGGAGCACGTGGATCCCCGTTGCCAGACGCCGTGAGAGACAGCAGCAGCTTCATATGTCCACATCTGGAGGCAGCGGCGGAAGCGGCAGTGGAGGCGGTGGTTCGAGTATCCCTAAACGTCAGAGGGATGCTACTCTTCTGGGAACATCCTCCTCTCGCTTGCCATCCGACTCAGCAGGTTTTTAGTCTCAGATTTGTTTTATGTTTTGATAGTATATATTAAACATAATTATTTTTGTTTAATTTTCCATTTAATACTTGAAATTTTGTTCTTTACATTTAATTAATTAAAAAATAAAAATCTTACAATTTATATCAAACATAATTTTGAAATTGTAAAATACGTTTTTATTTGCAATTTTCAAAAAAGAAAGATGTTTGATAAAACATTAGAATGTTGTGTTCTGCTTTGAAAGTAGTCAGATATAATTTAACCTGAAACACAAACGCGACTAGGAAAAACAATCATCGCATGATGATTCTATTGTTTATGTGGTTGTTTTTCTGTGTGTGTTAGTGTTTGAAACTTGATATGTATATGTTTTTAGGGTTAGAAATGGGGGAAGCAAGTTTTCCGCCGGAAGTGAGTTCGGATGCGCTTTTCCGGTGTGTAAAAATGAGCGGCGTAGACGACGGAGGAGATGGTCAATACGCTTATCAAACGACGGTGAACATCGGAGGTCATCTCTTCAAAGGAATTCTATATGACCAAGGCCCTGAAAGCAGCTACGTGAGTGGTGGTAGTGGCGGAAGCGATCATCAAAGCTCCTCTGCAGGAGGTGGAAATCCATATAATACTCAGGCAATGGCCGACGGTGGAGGAGGATCGTCGGCGATGTTTGTTGATCCTAATTCTAGTGGTTACTATTCAAGTAACATGACGACTATGTTCGTGCCACCAGGTACGCAATTCTATCAAAACCCACCAAGATCTTGATTAAATCAAGAAGATTTTTATAATGAATATTATATATGTGATGTTTTTTGGTGTTGTTTTCATCAATCATATGTAATACATAGACGATATTGCAGATTGGATCAACATCTGCATGTTTGTTTGTCATTATATGGATAATTAATGTATGTGTTTAATTTTATATTTCAATTGTACGGTAATGAATCTTTATTATAAATATTGATTAGTCGTGGTTTATATAAACATGCAAGTTTTTTTGGTTCTCGATACGTTTTTTCTTCCATGTTTATGCCGACGTTGCCGGTTGCTTCTCCCATTGGATAAACTCGAGAGATTCTTTATGTTATAATATTGGATAAATTATAATATTTTCATAAGGTAGAGTCTATCTTGTTTCGAAAAGAATAGTGTAAGTCTATCTAGATTTGAAGGTGAACTAACTAAAGTTAAATAAATAGTGACGACGACAACAAAGCAACTGAGGGCAACAAAATATTCAAAATATAGGTTAAGATTATCGTACTGGCTGGTCCTATATATTGTCAACTCGACACTCATAGTGTTCTGGTTCACAATGAATTGGTGTTTGAACATTTATAAAAGGGAAGAATATATATGTATAGATAATTATAGTCTAACTAATTACACAGACACAAATATAAGAAGGAACTCGAGTATAATTATATAAATGGTTCTTATTTCACGTGCCTAGCTATGGTTAGAGCATTGGTATATAAAACCATCCAGTTTTAAAATATAGTATTATGTATTACTAATATCCATAAGATTTAGTGAAAATCTCCTAATAAAACCTTTCCTGGAGTTAAATTAGTGGTACATAAGCTCTTAATATACCAAGACACTATATAATATATGTTATATCCAATCACAAAATATGAAACATTAGTTTTTTTCTCTTGTTGACGCCAATGATACCAAACATTAACGTCTTGTTATATTCCATTATCTTCTACTAAGAAACATCCGCCCTAAGATGTGCATCAATATCACGAAATCATTTGCTCAAAAAAATATATCACGAAATAATAACCAATGAGCTTGTTTAATTAGTGATAGAAAAGAAGCTCTTAGTAAAATTTTTATCAGTATAAAGACTCGTTCATAGAATTTGTAAGCGTTTCTTGCTAATCTAATCGCACAGACATATATATTCACCCGAAGTTAAGAAACCATAATTAACAATGTATAAATAGCCAATTTAACCCTAATTTTCCGGGAATTATCCAGGTGATCTCATTGTTTCTCGTTTTCCTTTCCTTCCAAAAGTTCAAGAAAGGGAAACGAGAAACGATTAGCTCACCTGAAATTCAAGTAGTTTAGCCTAGGAAACGTACCTTGTCTAACAAGTCACCCATCCTCCTTGATTTTGAACTCTCCAAGAGTGAAGGACACAACTAGAGGAGATATGGTTTCTGGTTGGATTTGAGTTCAAGAAGATACATAAGGCATAACCAAAGACAGTGAAAGAGAGAGAGAAGTAAAGATGAAATTAATAACAATGAGAAATATTGCATAGATTGGATATAAAGAGGAGCAAGTAAGGACGACGTACCAACTAACAAAAAAAAGCTAGCTAGGGCTTTTGGTAGAGCTCTTTAGGGTGGGGATGAAAGAAACTGGCTCAGTGATACAGTAACCTATTATTGTGGTGTGTGCCCATACTTTTCCTCAGCTTTTCTTTTCTTTTTTTCTTTGGACAAGACACGTAATACCTCTATACTTACATATACGTACACAACCCATGTAGGTATATTACTGTGTATGTGTGTATACATGTATACGGTTGAGTGGTCCTTTTATTAATACCAAAGATATATTTATAGTGAATATCATGAGGTTAGAAGTATCACATTAATCATACATTTTATAGTAAATTGTCACATTATTCATCTCATTGTAACAAAACTGGGTCATAACTACATAATTTTTCATAGCTATAGTCCAATTTCCGTAGCCATTTCGATTTAGCTATGGATAACTATGATTTCAATCCCTGCCTAAACGCTCGTAGCTATTGAGTAATTGTATCTATCCGTAGCAAGGTGTCTGCAGAATACCTATGAACGTATCTGTAGCTATTGGCTATGGATAGCTACGATGCTACGAATAGATGCAAAACAAATCGTAACTATGTTTCTATGAATTGTTTCGAACCAATTCGTAGTCATAGCTATGAATGGCTACAACACGTTTCGTAGCAATGTAGCTATGAATGGCTACGTGTATCGTTGTAGCTATTTAGCTGCGACAATATAGCTACGAATATCTACGTATTGATTCGTAGATATTGAACTACGAATGGCTACATATGATTTGTAGCTACTGCTACGAATATTTACGGGTATGTCGTAACTAATCAGTAACTATTTGTAGTTGGAAAAAATTAGGTACAGAAAATCGGTAGCTAATCCATAGCCAATCCTTAATTTTTTTGTAGCGTAAGACCATGTACATTAGTGAACCCCTCTCTTGGGGGTTCTTAAGAATTTTTTATTATTATTTTTTTTTTTTGTAGCTGGAAAAAAAAACAAAAAAAAAGAGCCAATCGCGGATCGCCACGTCGCATGAACAGTGACGAACCCAGTTCTTAAAAGCTCTTAACTAAGAACTTCTTGGAGGAGGGGTTCTTAAGTTTAATAATTTTTTTAATAGTTTTGCCTATGAACTAGAGCTAAGAGCATGTTTAGTGGTGAACCCCTCATGGGGTTCTTAAAAAAAAAATTTTTTTTTTTTTTTTTTGGGAAAAGTGTAAAAAAAAAAAAAAAAAATCGAAAAAAAAAATCGACGAATGACAGGCTGCCACGTGTCATGAACAGTGTAAGAACCGGTTCTTAAATAAGGATTTTTAAGGGCCGGGTTCTTAACTATTCACGTGGGACCCACGTGAATAGTTAAGAACCCCACCCTTAAGAACCCCTTAAGAGCCTTTGCTAAACATGCTCTAAGAACCCCTAATAATCCTCCAATGGACATGCTCTAAGAGCAATTCCATTAGTGAAACTTAGGGGAGTCTCTTAAAAATATTATTTTATTATTTTTTTTTTTTTTTTATAGATGCCAAAAAAAAAATTTAAAAAAACGACGAATCAGGTGCTGACACGTGTCAGCTACAATGCAAGAGACGTCTTTTAACTAGGAGATTTAGGATACGGTTTATTAAAAAAATTGTGGAGTCCACGTGGGACCCACAATATTATAATTTTTTTTTTAAGAGACGCCTTTAAGAGACGCTCGATGCAGGTGCTCTAAGTATCAGAAAATACAAGTATCAGAAAATACTACAGTTATATATATTGCTTTTTTTTTTTCATCTGAAGTTATACATTATATTAAACCAAAGTAGGATGCGTTTTTGGGATACAAGAGCCGGCAGAAAACAGAACTTTCTCCGGAAACAAAACCCATAAAGGGAAACTAAGCCGGCGGAAAACAAGAATATCCCCGGAAACAAAACCTACAACTAAAACAGAAAAGCAATCGATACTGTTATATATATTGCAGTCAGAATTTTATTTATTTAATCAATACTAATATTTATTTATCTCGGTAGAAATGTATAGATGTGAAAGATTACTACATGGAATATCTCAAGCTCAAGCTTGTTGTCAAAAAAAAAAAAAGAATATCTCAAGCTTGAATGACACTTGGAATCAAACTTATTAGGTAATCAAACATAAGAGTGAGACCAATCACATATATGTGTATTGTGTGTGTGCCATGTGTGCGGGTCTCTCTCTTTCTCACTCCCTGACTTTATTCTTTAATTAGACCAAGCATAAGAAGGACAAGCTTGACGTAAGCTTCACGAAATGCGAGTCTAATAAAGTTGAGCTTGAAGTTGTTCCATGGAGGGTATCGACCGTCAAGATCCAATGCTAAGCTTCCTTCCATTATTGCCTTCTCGTGACTGAAACATTCGAATGAGTATTTCCCGTGATACCTTCCTATTCCACTCTCCCCCACTCCTCCAAAGGGCAACGCATCACACATAAACTACAATTCCAATATCACTTAAAGATATGAGAAAATTATAAATTGTAATGTAGGAATATTAAAGCGGGCGGATCCGGCCGGTTTAGGCCCGTATATGTTTAGACCCGTATCCGATTAAACTTATTTATATATTTAGATCTGTTTAGGTCCATCCGTTTAGACTTGCTAAATTAGAGTCAAAAATCAAATTTTACACTCAAATTCGAGACCCATTTTTTTGTTTCTAATATCAAAAAAATGTCTGATCGAAACCTAGACTGATTATATATACCTGGATCATGACATCGTTGAAGGTAACACTCCCCGAGGATGTTTCTGACAAGATTCTAGTTTTAAGTTTCTCATCCTTGGTGAATGCATAGATGGCAAGTGGCTTTGACTTTGACTTGATGAACCCTATGCTTTCTTGGATGTCACGTAACTTCATTACATCAGAGGAACTAATCAGCAACGATTATTCGGTTGTCTACTCTAGTCAGTAATCTATAAAGATGCTTACTGTGATAATAGGTAGAATAGGGCCAAATATTTCTTCATTCATTAACTCAGAATCAAGAGGAGGATCCAACAAGATCGTTGGCTCAACATACCTGTCCAACAAAATTAGGTTATAGGACTTGTATTTCGTGTGATACAAGAAACCTCATTAAATGTAAAGCATACAGCTTCTCTTCATCCATGGAGCCGCCATAAACAACTGAAGCTTGAACACGAGGATCATTAAGAAGACGAGACAACCTCTGAAAGTGTTTCTTGCTGACAATCCTAGAGAGACATCCAGATTCTTTAGGGTTTTCCCCAAAGAAAGACCTTATCACCGGCTTCAACATTTCAATCTATAGAAAACCACACCAAGCTCTTAGAAATACTACAGAAAAGCGTTTTCATTTGCGTTTGCGTTTGCCTTTGTGTGTACACTTACTAGAGTAGACGCAAAACTCTGTTCGACAAGAATGTAATCTACGGAGATACAAGCTTGTCCACCGCAAGATCCCCATTTACCTCCAGTGATTCTCTTCACAACTGACTATACATGCTCATCAGTCATCACCAATAATTAAAATTCAGATATTCACACTCATGTTAAACTGGAGCTAAGGAAAGTAGCACAGGTACAAAAAAAACGGGTACGAAAATGAAGATGGAAAACATCAAAGTTAATTTTTTATAGATATGAGTACGGTGAGGATATATTATATATATATATATATATATATAATACTTATAATGAAAATCATACTTAAATTTCAACATAACAACCTATATGATGTTTTAGTTTATATGAGATATCAATTCTGAAACTTAACTGTCTAGTAAACATTCTAAAATTTTATTTTCTGTTTACAATAATTTTCTATCTCATTTTTATTAGAAAAGTTTTCGAACTGTTCTCAAGTTTTCCGTCTCTGAACGTTTCCGATATGGAGACGTCATACATTTAGAAGTACCCGTGCAGGAAAACATATCAAAGCACAAACCTTCATGTCCTTTGAAACGGTGTGGTGATCAATAATTGTGGGACACTTTCCACCAAGCTCCAATGTCACAGGAGTCAAATGCTCTGCAGCTGCAGCCATTACGATTTTTCCAATCTTTGGACTTCCTACAAATAAACAACAACAATTACGCAATGCCGTTACATGCAAGTCATCGAGTGTCGAGGGTGAATTGATTGATACCAGTGAAGAAGATCTTGTCCCATTGATGCTTCAAGAGGATAGTCGCGACATCAGGCCCTCCTTCGATAACTTTGATCGCTTTATTGTCGAGATAAGACGGGATCATCTTGGCTAGCAAGGCAGATGCATTAGGGCTTAATTCAGATGCCTTGAGCAACACGGTATTTCCTGCTGATATTGCCCCAATCAATGGGTCCAAAGATAAAGCTGACCACAAACAATATAAAAGAACAATTTTAACTTTATTAAAAGACAAAAAAAAAAAAAAAGAAACATGAAACTGATTTAAGATCCACAATCTTACATATAGGAAAATTCCAGCTAGACAGAACAAGAACAGTTCCATATGGTTCTGAGATCACTTTCCCTGTTGCTGGGAAGAACAACATAGGAAGGTTGCTCTGTTTTTTCAGCACCATGAAAACAATTATCCAAACAAAAATTGTTGATTAGTATTTCTTACAATTATCCAGATGATCTCATAGAAAGTTGTTAGTGTATGGTTCTTACCTTTTTGGGAACGACCCATTTATCAATACAGTTTAAAGCAGTAGTAGCTGATCTCAAGACAAAACCAAGCTCATCTCTGAAAGCTTCAGTACTATGTTTGCCCAAATCTTTAAACAGAACATCGCACATCTTTTGTTCGTTGTCTTTAACCATCTCAATTATAGCTCCAAGTTGTGTCTTCCTCCACTTTACACTCCTCGTCCTCCCGCTCGCAAACGTCTCTCTCATCTCTCTCAAGCTCTGATCCACAGTCTCCTCAATGGCTTCCATGGCTTCTCTCTCTCTCTCTCTCTAGCTCTCTCTATTCTGTTCCTAATTCCGAAGCAGAGTTTGGTGGTTAAAAAGCTTGGTGCTTGTTTCTTTGATTGCCTCTTTTTTAACTAGAGTGTTTCTATTTCAAGTTTCAACCACTTATAGCCTTAAAGGTGGTGGTTAAAAGTGGAATGAAAAACTAGTTGGGGAATGATAAGGTAAAAACATTAAATAGGTTCTGCTATCTTAAGGTTTATAGATCGCTATCATGAAGATGGAAGTCCTTGTCTTTGAAGTAAATGTTAGAGTTGATAGTAGGCATGAGCATTTACCCCAAATCTCATATTCGAACATGTGTCCAACCCAAAAAAATTGATCATAATCGGAATCAATTCTACAAAAATCTCTAAATGGACTTAGGTCTAATATTTCGAATATTGGATATTATTCGAACTGAAATAATCCGTTTTTATTTAATTTTAAATAATTCTTACATTTTTCAAATATTTTTGAATAGTTTGAATAGTTTTTATCGTTTTTTGTATAGACGTATATTTTCGAATAGAATTAGATACTATTACGTAGTGTAAATATATTTTTACGGTATTTTCAAAGACTTTCATTTTATTTTGAATACTTTGTTTAAGTTTTTAGATATTTTTTACTAATTTCGGACACCGAATCCTATCTATATATAATAAATTTTGAACCGAATTTAATCCGATATATAGAAATATCCAAACAAAATCTGTAACCTTAAATTCAAAATCTAAAAAACTCAATCAAAACCTGAATACTTTATATTAGATATAGATTGGTGTGTCTATTATCTACAAACTCAATCAAAACTCAATCAAAACCTGATAATATAGAAATATTTTCTACAATTTTCACATGTTAGATATTTTTCTACAAATACTTTATATTATCGGTGACATTGATTGGTGTGTCTATTACAGTATTACCTAACAGAGTCCCGGACGTCTGGTTACTGGTTACCGGTTAGTAGCACCGCTCATTAAATGCATCGTCGCTCGTAATGTTAAATTCATATCTTCAATGTTTTATTAATTTGATTTTATGTTGAATAAATTTGTACCATGAAAATGGTAAATGTTGGGGTCCTGCGATTAATATAATATAGTTGGGAAACTTCAATAGTATTTTTTACAGGTTGTCTGCTGAATAGTGTTTTGGACCAATAGATCTGTGATTATTCTTATTGATGGTTGGCAAAATAGTCATGAAAAACTACTCCAATCTGATATATATAAAAACAAACTAAAATATACATATATTTATCATATGAAGTTAAGGGTCAGGATTTTATATAAAGTTGTCCATTTGATAGGGTTGCTTCTCTGCAATGGCATTCAAAGACATTCATTCCACGTTTGAGTGACTTTGCGTTAAGCTCATCCGGCTAACTAGGCCTGTGAATGTAACAGTCACTTTACTAGGGATGTTAAAATGGGTAAAATAACCCAACCCAAACCCAACCCATAAAAACCCAACTAATAAAAACCCAATCATAATGAACCCAAATACTTTTTTTGTCAATGGGTAATACCCATGTATAGCTTATTGAGTTTTGGGTATACCCATGGGTACCCATCCATACTTTGATACTAATATTGTTTTGTACTAAATGTTAACATTTTGTCACATTTCCTTAGTCCGTTTAGTCCGTTATTTTTTTTCAAAAAATTTTAAACGGGTTTCGTATTTTTAAATGGGACTAAACGGACGGGCCTAAATGGGCCTAAATGGGCCTAACAAGACGGACCTAAACGGGTCTAAATATAAACGGGTTTAAATATAAACGAGTTTAACCGGACGGTTTTAAACGGACATAAACGGGCCTAAACGGGTCAAATGGGCCTAAATGGGCCTAATGGGCCTAAACGGGTTTAAATATAAACGGGTTTAACCGAACGGGCTTAAACGGACATAAACGGGTCTAAATATAAACGGGCCTAACCAGACGGGCCTAACCAGACAGGCCTAAACGGGTCTAAATATAAACGGTTTTTTGCAGAAAACGAGGTTTTACGTTTTTGGCGGGAAAACGAGATTTTACGTTTTTGGCGGGAAAACGGGATTTTACGTTTTTGGCGGGAAAACGAGATTTTACTTTTTGGCGAGAAAACAAAATTTTATGTTTTTGGCAGAAAAAGATGATTTTACGTTTTTGGCGGGAAAACGGGATTTTACATTTTTGGCGGGAAAACAAGATTTTACTTTTTGGCGAGAAAACAAAATTTTACGTTTTTGGCGGGAAAACGGGATTTTACGTTTTTGGCGGAAAAACGGAATTTTACGTTTTTGGCGGGAAAACGGGATTTTACGTTTTTGGCGAGAAAACAAAATTTTATGTTTTTGGCGGAAAAAGATGATTTTACGTTTTTGGCGGGAAAACGAGATTTTGCGTTTTTGGCAGAAAAACATAATTTTACGTTTTTGACGGGAAAACGGGATTTTATGTTTTTTGCGGGAAAATAAAAATTTATATTTTGGCGGGAAAATAGAATTTTAAGTTTTTTTAAGGAAAATAAGATCATTGATGTAATTTAATAAATGATTAATTATAAAAATTATGATCATTGATGTAATTTAAAAACCCATAGGTACCCAAAACCCAATTAAGTGAACCTATTGTGAACCCATAAACAATGGGTACCTGCCCATTTTAAACCCTTTTCTTTTTCTGTTATAATAGTAGGGTTTTGGGTTTGAATTTTTCTTTGGGTTTTGGGTACCCATCTGGGCAATTACCCATTTTAACATCCCTACACTTTACCAGGTAACTGCACCACCGTATTGTACGCTTTTTGTTGCGTTAACTAAATTTGAGAGAAACAAAAAGTTTTGTAAGTCAATGAAATAGAAAGCTAAGGAGGGGTGTTCCGAGAATCGAACTCGGGACCTCTCGCACCCGAAGCGAGAATCATACCACTAGACCAAACACCCAATTGCTTAAAATGTAGTTAATTATATAAATAATCCAAAAAATGTCCACATGTGTTTTGGATTTATGTGTGGATGATTTATCTAAATTCTATGTTTTATTTAATTTAATGTTAAATATTAAAAAATATTTTTTACAGCGGTTTTATTAACATTTTTATAAGTTAAGAGGAAAATACTAATCAATTATCTCACAGAAAACCAAATTTGAAATGTCTCTTCATATTTCAAATCATCTTCTCGAATGATGAAGAAAAGTTGGTATCAAACTCTATTGTCTATGGTCTTAATAAATTGTGCTTTTGTCTTGTGTTGGTTCAACATGTTTTCTAGCATTCCTATTTATTCAAAGAGAGTGAACCGTTACTTGACAAACATACCGGAGAAGATAAATGTTTACTTTACCGAGTGATCTATCACTCAACACATGGACCACTTTCATCCAGATGTAAGAGAATTTCCTTCCCATCAACTTTTTTACCAGTTCTTTTCAAATCATCTGTGTGACTTTACATAAGAAGAACAAATGATCCTTTGTTTCATTTGCATCTAAATAGAACCCAAAACTCGAATCAGCATTAATATTCTAGTTTCTCTTTTGACAATTTATTTTTCATTATGAGCCAAGCATGAAAAAAAACTTTGGAGTATAATAAGAAAATCAAACTCTTTTATGTCAAGGTACCTCAGCGTCAGGTAACCCTGTTAAGCGGGTAAAACTCGCGATCTGCATATCTGCTCCGTAATCAGATAGACTCCTTTTTGTCCGCATCAACCCGCCTATAAACCCCACAAAAACCAATTGATCCGATCTGTCCCGCTTAGATTTAGCGGCATCTTTACCCGTAGATAACTCGTCATTTAAATATTAATTAAAATTTAAATTTAAATAATTTTATTTAAAATAATATTTATTAATAAAAAATTAATATTAAAAACTTAAATTAGTAATTTTATTTTAAAAGCTAAAAAAATTGAAAAAAAAATATTTATTTTCATTATATTTATTAATTAACTCGTAAAATTTTTAAATAAATAATAAAATATGTATTTTTTAGGAAAAAAGATTGCGGATATCCGCAAATCCGCTATATATTCCGATCCGTATTCGCTCCGCCAAAAATACTCTGACCCTCATTTACCCCGCAAATTTTTTTAAAAAAATACTTCGATCCGCATTCGTCCTGCAACGGATAAAAATCCGCGGACTCACAAATAATGACTTGAATTGACAGGGCTAGCGTTAGGAGTCTTTTTCATATAATCTCTTGCTAGTTCTCTACGTGGAAATCTCTTGTATGCTTATGCTGCTAGTAATCAATATATCCTTATATGTGTAATCTTAAGAAACTATCATTAAAAATGCTCTTATACATGGTTTATCATGTGATATGTGATGGTGAGTTGGTGACACTTTCAATTTGTGATTTGAATAGAAAACAATCAAAATGTTTTTATGGTTTGTTTCGGATTCTCCATATTGGGCCTTCTTCCACCGACGGTCGAGTGGGCCCCTAAAGCATGACTTTATAGTCCCAAGTTTTCAAATCATTATTCTCGACGAACCAATTTTATTAGTTTGTATTTCTTTTTCTTCTCGAAAACCATAAATACGAAATGTGTACCATTTACCTCACTAAAGTTTCTCTTATACAAGAAAAAAAAAAAATATTTCTAACGAACTAATGACTGGAAGTTCAATTCAGCCTAAATATCAATGGATATTGATTGGCTATATTGTTGGGCCAATAACACTTGCAAGTGTTAACACTTGCAAGTGTTTGAACAAGGTGGTCGAGTCATAAGAGACGAGTTTAGGTTGCAACACATTTTGAATTCGATTTATCTACCGCACGAAATTACAACATTTTGCTTTGAACATCCACATATATTTTAGGGCCCATTTGCATATCTAGAAAAAAAAATTATCCATGAACTGCATAGTCTACATTTTTTCTTAAAAATTAGTTTGGCGGCTCCATAAACCCGAAACACCCTATATTAAAAAATAATAAAAAAATAACACTTGCAAGTAGAATAAAACCATGGATATTTATGTTGAGATGAACTTCCAGTCATTAGTTCGTTAGAATACCACTACACCTTTTTATAATTTCCATTATTTCTGTTTTTTTTTTCTTGTATTTTATACAAAATAAATAAAAAAATAAAAACTTCATACATATCTTGTCTACTGGTTGGTCTGAATATAATTAGTTGTTACATTGAATTCATACATACCACCGAACTTCCAGCATTTGGTCACCATTTTTTGGTCACAAATTCTTTTAAGGCATAATGGGCTTCAAACTTCTTCTATTTCTTTTATCAGTTTGGCATTGGCCCATTCTCAAAAGTTTGATCAGCTGTTGCAAAGTGAATACACAAATGAACCGACCAGCTCATGTCATCTTCATCTTTGACCATTTCAAATTCAGCTCGAGCCAAAAATGTTTGAACAGCTTCTCTGAGTTTCTTAGATTTGGATCTTGTGATTGGTCCAGTTGGAATGTGAAGGTATTCTTTGGTTAGCATTTTGGTCAAAAAATCTTTTTCTCGACCAGCTTCTTTGTTCAGCTCATTCTTATCCTTAGGCTGCTCCTTAGCTACAAGCTCAGCTTCTTGATCATGTACAAGCTCTCCATCATGATCACATCACTACAATAGGAAATTATGATAAGATATTCATAGAGATCATATGGTGTTTCATATTCATGAATTGGAGCTATAATTATAGAGATTTGGATTTATGGAACTTGTGATTTAAAAACTATGGTCGTTAGAAGATTTTTTAAAGCGGTCCGACAACTATTACCAAACGTTTCTTTACGTGACACAACAGTGGCAACACCAATATAACGTTAGGGCTTAACAGCCTCTCATTCACAGTCTTGTGTTCTTTTTGTTCTCTTTAACTGTATTGCGACTCTCTTGTAGTCTTTGTTGAGTAGAGCCAATAGAGCCAATAAAGAAACCATATCAATACATATTTGATCTTACATTCTTGTGCAGCATTGGTTCTTTTATGTTTGCATACGTAACTACACAAGTATTGGGTCCTTGCCAAAATTTGACCCGGCTATGTCTAGCCAGTGAAAGAATTGGAAACTTTTGAAAATTTATATGATTAAATCAATCAAAGATTGACATAAGAAGTGAGAACAAACAAATGGGAAACATTATTATTTTAGTTTTTCAATCGAATTACATAAAATACAACGAAATTCATCGTTGTGTTGTTCTTAAGCCGCCGAAAAGTGCAAAACAAAGACAAAAGTGGGTGCAAAAGAGTGGAATTATTGTGTATGTAGTGGTGACAAAGCATGCATGGCTAAATGACATATCATAGTTAGGGTATGTCTGATTTATTTATGACTTCCTGTTGACTTTTTATCACAACCGGGATACCAACAACGACCGCCGTTTTCGCCGGGTCCATCACCTCCCCATCCCCATCCTCCACCATTCCCATCACTCCCGCCTCCTCCTCCCCCACCACCACGACCTCCACCTTTGCCTCCTCCTCCTCCACCACCACCACCGCCACCGCCATCACCACCTCCACCTCCACCTCCTCCACCCCGGCCATGGCCTGAGCCATTTCCGCTACCTTTGCCTCCGCCTCCACCTCCACCACCACCTCCATCTCCACCTCCACCTCCTCCACCCCGGCCATGTCCTGAGCCATCTCCGCTACCTTTGCCTCCACCTCCGCCGCCGCCACCACCTCCACCTCCTCCACCACGTCCACCTCCACCTCCTCCACCCCGGCCATGGCCTGAGCCATCTCCGCTACCTTTGCCTCCACCTCCGCCTCCACCACCACCTCCACCTCCCCCTCCACCTCCTCCACCGCGGCCATGGCCTGAGCCATTTCCGCTACCTTTGCCTCCACCTCCGCCTCCACCACCACCTATACCTCCTCCACCCCTGCCATGACCTGAGCCATTTCCGCTACCTTTGCCTCCGCCTCCGCCTCCACCTCCACCGCCACCACCACTTCTTCTTTTTTTCTTTTTGTCGGGATTTTCTTTTCTGGCTCCACCGCCACCGCCGCCTCCTCCTCCACCTCCACCTCCTCCCTCCCCTACGCCTCCGACTCGTGGTACACAGTTATTACTCGTGTTTGCATTACTATTCTCACCAACTAAGGCATTTTCAAACCCAACGGTCGAAACATTCTTATACAAGTGCTTAGAGTCCAAAACTCTTGAAGATGTAGTACCACTCATAGACCTACTCTCAGTTCCATCTCTCTCTTTTATGTCTCGTAACCCATTAACATAGTTTGAGCTCAGCAACAAAACAGAAACAATACCAAACAAGAAAAACATCAAGCTTGATGATGATCTCTCTCTCATACTCTCCACTTTAACTTATCAATATCGAATATGGAAAAACTATATTCACTTCTGGTGGATATGCATCGACACTCTTCTCCTTTTTATACTATATATGTTAATCTAAGCATTAGTTTAATTAATCTCATGCACATGCATCTCCCATACTAAACCTACCAACTTTTTTTTATTTCCCTTTAATATACAATTAAAAGTTGAGACTTGAGGGTATATCTATGATCTATCTATCATAGAGTGACCAATCTATAGAAATTGCTTCACGCGCAAGACTCTCCAACGATCTACACTCGATGCTAAACAATTTTTTTCCTTACTTCGTTTCTATTGGATATATAATTAAGAAAACGCAGTTAAAAGTGTGTTTATACTAATTTACGATTTTTTTTTTGAATGAATGTAAAATTATATTCAATCCAAAATTCTTGTTACATAGATAATTTGGGTACTTAGGAGTTCATTACAAATGCATGTGTAAGTTAAAGTAAAATAGCATAATTGTCGGCAACATAAGACACATTAATAAATAGAAATCAAGAACATATGATAAAATAGTAGGTAAGGTGGACACCAAAAGGGTATTGTCTAACGTACCCTACGATATTATTCTTTCTTTAGGGATGGCT
Source organism: Orychophragmus violaceus (assembly GCA_030180135.1). Taxonomy (NCBI): domain Eukaryota; kingdom Viridiplantae; phylum Streptophyta; class Magnoliopsida; order Brassicales; family Brassicaceae; genus Orychophragmus; species Orychophragmus violaceus. The sequence continues at coordinate 2,870,201 of CM058239.1, forward strand.
TCTCTTTTGGTTTACGCTATTTCCCATTTTGATAATTCCTTCACACGAAGACGCTTCGTTGTGGTGTTGGTTGGATCTAATTATACCCGCATCAAAATGTTACATTGCGTAGTTATTTTTATAATCTAAAAAGACCGAATCAATATGACTATTTAACCAAAAAACAAAGATCACTGCCATATATCATGAGACGATAAAGGACTAATTTCACCGTGTTCCCATCTTTCATGTTTTTTTTAAAGAAAAACAAAATAGAATCACTTGTGGTGAAATCAAGGTTTCACACGAATGATATGTTTGAACGTGGATTTGGACTAAAAAAAATTAAATATAAATTTTCTATAAATCAAAGATATATTTAGGGATAAACGTCGAAATAAGAACTTATACAAATAAATCAAAAGTATATAAAGATGAGGTCGAATGTTTAATGTTAAAGTGATTTTTTGTGTCGAATTGAGTCTTTCTTGAAAAGACCGCATCCTCTTCTTTTATAACTTTGAGTCTCATCTTCTAATTCCGATTTTCTTACGAGTTTTTGTTGACGACAATCTTTCCTTTTATTCGCGATTCGCGGATTTCGTTAGAAAAATCATAGACTTGGTTTTAAGGAGCTCGATCTTTTGGCGGTCGAGGTTGACCTCCTTTGGCTCGAACAGTCCTTTAATAAATATGCCAATCTTTAGGTTTAAATGTTTAGTGGTGCGTCCATTTCAAATCGTAATTAGACTTTGAGTTATTTCGAAGATCGTATTTTCTGGTAAAAAATCTAACACCAACACTTGTCTAACTATTTCTAATTACCGAATCATATAGGTATGAAAAGTACGTTTTAAAAATCGAGTGTTTTGATTTAGGTGCAATTATCTCAACCTATTAGAGTGAATTGTCTCATTATTACCATATCCAAGAGCTACAGTCAAAATGAGATGATTTAATTGATTTATACATATATCACAACAATCAATGTGAGGTTTCGATCGGATTATGTTAGAAACTTTAAAGTTTTTGGTCTAATTTTTTCGTTCAGATTCAGAGTCAAATCTTTTAAGATATAGAAGCACTTAATCCATTTAAATCCTTTTTGATTTTTTGGATACAATTATTTTGATTCCGCTCAGAACTCGAATAGAGTAAAATCGTTTATACCATATTGAACACCCACCTACGGAAGAAATTTTTTTTTCTCTCTTTCTCTCTCTTATCTAAACGTTCCAATTTCTTTCTAAGTCTTTTCTTTCGATCTGTCTATCACCGTTTCCGGTTATCGGTGGTGTTTTTGTTCCGTCAGCAATTCAGGTTACTTTTGGTAGATTTTTTGATGTGGTTTTCTCGCCGCCTTTTGTTTATTTGTTGTGGTTAATCCGCCAATAAACTTCTAGTCTATTGTCGAACTCGGCTTTCTGACTTGCTGTCAGAATTTTCCCCAATTCGAGCCAGGATTTTGTCTTCTACTTTATTTAAATCGGTTCTCGCTTCGGCTCTAGGGCCACACGTCATGATGCATCGCATCGAAGGTCTTCGAGTTTATTCTATTTTGGGCTGATATCGTTAGGCCCAAAACTCAGTGCTGGGTTATTCATGTTGGGCTCAAATGTAATAGATATCGGTGTCTCGATTTTTATTGTTAAGTCTTCACGATTAGTAGTTTTCTGAACTATGAATTTTATAGGATCAAATCAATCTTTCATGAATTGACTAGAAAAAACGATGGAGACGCCTGAAGTGACAGAATTAACAAGCGCACCGAGCCGTAAATGATAGGCTCAAATCCATATCCCATCATTTTAATCATTTTTTAAAAATGGATAATAACTGTGATTACGTATTCGTTTTATTAATGGTAATTAATTATGTAAACATGACGGTATGACGACGTAGTAAAGAGCGACCGAAGAAGCTAAGATGCAATTAGATTTGTTATTATTACTTTTGGCTGACAACCGGAATTATTTATTTCCTGGTCCAATATGGTTGATTCCGGAGTAAAAACCAAATTCTATATACTACTCAATATTCAGATGACCTAAGGTTGATACGAATTATATATATCGTTTATGTTTTCGAAACTTCAAAGAGCATATGTACATGTGAAATCTCGTGATCCATATCTTTATGATATCATATGTGAACCAATGAAAATGGTTAGGTACGTACTAATTATCTGGTTAAATATACTTATTCTAGTTGGAATATGCAGTCTGTTTTTGTAACGATATAGTTTAGTGTTTAAATTGCAATTAGCTATGTCAAACATTTTGAAAACTTTTAAACAACGTAGGTGTCTGGTAGATCTTAGGATTCTAGTGGCAACTGGAAGAGGAGTAGTAAATATGAAAAAAGAGAATGATGTAAACTGAAATTGACATAATCTGAAATTTCTGTAGAGTATTTAAGTTAGAAATATAAAACAGTTGAAAACTATACCTACTAACTAGAAACTATATATTAATATATCTGTGTATATATTTATAGCAGAGTTACTTTATATGGAAAAACACTTTTATCTCTTTTTTTGGTGCTAAAGGAAAAACACTTTATCTCATGTTGGAAAGTTTGATGATCTTAGAGAGGGATACAAAAGTTTTGTGCATTTTTATAACCTTTTTTATATATACAGACTAAAACATACTTTCTTTTTTTCTAAACATATTGAATCAGTGTTTTTTTTTTTCATATACAGAAAATGTTCAACTGAGGTCAGATAAAAGGAAATGCTTAAGTTACAGAAATATTAACTTGAATTAGTCTAGCTCCATTTCATTCTGCGTTAGCAAAATTTAAGTTGATTTTAAAATATCATTTAGGTTGATATAGTTCAATCACTAAGTTAAATATGAAAATGAAGTTGGTAAGAACAGACATTAAAGAGTGGTTGAGGTAGTCTAAGTGGTTGAGGGGCTCGGGGTGGTAAACACTATTCCCGGGTTCGAGCCTAGGCGGAAACAAAAATGCCTTCTCTGCTCACCCACACGGATATGGGTCCATTGTTTACGGCCCATTTGCATACCCGGAAAGAGGGTCTATCCGTGGGTTGCACTTCTCCTTGGGGATTAGTCTGGGCCCTTCCATAGGTCTGGGATACCCCAGGTTAATCAAAAAAAAAAAAAAAAAAACAGACATTAAAAAGACATGAAGTTGGTAAGAACAGACTATTAAAAGATAAAATATAATATTCGATTAAACTATGGTACGTTACTATTAAAAGATGACACAAATGCTTATTTGATCTGATCCAGCTTATAGTTAGAAACGCGATATATATCCAATATTATTGTCAATATGGTCCCACGTTTTGATCATATTCAACTGAGCAATAAACTAAAACGAGGCTACAATATTGAATAATGTTAAAGTTGTGCTAAAACAGATTATGGCTTTGTAAATAATCACAAAACTATGCTTAACGTTATAATGTATTCATCTTCTTACAATGTTATATAATTTACAGCTTTTTAAATTTGGAATTCCCAATTTTGGTCCTCTTTTGATGCTACATTTGTTCGGATGCTTGTAGTCAAGTGATAGAAAAACGAACTTTGAACGTTACTATATTTTGGGTTCGATCCTCCTATTATGCAAAACTATTTTAAAATTGTTTCGGACATCCACATAGATATGAACTTTACTTTAGAAAACTATTTATATATCCGAAAATAATTTATTCGTAAGACTGTAACTCTCTTTAAAAATTAGTCTGAGTCTCTCTATAGATTCGAGATACCCCAAGTTAATAAAAAAAAAGAATCCGCCTATAAATTATGCATTAAAGACTTATATATATATATATATGTTTATATATCACTTATTTCTTCTTCTTTAAAAAACATTAAAATCAATCATAAAAAACTAAAAATAATAATTTGATCTTATTAAACAAAGTTTTAGATACCAAAATGCTTAAAACAGATTTTATTGAATAAAATAAAATAAATAGAAAATATTACTAAAAATAAGTATTTGAGACTCTAAAATGTACATGGAGACATGGGATCATCTAAATAGTTTATAATAAAACTAGAGTTTGCCAAGTGACAAACATGCACTGATGCACACACCTTTGTGAATTGTGATACCAGCGTGACCTATTTTTTAGGTCAACTTGCGTTACTATTGATCTTGAGCTTATGTATAGTAATTTGATATTTGAGAATTAATTATCCATTTCCAAGTGGCAGCAATCATAAATAATACTAGAGAATAATCATTTAATTTTGAGAGATTTGAAATAGCATAAACTGATAAAACATTTTTTATAATTATTACTAAACGCCAATAAACATTACTACATGCAAACGCATAATTTACGAATAGTTAATGAAAGAACCAACCAACCCTTTATTAGTCAAACATTGATATTTTCAACAGCTATTTTTTTTTTTAAATGGCACCAGTTCAATAAATTTTAAAACCACTAAATTAATACCAATAATGATTCATCATATTTCTACATATGCTAGAATATCCATTAAAATCCGTCTGGCATACAATTTATTTCCATATTAAACAAAATAATAATTACCAAAATGAAGTCCCCGTAGAAAAATATATGTCAACATAAATAGGTCCACACTTTGATTATAAAACCTACCTCTCGGAACACATCCCAAAATGGCGAACTGTGCCTGATCGACTCCTGAGACCTTTCACACAAAAAAAAAATATGGAGTCTTCCATATCACAAATACTAAGCCAAGTATTAGAACCCACCACGGCTATTCTCATCATCATCTCACTTTTCATATTCATCGGCCTCATCACACGGCGGAGAAGGCTTCCATACCCACCTGGTCCGCGTGGTTGGCCCATCATAGGCAACATGTTAATGATGGACCAACTCACCCACCGTGGTTTAGCCAACTTAGCTAAAAAGTACGGTGGCTTGTGCCATCTCCGCATGGGATTTCTTCACATGTACGCCGTTTCATCACCAGACGTGGCTAAACAAGTCCTTCAAGTCCAAGACAGCGTGTTCTCAAACCGGCCTGCTACTATAGCTATAAGCTACTTGACTTATGACCGAGCCGACATGGCGTTTGCTCACTATGGACCGTTTTGGAGACAGATGAGGAAAGTTTGTGTCATGAAGGTGTTTAGTCGTAAACGAGCCGAGTCATGGGCTTCGGTTCGAGATGAAGTGGACAAAATGATCCTGTCGGTCTCTAGTAACGTTGGTAAGCTAGCTAGCTCGCATATTTACACTCGCTAGTACCGGTCCAATATTTTTATATGCTCTATATAAATTTTTTAAAAAATGTTTTTTTATATATTTTTTGTCTAAACTTATGTGTTTTCTAATTTTTAAAAAATATATATTATATTATAAAAAATATTTTTTTAAAGTGCCCTTTTATTTTTTTCTTAAATACATATTAATAAAGAAAATATTTATAAAAATGTCATTTTTAATGGAACGTTTTAAACCGTCATTCTGGCTTATGCTCTAGGCCGGTGGTCATGTCGCTATGTGAAGTTGAATATGTAAAAAGTGCAAAATTTAATTTATTTTTCTTTGATATATGTATTTTAACAGTCAACATAAAACTTGTAGGTAAGTCTATCAACGTCGGGGAGCTAATTTTTGCACTGACGCGAAACATAACATACCGGGCAGCGTTCGGGTCAGCTTGCGAGAAGGGACAAGACGAGTTCATAAGAATCTTACAAGAGTTCTCTAAGCTTTTTGGAGCTTTCAACGTAGCGGATTTCATACCGTATTTCGGGTGGATTGATCCGCAAGGGATAAACAAGCGGCTCGTGAAGGCCCGTAATGACCTAGACGGATTTATTGACGATATTATAGATGAACATATGAAGAAGAAAGAGAATCAAAACACTGTTAATGATGGTGATGTTGTTGATACCGATATGGTTGATGATCTACTTGCTTTTTACAGTGAAGAAGCTAAATTAGTGAGCGAGGCAACGGATCTTCAGAATTCTATCAAACTTACCCGTGACAATATCAAAGCAATCATCATGGTAATTATTTTTCAAATGACACTTGTCATATATATTCATGATTCTTAATGCGTTACGTCATAAATTTTATTTATTAAATCGGCTGTTTTCTCTTCAAGTATTTTTGTCTTTAGTTAATAAAAAGTATTATTTTTTGTCTAAATTAGAAAGGTAAGTTTCCGTTTTTACAAGTAGTCTATAAAATATAAGAGAACTTGCCGTTTCAACGATATAAAAATTCATAAACAAAACTCTCTCTCTCTTCTCTCACATCTATCTTTCAGAGAGAGAGAGGAGATTTCCGGCTTATCGGACTTCTTTCCGATTTGCTCCGGATTGTATATATTTGGTTGGGGTTTTTTCTGATTCGTTTCTCCGTTCGTATTTCTATCTTTCTGAGAACAATCTTTTTCCCCAATCGTTTTGTTTCTTCGCCGATCGTGTTCTGTCTTCTCGATCCTTTTGAATCGGCTTTTGTTTGTGTTTGCTCAATCGGTTTTTCCGATTGTGACTTTTAATAATTCCGGTGTTACTTCTATGGCTGGCTGACTTTATTCCGACTCATCGGATCTTCCCGGGTTCTCCGGTTCCTCTGGTTTTCCAGACTTCGATCTAGTTTCCCTTTTCTCTTTGCCCCGTCTCCTCCGTCTTGCATGTGTCTCAGCTTGTCTCCGAACTTCCATCTCTCAGGGATTAATATCGTCTTCGTCCACCGCTTTAGAGGACAAGCGTATGGTGGCAATTGATGGGTTTTCTAACCGCATCGGCGTAGGCGTCTCCTTGGTCTTGGCTGTTTCCGGCAGCGTTGGGTCACTGGTTCTTTGGTTGTAGGAGGTTCATCGGTGGTTTCTGGAAGCTTGGATCGCCGAATGGTGTGCAGAGGCTACATCGATTTGGTCCGGCGTGGGTTAGCGGCGTTTTCCTCCACGGGTGCTAGCTGGCTCCGGCGATGCTCGCAGATCTCGACGCGTGTCTTGCATGTCCGACATCACGCAGGATTGACACCTGTCGATCTTATCTTTGATTTTGGGCTTGTTGGCCCGCGTTGTTTAATTCGGTTGTAGGCTTCGGCCCATTCGTTACTACGGCCCTGGCCCATGAAATAACACTGTTGACAAAAAAAAAAAAAAAAAATTCATAAACGACCAAAAATACAAAGGTATTATATCACACGTAAACAAAATAACAGTCTTGGAGCTAATATTTAATTATAAATTTTAACGTGATATGAATTGACTTATTTTATTATGTCATATATAGGACGTTATGTTTGGAGGAACGGAAACGGTAGCGTCGGCGATAGAGTGGGCATTAACGGAGTTTTTACGGAGCCCCGAGGATCTAAAACGGGTCCAACAAGAACTCGCCGAAGTTGTCGGACTTGACCGACGAGTGGAAGAATCAGACATCGAGAAGTTGACTTTTCTGAAATGCACACTCAAAGAAACCCTAAGGCTACACCCACCGATCCCACTCCTACTCCACGAAACCGCAGAGGACACTGAGATAGACGGTTACTTCGTTCCCAAGAAATCCCGTGTTATGATCAATGCCTTTGCGATTGGACGCGACAAGAATTCTTGGGTTGACCCTGAAACGTTTAGACCGTCGAGGTTTTTGGAACCGGGTGTACCAGATTTCAAAGGGAGTAATTTCGAGTTTATACCATTCGGGTCGGGTCGTAGATCGTGCCCTGGTATGCAACTAGGGTTATATGCGCTTGAATTGGCCGTGGCACATATATTACATTGCTTCACATGGAAGTTACCTGATGGGATGAAACCAAGTGAGCTTGATATGAGTGATGTGTTTGGTCTCACGGCTCCTAAAGCCACTCGTCTTTTCGCTGTCCCGAGCACTCGCCTTATTTGTGCTGTTTAAGTTATGGTCCGATTCCGAAGCACGTGGCGGGTGAAAAAAACAGGAAGGGGTTTGGTATGGATGTTATATATGTATATGTATAAGTCTGTATATGTATGTGTGAGTTCTGGATGAAAACAAAAAAATTGTTCTTTGTTCGTTTATCATTTTCTTTTGTGGGGATCGTTTTTTCTTGAATGAAATGTAATCGGTAATAAAATAAGATTTTTTACAACTTATTTTGCATTTACAAAAAGTATACTAATGATCCAAGGACATTGCATGTGTTGGAATTACAATGTAGGCATTTCCATCACTATTAGAGCATGTACAATGGTGAACTTGTGTGGGAGGAGTTTTTAAAAATTTTATATTAATTTTCTTTTTTGAAACTTAAAAAAAAAAAATTGACCAATCCCGGCTCGACACGTCACGTGAACAGTGAAAAACCGGGTTCTAAAAGTTTCTTAGCTAAGAGCATGTCCATTAAAGTATATTAGGGCATGAAAATTGAGGGTTTTTAAGACCACATGCATCAATGAACTTTGAGGGGTTCATGGCACGCAATCATAGGCAAATTAAATAAAAAAGTATAAAAGTTAAGAACCCCGGTTCTTCATAGCTCTTCTCTAAGAGGCGAGTTCGCCAGGTGTCATGTTTTCATTGGGTCATTTTTTTTTTTTTGAATTTTGTTTTTTTAGCTGAAAAAAAAAAAAAAAAAAAAAAATATTTAAGAACCCCACAAGGGGGTTCACTGATGCACTTGCTCTAAGGGGTGAGGTTCTTAACTATTCACGTGGGTCCCACGTGAATAGTTAAGAACCGGGTTCTAAAAATCCTTATTTAAGAACCGGTTTTTACACTGTTCATGACACGTGGCAGCTTGTCATTCGTCTAATTTTTTTTTCAATTTTTTTTTTTTACATTTTTCCAAAAAAAAAAAAAAAAAATTTTTTTTTAAGAACCCCATAGGGGTTCATGGATGTTCATGCCCTTAGGGTGGGTCTCTTAAAAAATATTAAAATAATGTGGGTCCCACGTGGGGTCCACATTTTTTTTAAAAACCGTATCCACAATCGCTTGTTTAAGAGACGTTTCTTGTCTCGTCTCGCCACGTGTCGCCATTCTATTGGTCGATTGTTTTTTTATTTTTTATTTTTCGCCTTTACAAAAAAAAATATAATAATAATAAAAAATTTGAGTTAAGAGACTTACCTTGTATCCGCTGGTGGAGATGCTCTAAAAAACTTTGGGGAGGGGGGTGTGGTTCTTAATTCCGCCTAGAAATCCGCGCTAAGAACCCCTTATGATCCCTATTATACATGCTCTTTGTATGACACAACAGAGCTTGGCAACAGGCGGAACTAAGTCAAAAATCAATTTTAGATATATATATATAATCTAAAATTTTAAATGCAAAGTAAAAAAGCCTACATAGTAACATAATCTTTATACATCAACAACTAAAATTCAAACGAAAAATGCAATATATCTGGATCATTAGATCATCTCCAACTTCATTCCAAATCTCACTTTATAATGAAAGTAAAAAAACAAAATTTTCTCCGACCTACTCCATATTTCACTTACAATTGGAATAATAAATGAGTTTACTCTAAATATAGAACAACAAATAGATTTACTCTATTTTTTTAGTCATCATTCAATATTTTATTCTAAAATAGAGTAGAATTGGAGTAAAACTCAACTTCATTTTGAAGCCATTCTATTTTTGAATTAAAAAAGAGAATTGTACATTAGAGATGCTTATTAGAGATGCTTTTAGTATAGTTTTAGTGATGGAAATGCCTACGTTTTAACTAAAAACTATACTAAGAGAATCTACATTGGTTTAAAACTTTTAAGGGGTTCTTAACTAATTAAATAATAACATTTATAATATATTTAATAATTTAATTAAAAAGTAAAATTAAAAATGAGTTGAACCAATAAGTGATAGTCTTGTGAGTTTCTCAACAAAATATGATAGGTTCTCAAATAAGAAATCCTTTCTTTCTTCTCTTAAAATCCATCAATAAAAATGCACTAATGGTCCAAAGATATTGCATTTTTTCTTTTAAATTTTAGTTATTGCTTTATACAGATTATGTTACTATCTCCCTTTTATTTGATAGTTGTATATTCGTTTTATATAATAAAATTGTATATGTAAACAGCTTAATTGTTGTATTATAAGAGTTTTCTTAAAGCTTTTTTTGGCTAGGAAATCAGCGCAAGAATTACAACTTTGTTTTCTATAAGTAAATACAATCGATGGGAAAACATTTTTCCAACCAAAATATATTATGTAAATAGTGTTTCAGCTTATTCATCTTTCGGTTGATGCAGACAGTTAATTAAGTTTGTGTAGAAAGAAAAAAGGTTAAACTCGAAACTATTCACATATTTTTTGTTTTATTTTATTTTGTTAACATCGCCTCTTCTCTTTTGAATAGGTTTATAGATTTTATTATATCATTCGTATAGAAAACACTGTAGTTTTAATTGAAAACGCACCTACCATTTATAAACTTATTTGTTGATTACTTAATTTTAACACCATCGACGATCAGATTTCTCGATGGATGTCAAAATCCATATTGAAACTACTCACTTATAAAATACTGCAACAACCAGAATGCATGAACTAGTAATCGATCACTACTTCAACTACTTTCAAAGCTACACGTAGCACGTTCACATACATATACTTACGTACCATACGTGGACTATTGAATATCACAAAATAATTGCATGTGTTATCATTCTCAGTATTAAATATGTCCCCAAGAAAACATCAAATCACACATAAATTTTCCAATGATAATCAAAGCCAGTATAACTACCTAGCGGAGCGGTGCCTCCTTGACATAACTTTTTACGTGGTGGAGAAATAATAAAATGACAGTTTTGTAGTCAAGCTATATATGAGTTGAGAAGAACGAAGCAGTCATCGCTAAAATTAGCTCAAAGCCAAACATAACATTTAAGGCTCAAGTAGGGTTCTAGAGAAGACAGCTTCTCGACCCATCAGCTATTCAAGTTATACAACGATTGATTTGTGGTTTTTAAAATCATCTTTCATAAAAAAAAAAAAATTTACTTGTGATTGAGGTGACAATTCAGACATGTGTCCCCATTTCCATTAAACGTTTGTATGGTAAGAATGCTAAGATTTTGTGAAATAAATGCAGTGATGGATGGTTTGGACTAGATTTTACGAAACAAATGCATGGGGTATAATTGTATATAAAAAAAAAATCTCTTGGTTTTTATTTATTTACCACTGAATTGATTCTTACTTGGATGACCACGAGCAGTGAAGAACATTGTAGACCCTTTTCAAAAAGTTTAATAAAATATTTAATATAGTAAAATAGTTTAAAATTTAAAACTCTGATTTATAAAAAAAAATCCGAAGAAAAACTTGTTTTCAAATTGGGACTATATATGTTCAACTAGTTGACTTTTATTTTGTCAGTTTTGACATTTTTATAAGAGGAAACAAGAAGCCATGGGTAGCTAAAAAGACAACACGACCAGAGAAAATGATAACATGTGGTGATGGATTCAGCACGACGACGTTGTAAAATAATAACAACACATAAGAACTTTCAAACAATGACGACAACAAACAAACAAAATAAATGAAACCCTTAATGTCTACGTACCATTAATTACTATTCTTTGTTGTTATCTGTAATTCAAACATGTGAAATATATGATACAAGAAAAATGAGGTCCCTTTATGTTAGGACCTCACCTCGTTAGTACGTAAGACATGGGTTAATATGGAATATAAACAATGTATACATATTATTTACATTCATTGCTAATTAACTTTTAAATAGAGATTCGAAAATTTTAATAGCATCCGAGAGTGAATAAGAGGGGGGATCTAATGATTGTTTAATTTGGAGTCTGAATCGCTTGCATGGAATCGTTATATATTTTTTTTAATAATCAAGAGGTTTTCCGGTCTTAAGACCAATGACGTGGTGTTAAGTAGGTTTGGGCATAAAAACAAGAACCGAAGAACCGAATCGAAAAAACTGAACCGAACGATTCATGGATATTAATGATATTGTTGTATTTTGATGCATTTGGGATAGCATTTAGTTCATGTTCTAGTCTCATTTTGCATTCATACTTAGCCAATTCTTGAGCTTTGTTGCATTTAGGAGTTAGATGCATTTAGCTTTAGGATTTGCATATTATTTTGTTCTTGGAGTGTTTCTTGGGGTTTTGTAGGTGTTATGGAAGTGCATTGGAGTTTAGGTGTGAGTTTGGAACAAAAATGGAGCTAAAGAATTGAAGAAGAGACGTCACAGGGATTCCATCAGCATGTGGCATCGACCAGAATCGCCCGATGGATCCAGTCTGCACACATCGGCATGTGGCATCGATCAAACGCGCCCGATGGATCAGCACAACACATTTTGTCAAATTGGACCAGGGATTCCATCGGCCTGTGGCATCGACCAGAATCGCCCGATGGATCCAGTCTGCACACATCGGCCTGTGACATCGGCCAAATGCGCCCGATACTTTCCCTGTGAAGACCATTTTCAGACCACCTTATTTACGAAAATGCCACTACATGGCTCCCAACTATAAATACTCATTTTTGGGGATTAAAAACCCTAAGCTACCTAAGTCTAGTTTTCTCTTTTCTTATGTTTATGATTTAGGATTTCTAAACTTTTCGATTTTGAGTTTTAATTAAGTATTTATCTTGTTTCTCTTAATCTCTCTTTATATTTATGATTTCTCATATCTCTCTTATGATTAGGGAGTAAAGTTTTTGGGTTTTGTGGATGAGGTTAATTTAGGTGGTTTATGTGATGATTAGTGATGCTTAAGACTTATTTATGAATGATCTTTCTCTAATTAGTTGATCTCTATGCTAGGTTGCAAGGAATTGTTGAATCTAGATGCTAGGCTTTTTCATGCCCGAAAGGTGTTCGATGAAATGCTTGAATGAACTTTTTAGAGGATTTTCACATCTTAGCCTAAGAGATTAGATGTCTAAGGTGATTATTGGTAATGAGAACTTGAAATTAATGATTGTTTATTTCTTAATCACAAATGGGAATTTGATCTTGATTAGAGATTATACAAAGGGATTAGTGCCAAGAGATTGAATTAGTCTAATGATTAGTGGTCTTAGCCTAAGAATTAGATTACTAAAAGGTATTTGATTGATATTAATGCATGTTTGTCTTGTAATTTGCAAATGAGAATTGAATGATTGCATGATTAGCATAATAGTTATGAACATGAGAATGTGATTAGCTTAATTATGATCATTTGCCTTGTTTAGCAATATTTGATTGATTGAAGCATCATTGATTGTCTCTAGATCACCTAGTCTCCATAGCCTCATCCTAGAACCCTTGTTTTATTTTATTTTTCTTCTTGTTTAGTGTTTTGCTTTGTTCTTTCTTGCTTTGATTTGTCTTTAGGTTGTTAGTTTAAACTTTTTCTAGATTTTGCTTAGATTTATTAGTATCTTGTATTCTTGATTGGCTACTCTTCTTGCTTCTTCGGATTGATATCTCAAATGTTACAATAGCATGTACATTTGGATAATTAATTAGGAATCTGAAATTATCCCGCATCAATTAGCTACCAAATTACTTAGTGGATCTCAACATCAATATCTATGGATATGTGAAACTGAACCGAATACCCATTGATATCCATATCAAACCAAAATAAAATTGAACTTTTACATGTCCAATAATACTTGAATTAAACACAAATCCAACCCAAAGTGAAAGCCTTGTTCACCAATTTTTTTTTGTATATTCTTTTTGGAGGACTTAAATGGAGGATTAAAGATTCATAGACTAGAAGAAGTTTGTAGACTCTTTTTCGTTTTAGAATTTCTTTAATATCGGAGAAATTTTTTTTGAACTTCATTCATTTGTTAAACTTTATGAACCATGTTGGTATAAGATTTATATTTTTGGACTTAATATTTAGATTCTGTATTTTGTAGTTAAGAATCACAAAAACCGGAAAACTGTAGGAATCGAGCCGAACCGAATCAAAAGATATTCGAACCGAATCAAAAGATATATGAACCGAACCGAACCAAAATTCTTGTGGTTCTCTTATAGATCCTAAGTGCATGAAACCGAAAAATCGAAAAACCGTAGGAACCGAAGGACCGAACATGCAGACCTTGCGTTAAGTATGGTCTACCTCCACGTTGTAAAGGTGTATTGGAACCAACTCTTACACTGAACAACTAGCCTACCTCCACATTGCTTGAAATCATTATATTTATACCTACGTTTTAGTCATGTAGCGATTTGCTACGTGTCATAGATATGAGGAGTGACCTTCCACCATATTGTTCACATATTCACCTGTAATGTTGAGATCGAGAGGTGAATGTTTTAAATATTATCGATTAGCTCTTTGTTCTATACTTATCATTACACCAATCTCAAAATCGTAGTTGGCCATTCAATTATTTTCTGTATTGAAAGCGATCTGACACCCTTCTGAAAACAATCTGTTAAATATTCACTTCAAAACGAATCTTGTTTAATCATCTAATGAATGAATTATGTATTGTCATACTGAAGGACAAGAGAAAGAGATGGCTTAAGATATTTTAGGTGGCTAAATATTTAATTTCAACTAGCTCTAGTATTTTTAACCATTTCCGAGTGTTTCACATAATAAGGCATTTATTTTTTTTTTTTTTTACAGTAAAAGGCACTTTGTGACTCTTGCATACTTTTGACACTGTACATATTTTCTATAATATCATATTGCCCCTAATATTTGTTTGTCCCGATTTATGTTTAATAACAAATGAAAAAGTTATTGTTGGGATGGAGAGAAAAAGTGAATCTGTAAAAGGGGAAAAGTGCATTTTGGATCCAGTTATCGAGTATGAGAGAGGGTGAAAACTTTTTGGTTTAATCTAGGCCATCCGATCGGCATCTACTTTTTTAAATTGTGAGGCTTATATTGTTTGTAGGGCATTGGTTTTGTTTCTGTACATGAATTTTTACCCATCTCTTGATCTGGTCATTTAACGTATCCATCTCTTGATCTGAATTAGAAGGTTGTCCACTTTATTGTGTCCATTTTGTTCTGTCCACGAATAAATGATACTTGTTTTTTTATAGAAGCTGAACAAAGGAATGATTTAGTATTGACATATATTTGGTATGGATGACCTTAAAGGTTGTCCACAAATTTATGTTATCAAATATCTGTCCACTAAGAGAGCCTGAATCTAGTATGGTGTAGCAATGTTTGTGGACACAATTTTGTGTTCCAAGAATTTCAGTCCACCAAAGGTAGTCCACGTATTATTTTTGGTTTGTATTTGTGTTCCAATAAGCAGTTAAAACTTTGAAGAAAATAGTAGTTCATTTTGTGTCCACACTAATTAGTCCATAAACTCTTAGCCGTAATTTAGCCGTAAACTCTTAGTATGACACTGTCATTGTTGCCAGCATTTAGCCGTAAACTCTTAGTATGACACTGATTAAATGAATAACAATTTACCGTTGCTGTCAGTCGTAGTCGCCAATCATTGCCGCCAACGATAAGCAAACAAACAATCATAAATATTTTTATTAACCGACGGCATATGGACCAAAATTAATTAATTTTTCAAAGGAATAGTGCTAATGACTAATCTGATTCTAGAGTTTATAATGAAACTTAAGAAATGATTCCATTTTGTCTGGTCGAACAATCTAGAAGAAGGTTTTACTTCTCTATTTTCCTATCAATGTAATCAGCAAATACATTGGACGTTGTTTCTATCAAGTATCAACTATAGCTCTACTAAAAAAACGTTGAAAACAAAAATAAGGGTAGGTAAGTAGCAGTCTCTCCACGGCATATTTAGGCCACGTAGATGCAAACTAAAGATATTGACAAATTTATAGCAAACTCAATGAGTTGTCAATGCTGAATTTATCACTATAATTTTGATGATGGAAACAAATAAATAAATTTTTGTTTTGTTTATTGTTAGATTGACGGTGTAACATATTCTTAACTTGGATAGACCACCAGTGGTGACAAAACAGAACTTCTACATGAGACGTGCATTTAGGTCTAGACGAAAAAATCGGAATCGAAGAATCGAATTGAAATCGACCAAAAATATTAGTTCGGTTCTGATTCTTACCCGGAAACCGTTAAGAAGAATCGATTACCCGAACATACATATACACCTATATGTAGTATATGATTTATTCCCATTTCAAGTATTTTTGACAATGCGGATTTCGGGTTAGAATATTTTGTCTTTTGAGGTAATTTATTTACATTTCAGATAATTTATGGACATACCGAATTTTGATTCATGTATTTTTTAGTCATTTCAAATATTTTTTTTAAACTATATTTCGAGTAAAATTTTGATATTTCAGGAAGAATTTTGATATTTCGGATACAAAAATACCTGGAATCAATAAAACCCAAATTTTTTTGGATATTTTATGGTTCTTCAAATCTATGTATTCAAACCAACATGAACCGGACCGAAATCAGACCGAAAAAGATAAATATCCATTAGATCTTAAACTTCTGTATCCGAAATACCCGAACCAAATACCGAATATCCCAAGCCTACGTGCATTGGTTTAGAAACATTTTCAGTATCAGCTTTTCTATAAAAGGAAACAAGAACGTTCAACCTAAGACGGTGGATTCAAAACGTTCTATAGAAATAATTACAAAACAGAAGCTCTCGTCCTTCTGCCGGCGTCGAAGAATGTTACAAACAAAGACAACGACTACAAAAAAAAAATGTCTTACGTTATAACGACTTTATTTTTGTTGGATATTATGGTTTAAAGAGTGTCACGAAAAACAGGGTAATAAGTGTCGATCTCGAGTCTCTCTAGAATTTGCTGAGTTTTCCATAGATATGAAGAGTGACCTTCCACCATATCCGTTACATCCACCTGTTAAAAGGTTCAAATCGAGAGTTGAAATTACTACAACTTTATAATTATCGAAAGCGATCTCATATCTTTTTGTTATCAAATATTCATTCCATCAACTAATTATCTGTTTCATTAAATGGATAGAAAGAGATGGCTTACATTTTCGATTCCAGGGATGCAAATGGGTTGGATTCCGGCTAATCCTTGAGAGAGTAAACTATGGAAACATACAGTTAGGTTACAAGTTAGGTAGACAAATTAAAACTGAGATAATGAAAGTTATGTACCTAGCCCGAAATGCAACACCGAGGGTCCAATCATTTGTTGCATAAACATTGATGAATCTTCCAGCTACCATCTAACCAAATAGGACCAGAAACATACAAGAATAAAGCTCATTTAAGATTCGATTCTTTGGATGTGACATATGTTTTTGATACTAAAGGTAAGGAACTCAAAAGAGAGTTGAGTTAAATTTACCTTTCTTACGTCTCGCCAGTTTTCGTTGTTGATTGAAATGGGTGCTCCAAGAAGAACAACTCTTTCCACAAGTTCAGCTGCCAAGACGGTCACGAGGAAACTTCCATAAGAAAGATTCCATTATGCATGTTAAAAGCAATCTTCTCTAGTAAAACACATTGAAAATATACCGTTTTGTTCTGTCTCGGCCAGAGTTTGGAGGCATTTGAAGATGACTCGCGCACCAAGCGAAAATCCCACGAGAGTGATTGGTCTGAATTCCCATTATTTGAGGTTATAATAATATAAGTAACACAAAGAATAAATCATATAAATATGTATATAAAACTTTTACATATAGAAATGATCTTCATTTCGTTGCAGCAATCATGAACTCAATACCTATTTCCTTGCAAGCCTTTTTGTAGCACTTCAGCTAGAAGTCTTCCCGCTTTATCCGACCTAGAGAAATAAGATTAGAATACTCACAGTTATATATAGAAGTCATATACTAACACGAGGTTTCAAATAAGGTGTATCCCTCTTCGTACATAGATTGACTACCTAGCTAGGGAAGAAGGTGTTACCTATCAATAGCAATACTCCATTTGCTGTCTATGAAATCAGCAGCTACTAAGATTGTCGCTGGCCATGCCAACGCCAATAACAGAGAGCTTAGAACAGTGTACATTGCTCCTTGTCTCATCAATTCCATGGCAATTCCTGGGAGAAATCATATTGATATCACAATTTTTCTTAGAAAATGGAAACTGTTGCAGTAACATGTTATTTAGTAGGATGAAAACCAATTACTTGAAGTAAGCCAATCCTGAATTGCAGTGCTCACTAAGATAAGATTCTTGGACTCCCATTGCAGCGTGTACCTGAAAATAGTAAAGACCAGATGTTAAAACGTGGATGAGAAAACCTAATGCAAGGAGCAGCTCCAGATGTTAAATCCTTATTTCTTTTTAAGATACAAAAGTTCTCACACGACATACCTCTCCAAACTGCTAGTTAACCCTTCCCATGGTTTAAAAAAATCTTCTTCTTTAAAAACAACACCAGCAACCAAGACTTCCACTGCTAGCCGCTGTTACATTGATTTCCACAAGTTTTCACATCAGTCAAAAATGGAAAACCTCAGACCAATAAGATTTCCAAATGAAGGACACAGCCAATTTTTGATACTCTCAAAATGCAAAGCTATGTTACAAAGATAAGGGAAATTAGGCACTCACTCCTTGATTATGATTTTCGCCTATAGCTTTAAACTCGAACTCATCAAGGTCCCCAATCCTCCTTGCCATCTTAGTCCCTGTGAGACCAGCTCCAGCAGCTGGATTCAAAAACGTTTTAAAAACAAAGCATCAGTGACACTGTAGACGCTCCTTCACAAAGAATTAGTACATTGGTGAGGATGAAAGAGAGGCCAATACACCTAGTGGCTAATTATAAGGGCATATATAAGGCAAAAAGTGAACTCATCTACGCTTATTCACCTCCAAACGACGCAGCAACCGCAACGGAACCAGCAACAGTTCCGGCAGCACTAGCCGCAGCAGCAAACCCACTAGCTCCAATCACCGGCATAAGTGTGCCCAGTGTTGGTGCCAATGCACCAAACCCTGCGGCAATAGCTGGAGCAGCCAATCCTGTTGAATATAACCAGGCAAATGAAAATAAGCAACCAATTCAAAATGCGCTCATATCTATAAAGAAGCTATAACACTTAGAATTCGCCGTACCACCAGTGATGGCCATCAAAGTGCCCCCTGTTAAAGCAGCGGCACCAATGATGCCTCCACGCTTCCACTTAGTCCATTTACTCGTAGATGCAGCATCTTCATCCTTTATTTCACCAGATTTCTGAAGGGCCATGGCAGAGCATGCGACCATTGTCTCAATTGCTTCCTAGAAATTGAAGATCCAAAAATATTATAACAATGAAAGAAAACAGTCTCATAAAATAAACAACTGCCAGAACAAGAACATAAAATAAACAAAGGCCAGTCCAATATCCTAACTCAGCTAATTCATAGCAACGATGATACTATGTAAAAGCAAGAAATTTCACAATGAGCTTGTACTGGAAGAAGTAACTATACGAACCACTTTAATCCACTCAATGTTAAACCAGGTGGCGAGTAAACGGAGAGCAACGCGGTGACGAGCATCATAGCCTTTTCTACGTCGAGTACATTTCTTAACCTCTTGATGTTTATCCGACAAACAAGCTGAAAGAAGCTCATAAAGAACATTGATCTTCCTCTGGTAGCTAAGCAATGTTATTTCCTCAACAGATTTGTCATCTTCAACAACTTCAGGCTTGCGGCTGCCATCTCTAATAACAACACCCGCTTCAAGACTCTCTTTTTCAGTAGTATCAGCCGACTCCTTGTTATCCTTATCCTTATCGACATCCAAATCTTTTGATTTTACCTCAGGAACCGCATATTTCTCACGGCATTCGTTTTCGTATTCCTGATGCTTCTCCTTCTTAGCATCTATAGACACAGAGCTCTGAATGCTATGCACCATAGCATCAGCAGCTTTAGCTAAGGCCATCTCTTGCTCCACCATTTCGATAGAAGCATCACTCGCTTCTTCTGAGAGTAGCCTCGTGAACTACACATTAAATCAACAATAAAAGTTGATGAACCATATTTTCTCAAACGCTATCGGATCTATAATACAAAAAATCAAACTCAAGAATTAGCCATACCGCACCGATGTGGTGCTTAGCCGTAGAAGAATTAGCTGTTTCCTCGAGACCAAGCCAAGCCGAGGAATCAATATCAAAACATCTGTGGATAGAAACGAATTAGCTAAACTAATCAAACATGATGATTCATTCCAGAATCGGCGAAGACGATACCGGATGTTAGGAGATCACCTGAAAACGGGTCGAAGAAGGCCCGACGTCTCGTGTACCCAGAGGCTAGGGTCATCGGAGACAGAATCTCCGCTACTGCAATTGCTTGTTCGCTCTTCCGAACGACGATTTTCACACTCTTCGTCGTCGCCGTCTACCGATGCAGGGATCCCCAGTGGATGAGTCTGGTTGATTTGCGCTTGGTTGAGCGCGATCGCAAACAATGCGCCGGCAGCATATCTCTGCGTCGGTGTCAAATTCGATGTAGCTTCCACCATCGAGCAGGAGAAAGGAAAAGGTTCTCTTCACCGATCAGCCAAACAATCAAATATGAAAACGAAGAAATATATGGAAGTCAGATCACCGTCAAATTTTGAAATCGCCGAGGAAGATGAATTCCGTGACTATGATGAATGAGTCCTCCGGTCATATAGCGAAGAGACATCTGTCTTCACTCTGTTGACTCATTGTTTCAAACGACGTCGTCAGAAGACAAATAATTACAGAAATTAAATCAGAAGTATTAAAAAAAATCTCCGTTGCCGGGACTCGAACCCGGGTCTCTCGGGTGAGAGCCGAGTATCCTGACCAGCTAGACTACAACGGATTTGTGTTCATTCATGAAATTATAATTTACTTATTTGAACATTGCAAAGATCAAAACCACTAATGACAAATTGTAAGTCGACTTTGAACCTACCTTCGTGAGTGTAAGTGTGTAACTACTGCAGAGGTTTCATACATAAAAGTTCGAAACGTACATGGCAGGTTAGATTTACAAAGACACAAGTTTGGAACATCCATATGATGTTTTTATTTGTGTCCTTAACACAAACGTGAGTGATATGACTATGCGTGTGAGGTGTGACTCTAGATGGAACTCCTAAGCACTCCGCGGCACTCAGAGAGCCACAAGTCCATGTGTTCTACTATATGTTGCCTCACTTTGTTCACAGCATCTGGTGAACTACAGTTCTTGGAATCACCTAAAAAATGAGAAAAATACACAAGAAAGTTGTTTTAGTACTTTAGTTTAGGCATCAGAAAGAATGCCATGAGAGGCTGGTAATATATATACCTTCAATGATCATTGGAGACTGAGGGCATCCTCGAAGATCACTTCCATGGCCACAGTTGTGACAAGTCACAATGTAAGAAGGCACTGTGTCGTCAACCATTAACTTGTCAATGTTTTCAAGATAATATGTCTGAATGTTATCCGGTTTTGAAGTAAGTAAAAGAAGACTTACGGTCAGGAGATGAGGTCTGTTTGGATGCATGACGCCATGGATCTTGTGACCCATTTGTGAAGATGATTTTAGTTGCTGCAAAATTGAGAACAAGAAGACCTAAAGAAACTGTTGAAATGTACAAAAGAGTACGAGAAGCATTTTTCGGTGTTACATACCAGCAATTCTATCACCTCCATAGTACAGGTTTGTTGCATCGACTTCAGGGTAAACACCTTTCCCAAACAGACTATTGCATAGATCCAAATGATACCTATGAACGTTTGAGGAAACAAAACGTAAGCAGGATGGTAAAGATATTTGAATGATTCATGATGGTGATGAAGCATGTACTCTGTATTGATTTGGTGAGAGCGGATGCTATCGTTTGCAGGGGCCACTTGGAAATACGCCACTTCAGTGCAAACTTGGAACCACCAAAGCCGATCTGCACTCTCTGGGGTGACCGCAGTGTCTTGCAGATGTTTCCGGCTATATGTTTTAGAGCTTAGCCCGAAAACTTCCACGCAAAACTCTTTAACATATTTAGCATATGCTTCCTGCATTCACACAAAATGAGTTCTTTCATTCCAACATAAATGACCAGTGATGATATATAGTTTAGGCAAAACTTACCACTAAGTCACTGCCGTTTTTTTTAGCTTCCACAAGTGGAATACATAGTTTATCTGGGTTTCCATATTGGATCTGCCAAAATCATGAAGATAAATATCTGAAACCATAAAGAAAATGAGTTTCATCTAAATATGAAATGAACTGTAACTATATCCTTACTGCCACAACTTGTGCATCCGCTATTAAGTATAAGAAATCAGCATCAACATCAAGCTGCAGATTTCAGAAACTTTAATCAGATTCAAGACAGAATTCTTACTTCCATAACTATAGAAACATAAACAACAAAACTAGACCTCAGTGGCATTGAAGAGAGCTTTCACAGCCTTGTTATTTACTTTAAGCCCTAGTTCCACGAGTTTATTAGTCTCTTGTAATGCAGCTTTACATTCCGGTCCAACTGACTCACCTATCTGCTCAATAAGACACAAAAATATTGATTCTATCAGTAACTAAACTCTATATGAAAAGACACAACAAGTCAAATAAGGGAACGGAGATTATATTTATACCTGTTGATCATATTCATAGAAATCGTAGACAGCACGAACAACTGCAGAACTAGCGAGGCTTCCACAAGTCAAATGAGGGAATTTAAGCCGAAACCAAGCACTCAAAGCTCCAGAATAAGACGCCCCAAAGAAGAACCAAGGATTATCAACACTACCACTTCTATTCAACTTAGCATTCAAAGACTCCTGCATCCACAGGAGACTCTCAATTACATGGTCATTAAATTACAGACGCAACTTTTAGAGCATAAAAACCGCAAGAAGACTTGCCTGGTAATATCCACGAAAAGCAGCTAAATCAGAAAGGGCTTGTTTAGATGAAAGATACTTAAGATTCTCAGTGGCTAATGAGTTAAATGGTGAGCTCTTTCCGTAGTAACGATGCTCTAGTGAAACAATGCCTGCATCAAACTTCTTTGCTAACACCTAAAGAACATGTTTATGAGGAAATCAATACAAATTTTTCGATGTTGATCAATCAAAATGAGTAGGCTTTACGACAAAATCTTACACTTAAATAGTCATTTGGGATTCCGTTGCAAGGACCTTCGCCGCATATCATCAGAAAGATAGGTCCGTCTGGAGCTCGTAAATTGTCCAGATATTCATAGTATCGCTGATTGAATTTGCGATGATCCTGAGAAAAAAACACAATCGAAAAACCCAGATGCCTTACTATTTATGGACTTCGCAGCAAAATCAAGATTGAACACATAATCGATTTATGGATTATCCAATTCAACAACGAAAGAAACGAAATCGGGAAAATTGATTACATTTGGGGCAAAGTGATCTAGGGTTTGATTGAACCAGAGCTCATCTCTCGTCAAGTACTTGCCGCTTGCAGACAAACCATGAGAGATCCTACGAGGTTGTAGTAATCCATGGGACAAGGTCGAGTATGACAAGAGCACCGTGAGTAAAGCAAAGCCGATCGCCGTCGACATTTCTCGCCGTGAAATTTCGATCGCCGAATGTTTAAAGCAAAATGAACAAAAAGAGAAAAAAATAATGTTTTTTTTTTATTTAGCTTGCAAGGACGAAAATAATGATTAGAAAAATGTTTCCGGCAAAAAAACAAATTTTAATACGCATGGAATATAGTGCGGACTTCAAATGGATTTCAAATGATTTAAAGAAACAAATTTTATATTTTTGTTGCGACTTTCTTCTTTAAAAACTTGAACTTTACTCTCTCTCTCTGCAAAAACCACACTCATGGCGACACTTCTGTTACCTTCTTCAAGCTAGTTTTCATTTTGTTTCATACAACGGATCTACAGCCATGGGAACAACATCCCTGTTCTTCCTTTTTATTGTGTTCTACGCGCCGTTATTCTCACGCGCCGATGATTCTCAGCTTGAGATCGACGCTCTTAAAGCGTTTAAGCTCAACCTCCATGACCCTCTTGGTGCGTTAACTTCATGGGATCCGTCAACTCCATTGGCTCCATGCGACTGGCGTGGCGTCGGCTGCACTAACCACCGTGTCACCGAGATCCGTCTACCTCGTCTCCAGCTCTCCGGACGAATCTCCGATCGTATCTCTGGCCTTCGCATGCTACGGAAGCTCAGTCTCCGGTCAAACTCATTCAACGGTACCATCCCTCCCTCGCTCAGTTACTGTACGCGCTTACTCGCCGTCTTCCTCCAGTACAACTCACTCACCGGGAAACTACCTCCGGCGATGGGGAATCTCACTGAGCTTGAGGTTTTTAATGTTGCCGGAAACCGTCTCTCCGGGGAGATCTCCGTTAGTTTACCGTCAAGCCTCAAGTTCCTTGACATTTCGTCGAACACCTTCTCTGGTCAAATACCGAGTGGGCTTGCTAACCTGACTCAGCTCCAGCTCCTAAACCTCTCGTACAATCAATTAACCGGTGAGATTCCGGCGAGTCTCGGTCGTCTCCAGAGCCTTCAGTATCTCTGGCTAGATTTCAACCTCTTGCAAGGGACATTACCGTCAGCGATCTCCAACTGCTCCTCCATCGTACACTTGAGCGCGTCGGAGAACGCAATCGGCGGCTTGATTCCCGCCGCGTTTGGTGCTCTTCCTAACCTCGAAGTCCTCACCCTCTCCAACAACAATCTCTCCGGTACTGTACCGTTCTCTCTCTTCTGCAACTCTTCGCTTAGGATTGTTCAGTTAGGATTCAACGCTTTCTCCGACGTCGTACGGCCTGAGACGGCTAACTGTCGTACCGGTTTACAAGTCTTGGATCTCCGGGAAAACCGAATCTCCGGCCGGTTCCCGATGTGGTTAACGAATATTTTGTCAATAACGAATCTTGATGTTTCTGGAAACTTGTTTTCCGGTGAGATTCCGTCGGAGATTGGTAACTTAAAGAGATTACAAGAACTGAAGTTAGCTAATAACTCTCTTACCGGTGAGATTCCGGTTGAGATTAAGCAATGTAGCTCGTTAAAGCTCCTAGATTTCGAAGGCAACCGGTTAACCGGTCAGATACCGGAGTTTCTAGGCTACATGAAAGCTTTAAAGGTCTTATCTTTAGGCAGGAACAGCTTCTCAGGTTATGTTCCTTCATCTATGGTGAACCTGCAGCAGCTTGATCGGTTAAACTTAGGTAACAACAACTTGAATGGGAGTTTTCCGGTGGAGTTGATGGCCTTGACAAACTTGTCTGACCTGGATCTCAGTGGAAACCGGTTTTCCGGGGAGATTCCGGTGAGCATCAGCAACTTAAGTAACCTCAGTGTTCTGAACTTGAGTGGGAATGGCTTCTCCGGTGAGATACCAGCTAGTATAGGCAATCTGTTTAAGCTAACATCTTTAGATTTAAGCAAACAGAATATGTCCGGTGAGATTCCGGTTGAGCTCTCTGGTTTACCCAACTTGCAAGTGATTGCATTGCAGGAGAATAACTTCTCTGGTGTTGTACCTGAAGGGTTTAGTAGCTTGGTGAGTTTACGGTATGTGAACCTTAGTTCCAACTCATTTTCGGGTCAGATTCCGGTCACTTTCGGGTATCTTCGGTTGTTGGTTGCTCTGTCACTGTCAGATAATCACATCTCCGGGTCTATTCCACCTGAGATTGGAAACTGCTCTGTTCTTGAAGTTCTTGAGTTAAGATCAAACCGGTTAATGGGTCGTATCCCAGCTGATCTCTCTCGTCTTTCTCGTTTGAAAGTGCTTGACTTGGGTCGGAACAGCTTGTCAGGTGAAATCCCATCAAGAATCTCTCAGAGCTTGGCCCTTGAAACGTTGTCACTTGACCATAATCATCTCTCAGGAGTCATACCGGGGCCATTGTCTGGGTTATCAAACTTGTCAAAGCTTGATCTCTCTGTTAATAACTTAACCGGAGAGATTCCAGCTAGCCTCGCTCTTATTTCCGACAACTTAATGTTCTTCAATGTCTCAAACAACAATCTTAAAGGAGAGATCCCAGCTTCTTTAGCTTCAAGCTTCAACAACGCATCAGACTTCTCAGGTAACGCAGAGTTATGCGGCAAGCCATTGAACCGAAAATGCGATGGAGAGAAGAAGAAGAAACGAAAGATGATTCTGATGATAGCCATGGCTGCAATAGGTGCTTGCTTGTTATCACTCTTCTGCTGCTTCTACATCTACACACTCTTGAAATGGAGAAAGAAACTCAAACAACAATCTACAACAGGAGAGAAGAAACGCAGTCCCGGTAGAACAAGCGCAGGAAGTAGAGTTCGTAGCAGTACAAGCCGGTCAAGCACAGAGAACGGTGAACCAAAGCTAGTGATGTTCAACAACAAGATCACTCTAGCTGAGACCATAGAAGCAACACGTCAGTTCGATGAAGAAAACGTTCTTAGCAGAACCAGACATGGATTACTATTCAAAGCTAATTACAACGACGGTATGGTTCTCTCTATCCGCCGCTTACCTAATGGCTCTCTCTTAAACGAGAACTTGTTCAAGAAAGAAGCTGAAGTTCTTGGTAAAGTCAAGCACAGAAACGTTACAGTCCTTAGAGGCTACTACGCCGGTCCACCAGATTTGAGGCTTTTGGTTTATGACTACATGCCCAATGGAAACTTATCTACTCTGCTTCAAGAAGCTTCTCATCAAGATGGTCATGTCTTAAACTGGCCAATGCGTCACCTTATAGCTCTTGGGATCGCTCGTGGACTCGGTTTCCTCCATCAGTCCAACATGGTAAGAATGTCTAACTTTCATCTATTAGTCTATATATGCTTTGAATGGTAAAAGCGGTTATTGCGGACTTAATTAGCTGCGGACCAAACTACTTTAGCAATCCGCTGCGAACCAAGTTTAGTTGTTCACAAAATGGTCTCCATTTGGTCCGCAGCGAAATTTTTTTATTTTCTTGTTTAGACCGCTGCAGACTAAAAACTGTGAATGGTAAATAAAAGTAGTCAAGACCATTCGCGGACTAATCCGTCTTGACCGCCACAGTTACCATTCAAAGTCATAGCTTATGTCCGGTTTATAACATCTTCTTGTCCCAAATAGGTTCATGGTGATATCAAGCCACAGAATGTACTCTTCGACGCTGACTTCGAAGCCCATTTATCCGATTTTGGACTTGACCGTCTCACGGTTCGATCCCCGTCCCGAACAGCGGTCACATCAGCCACCGTCGGGACGCTAGGATACGTTTCTCCAGAAGCTGCATCGTCCGGAGAAATGACAAGAGAGTCAGACATCTACAGCTTCGGTATTGTCTTACTCGAAATCCTAACCGGGAAAAGACCGGTTATGTTCACACAAGAGGAGGATATAGTGAAATGGGTTAAGAAACAGCTTCAGAGAGGCCAAGTCACGGAGCTGCTAGAACCGGGTTTACTGGAGCTAGACCCGGAATCATCGGAATGGGAAGAGTTTTTATTAGGTATCAAAGTTGGTCTTCTTTGTACGGCGACGGATCCTCTTGACCGACCAAGTATGTCGGATATTGTCTTCATGCTTGAAGGCTGTCGTGTTGGTCCGGACGTTCCTTCCTCAGCCGATCAACCCTCACCGGCCTAACCGTTTTTATTTAAATTTTTTTCTTTCTGATTTTTAAATTCTTAGTAAGGAAAAAAACAAGTATTAAAAAATTCAGCGTTACTCCTTCCGTATGTTTTAGATTTTTTATTTGTTTCTAAAAAAATTGATGTTTAAACTTTAGTCAATGCATTTATTTAAAAATTTAAATATAATTTAATATGTAAAAATATGACTGATGAATTATTTATTCAAAATAAAGTAAAAAATAACCATAAAACAATTATTTCTAATTTTTTAATTTGTGTAAAAAAACTCAAAATATCAATTTATTGGCAGTATTAATTTTATCGGTCTTTGGAGCTTCTTTAATGTCTTTATTGGTGATTGCAAAGTCTTTGTTTGGACCGAAATTAAATTGTTGTTTTTTCCGGCTCGCATGGCCCTGGTCCACTAAAGATTTGAATTATCCCTTATTAGTCAAACGTAATTACAGCACCCGGATTTTATGCATGTCGGACCCTTTTCAGATGAAGTTATGTCTTGGCGCCAAAGAGTGTTTGATTAATCACAAAAAAAAAACTGAAAATAAACACATCATTAAACCAATAATTAACATTTAGCAAATAAAAACAAATCATTACAGCGCGACTGAATTTTTAAAATTTTGGTTTAGTTTAATCAAGCTACTATACTTGTTTTATGGGGTGATAAGATTGAGAAGTGAGAAGGAGACAAGAGACCAGGAATGATTGGTGGGCGGGGCCCGTTTTTTTGTCACGTGCTAATAGTTTGCTGATACTGAATAGGACCGTTGAGCCACTGATGTTGTCACGTGCCTGGAAGTATAGTACACCCTGGCATTATTTGACTCTGCTCCGGTCAGTTTTTGCATGTGGAAAGTCCGCTGTGGAAGTTCATGTGGACCTCTGTTTTAACTTTTAATTAATTTTCTAATTACAGTAGTTAAAGACTTAATTTTCAAAATTTGATTATACATTAATGTAAGTTAAAGGAGAACGTAGATTATTATTTTCTTAAAAAGCATATTAAATCCACCGTTAATCCTCTATGGTTCTCGATGGGCTTTGCTCTTCATGGTTCCAAAAGCCTCTGCTAACATTTAAACCCTGAATCACTGACGAGCAAGCCCTATTCCGATGATAATAGGCTTAATGGGCCCAAAACTGGGTCGAACCTCAGGTCTACATTCAGAAAATCAGCAGGCCATTACATTTTGTAATCACAGATTATTAACCCATCAATAACAATATTATCAAATGTATAACTAATGAAGAAGCTCAGTGGATTCCATGAATTATATTTTTGCTGTTTTAGAGGAAAATGGAAAACATTAACTAATAGTCTAATAGACTAAACTCCACTTGAAAAATGTAAAAAATATAAATAAAAAGAGTATTTAGCCACATGTTCATTTTTCAGCCAATGAAATATATTTTTCCTTGGTCAACGTATGTATATATATAGATATCCAAACTGTAATGTGAAACCTACCGTATTAATATTATTAAAAATAACTATATTTTGACCCGCGCTTGGAAAGCGCGGATTTATTTTCTTTATAAATTTTAATTTTTATTTATTTTGTTTATAGTAATTTAGATTTTTAATTACGTAATCTAATTTTGATTATAATTGTTTAACACGTATTATAAAAAGTGAGTTAATAATTAAGATTATTTTAAAAATGAATTGTGTGTTGTTTGGGAAGAGATATTAAAATAACGATTACGCATTATATATTTTAATCCGTGTTGTATCGTAAGATCATAGTTTAATATATATATATATGCGTGTGTGAAAATAACCATTGTAAAAGTTACGTGGTATAAGTTTAATTTATTGCATTTATATAAAATATTATTTTATAAAACTATAGATAATTATAAAAATTAAACTACGTGCATTATCCGCAATCACCAGTACTTATTATCACCTACGTGCATTATCCGCAATCACCAGTACTTATTATCCAGCCCATTTCACGAATCTATTAACAACTAGTGTATTTTTTTTTTGAACTAAATTTTAACTAGTGTATTTTTCCACTAAAAACTTAATTATTTGTAGAGAATGCAAGCATGATATAATTTGGGGCTACAATATTTTTTTTTTTTTATCTTGGGATATAATTATATAAACACAATGCTTTCATATGTTAGAACGACGCTCTCAAGATATATCAAATCATTTTGGTACCAAAACAAGATCATAACCTTTTTTTGTTTCGTTTGATATGTATATATATTGATACTTGGCTTTATTTATCTTCTACGTAAAGACAATATGTCAGTAGCCAACCAATAACCACCACGTGATGGCTTCTGCTCGGTTTCACTCCCTTCTCGTTGGTTCTTGTCGATAAATCATTGGAGATGAGAAGGCCATCACGATGGGACTTCAAAAGGAGTGACGGTGCATTGGTAAATCGTGAAGTTCACAAGCATGTGAAGCGGGAGATTTGTTTAATCTCTCCCACGTGGCAAAGTGACATTCTCTGTTGTGCCAACGTGTCATGTTCCAGAATGTCATAATGTTTGCAACATTAAAACCCGTGTTCTCATTGGTCTGACGGATAATTAAAGAAATGTATGTTAAACAAGAATGATATGAAGAAGAATGTGAGGGTGATGTACGCAAATGGGGACATGGAGTAGGGAGACCACGCGCAATTGAGCGGTCCACACTCTCTACACCTTTTATATTTCACCAAATCATCAACCTCTCACTCCCCGAAACTTATAACCAAACCTTTCTCTCAACGATCATCATCTTCTACACATCCAGAAATATCTCTCTGATCTCTTTCTTCATAATTCCTCATCTTCCTCGTTTTCTTTTGCTTACAAACGAGTATATAACATTTGAAATACACATATATCTATATATATGTGTGTATATATTCTACAGATCAAAGACAAGGTAAAACTGATTTACAAGGGATATCAAGATCAAAAGAGTCCATTCTCATCGTCTCATCAACTTACACATATGTGCGTGTGTATGCTGTTTTGTTCACTAAACCATTGATCTCTTGGCACCCTATATTTTCTTTAGTTCTTTAGCTTGTCGTGTTAACCGATCTGCATGCCTAATCTGTTGATCTTGATTATTGGAAGTGTTTTGAATGTCCATTATAAAACTTCCAAGTATTTTCATCAACTCTTAAGTTTTGTTAATTTGTTTATACACAATACCCGCATTTTCTGTTTTTGTTTTTTGGGAAGCCCTTTTAATATTTGTATCTGAATATGACTTGTATATATATATATATATATGTATGTATATGCATATTTATATATGTGTGTAGTAGTAGTAGCAGCAGTATATTACAGTCTTGTGTACTTAAAAGCTTTCGGAAAGGAAGATAAAACATACACAGACTTTGAAACCTTTCCCACAGCTTTTGCTCAGACTTGATGATTTGTTTTCTGATATAGATGTGGAAAAGCTGTTTTTGTTTGTATTCCATAAGGCTGGATATATTATATTTAGTTGGCTGGGTAGGGTTGTTTTAGTTTAATATTAGATCAATATATATATATATATATATATATGTATTCTCACATTATAAAATAATGTTCAGAAAGAAAGAAAAAAATTCGTTTCTCGATCCATATGATCAATGCCACCAGTTATTCACAAACCACGTTACAACAGGAAAGCATCATTAGTACAAAACTCTTTTTTTTTTTTTTGACAACATTAGTACAAAACTCTATACGTTTGTCCGTTCTCTTTTAACCTCACAGAAGCTCTCATGCATGTCCTCTTTTTCATATCTTCAACTTTCATGATTTGACAGAGAAAACCCCTAACTTTCATGTTCTTGTGCCATCTTTTCTGATCACTTTTTAAGATAGAGAAATCAATAACTATATACCTTTTTGAGTACAGGTAATTTTTTTTTTTATCTATGGAAAATGGTAATGAAGTTGAAACTAACCATTAAGTGAGATGATTATACTTATTTACAGAATAAATTGTTTATTTTCTTTCATACTTCCTTTTTTGCCTTTCTAATTTTCTCTGATCATATATAAACCCCAACTCTTTGTCATGTAATACCAGCACAGCATGCATACATATTTACATGATTATACGACACATTTACTTGCATATATATGATATTACAGTGATGATCATTTTTTGTGATAAACTTGGTGCTGTGCAGAAATAATGGAATCAGTGGATCAGTCATGTAGTGTTCCTCCGGGATTCAGGTTCCATCCAACAGATGAAGAGCTCGTTGGTTACTATTTGAGGAAGAAAGTGGCATCACAAAAGATCGATCTTGATGTCATTAGAGATATTGATCTCTACAGAATCGAACCATGGGACTTACAAGGTTCCACACTAGACATACATACTTAATTTATGCTATGTTTTCTTGGACAATGTGAATGCCTAGTTCTGATGAACATTTGTTTTATATATGATAGAGAGATGCCGAATCGGATATGAGGAACGAAATGAATGGTATTTCTTCAGCCACAAAGATAAGAAATATCCAACAGGAACAAGGACAAACAGAGCGACCATGGCTGGTTTTTGGAAGGCCACAGGTCGAGACAAGGCTGTTTACGACAAGTCAAAACTGAACGGTATGAGGAAAACACTTGTATTCTACAAAGGAAGAGCCCCTAATGGCCAAAAAACTGATTGGATCATGCATGAATACCGGCTGGAGTCAGATGAGAATGCACCTCCTCAGGTATATATTCTATATTTTACTTTATGATATTTTCGAAATAGAAAGGATAATTGTGTTTAGACTGCATATTCAATTTAGTATTTATGGGGCCTGTAGACTTTTTGGGGGTCTCATAAGCTCTTTATTATGAGATACATTTAAACCTTTTTGGTCAAGGTCGAGCATCTTTAAGACTTATGTAAAATGTTAGATCTTTAATCCACCTAAAAAATCATAATATTATAATAATGAATTCATATAATATTTATTATTTTTTAAATTATGAAAATTCATATATTATATTATAAAACTTTAAAATAATATTTAACATAAATTTTATTAGGGCAAATCGCAAATATAGCACAAAAAACATGTATTGTCACAAATATAGCAACGAGGAAGAAAAATCATAAAAATAGCACAAAAACAAGTCTTGTCACTAAATTAGCCATAACCCTAAACCTTAAATACTAAATCATAAATCCTAAATACTAAATCCTAAACCCTAAATAATAAATCCTAAACCCTAAATACTAAACCCTAAACTCTAAATAATAAAGTTTAAACTCTAAATAATTAATCCTAAACCATAAACTATATAATGCTATAAAAGTCTTTATAATCAAAATAATGTTAAAAATGTCAATTATTTTCTTTGGTGCTATATTTATGATAAGATATATTTTTGTGCTATTTTATGTCTTTTCTCATTTTTTATTATTTATAAACATAATATTTCATATATTTTGTTATATATATTCAATATTTCATAATATTGTCTATCTGTATACTATTCAAAATGTGTGTTATATATCTCAAAATCGAATGTGTAATAGTAAATTATAATATAGCTTGCAAATGTGTATGTACCTATGCTATTGGTAGCTTTCTTTCTTGTGCTCTCAAACTTTTAAGGCATGCTTTCTATTGTGTCTCACTACATATAAAAGCATAATTATTTCTTCTTTTTGTTTGTTATAGTCCTAAGGGTTAGGCTTATTCACACCAGATATGATAAATCATTCCTTATAATGATTGTGTTCGTATTGTAGGAAGAAGGGTGGGTGGTTTGTAGAGCTTTCAAGAAAAAACCAACGACCGGGCAAGCCAAGAACACAGAAACTTGGAGATCAAGTTACTATCACGAGGAATTACCAAGCAAAATTGGCTCAGCTGTGGACGTATCTATGCAGAAACAAAACATGTTTGCTAAAGATTTTATGTTCAAGCAAGAACTAGAAGGGTCGGACATCGGTTTAAACTTCATCCACTGCGATCAATTAATTCAAGTTCCACAGCTAGAAAGCCCTTCACTCCCTACTATGAAGAGGCCACTTAGCTCAACTTCCATAACATCATCGGAGAAGAATCATAAAGATAAGAGGAAAAGAACATCAGTGATGAAGACGGATTGGAGAGCACTTGATAAATTTGTTGCTTCTCAACTTATGAGCCAAGAAGATGGAGTTTGTAGTCATCAAGAAGATGACAACAACAAAATTGGTCTTTGCAATGACGAAGAGAGCAATAGCAATGGAATAGACATTGCTTCATCGTCGTTCTTGAGTGATAGAGAAGAAGAAAACAGGTTCATCAGTGGGTTTTTGTGTACGAATTTGGACTCTGAATTATATAGGGATTTGCATGTTTGATAAAATGATAATACTATAGAATATAGATCAATAGACGGTGCGTAACGTATTCTATGTAGGTTAAAATAAATTGATATAATAATATAACATATATAAAGATTTGTAAACGGTTTTCATTTTTTTTTTCTTTCTTAGAGCATGTACATTGGTGTTATCCCCTTGGGGTTCTTAAAAAAAAAATTATTATTATTTTAAATTTTTTTTTTCAGATGAAACCTAAAAAAAAAAAAATTCAAAAAAAAAAAGTAACCAATAAGAAGTCGACACGTCACGTGAATAGTTAAGAGACATGTTCTTAGCTAAGGATTTTAAGAACCTGTCTCTTAACTATTCACGTGGGACCCACAATATTTTATTATTATCTTTCTTAAGAAACTCACCTAACGACTCCCAATGGAGATGGTCTTATATGGATATTATATACACTTCGTGAAAAAAACTGATGTATTTGTTTGTGTGTTGATGTGGCTGTAAGTAGAATTTTAGGGTTTTGGTTTACATGTGTAGGATTTGAACATCAAATCACAGTAAACCAAAAGTTTACCAAAAAATTATAGATACAATCAATTTCACAATATAAATAGTATAAGTTATAATTTCGGGGTTATTAATTTGTATCAATAAGACATAAATGTTAGTATATTGATATACATAATTAATTAAGTTAACATATTAACTCGTAGATAAGATCCAGAAGATGAACATTCGACATAGTCTTTCGTCATTATATATTACATATAGAATTTGAGGTACTCATTTGGATAATGAAGTGTATAAAGATCCTACAACATACATAAGTTATTTTTGCAACTGATTGTTCTGAATTGGTAAAGATTGTGTCGGCATCAAAAAAATAACCAGCATTCTCAATCTATTTTGAAGAGTAAGAGAGATGAAAGATGTTTTTCAAGACATCTCACTCAAAAATATTCCACGCACACTAAATATAATGGCGGACAAATTAGCGAAGGCATCACGAGTCTATACGTCGTTTATTGTCCATGTTGATCGGAACCACCGACTTGGGCGACATAATAGAAATTAGGTTCTTTATTTTTGTTGACAAATTTTTTTTTAATTATATAGATCAATGTTGAAACACAGACACACATATAAATATACTAACACAACAAACTTCATAGAATAAATTAATTCTAGAGAGAGCTAGTTAGATAGATAAACTAATTAATTAACGACTGGAGTAATTAAGAAATATAAAACAAGAGTTGGCCCAAAGTGGGCCCATGAGTTGTCGAGCGTGCGGTGTACAAGATGGGGAGTCCGTTGGGCATGCTTTGTCGTCCTTTCAAGAGCCCCCTTGCCCGTTTCTTCCCTTCTCCAATTTTCCTATGTAAAATTCAGTCTAACTCCTATAAGATTAAATTATTCCTTATCCAAAATCATTTTGTTTTTGTATAATGGCAAAGAATAATGGCACACATTATATTTGGTTTAGATTATAGATTTATAGGTGGAAACATTTTGATCCAATAGCTGCCCAAAAAAATATAAAAGAGTTTATATACCAAAAGTCAAATTTAGACCATGCAAGTTTAGAATAATTAGAAGAAGCTTCTATTCACAAGGTAGATTAGAATAATATTTCGTTTACTCCAAATAATTTTGTTTGACATGCATGGTTCCATGCATGCGTTAAGTTATTGTTTTACGTGGATCAATAATGTGTGAATTGGATTACTGTAAAAACTAACGTCAGTAAGGAATTCACGCAGTAAGATTATGCATACATGTTAAATTGTGAGAGCACCAACTTGGATCGATATCGTGAGAGCTTAGAGCAGGTCCATTGGAGTTTCATAAGGGTTTTTTGGGCTCTGTTTCTTAAGCTAAATACATAAAAATAAATGAATAAATGGGTATTTGCTAAGGATCGTTTCTTAGATAAGAGATCTAAGAGCCCGTTTCTTAGCGCCACGTGGCTGTTTCCCATTGGGTTAAAAAATTTTTTTTTTCTTTCTGGGTGAGCCCATTCCTTCTCCGCCGTATCCTCCTTCCACCGTCACGGGCTCTCTGGCGTCTTCCTTGCTTGTCTCCTTAACCTCACAAACCTCAACATCTTCTCAATCCCGACGAGTATTTTGACTAGAACGAGTGTTTGATCGCAGAAGCCTGAATGATTTGAGAAAGCAACTTGAGGACGAACCTTATCGGTTCCAGAAACCCACAGAGAGATTCTTCGAGCGGTGGCAATGGAAGAAAAACAGCCGGCGTTACCGATTTCTGAAGATTTATCCCGGAAAATAATCTCTCTTGTCGCCGGTGAAGCGCATACTATCGCTCTGACTGGTAAAACAAAATAATAATTCAACGGCTTCATCATTTAGTAGACAAGAGAGATTCTTATGTTTATTCTTGAGTTGTTTTTTTTTGTTAAATAATTGGAGGCGATGGATGTGTTTACTCATGGGGAAGAGGAATGTTCGGCCGTCTTGGCACGGGTTGGGAATCGGACGAGCTTGTTCCTGTTCGAGTCCAGTTCGATTTCCCAGATCAATCAGCCGGAGATCAGACTGGAATCGTTGGTATCGCTACTGGTGCTTATCACAGTCTCGCTGTCTCAGGTGGTTTCTTCTATTCATATATGTCTGAGTTCACATTGTTCTTCTATTACCGTGTTATGCTGATTTGACCAAAAGAATTATCTAAAAAATTAGTGTATGTGGATGAATGATCGAAACATTCTGTTTGATAAAGCTAGCTCCCCTGTCTGCATCCATGAACTTCCGGTTCTTAAATTAAGAGTATGCATGAGTTATATATGATACAAATGATCGTAATGGCGATGATGTTTTAGCTTGATTGTTTGCCATAGTCTGAATCCTCTGCCTCTGTGTTTGTTGTCTAGTAGAGTCATCATGTTGCTGGCCTTGTTCTGTTCCAGGATGAAGAACAATCCAGGGTTGATAGGGAGACGTGCTTGGTTCAGCTGAATGCTTATCATGCTGTATTCAAGATCTCTTAGAAGCCCTGATGCCAACAATATTTCCAAAAAACCCCTATTAGGTAACACTAATGGAGCACTCAAATAAACCAAGTCTCTTAACTATGCTTATCTAACACAAAATTAATAAAATATGATTAAGAAACCCACATTGGATAACACCAATGTGGGTGCTCTTACAAACTGATATCTCATGGATGGAGTTTAATCGTCTATATATAAAAGTAACATTGTATTGTATGGACATGCTATATAATATATTAGAAGGATCTTCAACATCATTAAAGTAATCTAAACATAATCGAATATATTCAAGATTATGTAAATAAATATTTATATATTATGGTACATAGTTATCGATTATTATTAAGAAGTAATCCCAAAATCATAGCAATGGATATTTTTTTACTTGATGGTAGCTTTTGAGGGGGAGGGATGTGATTGAAAGAAAGACAAGGCTTCTGATTTGTCCATTTCATACTTAAGGTGGACCAACTAAACCAATCTCAAACTCTCATGTCTTTTTTCTTACAAGTTATTGTGTCGATAAAAAATTTTAAAAAATTATGCGACTATGAATTTCAAAATCATTTACAAGATCAACCATCTTTTACAATTATTAACCACTGAAGGTGCTCCACGTAAGTAAAAATAGATGGTCGGTATGTGAGTATGATTAGGAACAATTACACACTTTTATTCAAACTAATGATTAATTTGATACTTTTTTGTCACTCCCCAAAGAGTATAACTCATTGAATGCTTCGTTTCCCTGAAATATATGATGTTTACTTTTCACACTTTTAATTATTTTTTTGAATGTCGAGGAGGTTCGGTGTTTCCGATCCGTACGTCTCTCTAGAACGGAATTTAAATCATATTAAATTCACTTTTTTTAAAGAGTATATCTTTCCCAGTGAAAATCGAATCCAAATTAACAGAAAATTGCTAGCTAATCTTTACCAACTGAGATAATTCTGGTTGATACACTCATCAATCACTTTTATATAACCCTAATTATATATCAAAATCTAGCATTTGTAATTATGCAGTTTTACAATATAATAAAGTTCACAAGTTTCTATAAAATTTATATTTTGTTTTATTTTTCCTATTGAGTATTTGGTCATATAGATAATTTATTTCTGATGAAATTATAGTTTTGTTTCTTAATATATATAGTACGCAATGATTTATATATTGAAAGTTTTTTGTTTGATGATTGTCGTCTTAGTTTATGCATACATTACGAAAATCTCTATTTGACGATAGATAAATAAAGACATGCATGTTATTATGTGTGTTAGT
This sequence comes from Orychophragmus violaceus, assembly GCA_030180135.1. Lineage (NCBI taxonomy): Eukaryota > Viridiplantae > Streptophyta > Magnoliopsida > Brassicales > Brassicaceae > Orychophragmus > Orychophragmus violaceus. The sequence goes on from CM058239.1 coordinate 2,908,247, forward strand.
TATATAATTTACATATACCTAAACATGCGACTATATAAGGATATGAGTTAGACCCACTGACCACTTCTAGTCTACTCTCTCTTTTAGGGAAAATAATAAGAAAAGGTATTTCAGAACCTTGACCAATGGGTACCCTACAAACTATAAATCAAAAAGCTTTAAAAAAATTCCTCTCACGAGATTGTAATGGGAGCTTGACCAGAAAAGAGAATCGCTGTATGGCACAAGTTGTCGTCTTTCAATCTATTTTCAGACCAAACACTAATAAATAAAAGTAAAACGACTAAATGTTTATTTGTTGTTGTGTGAGTGGCCAAGAGCGAGTGAAAAACAATGATGGAGTTGTTCTACCGTGGGAAAATATGATCAAATTTAAAAGTATAGATTGCCACATTTCAGTGTGAGATTACTCAAAAAAACTTGGTTATACTTCTTGACATGTAAGTGAAGAAATCATGGACCTAAGTCGAATGGTTATTGTCCAAAACTTGGTTTTAGTTATTATTATGGGGACATCGAATGACCAATTGAATCTCTTTTTATAATAATGACGACAACTGAGGAATGGAGAATGTCAAGTCATTGCTTAGTGGGGCAAAAGATCCTCAATTCTTTTGGAGTCAAATATGAAGAAAAAGGTTTACTAAACTAACAAAGGTTCAACAATTTTATGGGTAGAAATAAAAACGAAAGGGCAAATCGCAAAAATAACACAAAAACATGCATTGTCACAAATATAACACCAAGAAAGAAAAATCACAAAATAGCATTTATTAAAGGGATACGACAAAATTAACCCTAACCCTAAATCCTTAAATACTGAATTCTAAACCCTAAATACTAAAACCTAAATAATAAACCCTAAACCTAAATACTAAACTCTAATCCTAAATAATAAACCCTAAACCCTAAAAATAAATTTTAAACCCTAATTTATATAAGAGAAAATGTATAAAATAACACAAAAACATACTTTGTCATAAATATAACACCAAAGTAAATAATTCACATTAGTATTATTTTAATTACAAAGACTTTTGTATCATTATATAATTTAGGGTTTATGATTAATTATTTAGGGTTTAGGGTTTATTATTTAGGGTTTAGGGTTTAGTATTTAGGGTTTATGATTTATTATTTAAGGGTTTAAGGTTTATTATTTAGGGTTTAGGGTTTAGTATTTAAGGTTAAGGGTTAGGGCTAATTTAGTGACAAAACATGTTTTTGTGCTATTTTTATGATTTTTCTTCTTTGTTACTATATTTGTGACAACACATGTTTTTGTGCCAATTTTGCGATTTGCCCTTTATATAATGCTATAAAAATCTTTGTAATCAAAATAGTGCTAAAAATATCAATAATTTTGACAGTATATGTTTTTGTGCTATTTTATGCCTTTTCTCAAAACCAAATCTCTTAGGGCGTCTCCATCAATAGAAACTCTCATTTGAGTTTGTAAAACATAAAATATTAATATGTATAATGTAATTATATTTTATGATTAAATTTACAATTTAGAAAACAAATCATCAAATCATTATTTGACAAGTGTTCTAAGGAGTTCTACATTAGAACTTTGAGTATCTTAAATGAAAACTCTAGAGAAGAGGCAAGTGGTCTTCCACCTCTGCTTCCTTCTCATCTGGAATTCGACTCTATCTTCCTTCATTCTGAAAGGATTGGGTTAATGGACGGGTCCGTTGTGGTCCATACAACGTTAAAGAAAAAAAAAATGAAAACTCTAGTTTCTTATTTAGAACCCTTAACTCTCTCTTACATATTTTTTAATTTTTTGTTATTTAATATTTTAGATATTCACTTAAGAAACTGCCCTTAGAATTAGAAGTGCTCTTATGACATAAGATGAATGCCAAAACGGTCACATGAAGAGCTGCTACTAATCGTATAAGTCACATGAGCTGCTTCTCTATTTTTGTTTTTGAGCAATGTTTTGAAATCCGATCCGGACTCGCGGTCGTACCAGTAAACTCGATGATCCGACAGACATTCTAGATTGAGTCGTATGCATCGTTGAATTAAAAACCTAAAAAATTCAAAAAAAATCTGCGGATTATTTGCGACCGGATGGTTCGGTCGAACCAATTGATTCATATGATAAACATTTTTGAACTTTTTAATTGAAAAGAATGTTGAATGTGATAAATATAAGATTTTAGTAATTAAAACATTATTAGAAATTCTTTTGGTGAGACATTTAATCTTTTAACCTCACAAATTCTCGTTTTTTATGAATCGTTACACAGTGTTTTACTCAAATTGATGATTTCATTTCAAATTTCTTAATTCATATTTCATTAAGAATTTAGGTTATAGTTAAAAAATATAAATGATATATATATATTTATAATTTTTTTTTTAAATGATGAAAATAGTTTTAGGAATACATGTTTACATATAGCTATATATACATATCTTATTTATTTATGACTCATGGTCGACCCAACCAATCCAATGACTCGGAAGACAGTCTGGTTTGATGTCCGATTCGGATTTAAAAACAATGGTTTTTGAGATACCCATGTTTTTAAACTCCCATGAAGAAATGCTCTCCCATTGTCGTACTGAAGATCAAAGAGATCCAGCAATGATGAAGCGGGTTAGATGCAGTTTCCAAAATATTACTTTTATTTTACATATACAAAACAGAAATCAGTCAATAAACGATGACAAAAAGGCAACTCATTTAGCAAAAAAAGAAAAATCTAGCAAACCCACAAACCAAAAAGAATACAACACCTAGCCAAAGATACCTCAAAGCAATGGACAAAAACCGAGCAGCAACGCTCACTATACCTTCCTCTCCAACCCACAAATCTCTTACTCCATTACAGTTCCCTTCAATAACGACATGGTTTGGTTCCTCGTACACCAAACTCAAACCACAATTCACAATCTCACCTGATCCATCTCTTACTTCGAATTCGATTAAAGCCTCTGTAGGAACACATTTCTGATGTTCTAGCGACCCTTCTACATGATTTTTTAGGTGTGAACAACTAGTGTAACCGATAAACACATGGTCCGAATCAATCTTGCGCGGTTCGATCCAACCTCCACCAAGTGTGCAGCTGAAACGTACACATGTCCCAGTTTCGTTTGTGAACTCACAAGTGCACTCTATTGAGAAACGGTTGAATTCATCTTGCGTGTAAGGGAATGCCACAACAGCGCATAGAGCTAATGTTGAAAGCCTGTTGTCACACCAATGTGGCGGAAACTTCAGCTTTAAGGAGGATCCAACTGTGCGATGGTTGAACCATGAAGGGACTTCGCTCCCTGGAAAGGAAGTGATGAGCAAAGCTTCTGAAACATTTCCCTGCAAAAGTAACACAGAAGCCAAAAAATATCATATACATTGAGATCTCTTCAACTTCTGATGTGCGACATTTTAAGTTGTATGAGCTTCCAACCTAAAGTCAATTGGTGACAAGCGGATTGACCTATATCCTTTATATATTACTTTAGATCTCTTCCAACTTCCAATGTGGGACATTATGTACTAATATCATAAACTGTTAAAAGAGATTCGTTTAGATAAAGTTAGGAATGAAACCTCTTTATAGCATCTACGCGCATCTAGCTGGCTTTTCCTTTGTGCGTATGATGTGATGCTATTCTTTGCAGCTTGTTCCAGATTGTTGCAGTTGGTGAAAATGAATTTAGAGTGAACCTGCACCATAAGCTTAAGACGGGCCATGGGAGACGCGACTGTTTTCAGTTTCTCGCAGCCATGTGCATCTAAGATCTCTAGATTTGGTGGAAGCAATGGAATTGATGTGAGATTCTTGCAGTACTTCAAGTCGAGCCATTTCAGATGATATAGTTGACTGATGTCAATCTGCAGATTGCTGATCATATCATTCCTGCTCAAGCATAGGCGCTGCAACGAGGACAAACCGGTCACACCACTTCTCAACTGAGGTAAATCTTCCACTTTTGAGCTATGGAACTGGAATATCTTCGGCATGTCTGTAATTGCTGTCCCATCAAGCAATAAAATCTGCAAGCACTTCATGTTTTCAATGGGAATTGGAAAAGTCTTGAGCTTTGAACAACCAGATAGCACCAGTTCTTGTAGAGCTTTCAGCTTCCCCAGGCATTCAGGAACTGCTTCCAACATTTTGCAGTCTTTCAAGTTCAACACAATCAGTCTCTGGAGCTTCCCCATGTTTGTAGGAAGTTGAACAATTGCAGTTCCATCTAAGAGTAAGGTTTCTAGATTATCTGAAATCACCTGCAATTTCTGAAGTTTTGAGCAGTTGGTGAGGATGAGAGTTTTCATAGAGATCAGATTGATTTGTGGAAGAATCCTGAGACTTGTGCATCCTCTCATGTTGAGAAAAATAAGACTTTTCATGCGTTCCATGTTCTTGGGCAACTCCTCTAAACTCGTGCAGCCTTCAAGATTCAATCTTTGGAGACTTTCAGCATTTAGCAACCCTGACAGATTGCACAACTTGCTTGAGTAACTAAGATCTCAACCCACTTAAGCTTCGGTGTATCCTGCAATTAAGAGTCAGAAAAGCTAAGTAACTTTAATATAGTAAGCTAATCATGGCCGGTCCTCAGCACAACCGAATGAAACATTGGCCTTGGCCCCTAAAATATATTAAGCTAATCTAAATATGTTTTACGGACCCAAACTTCAAACAAAAATGTTTATAGCCCCCAAAATCTTAGGGCCCGTCCTGAAGCAAATAAAACCATAGGTGAAAACTTAAACAGATACACACCTTAACACCCTCCCAGACCTCCTCAATTTCGCTGTAAGGCAGGTTAAGGTCGGCAAGATTCTTGGGGTTCAAGTCTTTTGGAAGTTTCTTCAAAGGGAATTTCAGCCAATAGAGATACCGTACTTCATCCAACGGAAAATCAAGTCCCTCAGGGAAGTTTAGTTTGCAGTCAGCTTCGCATTCTCGATGGCAACAAGAATTATAAATTTTAAGGTACCTAAGATTTCTCATCCCACTGAAGGTACATTTTTCTAAAGGAAGCTTCTTCTTCAGTTCAGACATGTCGAGAAAAATACCTCTCACACTGTCTGCTCCCTGCTTTAACGAGTTAAAGACAATAGGTTAGCATGAAAAGTCTATCATGAAAACAGTTTGAAGGTTTATCTTACCGCTCTTTTCTTCAACGCACTAATAACGCCTTTATGGTTCCACAGCCTAGAAGACACTAGTGAACCAAGTTCCTTACCAAATGTATACAGTAAATCATGCATCTCCACTCGTCCGCCAGAAATGTTTAGCAAAAATTTACTGGCAAGATCTTTTATCTCACTCAAAGCATCAATGGATTCAGTGTCACAAGACTCCACTAAACACCTCACGTAGTACTCATGCCCTGATCTAAAGAAACAAGCGACATCTAGAAACACATCTTTTTGAAGCTGACCTAGTCCATCATAGCTTATCTGCAAGACATTTTGTATAGTCTTGTTGGGACTTTGTGCCAGCTTGCATAGTTTGTCTTCCCAGTGAGTCTGGTCCTTTCCATTAAGCTCAACACCCAGTATTTTGAGAGCTAATGGGTTGCCTTTGGCATAGTCCGCAAACAATCTAGAAAGATTCATGAAATTCCCCTTCGGAGTAGAGTGCTTACCATTAAAGGCAAAATAGCTAAAGTACTGAAAGCTGTCTTTGCCACTCAATCTATGAACCTCATATGTATCATCAACCCTCCCTTGGATCACCGACCTATCACTCGTTGTGATAAAAATTAAGCTACCTTTCTTAATCCAGTCGCATTCTCCAAGAAGAACTTCAATCTGTTTCTTGTCACTTACATTATCAAGAACAACAAGAGACTTCTTACTGAGTAAGAGCGCCTTCAAAGATTCAGGCGAAAGGTCAGCCAATTCTTCGTTCACGTTATCATCCCTCAACAACTCTTTAATGAGAATGTTCTCATTCATCATGCAGTCTTTCCACATTTTACAGACATCATGAAGAAAAACACAGCGCAGGAACTTGTGTTGCCACTTTTCATACAGCATCTGCGTCAAGGTGGTCTTACCAATTCCAGGCATCCCAACAACACCAATAGTAAGTGTACTCTCGCACTCGAAATCTAACTTCTCTTCCAATTGCTTAAGACGTGTTTCAATGCCAAACAGAGGAGGTGAGTCAAGACCAGCTTCAGACGTTTCTCCTTCTCTTACATAAGGATCTTCAATGGGGACTTCTCGTTCTAGACCTGTCGGAACATCACAGAGCACTTTCATCACTTCCCCTACAATTTTATTGATGTATTCACCTTCATCGCTGCAAGACAAGTGAAAATAAGCAATCAGAAACCAAACCATAACTCCAAAACAGAGTTTTTATGTTTCGAGGTTACCTCATCTCGCTTAAAGTGAAGCCTAACTTTCTGGGTACATCCTCTAAAGCGTCTCTCCACTTACCTAGCTTTTCACCTTTACAACTCTTAGCTAATTCCCAAAACTTGTCACCAAACACTCCCTTAAGATTTTTCACATCCTCTGTCTCCACCTTGTAGAAGATGGGGATGACAACAAGTTTGCCTAAGTCAACGCACTCTTTGATCTTCTCAAGCTCGTTCAAGCACCATTTTGACTCCGTATACAGGCTTGAGAAGATAGCGAGCGCGATTCTCGACTCTTCGATTCTGGAAAAGAGGATGCTGAGATCTTTACCTTTAGTTTCGTTTCTGTCGATAAAGACGTTGATTCCATCCTTTCTCAAGGCCTTCTCCAGGTGGCTGACGAAGCCGTTTCGCAGTTGTTTCCCTCGGAAATTTATGAAGACTTGATGTTGCGGCGGTGATTGGACGGAGGAGGAAGAAGCCACCATGATCGGATGGTTTCGCGTCGAGATTGCAAGCATGAAGGTTTTTGTTGACTCCATTATTGATAAACTGAATAAAATGACTGGTTGGCAAAATTGACCACGAAATGATATTTTGGTGAAGTCAACGTCGCCTCCTAATCGAGTCAACGTTCTTCTACCTTCCCACAAATCTCTCTGAAAAAGCTATGTGATCGATCTTGATTCTCCTTTATCATCCTTCTAATGGATTCGTCTTTCTTCCTCCTTAGGATCGGTGTTGCTACACTTGGATTCTTCACGATTTTGGGTACGCTATTATTTATTGTTTATAGAAACTTCAGATCCAATCCACAAAACCAAACGGTGGCGTCTTCTTCTTCATCTCCTCCATCTTCTTCGTCTCCCAATTCGAAACACCAATCCTTCGCGAGCTCCGCTTCATCAGATGATTTCGAAGGAATATCTAACGGATTACTACCGACCGCCGTCTACATCTACTGCGCAGATACATTACAGTACTCCTTCGCCAGTCACCTCTCGGCGGAGTTCCGCCGGAAACGTATTGCTGCATTTGTAAATTGCGATAGGAATCAGGATGTGAATCAAGGAGCTAGCGCTTATGTGTTGGTTTTCTCCAAGAACTACTTGTCCTCCACATCATGCCTAGACAAGCTCGTGACGGTTCTTCAGCGCCGGAGGAAAACCGGCCAGCTGGTGGTTCCCGTGTTCTACGGAATTAGTCCATCAGATGTTGTGGTGGCGGAGCACGAGTCAGCTGATCGGATAAGAGAATGGTGTCGCGCTCTCCAAGAAGTTAGAGAGTTACCAAGCCACCAGTGTAGGTAAATAATATCCACATTAGTATTTAGGCCTGAGCTTTTGCGGGTACGGGTCGGGTAGTGGTTGGTAAGGGTAGTGGCGGGTAAGGGTCGGCCTGAGTATTCATTAATGTTTTCTCTTAATGATTTTAATACTAATGCAAACAGGGAGGAATGTAACGAGTGCCGAGTCGTGGAAGAGATTGTCAAAGACGTGTATGAAAAGCTCTTTCCGACGGAACAGATTGGAATCAACTCGAGGCTACTAGAGATAGAACAGTTGCTTTGCAAGCAGCAACCATGGTGTATCCGCCGCATTGGAATTTGGGGTATGCCTGGCATAGGCAAGACTACACTTGCTAAAGCAGTTTTTGACCAGATCTTGGGAGGTTATGAAGCTTCTTGTTTCATCAAACACTTTGACAAAGCTTTCCATGAGAAGGGACCTCACCGTTTGTTGGAGCAACATTTTGGAGAAATTCTCAAGGAACTGCCTCGTGTATGCAGTAGCATTACAAGACCTAGCATCCCCGGGGACAAATTATCCAAGAAGAGAGTTCTTGTTGTTCTTGATGATGTGCAAAATCCTTTAGTTGCTGAGTCTTTCCTCGGAGGGTTTCATTGGTTTGGTCCAGGAAGCCTAATCATCATAACCTCCAGAGATAAACAAGTGTACCGCCATTGTCAGATCAATCATGTGTATGAGGTTCCGAGTTTAAACGAGATCGAGGCTTTTCATCTATTCTCTCAGTGTGCATTTGGTAATGATATAAGAGGAAAAAAACTTCTGAAACTATCAATGGAAGTGATTAACTATGCTAATGGAAATCCATTAGCTCTAAGCTTTTACGGCAGAGAGCTTAAGGGTAAGAAACTATCAGAAATGGAGACGACATTCCTCAAACTTAAGCTACGTACTCCATACAAGATCCATGATTTATTCAACAGCAGCTATGAAACTCTCAATGACGACGAGAAGAACATTTTTCTGGACATTGCTTGTTTCTTCATGGGAGAAGATGTTGACTATGTGATGCCACTGCTTGAGGGATGTGGTTTTTTTCCACATGTTGGGATTGATGCTCTTGTGGACAAGTGTCTGGTGACTATTTCAGAAAATAGAGTGATAATGCGTAGAATAATCCAAGACTTTGGCAGAGAAATAATCAACGAAGAATCAGTACAGATAGAGCGCCGTCGGAGATTGTGGGAACCTTGGACCATCAAATTTCTACTTGAAGATGACAAACATGTAGCACATGGATCTCCCAAAGAAACCTGTAAACGTGCTCCGGTCTGACATATTCTGACATTTGCATACCAAACTTGATTACTTTTAGAGATCAACGAACTTCTTAATTTATCTGCTTCCCTTATATTTCAGGGCACTGAAGACATCGAAGGCATATTTCTGGACATATCCAATTTACTCTTTGATGTGAAGCCCACTGCTTTTGAGAATATGCTTAACCTAAGAATCCTGAAGATTTACTGTTCCATTCATGAAAACCAGTATGGACTCGGCCTTCCAAGAGGACTTGAGTCTCTGCCTCATGAGCTAAGACTCCTCCATTGGGAGAACTATCCTTTGCAGTCCCTGCCACAAGACTTTGACCCGGGCCACCTTGTTGAACTCAATATGTCTTACAGTCAGCTTCAGATACTTTGGAGAGGAACCAAGGTAAGCAAACTCCTATCCCCTCTCTTATACCGCGATATGCTGAACATGGTCATGCTCATCTTATTTCTTTTCCAATTTAATTTTCTTTACAGAACCTCGATATGCTGAAGATGGTCAGACTTTGTCATTCCCAGGAGCTGACTGAAATTGGCGATATTTGTATAGCTCAAAACATCGAGCTAATAGATCTCAAAGGCAGTACAAAACTTCAGAGTTTTCCAGCCACGGGTCAGTTACAGCATCTCCGAGTTGTAAACCTCTCAGGTTGCAAAGAGATCAGAAGTTTCTCAGAGGTTTCACCAAATATTGAGGAACTAGATCTCCGGGGAACTAGCATAAGAGACTTACCAATATCCATTGGAAATGCCACAAATCTTAAAAAGTTATATCTTACTGGATGTGTAAGTCTTGTGGAGCTTCCCTCGTCTATCGGAAATGCCACTAATCTTGAGATATTGGATCTTAGTAGTTGCTCAAGTCTAATGGAGCTTCCCTCCTCTATTGGAAATGTCACTAATCTTGAGATATTGAATCTCGAATACTGCTCAAATTTGGTGGAACTCCCTTCTTCCATTGGAAATGCTACTCATCTTAAGAAATTATGTCTTACTGGATGTTCGAGTCTTGTGGAGCTTCCCTCGTCTATTGGAAATGCCACTAATCTTGAGATATTGAATCTCGAATACTGCTCAAGTTTGGTGGAACTCCCTTCTTCCATTGGAAATGCTACTACTCTTAAATTGTGTCTTACTGGATGTTCGAGTCTTGTGAAACTTCCCTCATCTATCGGAAATGCCACTAATCTTGAGATATTGAATCTCGAATACTGCTCAAATTTGGTGGAACTCCCTTCTTCCATTGGAAATGCTACTCATCTTAAGAAATTATGTCTTACTAGATGTTCGAGTCTTGTGGAGCTTCCCTCGTCTATTGGAAATGCCACTAATCTTGAGATATTGAATCTCGAATACTGCTCAAGTTTGGTGGAACTCCCTTCTTCCATTGGAAATGCTACTACTCTTAAATTGTGTCTTACTGGATGTTCGAGTCTTGTGGAGCTTCCCTCGTCTATCGGAAATGCCACTCATCTTGGGATATTGGATCTTAGTAATTGCTCAAGTCTAGTGGAGCTTCCCTCCTCTATCGGAAATGTCACTAATCTTGAGATATTGAATCTCGGATACTGCTCAAGTTTGGTGGAACTCCCTTCCTCCATTGGAAATGCTACAAATCTTGAGATATTGAATCTCGAATACTGCTCAAGTTTGCTGGTACTCCCTTCTTCCATCAGCAATGCGACTAATCTTAAGAAATTGTATCTTACTGGATGTTCAAGTCTTGTGAAACTTCCCTCATCTATCGGAAATGCCACTAATCTTGAGATATTGAATCTCGAATACTGCTCAAGTTTGGTGGAACTCCCTTCTTCCATTGGAAGTACCACTAATCTTGAGATATTGAATCTCGAATACTGCTCAAATTTGGTGGAACTCCCTCCTTCCATTGGAAATGCTATTCATCTTAAGAAATTATGTCTTACTGGATGTTCAAATCTTATGAAGCTTCCCTCATCTATCGGAAATGCCACTAATCTTGAGATATTGAATCTCGAATACTGCTCAAGTTTGGTGGAACTCCCTTCTTCCATTGGAAATGCTACTAATCTTAAGAAATTGTGTCTTACTGGATGTGCGAGTCTTGTGACGCTTCCCTCGTCTATTGGAAATGCCACTAATCTTGAGATATTGAATCTCGGATACTGCTCAAGTTTGGTGAAACTCCCTTCCTCCATTGGAAATGCTACTAATCTTAAGAAATTGTGTCTTATTGAATGTTCGAGTCTTGTGGAGATCCCTTCTTCTATTAGGAACGCCACTAATCTCATGGTGGAACTCCCTTCCTCCTTTGATTCAACTAGTCCCGTATCTATAGATCTCGATGAAGACAATAGTCTGCCTGTTGTTACTGTTAGCAGTTCAGGATCCAGGTGTATTAAGGTTAGGCGCGAAAGGAGAGGGAAGTTCTACGTCCTTAAGGGTGAACTAAAGGATATTAAACACCCTGTGTCCTTAATTTTTGTTGTAGATGAGAATGGTGAGCATTTTAGTTCAGCTCTTGTTAAATATCAGTTGCCTCTTCTATTCTTTTCACATTATGAAGCTTAATTTCTGGTTTTTATTGCAGGATGTGCAAATAGCATATCTTTCCCCTTCTATCAAGAAAGCGACACTGCTTCTAAGGTGTCAAGTGAGATGGTTGAGGAACTCGAGTTCACTAACCTTGACGTCACATTTATAGCAGAACTGATTGATATAGTACTTGTCAGCTTGATACCCACCTGGAAACCCGATGTAACATTCGAACATTTCATCGATTCGCAATTCAATCAGAACTCCGGAAGTCATCAGAAAGAAGCTAAGACCCATAGACAAGAGGTGACTGTTTTTAACAATGTAAGTGCGTCTGCAACTCAAGTAAGACAGACGGACAATATGTTTTTAGACTTTAGTCCTTACGAATGATTGGAACAGATATATATATCATAGAAGATTATATTGTGGAGGTTCAACCCTGAAGATAAATATTCTAATTGATAGATGAAGGCCTTAAAGAAGATTATAGTAAATCTCAAAATTTCGAAACAAGGTCTCATAAAAAATCAAACAAAAGTGAAAAAAAATTATCATCTTGAAGATCTCTCTCCTTAGTCTTGCTTGGAGGCAAGAGCAGCAGCTTGACCTCTGAGACGACCAGTTCTCCTTGCAGCAATAAGACCAACTTTTTTTCCAGGTGGTGCATCACGACGAACAGTACTTGCGTGACCAATATGTTGATGGTTACCTCCTCCATGAGGATGCTCAACTGGATTCATAGCCACACCACGAACCTTAGGCCAGCAGTTTCTCTTCACCCGGTACTTGTGGTATGCGTTACCTGCCTTAAGCATCGGCTTCTCAGTTCTTCCACCACCTGCAACTTGACCAATCATGGCCCTGCATCCACTTGGGACAATCTTCTTCGAACCAGATGGCAACTTGATCCTGTCCAAATCAATAATCATCAAGCAATTTAGAAGAGCTACAATGGTTATACAGTTTCTATGAATCCAATCACTATCAAAATATTGTAACTTAGGCGTAGAAGCAAACGAGTTAGCACCAAACGTGTGTAACAAGAAACCAATTCAAACTCAACCTAAAGCAATCATACAATTTATGTGCAATTTATAACTGTGAGAATAAGCATTTCTATAAGCATTGCTAATCCAATTCAATCCAATCAGTGAAATATATAAACTCAAATCAATAATCATCAAACAATTTAGCAGAGCTACACCAGATATAACAGTTTCTATGAATCCAATCACTATCAAAATATTGTAACTTGGCATAGAAGCAAACGATTTGAACCAAACGTGTGTAACAAGAAACCAATTCAAACTCAACCTAAACCATTCATACAATCATCCAGTTGAGACACAAACCTGCTAGTGTCGTTGTCGGGATTGTGAGCAATTACAATAGCGTAATCACCAGAAGCTCTAGCGAAAACACCACGATCACCGACATGGTGCTCGACATTACAGACAACAGCTCCTTCAGGGATAGATCTGAGAGGTAGAACATTTCCGACAACGAGAGTGGCTTTCTTACCGCAGTAGAGAAACTGTCCGGTGTACATACCTTCTGCAGCAACGAAGAGCTCCTTCTGCTTCTTGTAACGGAAAGGATGACGGAAGGCGACGCGAGCTAACGGAGCACCACGGCCTGGATCGTGGATGATCTCTGTAACAACACCCTTGAGGTATCCATTTCTCTCACCGAAATCGAGGCTTCTGAATTTGGCTGGACCTTTACGGTGGTGAGTGTGGGATTTGAAGACGGAACCTGCTCCCTTACGTTGAGCTCTGATGACACGACCCATGGATGATGATGATGATGATGATGATGATGATTTTCCTTCAGTTTACGGCGAAGCTTTTGTATGCATTTTATATTCTTTAGTCTCAAAACCCTAGTGGGGCAAATGTGGATCTACCATAAACGGGCCTATTATAAGCTCAGTTAAAGCCCATCAGATTTAAAACCGGGAAAATCGGTGATTTTGAATCCTTGAATCAGTCAAAGCCCAACAAATTGAAGATGTCTTTTTCTGGACGAAGTATCCCGAACCGAAGTATCACACCAAATCCAAACCAAAAAGGCAAATGGAATCTAAACCGAACAGATAGAACAGATAGAATAGTATCCTAAACTCTTATATCTAAAAATTGAAATCGAATCCACAGCTGGAAATCGAATGGATATATGAAATATCTGATCTACAATTTTATACCTAAAATATTATTTAATATCATAATGATAATGTAATTGTCAACATACTTGTACATGGTTAAAAGTTTTCACTTGTAAGTTATAACCTAAAGTTATAACATATCGGATTTCAGAATACCAGAAAAAAAAACCAAAATATCTAATCGATTTTGTCTTAGATTAAAAAATGTAATTGACAAAAAAATATTAGACTTAATACAAGATGAAAAACGAATATAATAGCTTTATTCAAAATTACGATATAAATTCAAATCTATTAGTTAGTTTTATATCAAAATAAATAAAATATCCAAAATAAATTTAATACGAACATTTTTGTTATTTTATTAAATTTAATAAATTTTTATTCAAATATAACTAATTTTTATTTTTATTAATGATTTTTGATATCAGAACTAAACCCGGACAAAACCGAACTAGATCTAAACCAAAATTTAAAATACCTAAATGAATTTTGTATGTTTGAACTTAAAAACTCGAAAATCCGAAAAAACCGAACTGATATCCGAACTTTCAAACCTAGTTTTTTTCTGTGCACCTGCACACATTGTATAACAGTCTCCTCGTATTCCATTTTATTTTTCATTTCTTTAATAAATAAATGGCGATTATTAGTTAACATAAAAAAAAAAATAACTTTTGAAATTGAGAGGTTGTCTTGTCTGTTTGTGGAGCGTCAAAGTTGAAAAAAAAGCGACAAGCATAAATCATCCCACCCGCTCCTTCTTCTCTGGCACATACACGCTCCTCCCACTTTCTTCTTCTTCTTTTTCTTCTTTCTCTCTGTAGCTCAACGAATGTTCTTCCATCTTCATCTGCCCTGAAACGTTTTCGTGGAATCAATTTGTCTGGGTAAGCTTTGTTTTCTGTTTCTTTAGCTAAAATCTTTAAAAAAACTGTTCTGATTGAGATAGTGTAGCAGTAAGCTGATGGTGATCGAGTTCATATGAAAAACTAGTGCACAAGGCAAAAAGAGTTTTTTAAAACTTTTCATTTGGTTCACATCTCAAATACGAGACGGACAAACTTGCACGGAGTGCACACATCCAACCTTATCATTTTGCTTACCGATCTGGTAGTCAGTTTAGATGTTTTTTAAGTTGTTAACATTTTTTTTTTAATTGGAGAAGAAAAATGGTGGATGAATTTGGTCCATATTCGGAAAGAAATCATTATTATCATTCATTGTTGAAAAAAACAAGAAAACAAAACAGTCACTGTTGAGTTATAGCTTGTAGGCATAAATAATGCGGGATTTCAGATTTGTTGTTGTGTGATTATATAATTTTGAAAGCAACATTTATTGGAATCGTTCAAATTTCAAATACATGTCCCATGTTGAAACAAACAGTTTTGTATATTTATTATTGCTCAGCCTAAATGCTTCTTGATTTTTGTATATGCACAGAGAATAATATTGCCGAGGAGTTGAAGAAAAACAATGGACGGTCGAGGATGGCCATGGAAGAAAAAGTCTTCGGACAAGGTCGCAACGGAGAAGCTAGTGGTTGGAAACGAGTCAACTAATGTTTCTTCTTTGTCCTACTTAGCATCTCTGGAGAATCAGGTTAGCTTTTTTTTTTGTTTTAGATAAGACTAGAGCTCTGTTCTTTGTTATATCAGGCAATGGTTTTAGTTAGGACTGGGAGTTTGGTTCTTCGGATCGGTTCGGTTCGGGTAATTCTTTTTTTCGGTTAGTTCGGTTTTCTCAGAAAATAATGAAATTAACCGAATTAAAATTTGGTTTGGTTTCGTTCTAGGTTAAACTCATGTATTTTTGGTTAATTTGGATAATTCGGTTCGGCTCGGTTCAGAAATTAATGTATTTTGGTTAAGAATCGGTTTATTTTGGTTAAAATCAGTTTATATTGGTTACCCATTCGGTTCGTCGAACCAAACTTGCCGGAGTAACCGAACCAAACTTTTTAAGTTCGGTTTGGTTAGCTCGGTTCAGTTAAAAATTTCAGGCCTAGTTTTAGTGCTAAGTGTCAGTTTTTTGTGAGATATGAATCTTTGTATTGAAGTCTTTTGTGTGTTGATTGTGTGTTAGGAGAAGTGTAAGAACACAAACTATGTTCAGATAACAATGGATTCATACACGCATTTGAGTAGAATGGAGGATCAGGTCAAACTGTTTGAAAGCCAAGCTAAGGATCTTAATGAAAAACTCATTACTGCACAATCAGAGTTAAAGACTAAAGAAAGTTTGATTCTTCAGCATGCCAAAGTTGCTGAAGAAGCTGTTTCAGGTAAGCTATTCAATTTCTTTGATTACTGTTAATGGCGTGAGAGTAGCCCTGCTACTTTTAACCGAACCGAGCTAACCAAACTGAACTATACCGATTTTTTTAATAAACCGATTTTAACTAAAATACATTAAAATTTTTGAACCGAACCAAACCGAAATAACCGAATATATCCAAAATTAATCGAATTAACCGAAATTTTCCGAACCGAACCGATCCGAATAACCGAATTCGGTTAATTTGTTAAAAAGACAATAGCCGAGAAAACCCGAGAACCGAACAAAACTTCGGTTAGTTTCGGTAAAAAATTTGAAAACCGAAAAACCGAACCGAAGAATCGGAATCCGAGGGCTACTTGAGAGCATGGAAACCCTATGATAAATCCATAAATGTTATTATTTAAGCATTCTTGTAACTTGTATTAAAAATGTGGACTGCTTTGAAATGATTTAAGTCTTTGTTGTTTAGGATGGGAGAAGGCTGATGCAGAAACTTTGGCACTCAAACATCAACTTGAATCTGTTACACTCTTAAAGCTCACTGCAGAGGACCGCGCGTCACATTTGGATGATGCACTAAAAGAGTGCACAAGGCAGATAAGGATTGTGAAAGATGAGAGTGAACAGAACCTACAATCTCTAGTTCTTGCTAAAACCATTCACTGGGACAAGATCAAAGCTGATCTCGAAGGAAAGATCAATGAGTTAAACCAAGGACTTCACCGTGCAGCTTCTGACAATGCAGCACTCACTAGATCGTTGCAAGAACGATCAGAGATGATAGTAAGGATCAGTGAGGAAAGGTCTAAAGCTGAAGCTGATGTTGAAAAGCTGAAGACTAGTATTCAGTTGGCCGAGAAGGAGATTAGTTCGTTGAAGTATGACGTTCATGTTGCTTCAAAAGAAGTAGAGATCCGGAACGAAGAGAAGAACATGAGTTTGAAGTCAGCGGAGATCGCAAACAGACAGCATCTAGAAGGAGTGAAAAAGATTGCAAAACTTGAAGCTGAGTGTCAGAGGCTAAGAGGGCTTCTGCGGAAGAAGCTTCCTGGTCCTGCTGCTATGGCTCAAATGAAGATAGAAGTTGAAAGCTTAGGCCATGAGTTCACAGACCCTCGAAACAATGCTCAAACTTCCGGTCACAATGTACATCTCACAAGACGTACATTGGAGATGGAGGATGAGATTCAGACACTTAAAGAACTACTGGCTTCCCGTAACAATGAGCTGCATGTTTCAAGAAATGTATGCGCTAAGACTCTTGGAAAGCTTAAGGTTCTTGAAGGACAGATGCATATGTTCAACAATGAGAAGAGTGGTCCATCCAGTGGTCATGATAATCACTATCAGCCTAGTGTTACCTCGGTTTCCGAAGATGGGTTTGATGAAGAAGGAAGTTCCTCTGAGTGTGGAGCTGATTCTCATAAAGTGAGGAAAGCAAATGTTGATGGTTCCTCGAAGCCTAGGATTTCTAATAGACTGGAGTTAATGGATGACTTCCTGGAGATTGAAAAGTTAGCAGCCAATGATCCAAACTCAGCTTCAAAATCTTGCAACAGCGTCTGCAGTAGTAAGTACAGTGAGCAAAATGATACAGAACTTGATCAGCTGTTAACAGTTCTGCGTTCAAGAATCAGTAGGGTGTTTGAATGCCAAGAGGGCATTAGCATTGAGAAAATCGTCGATGCCACAAGACTTTCGATCCAAGAGATGCAAGGATCATTACCCAAACAACGCTCGAGTCCTCTATTTGAAGTGGTTGATGAAACTCTAGAGAAACATGTTTTGCCATCTCAGGATACCGGAAACAATGGTGCTTTGAGTCTCAATCCCCATAGTAAAGAGACCTCTGTTGCAGTGAGCATCAACAAGGTCACGTTGCTAGAAAAAGGTGTTGAAGATTCAGAGGACTTGATCAATGGTCACGAGATGGATGATTCATCATGTAAGAGCTTGTTGAAAGAGTTGGTACATCTCAAGTTGGAGAAAGAAAACATATCATTAGAATTATCAAGAATCTTGCAGAATCTTGAAACTACAAAGGCGGAGTTGGAAGTAAAAGAGCAGCTCATATCAGAGCTAAAATCACAGCTTATTTCATCGAGAGACCTCCAAAGCTTGGCAGAAACTCAGCTGAAATGCGTGACAGAGTCATACAAATCGCTAGAACTCCGTGCCAACGATTTAGAAGCTAAAGTGAAAAGCTTGGAAGAAGAGACAGAGAGACTTGAAACGGAGTTCTTTACAGAAAAGCATGGACATGAGGAGACTCTAGCTAAATGCAAAGACCTTCAAGAAATAATGCAAAGGTATTACTACTGAAATATATAAACCACACAACTAAGAATTGGTTAAGTCTTTCGTAATGCATAGCTTGCTTTGCTAATCTTGAGTTATATTGAAGGAATGAGACTTGCAGAAAATGCTCAACATCCAATATCCAACCTAATCAGGTACACTTATTAAGGCATGGGACTTTGGTTCTTCGGTCCGGTTTTGGTTCGTTTTTTTCGGTTTTCGTTTTTCTGCCGAAAAATAAATTTCGACTCGGTTTTCGTTTTTTTCAGTTATTGATTTTTTTACCGAAATTAACCAAAATTTCGAATAAAATAGATTAATTTCGGTTATTTTGGTTAATTCGTTTAATTTTGGGATATTCGATTCGATTTGGGTAATTTTGGTTATTTTCGGTTAGTTCGGTTAATTTGTGTATATTCAGTTATTTCGGATCGGTTCGGTTCGGATAATTTTGGTTATTTTTGGTTAACTCGGTTAATTTTGTGTATATTCGGTTATTTTGGATAGGTTTTGTTCCAATTCATTCGGAAATTTTAATGTGTTTTGGTTAAAATCGATTTATTTTGGTTTATATATTAAAAATTACTGCGGTTAACCGTTCGTCGAACCGAACCGAACTAAAAACCGAAAATTATTTTCAAACTGGCCGAAATAACCGAACCAAGCTAACCGAACCGAGCTAACCAAACCGAAATGGTACTCTTAACTAAAATCTACAATTTTCTTGTTGCCAGGAGAAAGACATAGCATCTGCAACAGAAAAGCTTGCAGCTTGCCAAGAAACGATTCACTTACTCAGCCAACAGTTACAATCCTTGCAACCTCAGAGCAACCACATTACCAAATCTCCACCTCATGAGAAGAAGCTTCAACACCACAAAACCTCAGAAGCCACACCAAACTCTGCACAAGATGATCATATCATTCAGCCATCTCATTCTTGTAGACACACGGTGAATCCAACGGTCCACGCGATCATCAAGTCTAGCTCGGTTTCTTCATCTTCTAAAGAAGATAGTGAGAAGCATACGCGCGGATTAGGCCGTTTCTTCTCCTCTAAATCGAAGAACAATGGACGTTAGCAAAGCTAAGAGATAACACACTCGCTATCTTTTTGTTGGTTTGATCTTCATCTTCCTTTTTGATATGTGTATATGTTTATAGGCGTTTTGAGTATGTGAGAAGAGAACAGTTTAGTGGAGATCAATCTTTGTCTTATTACTTACTGTATACAACCCCAAAACTCTGAATTTAGTGAAGAGTGAATTAAACCGGACCATAACCGAGGCTAAATTAGAAATTTGCTATAAATCCAAACCGAACGCAGAAAATTATTTATTTTGTCTATACTCGATTCCTAACAGGGACAGTCATTTGTGTCCTTTCTAAATAAAATCTCAATGCATAAAATCAAGAGAGCATCATTGAAAAAGAATTTATTCCAAAGACATCTTTGTGGGTTGCTTTGGTCCACAAGACTTAAGGTCTGGTCTGGTTCGGCACGGTGGCGGTGGCGGCATCGTGCACACGCAATGCATGCATGAAGCTCTTTCTGTTTTGGAATCGAAAGTTTTTGAAAATTTTCGGAAGCTCACTTCTAGGACATTTCCAACTTCTTTACAAACATTTTCCATTTTAAAAATCAGATGTTTTTTATTTTTATATATTTTTATTTTATAAAAGTAAATCCAAAAGCTAATATTGGTGGGGAAATCATATATAAAATGTTGAAACTAAAATTAAAAATTAATATTTGTGCACAATACTTTTATCTTTATTTACAAAGAATCTTAGTTAATAGATTATATTAATCATTTATAGGATATTGGAAGTGATTAATTTCATTAGTTGGATAAAATTATCTTTGAAAAATTGAATTTATTAGTATTTTCACAAAATAATTTATGGTCGTTTTTATTCTGTAGTTAATGAGAGTGAATAGTGATTTAAATTCTTTTTTTGTAACATATAATTTTAGTTATGGATTTTATAAAATTAATGCACTGCTATTTTCATACATATATATATATATATATATATATATATATATATATATGTTTCCAACATATACAACTTATATTCTTTTAAAAATTAAATTGTTGATGCTTTTTCACATTATTCCGCTTCCACATACATAATTCTAATTTTATGCAACTTAAATTTTCAAAGTTATTGAACTTTGTTGTGGGAATGCCAGTATATACTTTGAGATTTGTCCCCAATGTGGAACAATTGATAAATTATCATTTCATTTAAATAACATTAGTCAAAGTTTTTTCATGAATCCAAAAACCTATTTTTCACACCTAATCAATTTTTAATCAGTCCATTAGATTTATGAAAAGTGTTCAAATAATTTGTCAACGATAATAAATGTATGTAGCCATGTAGGTGGATAACTAATTAATTCGGTCAATGAAGATCGATTGAGATGATCTTTCGGTTAACACTTTGAAAATTTGATATACTTGAGAGTTAAGATGATAACGAATAACTTGGAAATATAGTCAAATTTTATACATTCTACCGACTAAATCCAAACTAAAGAAAATGTTATTACCAATGTCAACAACCTCATAAATAGTGTAAATGTCGACATCACAAGGTTTATAATTCTAAAAGTTTTTCGTTGTATCCATTTTTAAACCAAGTTTCTTTCTTCGCATGGTTTAACTCAATGTTTTTAAAACCGAACCGGATATTGAACCGGATAATTGATTGGGTCAAGATTTAATATAGATCGACCGTTCTTAAAATTTTTGTTTTTCTTATATATCATATATATAATAGTTGAAGAGGGGGCTCTCTCCATCTGCCACATCAGCCCCATTTTCATTGGTCTACTTTATTAAGTTATTTTCCAAATCATTATTTAATCAAACAAATTTATAGCAATTAACTATTTTAAATCATTTAATTAGATTGTAATTAGTTAAAATAATTCAAATATATATATAAATTAATTTTAAATTGAAATTATTTCAGAGTTCCATAAATGTATAAATATTATATATTATAAGATTTAAATACATCCTTTATATTTTTGTGTAATTAATTAACAAATATAATTAAATGTTAATATAAATGGAAATACCAAATTCTAAAAACAAATATAATTATAAAATTATAAAAGTTTAAAATAATTGAAAAATGAAACGCAAAAAAAACATATAATAAAAAATATTTAATAATTAATGGAAATAATAATTATTAGGAATAGTTAAAATGTGATAAAAGGAGACAATATGATAATAGAAACAAGAAAATAATACAAAATAAAAAAATAAAAACTAATTGAAGTATATAGATAAATTAACGAAATTTAAAATTATAAATAGAAAAAAAAATATTATTATAATATTAAGATGTGGATGACTAAAAATGTATAAATAACAAATACATATATTTTAAAAAATGTAGAAAAAATAATTAGAAGGATGATAAGAAGATTGAAGGAAATAAATACTCTAAAATAAAATTCATAAAAATTGATAATCAAAAATTGTAAAATATATTATTTATAATATAAATTAAAGTAATAATACTTGTTAGTGCATGTTCTTTTCTTCAGATTATTATGATAAAATACAAATCTGTAAAAAAGTTGAAAATATTAATATTTAGAATAAATATCAAAATATATTAAATATCTATTTAATAAAACAAAAACCGCGCATTTGCGCGGGTTCTCTCCTAGTATAAATAAAAGTATATAAAACATAATAACAATTTTAGGGAAAAAACTTAAATTAGACATAAACGTTATAAAAATCTAATCAACTTCAAATACTAAATTGATAACTATTTTTAACATATTAAAAAATTGAATTCTTTTTTAAAAATTGTGATTTTATATATAGTTTATGTAAAAATATCAAACTAATAATAGACAATAACATATATTTTCTAGTATAACACCATTATATCAAAATATAATATTACTTTTAATATTAGTTTTTAAAACAATTAATAAAAACATGAATTTCTATATTAGTTGTTTATTTATGACATAAAATTTATAACATATTTAACTAGCTAAATTTTAAAAGTCTATTTTTAAAACAATATGTTCAAAATTTATTGAATCGGAGTCAACTGGTTCGTTTGGATCAAACGGTTTAGGAATTTTTATTGGTTTTAGTTGGATTTTTATCCGAGTTAATAAGTCTTAGATTTTATAGAAACCCAACTCGGCTATCAGTCTGATTTATGGTCGAACTTGGTCTGACCGAAGTGCCGGTCCGGGTTTAAAAACACTGGTTTAACTCTTCAAAGTGGAAATCAATGAAATTCTCTACCAGAGAAATAAAGCAAGTTTTTTGAAAAGGGAGCATTGGTTTATATTATTTTTTCTATGTATAATATTTCAGACACAATAAAATTAGTAACGTGAGGGCCATGCAGCATAAGAACAATAATGTAAGTATCCAAATTAATTTTAAAATAATAATAATAATAATAATATACAAAAAGTTTGAAAAATGACAGAAACCAGATCAAACAGACAATGCTCATCAATGTCAAGGAGACAGGGTATGAACTGAATAGCAAACTGAGAGTATGGGCAAGCCTGAGTTTGTACCGACACAATGATTTTTCTTCTTCTTCTTATGGTTTTAAAATTCTTTGAATAAAAAATATTCATTTATTTGGTTTTATGTTCTTGATCTGAATATGATATTGGAATTTATTTCTGTCGTTTGGTAGTCTAATTCAAAACCTGAATATATGATAACTGTGTGCGCTTATTGGATTAAATCGCAAAACCAGAATATAGAAGATGAAGATTCAAAAAACAAAAGATCATCTCCATTGCAAAGTACTAAGAAAATATTATTAAAATTAATAAATTTAAAATAATATAAATATTGAATGAATATTTCATAAATTGAGAAAACATCCAAAAATATTAGATCATTTTCTCAAGTTTTGAGATATATATTATTATTTATTTTTTTTGAGATATATATATATATATATTATTATTTTGAATTTATTAATTTTTGAGATATTTTTTTAGAACCTTGCAATGGACATGTTCTAAGAGTCAAGATGGACGAGACATTGTGGCTTACATGTTCTGCCTTTCAAACAACAACTCATCTGTCCAAACCCATATACAAACACACACATTGTCCACTTGTTTCAATAATATATCTGGAATAAAATAATTAAAAAAAAAACAATATTGAATAAACATATATGATGAGGGGAAAATATTGTCTGAAGAGTAGATAATGTATAATAATGATAAATGTTTGATGCACATAATTTGTATTAGTATATGAAAAATTCTTATTACAATAAACCAACTATGGAAATACAGAATACCACATTTATACAAAATATTGAGTCTCTCTTAGACACAATTTATATATCTAAATTTTTGTATGTAAACATATTATAATCAAATTAATCATCATCTTTATTTTCATAAATGTTAATCATATTATAATCAAATTTATTATTTCAGAAAATAATAAGTTTTAAAACAAATACGGTTTCTCTCGATCACTGATTATGCTATGTATATGTTACACTCACATATGTTGATAGACTATCTCTTGACAGAATTTACCTACGATGGAAAACATATACATTATAACTTCTATAAATTAATATTCAACAAATTAATATCTTGTTAAATTAATAAAATTTTAATGTCTTGCATTAATTTTCGATACAATTAATTTTGTTTGATAATTATTATTTTATTGAATTAATGAAATATTGTAGTTTCAATTTTATTAATGTATGTTTTATTGTATCCATAAAACATCAAATTGATGTCAGTTATATAATGGTTTGATTGGTGTAGTAATAGTAAAAAAGGGTAGACGCATATCGCTTTGTTTCTTATCAATCACGAAAACATTATCAAAAACTACAGTAAAAACGGTTACTCTCAACTTTTTTGTTACCACTTTCGCTGACAGCTTTCGTTAACAGTTTTCGCTTATAATTTTGCATTATTAAACCATTTAACAGATCCGTCGCTAATATAATCGTTCCGCTTTTGACCGGACCAATATCAGTGATCACATAAATATAATATATTTCTTTGTCATGCTCAATTCAACTGTCCAATAATGTCTACATATACCTATAGGCAAATCTTGAAGTCGGGCTTACGATTTACGAATATGTGAGTTTCATGATTGAAAACGAGGCAAATGGAACATATGATAAATCATGAAAACGACTCATAAGCAATCATCGAGCCACACCTAAACAGAAACTACTATGCAGAACTCGGGTCGCATTTACTATTTGTCTTATGATATTATTAAAAATTTGTTCTCATAAATTTCATCGACGTCTAGACTAATTGTATGTGTATATAAATTATGCAACCATTAAAAAGAAAGATAAACATACCCGAGCAAAAAAAAATAAACCGATTAGTTTTTCAACTCTTTTCAAAAACCTCAATTAAATACATTTTCTACTACACCCAAATCACTGATTAGAGCAAAGAGTTTGCTGGCGACGATAGTACCATTAATGATCAGTAGGAAAATGATTAATATTATTTCACTCAGCTGCTGGCTTCGTAGAAATTTAGTTGTGGAACCGATGATGACGCTTTGCCAAGATGTAGTAGAAACAAGATTGGAACCAAAACTAGTAAATCGTTCATGTTTGGCCCATTATGGTTGATAGACAGGATTGGAACCGATGATTACGTTTTGCCAAGATATAGTAGTTTTTTTTTGTTGCCAAAATGCATTTTTTTTGGTGTGTGTTTTTATTTTGATATTTTTACATACAACCTACAGAAAGGGGGAAAATTCAATTGGTATTTAGTAAAAGAAAATTCTTATGTTTGCATACAGACATATAAAATCTGGCAGTCAAAACATTTTTTTTTTTGTCAAAGTAACTCCTTAATTAATCCTTAATTAATTTTCTTCTCTTTCACAAATAGTGTAAAGTATCACTTTTTTAAATACTAAAGTGAGATTTAGGTGAAAGGATAACTAGTAGAATTTAGGGTACAAAATGATATTTAAAATGTGAAGTAACACTTTTTGTAAAACAAGATTTTTTTGTTGTTGTAAAATAACATTTTTTATGAACAGAAGGAATAGTAATTTCTACTAGATTTTTAGTCAATCATTTTTGTGTTCTAAAGTTCAATTTGTAGGACGAATAGATATTAATAAGTATATTTATAAACAAGAAAATAAATTTTATTGATTCAAGATTAATACAAGTAATCTAGCTATTCCTCTCAAGAACCAACGGTCAACAATACACGTTGACTTAAGGGAAGAGTCGCCCACCCAAACCAATGTACAAATTATTCAAAATAAAATAGATAAGACCCCGAATTTATATATAAGAAAGAACAAATTTCCAAAAGAGTGGTTAATTAAAAAACTGTTAGATATATTAATATAGGCACAAATGTTGAGTCGATGCTTGACGCGATGCGCCGATGCCCACCATTTGCTTCCGTCTTCTTAGCAAATAAAACTAAACCTAAACGCCATACAATATTTATATATTTCTTATTTGGTGTTTCTTGATTTTCTTGATAATAAATTTGACGTCTCGGTCTTCCGAGTCTAGAGTGTGGCAATGTGATCAACCCCTTAATAACCTTAAAGGGGATCATAATCTCGAGAGATTACCAATTGAGCTAAATCAGTCTCTCTCTCAAGATCGAGTTCTATCTGAACATGGAGATGAGTGATTGAAAGACAGCTTCATCACAAGGGATAGTAAGACCCATGTCGTGCTCAAACCCAAACTCTTCCTCAGCTAGTTGGAGGAGTGTCTGAAACTCAGGATGAGCTAGCCATGAGATTGAGACCACGTAGCGACTCCGTTGTTGACCAACGTAGACCGGGAAGTGACCTTTTGGCACGTCGCTGAAGTAGCAATTACCTTGATTCTTCTTTCCAAGACTTGAGCATCTCTTCAAGATTTTCTTTAGAGTTGCTGCTTGAGACGCTGCCACTTTGTTCGACTTCTTTATCGCCATGATTGGAGCTTATTGAAACCTAACTTGGCTAGAGAGAGAAAGGAAGAGAGCAGAGAGAGTTTGGTATGTTTGAAGAAAGGTGTGGATGTGAAGGTGGTGGGGAGGAATAGAGGGGTATATAAGGGCACAATGAGCGAGAAAAACTGGAAGGGTTTCTTAAACTAATAAAATAAAAGAGATTGTGTTAGTAACCTCCCCCGACTCAGATTCGAATAATCCTAACCACAAGAGATTTAACATGACTTCCCTGAGCTCTAGGATTAGTCGGTGAACGTTCGGATGATGCATCAACTTTCAGTATCGGAGATCCCGGTACTTGTGAAAGATAATGCAGAGTCCCCACTGGTCGGAGTCAACGGTCTCTCGGGATCTAGAAACCTGAATCATCAAAAAAAAAAATTAATAAGAAAAATATTATATATATATATATATATATATATATATGTTTTCCTTTTAGATAGATTTTTTAGGTTTACGTATGACTTTTAGAAGATTTAGTTTGTGACTAGGTTATATGTATTACGCACACAACAACGACTAATTCATGCAGAAACACATGAAGTGTTTTCCTTGGTGATCATTCATATTAATGCAAACTACAAACCCGCGTAAACTTATACGTATACAATCCGCGTAGAATATACCACTATATCAATTTATCAAAAAATATCATAAAAATGGATTTTATATTTATGTTATTTTGAATGCAAATTATCATGTGGGATGTAGGAAACAAGGGCAAATTTAGAGACAAAGCCATAAGGGAAATAGGGTCGCAAAAATGTGAAAGTATATGCATACATTTTAAATAAAATTGAAAGTGTTATAAATAAGGTAGGGACTATTAACATTGCCCTACATTGTCTCCTTCTTTATGTTTTTAATTTATCTAGACACAACTCTACAAATTGATATAACTAGTGTCGGTTTTCTCTTCACTTAAATGTACACTCTTCTTCAGATTTTGTCTCTACTGAAACTTCCAATTTTATTACAACTAATATGTTCATATAAATCAACGAAAAAATAGTATGGCCGTTAATATTATTATATCCATTTTGTCATAAATTGACTCCGTTGCAAAGGGGTTACGGACGACGTAGGGATGTGAACCAAAGTACGTACTTGCAATATCACATGTCTTTAATTTTGCTACAACTATAGTAGCCAACTCTTTAATGCCCATTCGTTATCGTTTCTTCTTATATATCTACAAATTAATATGGAATAATAAATTACACAAAATGATTGTAGTTCGCTAGTTTTATTTTTTTATTTTTGTTCTTGGTTGAAGTCTATAAACTAATTTTAATTGAAACCATATTATTTTGTTTTGTTTTTTTAATACCGTAAAAAAAAATACATAATAATTTTTTAGATATTTCAATATAAAAATAAATATATATATATATATATATATATATATATATATATATATATATATATATATATATATATGAGTTATATACCAAAATGGTTTGAATTTGATCGAGATAAAGAACCAACTCACTTGTATTACTACTAGACCATCATATATTTATGAGTTATATATATAACTGGTGACCGATCTGAATTTATATTTGAAATATTGGCCATCCCCAAAAAATTAGTCCCATTAAAAAAATCACCTTAAATTGTGTTATAGTTTATGTTACCATTGATTTTGGTAGGTTTGGTTAAAAGCGAGCTTGGTTTAGTTGTTTTGTTAGCTGGTTCTCATATATAATCTTTTTTTTTGAACCCATCAATAAGGTCTTATATATAATATATTCACATTTAAAATAGATATATAATTAATAAACGTATGGGAAAAGAAGAACATATATAGCTAAGAAATCTAATAAATTGTCTCCATGTGAAAATTTTTAAAATGAAAACAAATGCTTAGGTTAGAGCCTAATCTTTTGTTTAATTGATAGTATCAAATCCATGCAAGTTCCCATCTGATTCATCCGATGCCTTGTGCTCCACGTACTTCTTTCCTCTTCTGTTCAGCTTTTTTTTTTCTTATTTTATTCACTTCAATTTGATGAATCAATCCATTATCGATCAAACATTTTCACCTTTGGCTTTGTGATAATTCCAATCTAATTGATTGCAATTTTTCCGTGGTAGAAACCCTAGCTATATCGTGTATAGCTTGATAGCCAACAAAGGAAATTTTAAAAGGGTGATATGACTGAAAAGGATTTTTGGCAATATATCAACACTATTTTTGTCATCTAACCGACTTTTATTCTATTTCAATCAGGTGACGTTTACAAACTTTATTTGTTTGTAATGGTAATATATATAAAAGACATGTAAAACCTAAACTTGAAACATGAAGATCTATATGTATCATAATTAACCAAAACAACTTCTTTAGCTTCTTAGGTTATGTATGACCGTATTTGAGTAATCAAGAAGTAGCATAATATATTATAAATCTGCTTATTCAAACAAACACAATATGATATATCCAGAGGCGGCTCAGTTGAGAAGACAATAGGTACGACCACTCCGGATCCAGACACGTGTCTCCATACCTTAATAATAAAAGGGTTCCGATTTATATATAGCCACATATATTTTTATAAGAAAAATAGATTGAAGAGGACCAAAGAAATATTTTGTATAATTTTGTTTTCATTATAAATCTACACACTATAAAAAGTTTAATAAAAAAAAAAATAGAGATCCGGAATGTTTTTTGCCCTATAGCCCATGATCTGTTGAGCCGCCGTAATGATATACACACACTTGAAATAAGTAAATCAACTGGTCATGCTGTATGTGAACTCTTTTAACGTTTTGGCTCAGAGATTGAAATAAGATACTAGCATATATATATTACACGGCCGCGGTACATCTCACATTCGACGGATAAATACACTATTGTTCAGAAAATCAGATGAACAGATGAAAAGTTACATATGTTCAAAAAAAAAAAAACAGATGAAAAGTTACATGGAATATGAGATAAGAATAATCAATCATTGATCAGTTCAACACTAAAGTTACAACATAATATATTTATTATATATAACTTATCACAATTTTTCAAAAGATGATGAAGATTATTAATTATTATATTAGATAGTATACAATATTTAGTTTCTCAAGATTTGTATTGTTCTAAAGATTTTAGGATATTGTAAGAAATAATGACAAATAGAAATAAGAAAGCAGATCTTTTTTATTAATATGGATATCTCCAGCCAATATAAGAGCTCTGATTAATCTTTAAGGAGATGTACAATTCATCGATAAACCCTATTTCCAAAATATTCAAATGAACCGAAAGTAATGGATGTTCAGAAAATATGCTATAGTTGCGCATATCAGATAGATAGAAAGCGGATCTTTCGGACCTTTCGGACGACAAACAAGAAAAGAGATTAAGAGTTTGGCTTCAACTGAAACATTAATAAGGGGAAGGATTGTATCTTCTTAGACTTATATGAAAGACGTTAAAGATAACACTATTGGTGAAAAGTGACGAGATGAGTAATGTAAGAACTAAATCCTAACGTGGAAGGTGGGATGTTGTCGTATATATAGAATTTTAACCTATAAAGAAAGAAAACAAAAGTAAGAGATAGTGTTGTGTAGGGACAAAGGAGGAGGAGGAGACAATGAGAGAATGCAATCAGGTGGAAATGAAATATAAATGAAAGGAACAATACTTGGTTGTCCTGAATCGGCGCTTCTGTTGTGGTTGTAACTTGTAGACATGATCCCTCACACATCTTCCTTACCCCACACCCAATTCATCTTCATAATCATTAACCCACATTTCCACAACAATAATAATTCTCTTGACTTTTAACCCAAAAATATGCATGACATATCCGGTATATACGTGTTAACGGCAATGATCCTTTCTATTATCTCATCGGATTTGTTGTTAAAATGATTCAAAATCTTCGTGAAACTTGAAAAATGTCTTTTGAATCTACTAGAGTTATATATTATGTATGATACAACTAGTCAAATAATGAAGCGGCCGTGAATTTTCCGTAGATATCCACAATAGTTACGAAAAATGTTTATATAGCCACAAAAAAAAATTAGCTACCATGTTATAACCACAGAAAAGTCACGGCATTTTTCGTGATTTTAACTTTGTAGCTAATTTTTTTCATGATTATATATGCTTTCCTAGCTAGTTTAGCTTTTTGTGGTTTTTTTGCAGTTTAAAAGCTACAAAATAGTGGTCTATGATTATATAAATATTTTTTCCCTAATTTTTACTACTAACTAAGGAATAAACAAATATTTCAGTTCACCTAATTTAATAACTACTATTCGATTTTCAGGTTTATATAAAGGGGTTTTAACTTTTAAGGTATGTATTCATTTTATAAAATTAATAATTATAAATCTTAGATATGTTGTTATTATGTTAACATCAGTTTCCAATCTTGTTTGTGCCTAAAGTTCATCGAATCTATTCGATCTTATCCACAATATGATATACCTTTCAGATATATTGTGAGTAATGCTTTTATCCGCTTTAGTATGTACATTTTATGATTCGAGCTTGTTGATAACTTAATTAGTACATATATATAGCTCAACATTATCTATTACTAGTAGTTAGGAACTTAGGATAACAAACTGGCTTATCAACCTGATTACAATTTGTAACCAATTTAGTACCACAGACGAATTACCTAAAAAATGTATACATTTTGGTTTCTCTGATCTGCCACCTTGTTCGCATGTATGTTTCGGCTATTGATTTTGTTGTTTTATGTATAGCAGCCTTAGCATGTGGATATCTGTCCCTACTGGTCTCACAAATTTTGATTATATAATTATTAAGACTACCTTGATTGTATTTTGGTTGCGTGTCAAATTAATGTGTTTTAAATACTAAACACAACTGCAAAAAATATACATTTGAAAGTCATGCCGAAAAGTTAAATGTTGTGATCTTAAACCAGGACCCTTGTCTTAACTAAATTGAAATGTATGCTTTGGAAATAATGTCATATTTTTTAGGCCTTCGACAGTTACAAGTCTAGAAGACTAGAGAACAAAAATATTACACTCAAAACCATAGTACAAAAGAGGTTGATTAGTCACATATCAGGAGGCTTCGATAATAAAATTAAGATTTTTGTTTGTCATGAAACTTTTATTCAAAAGGGACAGCTCCTAATGACAAAATGCATAAAAGAATATCTGACTAAGATTTTTATTAAAAATATCACAAAAAAATAAAGATATTTAAAATAAAATAAAAGTTTCCTCAATATTCCTACAAAGACAAATTTCTACTCCAATAGTAAAATGGACAGCTCTTAATGACAAACTGCATGAAAAGATATAAGAATTAAGATTTTTATGGATGTTATTTAATCATTGATTTTAAAATTCATTCTATATGTTTTTAATCTGCAAGATTTAGAATGTGTTTGGTAAATGATGTAGCTTTACCTTTTTTGCAGTAGAATTAAAGTTGTAAATTTTTTTATTGTAGATATAGATTTTATTGCTGTAGAATTTGGTTGTAGGATGTTTGTAGATAACATTATGTATAAAGATTTTCAAAATTAAGGTTTTAACACTGTATTTTAATAAAGTATTTAAACTGTTTTAAACAATTAACTAATATATAAATTATATGGTAATTGAATAACAAATTGTGGTTGGATTTAAACTGTTTTACCATTAACTTTCCTATAACTCAATTTCCTATCCAAAATTGAGAAAGGTTTAGCTGCTAAGACAAAATGCATAAAAATCATGAGGGGTAATACCCCAACCACCAATGGAAAAAATTAACATTAAAAAGAATATAATTCATATGTTAAACAAAATATAGAAATGTCTGCTAATTCCACAAAAGTACAACTAAAGAGTCAGAGAAGAGTTGTGTTCATCATATCCCTTAAACACTGTAGGGGATCCATGTCTGCATAAACAGATATGACACTCCCATGTGGCATTACATCCCAACAAACAACTCAGCAAAATCTTTAGCACCACACACAAGCTGACATATACTCACTCTAATAATATCTGAGCCACAAATTTGATATGAGCCACAAAAAAATCATGTTCTAAGGCCACTATAGTATAGAGCATTTATCTTCTGTCTTTCAACTGATTACAACTCTTTTTCAGTTTTTATGTCACATTTTGATGTGAGTCTCCTCTGATAACTGTCAGTGTCACAATATGTACTCCAGTTTCTCCTTTCTTAGGAGAGAAAAGAAGTGAATGTGTTTCTTTCTTCCAGATTTAGAGAGACTAAACAAGTCATTTCAAGGTGTTTCTTGTTTGTTAAATGCTTAAAATTAGTGGAGACTCTCATGTTCTGTGAATGAAAATGACCATAGGAGATATTTATTTTTGTATAGGAGGCAATGCATGTATGTCACAATAATGGAAGAATTTTGTTCTTAATCCTTTTTGTTTGTGTTCTTCCACTGATTTTTTTATGTATCCATTGGATATGGGATTATAAACCGAACCGATCCGAACCGAGATTTTTGGTTTTCTTTGAACATTCTAAGTTTGACATTCTTTGAACATTTGTATTTGAAACATGAAAAAGTTGAATTATGTGATCATGAAACTGGATCCTTGTCTATAAACTAGTTGAAATATATGC
Source organism: Orychophragmus violaceus (assembly GCA_030180135.1). Lineage (NCBI taxonomy): Eukaryota > Viridiplantae > Streptophyta > Magnoliopsida > Brassicales > Brassicaceae > Orychophragmus > Orychophragmus violaceus. The sequence continues at coordinate 2,941,032 of CM058239.1, forward strand.
TTTGGAAAGTACTAACACCATATGTTTAGTTATGTTGACAGTGCTTTCAGAAATTCATTGTACATCACTTGTTAGAGCCTGAGATCCAGAGTATGAAGTTATTTGAACAAACATGTGATGTTTGTATGAACATCTTCCAGTTGATGCAAGTTCAGAGACAATGCCAACAAAGAAGCAACAACTTAGCAGGTGAGCAGCCAACAGACCAACTATGGTTGCTTTATTCAAAGCCACATTCTACGGACTACATATAGTTTACTAGAATGTCAAATCTGGAACATGGGAAAAAAAAAAAAAACGATAGCAAACATAATTTATTTTAAATAAAGATGAAAGATGCAGAATCAGATATTTGAAGCATTCAAAGCCATGACTTTGATTTGTTCATTCAAGGCCATAAGCTGAGCTTCTTTCTTGTCAAGAAGATCGGTTAGCTTCTCGTTCTCGCCTTCCAGTTTTCCCAACTTAGCAACCAGCCTGCTTTCACAATAATAAAAAAACATATGAGAGTGGATTCAGTAAATTTAAAAAAAAATAAAACAATTGGATTCAAGTCTAGGTCAGTGCAATCAACCGTCAAAGGCACGTCCTCAGATTTTAGGGGTTAGAAACATTTTAGTATAAAATTTAATTATTTTCTTTTGTAATTTGGGAATCACAAAATCTATTTATATTAGTTTAATAAATTTTGAAGACCGAAACCAATGTTTTATCCGGCTGTGCTCAAGACTAGCCTTGAGCCACATTGTTTTACACAGGCCTTGATTGGTAAGTTGTGGAATGGCGAAATCGCGTCTAAAACGTCATTCGACAAAAAATTTGACAATCATAAAAATTCGTGGAATGAGGAAAAAAATACGAAAACGCAAGTGTGCGTTTTCGCTGAAAAAATTACAAAGGAAAAACCATTCCGCAAAAAAGTAAATTTTATGTAGATTATTGCGTAATAAACAGTAGTTTGATTGGTAACTCGCGGAGTGGCATAATGGCGGAATCACGTTTTTAAATGCAATTCCGTCATTTCGCGATTACGCAGGTGTTACCAATCAAAGCCACAATATGTAGCTTTGTAATTGAAAGTTGAAACAATACATATGCATGTCTCATCATTGACATAAAAGAGCTTAGAGTTGCATACAAAAGAGATGAGACTGACCGTGCTTGGATGGTTTTGAGTTGCTGCTCGGATGATTGAAGTGTTTCTATAACCTTGGCAGAAGTATTGATGTGATTTATAATTAACTCACACTCTTTCTTCACACAAAGGAGCTCCTCTTTAATAGCTTTTTCTCTATCTCTCCTAATGTCTTTTTTGGGGGGAACAATCTCTCTCTTACGCCAAGTTGACATTTGTTTGTCCTTCTCACTCTCGGAAGAACAAGATCTCAACAGAAATCAATCTATTATATTAAAACAGAACTAGAATATAGAAATAACATTTACTTACTATCTTATTTATATGTGTCACTAGGTTTTTCATTTTTATTAAGAATAAAATTGTTAATACCAATTTATCGCTAATTAATTCATAATATCTTCTAATATCTTCTATTTTCCTTTTTTATCTCACAATCAAATCTCACCAAAAATATTTTTCAATTTTTTTGAAAAAAAAATCAAATTTGTAATTATTCTTTAATAAATTAATATTAACTATATTTTATTTTATAAAAATAAAATTCATGTTTTCTGACATTTTTTTCAAAAAAAAAAACAAACTAAATGTACAAACCCTAATATTTAAATTTTAAAATCAAAATCAAATCAAAAGTATAAAGTTTTAAATAAAAATGTGTCCTTAGTTTTGTGTTTCTATTTTCAACTAAAATATACTACATGTACAATTTTACATAATAACACAATAATTCGACAATAAATAAACAAATTATATGGTATAGTTGGTAAAATAATTTTGATCCAAAAATAAAAATTTAAAATTGTAATTATAAAATCATAAATAAAACAATTAAATCCGAAAACAATTAAAAACATCTAAAATATAAAATGAAATATCTCATACAAAAATTAAATCCAAAAAAAAAAAAAAATCTAAAACGTAGTATTTTAAAATTTTAAATAAAAACTAAACCAAATATAATAAATCTTTAATACTATAAAACAAATTGTAATTGTAATTGAAACCAAAAGCTGAAAAACCAAAAACATCTTAAATCAAAATATATATATATATATATTTACACCATAAAATTAAGAAAAATTACACAAAACAAAATATGTAATATATAGATTAAATTTATAATTAAAAAAATTTGTGCTCAGTTCGAATTAGACAGTAGTTATAAATTGAAAAATGAAATGTGGACGTTACTTACAAATAAATTAATTATAATGGAAGAAAAAAATAAAATGTGAGCTGTTACTAAATCATTGCGAATATATTTAAAATTTTAAATAAATTAACCTCTTGCATTGTCAAATCTTTCAGATTATCACATTCAAACTTTCCATCGTCATCCTAACAAACATATTCTCAGCCACGAATTAAGCATCTTGTTTAAAACATCAATCATATTCCTATAATGCAGAATATCTTATATAATTAGATCATAAATTTCGAATTAACAATTTCCCAAATTTGGAAACAAGTATTAATTATTTTATGATTTATTAACAAGAAAATTTTAAAAGATTTTAATTAGTTCTTTGAAGTAGTAAATATATCAAATCTTGACAAATCTAAATAATAAATAGATATCAGTTAGGGAATATTAATGAACCTTCCATAAGAAGATTTCAAATCATCCTTATTTTCTCCAAATTAAATTAAGGGCAAATCGTAAAATGGCACAAAAACATATCTTGTCACAAATATAGCAATAAGGAAGAAAAATCATAAAAATAACACAAAACATGTTTTGTCACTAAATTAGCACTAACCCTTAACTTTAAATATTAAACGCTAAACCTAAATACTAAACCATAAACCGTAAATAATAAACCATAAACCCTAAATACTAAACCCTAAATAATAAATCCTAAACTCTAAATAATTAACCATAAACCCTAAATTATATAATGCTATAAAAGTCTTTGTAATTAAAATAATATTAAAATATGAATTATTTTCCTTGGTGTTATATTTATGATAAGATATGTTTTTGTGCTATTTTATGTATTTTCTTTTAAATTAAAAGAATTTGAAAAACTAAAAATTCTAATTTTTGTACTGCAAGCTATACAAAATATCTTATACCCTGAAAATTATATTATCTCTAACCAGTTTCTTAATTGCCTCTGTTTCGTCGGGAACAGCTTTATTCTGTTGGGTTGTCTTCATAGGTGGGCTATAAGTGGGCCATAAGTGGGCCACAAACCAAATATGTCAGGTGGGGTAAGCAGAATTGTCTCAACCAACCAGCTTGTGGATAATACTTTTGATGCAAGACCGACTTCAAAGTATCTAGTCCTAAGAGGATTATGAAAACTAATTCAAGTCAGAAATAGGACGTGAGCAAATGAGTATAAAAGGTCGTGCAGAAGCATAAGGATATACAAGCAAACACACATCATTCACCGGAGCAAAAAGAGAGTACAAATGTAAGAGAGAGCATTAGAGAGCTAAGAAAATATAAGAGAACTACAGAGACTATTTTGTTTCTAGAGTTAAGATCTTAAGAGTTTTCTTAGAGTGCAAGATTGAAGTTTTGATTAGAAGTTTAGCGTACAAACTTATTTCTGATTCCTTGTGAAGTTATAATCAAAGAGCTTAGTGAACCGATTGTGGAATATTGTCCTCGCTCCTGTGAGTACCCACTTGGTGAACTCGATCAACTATTAACGAGTAGTCCTAATGTGGGTGGATTTGGTCTTTGAATCGGGATCTTTTGGCTCAATTTTATCCAAGTTTTGCACTAGCTCGATGCCAGGATGATGAAAAGCAGTTGTTCAATCATTTGATAACCAGAGTCATTCTTTGATATTGATAAATGATCACTATGAATCACAAGGTGAGTAAATTTTTGTGTTGTTTTTTATTCTGCAAACAAATGAACAGATAATCTCGAATCAGTATAAGTATAGTTAACTAAGTGTACAAATTAAAATCTCAACAAGTGGTATTAAAGTTCTCAGACAAAAAGTGTCTTAAGGTCGGAGAATTTACCTACATTGACCCCGAAGCATGAGTTTTTTATCCCACAAACAAACGAACAGACAATCTCAAATCAATATAGTTAACTAAGTGCACAAGTTAAAATCTCAACAAATGGTATCAGAGTTTATAGGCGAAAGATGTCTTAAGGTCCGAGAAGTTACCTACATTGACCTAAAGCATGAGAGAAGGAAATCTTTCATCATACGTGGTTAATAGAAACCACAAGCAAATCATGGTTTCAAGTTGATATTCATTATCAAAGTAGTGAGATAGCATAGACAAAAGGTAGAGAAACTAGTTGGTTACAAAGAGCATTTATCATTCTGATAATGAAAATTCAAGGAAATAAAGAAAAGAACATGTCACATGTGAGGATTCTACAACAGCTAAGATGAAGAAACATTAGCTTCAGGTGGATTAACTGTAAAACATTTAGCAAGAGGTTGATTCAAAATTCAATGTACATTTAACAAGTCGACAAAGATGAATCAAGTTTTGAGAAATATTACTTGGGTTCTTTAGATACAGTGAAACCAATGCACTAAATCGCATAAAAAGATTGCGAGCAACAGTGGTATTGAAGAAAAAAGGAACTTCAGTCTCAGGTGAAGTTTTGATCGATGTCACAATAATGTAAGATTTTATGCTTGTGTTCTTCCACTGATTTCTCTTCTACACATAACGAAAACATGATTGATTCGACGACCAATGGGAAGTTTGATTTTAATAAGTTGGTCCCAAGTCAAAACAAATACTTCATGTATTCAAGTTTGATATTCATTAAGCCATGATCTATCCTTTGCAAGCACAAGTCATGTAAGTGTTATACAGACTAAACGCAAACTCAATACATTTGTATTTGAAACATGAAAGTTGAATTATGCGATCTTGAAACTGGATCGTTGTATATAAACTAGTTGCAATATATGCGCTGGAAAGTACTAATACCATATTATGTTGATAGTGCTTTCGGAAATTCATTGTACATCATTCCCCTGGGAAAAATAATGAAACGGAAGAATCGAAGAACCGAACCGAAAAAGAGATATGGTCTGGTTATGGATACCTTCAAATAACCTATTGGATCTCAAGCTTACTATTTATGGATATTGGGTAATATCCGAACCGAATCAAATACTCATGAACCCAAATGAAACCCAAAAACTTCACCCATTATATTATGACCATTAAGCTCAAGCCTAACTCAACCTAACCCCAATGCATACTAAATCCTACTGCTATTCTCCTAAGGTTCAAACACATTTCCTATAAATTGTTATACATATCTAACAAAGAAATAGTCGCATATTTTGTACAATCATCTCATGTATTAATAATTAATCTTGATTTGAATTTCTATATCATATAACGTTGTGGATTGTATGCGGCGTTCATGAGCCATTAATATGAAATTAACAAGTCATTTGTACTTTGTTGAATTTTCTATTTTGGAATCATCGAACAGAGGAACCGAACCGAACCGAGCCAAATGGTATCCGAACCAAAAAGCTATGTTTCCCTTATGGATCCTGAAAGCCTGGAATAGAAGAACCGAAAAACCGAAAGAAGCGAACACCAAAGTACCAAACGCCCATGCCTAGTACAACACCTGTTAGAGCCTGAGATCCAGACTCCAGAGTGTGACGTTATTTGAGCAAATGCTTGTAAGAAAATCTTCCAGTTGATGCAAGTTCAGAGACGATACCAACAAAGAAGCAACAACTTAGCAGGTGAGCAGCCAACAGACCAACTATGCTTGCTTTATTCAAAGTCATATTCTACAAACTAAAGATAGTTTACCAGAATGTCAAATCCAATAGCAAACATAATTTCTTTTTTTTAAAAGATGAAAGATGCAGAATCAGATATTTGAAGCATTCAAAGCCATGACTTTGCATTGTTCATTCAAGGCCATAAGCTGAGCTTCTTTCTTGTCAAGAAGAGCGGCTAGCTTCACGTTCTCCTCCATCAACTTTTGAACTTCTACCTTTTTCTGCGCTTTCTCGCCTTCCAGTTCTGCCAACTTAGTAACCAGCCTGCTTTCACAATACATAATAACATATGAGAATGTAAAAGTGAATCCGTAGACATTGGTTTACACAATTTGTACCATTGTAATTGTACAATCACATCCCTGTCTCATCATTTACATAAAAGAGTTAAGAGTTGCATACAAAAAGAGATGAGACTGACCGTGCTTCATCTGTTTGGAATTGCTGCTCGGATGAAAGAAGTGTTTGTATAACATTGGTGGAAGTATTGACATAATTTCTAAGTGACTCACACTCTGTCTTCACACGACGAAGCTCCTCTTCATTTTCAATAGCTTTTTCTCTATCTCTCCTACTATCTTCAACCAGTTTCTTAATCACCTCCGCTGTTTCATCAAGAACAGCTTTATTCCCAACTACAATCCGTTTCATCTCTTCTAACCTCAAGGACAAGTTCTCGATTTCGACTGTCTTCCTTCTGATTTCTTCTTCCCCTATAATCACCCTCTCCTTTTGTAATGACGTTTCAGATTCTGCCGCTGTGACCCTCCTCAGAAGAGACTCCAGGACATCAGCAATCATCTGTATGGACTGAGTGTAAACTCCATCCTCTATAACCAAGTTCTTGGTAGTTCCAGTAAACGTATCTTCACCGGGATTATGAAAGGTCAGAAGACTGATGTCCTTGGCCACTTGAGAAACTGAACCATCATCTTCTACTTCTAGCTGTTCAGACAGATGGGCTAGACCAGGAACAGACAAGATTCCAGCTTTTGACCTCAAATAGCGTAAGCTTGCTGCAGCTGATTTGACCCTATCCAGCAGAACACCTAACTCCTCAGCTTGTAAGTTATAATCTACATGGAACTGACCAGATTCCATCTCAAGGACTTCTCTTGGTAATGAATCATGTGAAGCCATTCTAGTATCCCCAAACCAGCTATTCCCAACCTATTTGTCCAGAACTAAAAACGAAGAAATCTTCTTTCTGTAATAATATAAAGGCAAAACAACATTATCTAGTTGGTTGACCTTAAGGGGCTCTCATAATAATGTGTTAAGTAAGTCATTTCTTGTTGACTGAGCAATGACAATGATTGATATCAAGATCAAGACAGAAACAATTAAAAATATATAAGATAGCTAAACAAGACAAATGATCTAAGATAGCTACACAAGACAAACGAACTAAGATGGCTACAGAAGACAGAACCTTTTCAGCTTCCATTTGGTTTTGAAACAATTTGGGCTACGATGATCAGTGGTTTTGATTGGAAAACAAGCACGAAACGAGAACCGTATTAACACACTAGAGTCAAAACGCAGAAGATAAGCTAAATTAACGAATGAGAAACCGTGATTATCCCTGAGAATTTCAAAGAACATATGGAAATGTTGTGAGAACGAATCTAGAATGCAATTGAACAAATTTAGGACACAAATAAGGATCCTTACGATTTCCAGAAGATTAGGTTTCGGGATTTACTCCGGCTGAATCAAGTCCGTCGTCGATTGGCAGAGAGAATTACAGAGATTAAGGGAGAGGAACCAGTTGTAGCTTCAACAGATGCTTTGAATTTTGAGTTGGAGAAATTGGAAAAAAAATCTTGAACAACTAGTGTCGGAAATAAAAAGCCCATGATAATTAGATTGTAACTAATGGGCTTTCAAGCCCAGATGGATCATAAGTTTTGTCGGCCTGTTATTAACATACTATATAAGTAAAGACCGAAACTACCCCTAGTGGGTTCCTTTATAAATCCACTTTGTCCGAAAAAATACAGAGAGGTTCCGGTATTATTATTTCGTTTGGATGTTGATTTTTTCTTAAGAACCCCAACAAAAACTCAAATCGAAAACCAAAGATGAAAAAATTTAACCAAAGATTAAAAAATTTAACCAAAAATCTGGACTGAGCAGTCAATGCTAGGTTTGCTATAGTAAATTACTTTTAGTCAACAAAAGATCTTTAGTATTTTTTAGAACATTTAATCAAATTTGATCATTTTTAGAAAATGATTTTTAGAGTTTTATTTGCTTGTGATTACATTATAAATACACAGTTAAAGCATGGTGATAATCAATACACATAGGCTTCTCAGAGTTTTTGAGTAAATATTGGATGAGTCTGCAGTGGGACTATCTTAAACAACTTCAGATGATGAGTAACAAATACATTTATAGGTTTTGTGACTTCAAAATGTTCTTTACATTACGAGGAGAACTATCTTGAATAGCTTCAGATGATGAGTAACTATTGGATGAGCCTGCTGCAATGGTTGTCTTCTCTTTTCCAGAAACATCCTGCATGGAAGCAACTTCGGTCAGTCCACATGTTGTTAACTACACAGAAAGAGCTTGTTGACTAGAAATCACTCACCTGTTGAGCTGAAGAAGAGGCATGGATTTTAAGCTCAAGCTCTAAACCAACATCATCTTGTTCTTCGGTTTTAGGATTGAGTGAAGCTGCTGAATAGGGCATAAAGGTGGAGCAGGGGTTAGGTAAAGGCAGAGTGGAGACTGGACCATGAGTTATTGCAACAGCAGGGACAGGATAAGTGTAATGTGGAATCCATGGAACCATAGTTCTGACTCTATGATGATGATGAGCATTAAGAATCTCGATATCGCATTCAAGAGATGATTTTTCTTCTCTCAGCTCCATCTTCTCTTGATTTAGCTGCTTAGTCAAAACAAATTTTGGAAGATGATAAAAACTGCATAGTCAAGTATAATCTAAGGCTTTGAATGGTACCAGCAGTCACGGGCTAAATTGTTTGCGGACTGAACCACTTTACTTTATGTTTGGGACATGGACCAAATTTATTTGTTCAAAAATAGTTTGCACTTGGTCCGTATCCAACTTCTTTTATTTTTATCTTTTTGACCATTACGGACTAAAACCTATGAATAATAAATAAAAATGGTCTACACTATTCACGGACTAGTTCGTCTTTAGGGTTGCTACCATCCATAGCCTAATATAATAAGAGCATGGGAGAAGTTAAATCAATCAATCATCAACCTCGCGAGACTCTTGAGATAGTGTGACATACTCAGCCTTTAGTCTATCGACTTGAGTCATTAGATCTTTCAAGATTTGTATTGTGTCAATAAGAATCGAAGCTTTGTCACTCTTTGGCCTATTCGGATCTGAAGCAAACCATTAGTAAGAGAAAAAAGTTTATGAATTTGAAAAGTCTCTCTGTTCATGAGATAGATAGACATACCAAGTGCATTTCCAAGCTCAAGAAACTGTTCGTTGAGTTTATCCCTACGTATCTTCTCTCGTTCAGCCTTGTCAACTTTCCGGGGGAAAACTGGCTCCTTCTTCACTTCCACCATTTTCTCAGGCCTGAAACTAGACGAAGATAAACAAATGAAACTATGAAAAAACTTGAACTTTATCCATTTTCAAGCACCTGAGATTATGTTCCGAAGAAGAAGAAGAAGCTGAGGATTCATCAGAAGAAGTTTTCTGCTTCTTCGATTGCTCCATTGCAAAGTTGAGAACTTTCTTCCCGGAATCAGCAATGAGTGCTCTGAGAAAGATATAGAGAGTGTGAGAGACAGAAAGAGATCAAAGATAAGTTGGTTTCTTCTTCGAGAGAGAGTATATAAAATCCGGTGATAATGGTGGTGGACGCCGACGAGGCAAATCAATAACTTGTGCTCCCCCACGCGCCACCATTTTAAGAGATATGATTTGCTCCATTGCAAAATAAAAACTTTTTCCCGGAATCAGTAATGAATGCTCCGAGAAAGATATAGAGAGTGTGAGAGACAGAAAGAGATCAAAGATAAGTTGGTTTCTTCTTCTTCTTCGCGAGTATATAAAAATCCGGTGATAATGGTGGTGGACGCCGACGAGGCAAATCAATAACTTGTGCACCCCACGCGCCACCATTTGAAGAGATATAATCTGCTACGTACAGTTACATTATATTAGTCCACACATTAACAGTTATTAACCGTTGATTCTATGGACTTTTATTTCTCAGATCTCAACCGCACAATGGCCTTAAAGGGAAGATCTTTGTCGAACTTGTGTGGAAGAAGAGAGGATGAAGTTAGTGACTTACAACGTTAATGGCCTAAGGCAACGAGTTTCGCAGTTTGATTCTCTTCTCAAACTCCTCGATTCCTTCAACGCTGATATCATCTGCTTACAGGTTTTACTTCAATGTCACATTCGATTTTGTCCTTCTCTCCGGTTTATATCTCCGATGAATCGGTAATATTTCAATTCGGCTTTAAATTCTAGGAGACGAAACTTAGGAGGCAAGAACTAACAGCGGATTTGACGATAGCAGATGGGTACGAATCGTTTTTCTCATGCACTCGCACTTGCGAGAAAGGCCGTACTGCCTATTCCGGTATGCATCAAGCTATTATATCTTCAGTAGATTTAGTAAAGGTTGGAGCTTTATGTTGTTGAATTCGCAGGTGTGGCAACGTTTTGCAGGGTAAAGTCAGCATCTTTAAGCTGTGAAATTGCTTTACCTGTTGCTGCTGAAGAAGGCTTCACTGGTCTTGTAAACAGTCGAAGTGGGAAGAACGAAACGTCTGTAATAGCTGAAGGTCTTGAGGAGTTTGAGAAAGAAGAGTTGCTTAGGATTGATCAAGAGGGACGGTGTGTTATAACTGATCATGGACACTTTGGTATGAGTCTAAATCTTTTAACTTGATGTTGAATTCCTCTAGGTGTTAACGAATGGGTTTTGTCAGTTGTTTTCAATGTCTATGGACCAAGAGCTGTAGCTGAGGATGTTGAGAGGATCGAGTTTAAGCATCGGTTCTTTGATGTTTTAGAGGTAAGTCTTATCGGTTTCTCAATGTAGCGATGAGTTATGGGGTTGATTGTTTCTTAGTTTTATTGTAGAGAAGGTGGGAGTGTCTTCTGCGTCAAGGAAGAAGGGTATTTGTTGTTGGGGATCTCAACATTGCACCATTTGCTATGGATCGATGTGAAGCTAGACCTGATTTCGAGAAAAACGAGTATGTAAATACTGATTGCTCATGATCTGCTTATATCATTTTGCTTTACTCAAGACTTTTTCAAAATGCAGGTTCAGAAAATGGTTTAGATCTCTGCTAGTTGAACGTGGAGGCTCATTCTCTGACGTTTTCAGATCGAAACATCCTGAGAGGTGAAATTTTTTAATAACATCTTCTGTTTTTATGTCGATTATTTAATTACAATCTTTCAACTTTATGTGTATCATTGATTACTTCTTTCTGGATTTCTAAAAGGAATGATGCATTCACATGTTGGTCATCAAGTAGTGGAGCAGAACAATTCAATTATGGTTCAAGAATTGATCATATCTTAGTTTCTGGATCATGCTTGCATGAAGACGGAGATCAACAGGGACATAGTTTTGTTGCTTGTCATGTCAAGGAATGTGACATATTAACCGAGTATAAGCGGTTTAAGAATGAAAATATGCCAACAAGGTAAGTCTATATAGTTATGAATTATCCCATGTGAGTGTTTCAACTCTGAGTATGCCAGTCAAATTTGAAAACACTACAGGTGGAAAGGTGGATTGAGTGTTAAGTTAAAAGGATCAGACCATGTACCTGTATATACTACTTTTGATGATTTGCCTGACATCCCTGAACACAGCACACCGCCATTAGCTGCAAGATATCTTCCCATGATTTACGGGTTCCAGCAAACTCTTGGTACAAGTAACTTGAATCTTATTCTGTTGTGATGGATTGGATTAGAATTATCAACTTGTTTCTGTGTCGATCTTTGTATCTCAAATTTTCAGCTTCTTCACTCGTTTTTTTGTAACAGCATCAGTGTTCTTGAAAAGACAAGCCAATGAGCAAGCCAAAGCCATTGAGGTTTCATGTTCATCATCAAGTCAAAGTAACGCTACGCCAAGTTGTGGAGGTATACCACTCAGAAACTGCAGTTTGATGGATACATCACCTGGAGGTTCCACTAATAACCTTAGTGATAGAATATGTGTGTCATCGGTGAGAGCTCAGAATATCTCTAGAGATGGAAACATGAAAAAAGCAAGGAGGATCCAATCTTCTCAGCTTTCTCTCAAGTCTTTTTTCACTTCCAACGTAAAGATAAACAATGGCGAGGAGAAATCTGCTCCATACATTTCCTCAAGTCAGAGCCCCCAATCCGAGAGCTTCACAGAACCGACTGTTTCCACCAAAGAAGACAGAAAACCGACTAGTTCAACACAGGAACAAGATCAAACCGGTTCATCGGCTAAACAAAAGAACGATGCAGCTTTAATGGAATGGCAAAGAATACAGAACCTAATGCAAAACAGCATACCTCTCTGCAAAGGACATAAAGAAGCTTGTATTGCTCGTGTTGTCAAAAAGCCAGGTCCTACATTTGGACGCAGATTCTACGTCTGCTCTCGTGCTGAGGGACCTTCCTCTAATCCAGAAGCAAACTGTGGTTATTTCAAATGGGCTTCATCAAAATTCAGAGACAAGTAAAACGAGTTATGATGTCAAAACATGATGGTTCATGTTGAATGGTTAGTAAACTAATTTAGTATTCAGGAACGAATTGATTTAGGCTTTGATTGGTAAACTTGTGGAATGGTAAAATGGTGGAATAGTGTTTAAAACGTGATTCCCCAAGTATTGCGTTTAAACGCAATTCCGCAAGTTACCAATGATATAATGTAAAAAAAAAAAACTTAATTCCGTAAATAATCCATCTAAAGTTTAATTTTTTGCTTAGTGAGTTTTGTTTTATTTATTTTTGCGTTTTTTTCTTTCTATTCCACCAGTTTTTATGATACCAATGGCCTTAATCTAGTGAGCTCAGTTACACCTACACGAGTTATGATGTCAAATCTTCATGGTTCATGTTGAATGATTAGTAAAGTAATTTAGTATTCAGGAACGAATGGATTAGGCTTTGATCGGTAACTTTGTGGAATGGTAAAATGGTGGAATAGTGTTTAAAACGTGGTTCCGCAAGTATTGCCTTTAAACGCAATTCCACAGGTTATCAATGATATAATGTAAAAAAAAAAACTTAATTCCGTAAATGATCCATCTAGAGTTTAATTTTTTACTTAGTGAATTTTGTTTTATATTTTTTTGCGTTTTTTTCTTTCTATTCCACCAGTTTTTATGATTGTTAAAAAAAAAAAAAAAAAAAAAAAAACCAATGGCCTTAATCTAGTGAGCTCAGTTACACCTACACGGTAGAATCTCAACGATGTCGGTATATAGTTAATGTTATCTATCTCGCTCGTCTTGACCAATGTGTGAAAGGTTGCTGGATTTAGCTTCTTGCCATGTTCCTGTCCCTGTCATTTTATTTTATCCCTCTTGTTGTCGTTTAATAATGTAATTAATTAACATTAAGCTTCGTAACGCAGCTAAATATCTATATGGTAATATAGTAATGTTTGGAGGTATGTTAATTCACATGGATACGTATACGTATGTGTGTTTAAGTAATGTAATAATTATGTATTTGTTATTTATATTTAAATGGAAGATGACGAGTAAGCACAAAAAATTGCTTATGTAAGGGAATGTGTCACCCACGAATTGATGTTGTCAATCTTCAATGTCACTTGCGATTGTTTGATTCGATTTTTATTATGCAAGTAAAAATGTATGTTACTTGGCTTTTGAAGATGTCAAAAGTCTTGAAGATACCTTTTGTTTGATAAATTGTTAAATCGGAACAATCTGTTTTCTTTTCTTTTTTTTTTTATAACGAAATCTTTCGTGCTTGGTGTTTGTCCTTCCTGAGAAGGATCGTCGAGCTTTTGTTTCTCGGCCTTCCGTCGACATCAAATGTTTCTACGAAAATTTTATAGAATAAATTTGTGAACTTCGTTTCAGTTTGATCGGTGGAGTTTCAAATTCCAACTTACAATTTTAGTTTATTTTTATAATTTATCGTTGTTTTTCAAGTTTTGGTTGTGGAAAGAGTGTTTTCAGTGTTTTCATATATGTATCAGATTTTGTCTTTGAATTTTTTTTTCCATATTTGCACTACCAGTTTGCTATTGTAGTAACAAAACAGTGAAATTCAACGACTCAAAGACTTTTCTCTTCTAATATGTGTTCCAAGCAATCTTGTATCATATATGGAGAGAAAGAAACAACCGTGTTCATGGAGCGAAAACATTACTGGCGGCCCAGCTTATAAGAACCATTGACAAAAATATTCGGAACAGAGTATCTTCAATCGGATTGAGAGGAGATCATGCTTACGAACCAGCCATGCGGCTTTGGTTCCAACTCAGGTCGTAAAGACCATTTTTTCGGTTACATTATCTTTTGTTTAAGTCACACATGAATTTTTCATGATGTAAAACAGTTTTTTTTTTTTTTGAAATTTAACATTAAAAATAAAAAATCAACGGAAAAAAAAAATCTTTTTTTGAATGTATTTGTCATAATCTTTCACACTAAAGGTTAACGGTGAAACAAAAAAGAAGAAGATTAAAATAGTATGATCCACAAGATTAAGATAAGTTTTTATCTAAAACAATTGAATCGACCAGCACTAACCACACCAGCCGGATTTTGATAGAAAACTACAGCCGTGTTTTGGGGCGTATCAAAGATGAGGCAACACGTGGTTGGAGAAGTAACATGATTACAAATAGTTTGCTTAAAAACAAAACTCATTCAATCACAATCTTCTAGAACCGAAGTGTGGTCCATTATATTATCTACGTGATTGATCGAGGTGCATAAGGAGAGTCGAGTTTGGATTGTAATGGGACGAGCTCTTTTCATAGTTGGTCATGTTTATGACATATCAACGTAATGGTTTTGACAGAGAGCTTAAACCTTGTGTTTTATTTTTGGATAATTTATCAGTGATGGATTTACTGAAACTTTCCACGTGAATAAAATTTTGTTTTCATTCAAAAAAGTTACCATGCATCATATCGGGTAGTTGTTGTGCTAATAAAAATAAACCAAATTTCAAAAGCTTATAAAAGTTTAAGTCAAGATTCAATGACTGACACTTATAAATATGAGGTTAATAATCTACATCCCGTGAATCCGGTTCATTTGAATTACCTCCTTCAAAAGAATACACACCATAGAAGCAAAATAACTCGGTCGACTTTTCCGTGAATAAGACAACCATAAATTTCAGAATATGTATTGTTATTTTATCATAATCTAATAAAGAAACGATTTGTTTTTTTTTGTGAAAATAAAGAAACGAATTGTTGAGACCGAGGAAAACAATTTTACCACGAATTTTAATATAAGAAAAAGAAAAACATCACATAAATATAACATCATATTTCACACAAATATGATTGTAGAGGGTGAGTGGGAAGCAATCCTTAAATATAAAAGAGAGACTTTTATTTATCTTTTAAGAAATCTATTTCTGTCTTCTTAGTATCCAACAAAAACAATGAATGGTCGAAATTACGCCTCCATACAATACAACAATGAACTTAAGAAAATAAATTAAGAAAATATCCTGAAGAAGAATCCAATTTCGAATTTCCATCAAAATTTTAAAAAGTTGTATATAAGATAAATAAATAACTAAAAACCATAGCTTGATTTCTATTTTCGTGCAATTGGTTCTTGGACTGTTTGGTTTTAAAAATGAAATAAAATTACTTAATCTAATTTATTCATATGACAAATTACTTAACCCTAGATTTAGCCTTTTAGAACTAAGCATTTTATCCGGATACGAAAATCTAAACTAGTAGCAATCCGAGAACTCAGATTCAGATACAGTAAAATATCTTAATGAATATTTTTACTCTCATGTATTTTTAGATTGGTTTAATATAATGTTTTGGTTTGCTTTTAATTGTTAATAAATATTTGTTAAGAACCTTTCATTTTATTTAAGTTTTATAGTTTCAAATACATCGGATAATTTCATATATATATGGTTATTTTCATGTAAAAAAATATAGGATCCAAACCAGATTTTTTAATATAAATATTTGATCCGAGTTGATACCGATCCAAATTTACTTCAAAATATAAATTTATTTAATCGCTATCAGTTTTTATATTGAAATATCCGATCCAAACCCA
The DNA here is from genome assembly GCA_030180135.1 of Orychophragmus violaceus. Taxonomy (NCBI): domain Eukaryota; kingdom Viridiplantae; phylum Streptophyta; class Magnoliopsida; order Brassicales; family Brassicaceae; genus Orychophragmus; species Orychophragmus violaceus. Next base: position 2,957,184 of record CM058239.1, read on the forward strand.
ATCCAATATACGAATAGACATCCCTACTAGTTTTCGTATTTTAACCTTTTTATATAGTGTGTAATTAAAAACTAATTGCGTATTAATCAAGCAATTAGTGACTAATCGCCTCTTCCCCTATAAATAAATCATTCCGTTTCTTCTTCTTCATCAGTCTTTCTTTCCCTCTCTCAAACCAAAACAAAACGCAGAGAAGATCAGAACTCCAGCAAACGACATCGTTTCACAACAAAGATGATTTCTTCTTCTCCAACTTCCTTCGCTCATCCATTCCTCTCCTCTTCTCCGCCGTCTCGCGCGGCTCGGATCTCGCCTTCTCTCGTCTCCGCCTCTTGCTCCTACACCTGCGCGGAGGATTCACCGCGATTGCATCAGATCCCGCTGCGATTGACGACGGCGACCGCTTCGCTCTACGAGATTCTGGAGGTTCCTTTCGGCGCGACGAGCCAGGATATCAAATCGGCTTACCGGAGATTGGCCAGGATCTGCCATCCGGACGTGGCGGGAACCGATGGGACTAATTATTCTTCTTCTTCGGCGGATGAATTCATGAAGATCCACGCGGCGTACTGTACGCTTTCTGATCCTGATAAACGCTCTGTCTACGATCGGAGGATGCTTCGCCGGAGCCGTCCTTTGACGGTCGGTACCTCCGGGATGGGTAGTTACGTCGGACGGAACTGGGAAACAGATCAGTGCTGGTAACGAGTTGACTCTGTTACCGACTTAGCCCGAGTTAAAAGATAAATCGGTTGTAAATAGGAAGCGATAAATCTGGTGCTTAACGAATGTAATTAAAAGTATAGTAATTAAGCTAACACGGACGAGGAATTAGTGTGCTAACATACGCCATGTGCTTAAACGTACGCTCCCTCCCTCACCACGAGTGATCGGCGCCGTTTGTTTCGTGTTACGTAGGATGTACGTGTTATTTACCTTATGAATCCTATAATAGTCATCAATAAAACCAATATATATATATATGTTTTGCTAGTTTATTTAAATTATGATATGCTTACGAACTTATGGTTCAAATTATTTGCAGTGCAAACTGTCAAAGTAACCAAAAAACAAACTTAATTAATATGAATATGCTTGGAGAAGTTACATGTTATATCAAACTATCAATCTTGACTAGGCTCATACTAATCTTTATTTGCATTTTTCTATCAATTTGGCTTGATCTCAGTTCTCTGGATATCAAGATTAGGAATCTCGACGATTGATAGAACGCATCCAAATGACAACAAAAATTACTAGGATACATCCATAAGTGATTATATCTTCTGCCCCACAAAACGACTGATATTCTAGAACACGTGAACATGGCCTATGAAAGAAGATTAGTTTTTGTTCAATGTGAACCAAACATAGCCATCACTTATGCTAAGTTGAGAAATTCTGAGTTAATGAATGTTATCTGTTCGGGTGTTCTAAGCTGTGTGATATTCATATAGACGAGATCCAAGGTTGGTTGGTGTGATTATCATTCTACTGATATGCCCAAACTGTAATCTCTTGAACTATTGTTACAGGAAGAATAAGTTTGGACCCTAGACATGGTGAGATGGAACTTGAAAGTATATTGGGACATAAGCCAATGGCACAATGCATAGTTTTCTTAAGTTGACTCAAAGTTATTTGTATGACTGTTGATAAATAATAATAGCATACACGTCATCTTTAGGTTTATTGGGGCCTAGAGGCGACAAAAGTACGGGTCCGCTAGATTGTGGAAACTGGAAAAGCAACTCATGTTGCTCAACTGGTTATATCTTCTGCGCTATAAATTATTGCCCTATTTATTATGTCCTAACTTGTCGGGAGTATATATAAATATTGCATCATTTTTGATGTATTCAAAATCCAAGTATTAATATATCCTTCTAGAAGCTAATAATAAAGCATAGTGTGTCATTTTTTTTTTTTTTTTTTTTTGATAATCCAGGGAGGATCCCAGACCGAGGTCCAGACTAATCTCCCTGGGTCCAGTCAGGCCGCAGGCCAGCTTCACCTGTGAGGGTTTTCCCTGGGCCTTAGGCCCAGTGCCCGCGTTGTGAGCAGAAGAGGCATTTTTGTTTCTGCCTGGAGTCGAATCCGGATGGTGTTTGCCACCACGGACCCTAAGCCACTTGGACTATCTCATCCGCTCTAGTGTGTCATTTTTATTGAAACTATACATTTTTTTCCTCGAGTTATGATTGTTACTGTTGATAGAATTTGATTCAGCGTCTTTTACGTCAAATGTTTTCGACGTTTTAACTGAAAGACGTGTTCCAGTGTATTTTATGTATAGATTCATTGTAACCACGATGTCTTCGTTTTGGAGGGAAAAAAAGTTTTTTTTTGAACAAATTTATCACCTTTTTTATGGATGAACATACAAAAATAAGGAACGAGGCAGAAGCCGCAAAGAATACTCTCAGTTAAATAAAATATATTTTTATTAGGGGGCCGAATTTCAAGAATACTCTCAGTTAAATAAAAGATATTTTAATTATGGGGCCGAATTTCATTTTATTTTTTGGTATCAGGGGGCCTAATTTTAATCATTTAGTTAGGTACTCTTTCTCATTTGGGACATATATCAAGTGTTCTTTTTTCCTTTTTATATTTGCTTGCATGTGACATGTGTGTATTCATAATTAAAGGAAATAGTTATAGATCTATTTGTCTTGTAATACATCATACATCATACATCATACATGTATACTATACTAAAAAGTGATGATCACAATGTTTCATAATCCCATCCAATTAACGAAGTTTGAGTGAAGCAATGAAGCTTTTCTTGTGAATAACTAGAAGCCTATATAGAAAAAGTTTTTTAAAAAAAAAAAAAAAAAAAAACTAGAAGCGTGGAATTATATATAGTATTTTTCTTTTAAAAGGATAGTCTCATGAAGAAGTGTCATACTATGAATTTATTTATGAATCTGGAAATCTCTGTAGAAGCTTTTGGCTAATTTTCAATTTGAATAAACCAATATTTCAACGAAAATTTGTTTTACACATTTACTTCATCCCTTTATCTTTATATTAATTGAGAAGTGGTTTTGGCTTTATATTCACTCTCAAAATGGTTGACTACTAAATTAATATTAATGAAATTAGGCATTTTACTATGTTAATCTTACTTTATATTTATAATTTTTCTTATTTATTATATTAGTTTTAAATTTAATTTGTATTTTATTTTAGAGATATATATAATCAAAATAAAAAAAGATAAGACGATAAATATGAAAAATATATTTGAATTATCAGTTTTTAATATTGATAACTATGACTATTGTGGATAATACAAATTTATATAATAAATTTGTATCAGTTTTATAAATTTTTAGTTTAGATAAATATAAACGATAAAATACTTTAAATAAAACATTATAATATTTATACATATATAATTATATTATATTTGAATTTTATTTACGATATATATACAGAACCTTGAAAAAAAAAGTAAGATGATAAAGATTAAATATTTATGAAGATTTTAAATATTAATAAATTTAGTTGTTATAAATAATTTATTTTAGAATAAACTATAATATGTTATAATAAAAAAAAATATAATAATGTTTATATATACATTTAATTAAAAATAGTCTGATAAGATTTTTTATAATTTTATTATTGTTAAACAAAATTGATGATTTTTTATTTTAAAAAAATTTATGTGTTATAATGTAAATAAAAATAACTTAATAAGAGGTTAAGTATAACAATGTTTATATTTATATTTAGTTACAAATAAACTTTGTTATAATAATATTATTGTTAAAATAAATTGATAATATTTTATTTTTAGAAAATTTGGATGGTAATAATGTTTGTGCTCGCACATGGAGCGAATCATCAATACTATTAAAAAATTAGAGTATATTAGATATTAGGCCTGGGACGGATCCGGATATCCGGCTTTTTTGGGATATCCGGATCTGGATCCGGTTCCACCGGATATGCAATATGACTATCTGGATCCGGATCCGCTTGTTCCGGATATAAGGTTTTCGGATATCCGTAATAATACCGGATATCCGTGGGTATCCGTAATAATACCGGATATCCGCGGATATCCACAGATATCCGGATCCAATCTAGAATTTAACTAGTTTTTTTTAGAGTTAACATTTTTCACACAAATTTTTTTTTTTGGATTGAGCCAAAATTATAATTTGGGTTTAAAATAAACGAAAACTGCTATACTTCATAACAACCACATTCCAATTTTAAAAAAATACCAACATGGACATATATAATTCGACTTTTCCATAATTTATTGCTAATACAAATAAATTTAAAATGTTTACTATAACATATATAATAAAAACATATTATAATATAATATAAACGGATATCGGATATCCGATTCTAAAATTTTCTACTATCCGGATCCGGTTTCGACGGATCCGTGATTTTACTATCCGGATCCGGATCCGGCACCCCGGATATCCGTTTTTTCGGAGCGGATCCGGAGCGGATAACGGATCGGATCCGGATCCCGGATAATAATCTCAGCCCTATTAGATATTAACCTTCTTTCATGTGTTATATTACAAGTTATGCCATTGAACATTAATGATTTAATTAAATTTCATTAAGGGTAATTAAGTAATATAACATTTTCTCTACTATCTATGTTTCTAAACATGACAATTATTAACCATGTAGCCAAACAACCTAAATATAATGTGTGTCACTATCCTAATTAACTAAAATGAAACTAATTATACATGATATATTATATATATAAATATATGTTGTTTTATAAGATGGGCATTTTGATAAATGTAGTAAAAGATTTAACTTATATCACATAACTTTTACAATTGTTGTTTCATTAAAAAAAAATCAAATAATGATCTTACGATACAATGCCGGTTAAATTTTATAATGCAAAATCGTTATTTTAATCTCTTTATCTTTACGATATAACTTATCCCAAATAACACATAATTCATTTAAAAAACATAAAGTATTAACTCATTTTTCATAATACAGATTAAATAATTATAATCAAAATTAGATTGTATAATTAAAAAATATAAATTACTAATAACAAAATACATAAAATTTTAAATTTATATAAAAAAATCCTCCCTGTCTCAAAATCTAGTACTAGTTTAAAAAAAAAGACAGAACTAAAAACCCTGATCGTTGACAAAAAAAATAAACCCTGATCCAAACTAAACCAAACCAAAATCTAGATTAGGCCCATCTGACCGAAACTCGTGGACCATGTGCCCAATATATAATTAAACTAGAGGCCCAATCTTATCAAATCATTAAATGATTAGTATTGCGACGGTGTAGTTTAGGGTGGAGGATCACGATTGAAAAGCTAAGGTGGACGCGTGCACACTTGATAAAGAAGATAGTGAAGTGGCAGAGTTTCCCAAATTCCCCACTCCCGAAGAATCTCCTCCTCCACCAAAAAATTTAATTTGGGCGGCTGTTTAGGGTTTGATTAGATCCCACTAATTAGGGTTTCTTTGTCTTAATCCACTCTACCTACCTCTATATATAAATACAAACACGCCGACGGTTTTATCAACCAGAAACCCTAATTATTCAATTGTTGATCAGATGGCGCTAGAAGATCAATCGGCGGCGAGATTTACCGGGAAGGTCAATTGGTTCAACGATTCCAAGGGATATGGTTTCATCACTCCCGACGAAGGCGGCGATGAGCTTTTCGTTCATCAATCCTCCATCGTCTCTGAAGGTTACAGGAGTCTAACTATCGATGATTTGGTTGAGTTCGCAATCACACAGGGAAGCGACGGGAAGACCAAAGCTGTTGATGTTACTGCTCCCGGTGGTGCTCCTCTTAAAAAGAAAGAGACTAGCTCTCGCGGTTACGGTGCTAGGCGAAGCGGTGGTGGCGGTGGTTGTTACAATTGTGGTGAGGCTGGTCATCTTGCAAAGGATTGCCGTGACGATGGTGGTGACCGTACCTCAGGGTGTTACAATTGTGGTGATACTGGTCACTTCGCTAGGGATTGTGTTCAGAAATCAAGTGGTGGTGAACGTGGAGGAGCCGGTGGAGGACAAGGGTGCTACACTTGCGGTGAGACTGGTCACTTGGCTAGGGATTGCGTTCAGAAGTCAAGTGGAAACGTTGGAAGCGGGAGTGGAACTTGTTATACATGTGGTGGAGTTGGTCACATGGCTAGAGATTGTCCGAGTAAGAGACAGTCTGGTGGTTGTTATGAGTGTGGTGGTGCTGGTCACTTGGCTCGTGATTGTGACCGGAGAGGAAGTGGTGGAGGCGGTAGAAACTCTGGTGGAGGAGGTGGTGGTAAGTGCTACAAGTGTGGTGAAGGTGGTCACTTTGCAAGGGAATGTTCTGTTGCTTGATCAAACAAACAAGAAGATGAAGATGAATTTGAGTAATATAAAGTTTTTATATTCTCTTTGTTTTCATTTATATATCTTTTGCTGCTGATGGGAATGATGATATTTGCCTGGTCCTTTTTGTGTTTTTTGAGTTTGATTACTTATACAAAAGAAGGGTTTGATCCTTTTCTTTGTGATAACTATATAAGTTTTAGTTAGATTTGGTTCTGATTTTGGATCTTGTCGTTTTGTTCTTCTTTGGAAATTTTGTCCATCTATACTTCTTTTGCTTATGTCACTTTTGAGTTTTTGTGTTTTGTCCTTCTGGTTTCGAATCAAAGTCTTTGATGTTACAATCGTACTTGGATTTGACTTGTAAGACTAGTGAGGGACGAATCCAATGCCACACAATCGGATTGTGTTAAACATCAGCCATGTCCAATTGTGCTCATATCGTTAGATGATTGGATCAACTAAACCAACACCCTACTAATCAATTCACATCGCATTTATCAAATTATTTATCGAAGTGTCCCTTGTAAATAGTTGTTATACGAGAGGACTATTAGAATTAAGGTTCTGGATCAAAGGTTGATGATACATTTGGGTAGTTTTCACAAAACGAGAAACCATCCCACTTGACATGAAATCCGAATGGGTTTAAGGAACACTTACATATCCAATTTCTGCAGTTAAACTATCAGTTCGTTTGGATCTAGCTAGTGTTTCTTTAGAATTCAGCACACGTTTTTGTTTTGTTTAGGATGCTACAAGTCGTAGGTTCATCTGAAGTACAAATGTCATACTAAATGTGAACCTAAATGCAAACACAAACAACAATTGATGCCATAATCAGACGGCTAAATTGTGCTTGGATTTTAGAGAAGAATATCGGGTTCTCAGGAATTGAATGAATTTGTATTGTAAAAATTAAGAAACACACATGACACCTAACCCAAGTTGCATTATTTGTTAAACCTAATAACCTATCTATACTATTATTTGGGAAGTGATTTTGAGGAAATGGAGCTTTCTCATTAACTCTCAAATTTAATTATTAATCATTATTTTTAACACAATATCTATAATATCTTTTAACGTTATTTTATTTTATCTTAGATATATTAGATGATGTCATAACATTATCACATCTATACAAAATATTTGGGAAGTGATTTTGAGGAAATGGAGCTTTCTCATTAACTCTCAAATTTAATTATTAATCATTATTTTTAACACAATATCTATAATATCTTTTAACGTTATTTTATTTTATCTTAGATATATTAGATGATGTCATAACATTATCATATCTATACAAAATATATATAAGATATAAGGTGATTTAGGTATAAGATATATTTTGCAACTGACTCACATATATATTATATCTATCGTATATGATGATTTAGGTTTATCTATTTAGGCTTATCTAATAGTAATTAGATTTTACAGCCGACAGAAAATTCTATATGTAACTACTCCATATCATTGCCTCTTTCATTATTATTAGCAGCACAAGCACCAGGACGACCACCACCAATTTCTAATATTAGCAGGTTTCAATTTTCTAATTCAAAGTCATGTCTTATTTTAGAAAAAAAAACAATTTCTGTTGTTCTCATAGTGAAATTAATCATACTCATGATAGATATAAGATAAAGATCCAAATTATAAAAATTATGGAATGGAATCAGAAACAACAAAATTAATTCAATTGGAATGATTTTAGTTGATCAAGTGGTTAGTTTCCTTTTTATCATTTACTTACTTTTTACGATTTCAAAAGAACTTCCAATAACTCTTAATTACCCTCTCTTATTCATTCTCGGTTTTCATATTGAAATCTTTTAACTGCCCTTAATGAATTTCTTAGAAAAGAAAAACAATGCAAAATCACATATATATTAACAACAATGTCGTGATATGTGATTTTCTTAAGAAAGCTAAAGAGATTCATATCACGTGTTCAATAAATTAAAAAATTTAAAGATAAATAGTATAGATATTTACATATTCTTAAGACAAAACCAAAAATCATGTGTTATTTTTTTAAAAAATTGCGATAAATGCCATTTTGACATAAAACGTAGCTTTGCGGAAATTGCAATTTTGATTGAAAATACGATTTGACAGAAACGTGATTTTGACGGAAAATATTGTTTTGCGAAAAAATACTATTTTGACATGATTTTGACAGAAAGCACGATTTGCGATTGACGAAAAATGCAATTTTAACAAAAACATGATTTTGACGAAAAATATGATTTTAATAAAAAAACATGATTTTAGCAGAAATATTATTTTGCGGAAATTATGTTTTTGATGAAAATATGATTTTGCCAAAAAAACACGATTATGTGGTTGTGACTGAGAATTTGATTTAGTCAGAAAACAGGGTTTGACAGAAAACAATATTTTATAAGAAAATATGGTTTTAACGGAAAATGTAATTTTGCGGTTTTGATGGAAAACACGATTTTAACGGAAACACAATTTTGATGAAAATTGTTAAGTTTACTTAGCTTATTAAAAATTAAGTAACCGATTCTCACACAATTAGATTATAAGTTTGGCTTATATAGTTATATATAGATTTAAATGATTTTACATTTTGTATTTTTTTAGATCAACAATTGGAAAATATATAAATCAACCCGACACAAAATATTAAATTCAAATTTAAATAAATAATATTAATTATTAAATTTTAAAACATAATTTAAATTTATATTAACACCCCACACAAGGTGTGGAGCAATCATAAACATAAATAACTTGTAACAACGAAAGAAGCATGAACCAACCAAGTAGATATCTCCACATCACACAACTAAAGCTTCGAATGTCGCTGACCCAACACCCTTCTCTTTTCTTTTTATAAACAAATCTTACAAAACTCCTATCAACGTTAGCCACTCTGTCTTTTTCCCATAATAACTCAAAAACTATAAAATAAATTATATTCCTCTCCTGAACCTTTTATTCCAGTTAGAATACTAAAATTGAGATAGACACGAAATATCAAACGTCATTATATATTTTCTTTTGTCATCTTGTAAATAAATAAGTAATTATAAGTAATAGCTAATTAACAGTGACACTAAGGCAGAATAATCTAAGGATGCATCGTCACACACTACGTCTATATTTAGATACTATTCAATTCAGTACATTATATTTATATATTCTTTCGTTCAATACATTTATATTTAGATACTATTCAATTCTTTTGTTAGAAATAGCCATTTCTTATAAACATTTTCGTCACCGGAATTTTTTCTCCGGCGTCATACAAACGATGTGCTGCTCACGTACATATAACGTGATTAGTCTAGTGATGTGTAACCTACCAGACAAACAATGGTTATGGCTATGCTTTATCACGTTAAGGAAAAACAAAATTTGCAAAATATGTAGTTTATTATTTGAGCTTAGCATATATATTAAAAAAAAAAAGATCAATCAATATGACTGATCGTAGTCATATGCAACCCATATTGGCATATTGCACGAATCATACAAATAAATAATTACAAAACATGATTTTTTCTTTTGGTCAAGGATTACAAAACATGATATAATAATGTTTCCAATGATTCAAAGTAAAATTGTTTCCTACATATTTTTATGTGGCCGACTATAGACAAAGGCGGCATGGGCTCACGTGACAGCCGACCTTTCTAAAATATAAGAGCACCCACATTGGTGTTATCCAATGTGAGTTTCTTAAGAATAAAATATTATTATTTGTTTAAGTTAAGAATAGTTAAGGGACTTTGATTTTGTGAGTCCTCTATTGGTGTTACCCATTTTAGGTTTTTAAAGACAATGACAAAGTCTCAACTGAAGAGTACAATCAAGCAGAGATATAATGCCAGAAATTTCTCTAGGGGTAACAACAGTGGCGATGCCACGTTATGGAAGTGGTGGGCATATGCCCCTTATGGTTTTTCAAATTTCCATATAATTTTAGTGATATTCATTAGCTTTCTGAAATTATATCTCTAATTCTTTACAAAAGTCATAAATTGCCCCCCATGAAATTCATCTCTGCCTTCGCCACTGGGTAACAATATGATCACTTGCGAAGTTGTGGTAAAGCAAATTTGCATCACTGTGTCATTCACTCATACTTATATATGTTAAAATGCATAAAGACGAAAACACTAGTAATCACCTCCAATTCAGCCTAAGCTCTTCCTTCTCATGTCTAGTTGCAATGGGCATTACATCTTCCACCTTCTTCTTCGCGATGCTCTCTACTACAAAGTACAAGGGTAATAACAGTTATTCACCACGCTCTTGCACAGCTTCAATAGCAAAGAGAAAAATAAAACCCACGAAGACGTCATAGTAGACAAGGTTCTAGATTAGAGTGAAACAACGATGTAAGCATTAAACCAATCTCTTTTGTCCTTCTCCAAAACGCAGTATTATTATCTCAAACACCAATACATAGTCACATATATACGGTACCCTTTAAATCAGTGAAGCGATTGATAAGATTATATGGAGTGAATTGCATCTAAAATCCACCATAAACAGAATCCTTAGTCGAGATCTGAAAACGAACAAACTATAGCAATGATTTATCACCTGATTCGGAGCTGAAATGGCGAGGGACGACGGAACAATAGGCGGAAATGGCTGATCGGTTGGCAGTAGGATAGAAGCCAACGGGTCTCGCGGTGGTGGCTATCGATCGACGAGACGAAGCAGCAGCGACATCGGCGGCTAGGGTTCTGAGATGGGAGGAGACAATTCTTCTCCACATAGAATAAAACCATCAATCTTCTACTAAACACACAAAGAAGCTATCGAAACAAAAAATCATGAAAGCAAGACAGAGATTTACACGAGAAAGATGACGAACCCTATAATCGCCCTCTGAATCGCCTTAAAGCTTTTTCGGTTCTCAACACGCGAAACAAAGGAATATGAAGTCGGATCATCTCGTTTGGACCCGAGAATCTCAAAAAAAAGAAAGCCAATCGAATGATGCCACGTCATTAAGAGACCGTAGCTTAAGCTGCTTAGTTTAGATACGGTCCTTAGCAATATTATCCATTTCCAATTAATTTTAACCCAAAAGGCCTATGAAACCGAACCCAAAAGCAGTAAGAGACCTGCGATGGAGGTGCTCTAAGAGCAAGATTATTGGTGAACCCCCTTTTGGGGGTTCTTAACTTAATATTTTATTGTTGTTTTTTTTAGAGAAAAAAAAAATCAAAAATCAAAAAAAAAGTAACCAATTGGGTTGCGGCACGTGGCGAACCCCTCCTCTAAAGAGTTCTTAGCTAAAAACTTCTCTTAAGAACCTCACTCCTTCTCTCTCATACTTTGTAATTTTATACTATTATTTTCCGAAGAACCTCATCCTAAGAACCCCTAAGAACCCCCCATTAATCATGCTCTAAGTAAGAGCAAGTTCAATGGAAGTTCTTAAGAGGGTTTCTTAAGAAAAAATAAAATAAAATATTATGGATCCCACGTGAATAGTTAAGAGACAGGACATGCTCTAAAAATCCTTAGTTAAGAACTCGTCTCTTTACTATTCACGTGACGTACCGCATCCTGATTGATTACTTTTTATGATTTTTTTTTGTTTCAGCTGTAAAAAAAATTAAAATAATAATATTTTTTTTTTAAGAACCTCAAAGGATAACACCATTGTATATGCTCTAAACCCTTTGAAAGATTCAATCTCCAAAACCAATCTCTCTCGATTCTCTTTCTCACTGTATGTTCTAAATTCTCTTCTCCACATACATATACACTAACACAAAGCCCACACATTTAGACTCTTCAAACTGTTGGACTGTCTGTCTCTCTCTTATTAGTATAATATTGTTTATTTTGGGCTGAATCGAAATTCCGCGTAGATTTGTTTTGGTTTTCTTCTCAAAAGGCCTCATACTAATTATAGTTGGATATTGTTTGTATATTTGACACTCTTTGTCTAAATTTCTGATGTCGGATTTTGTTTGTCAAGCCTATTTTTATTTCAACCACCTTGTTAGAGATATATTGGGCTTTGAAGCTTCTGAAGCTTATCCATATTTTCCTCCATAAGCTTCAACCACATCATGCTCACAATCATCTTCTCGTGATCCAAGACCGGAACCTAGGAGCTCTGATACTAATTGTTGAGACTTTTTTCAATTTTATGTTCAACTCTCTCTTATTAGTATGATATTGTCCAGGTTATGGGCCCAACTCTGGTTGGTTTCAGTCGTGGATCACGAAAAGACAATTGTGAGTATGATGTCGTTAAAGTTTAAAAGGGAAATTGTTGGATAAGCTTCAATAGTTAAAGAAAAAAGGAAAACTTCTAATATGTTGTTTAAGAGATTTTCCTATTAGGAATAAAAGTTATCTATTTTTTTTCTCATTAGATTTAGAAAAGAATCTAAAACCTATATAAATAAGAGATTATAGAGAGATGTTCTATAAGACTTAGTTGTTGAGTTGCGATAATCTTAAGAGAGATTTAATTTTGAGAGAATTTCTAAACCAATAAAGAAAAGTTGTTCTTTATGCATTGAGTTCCTCACACAAACATCTCTCACAACAGCAGAAACAGAGTCACCGGAAAACTCAACTCCCGCAGCGACACACAAACACAAAAGTTGAAATATTTAGATTCTGGTGACTCTCTGCTCTAATGGGTCAATCTCAAAATTCTCTCTTTCTTTTTCTATTTCTTGTTGTAATCTATGGCGTTTCCTCCACCACTTTCACCGTCGTTAACCAGTGCAGTTACACCGTCTGGCCTGGCCTTCTCTCCGGTGCAGGAACCGCTCCTTTACCAACCACCGGATTCTCTCTAAACCCGACTGAAACACGCGTCATACCAATCCCCGCCGCTTGGTCCGGCCGTATTTGGGGCCGTACTCTCTGCACACAAGACGCAACCACAAGTAAATTCACTTGTGTCACCGGAGACTGCGGTTCATCCGCCGTAGAATGTTCCGGATCCGGCGCCGCACCTCCAGCGACGCTCGCTGAATTCACCTTAAACGGAGCCGGTGGTCTCGACTTCTACGATGTTAGTCTCGTCGACGGTTACAACATCCCTATGACAATCGTCCCACAAGGTGGCGTCTCTGGAAACTGCACCATCACTGGCTGCGTTGCGGAGCTCAACGGCCCTTGTCCAGCTCAGCTGAAAGTAGCAACGACGACGGGGAGTCAAGGAGTAGCTTGCAAAAGCGCTTGTGAGGCGTTTGGGACGCCGGAGTATTGCTGTAGCGGCGCGTTTGGAACGCCGGATACGTGTAAACCAAGTGAGTACTCGTTGTTTTTCAAAAACGCGTGCCCGAGAGCTTATAGTTACGCTTACGACGACGGAACGAGCACTTTTACTTGCGGCGGAGCTGATTACGTCATCACTTTCTGTCCTCCTCCGAACCCAAGGTAACATATTTTTATTTTCATTATTTACTGCAAGAATAAAATTACTACAAAAGCTATGGTTGTCTTCAAGTGGAAACATGAATAAGAATATTTGAAAAACAACCGAGACATGCTTTTCACAATGCACCGTGTTATTTTGTCAATTTATGAAATCATAAGCAAGACGACATTTTCATTTTTCACCCGTTGCAGTAATGATATCAACATAATAATTAACAAAATAAATAGAAAAAATGAAAAATATCTAATGTTCTCGGTTGTATGCATAGATTTTTTTCATTCAAACGTCGGTGAACTGTGCCCATGTGTGGTCAGACACGGCTCTTTTGTTCACATCGCATATGTTACATATATATATGTATGTTAATCGTATATTTGGAAGAAAGAAAAAGATGTTTGTTTACAATAGTTTGAGTTGTTTTTTTGTTGTTGTTGTTGTAATTTGTGTCAGTGCGAAGAGTGCAACGAAGGGAGGACTTGAGCCCGAAGCCGTAAGCTACTCTGCGGCCTCTCCAACTCTATCTACCGTGTTTTTGATTGGCCTTTTGGCTGTCGCGTTGATAATTAGTCCGAGTTGATAAGTTTTGGAACAACCAATTTTTGTGGAGTCTCAAAGTGCTAAGGATGGACGTGTGTTAGATTGATTAGCTGTAGTATAGTTATTATTGATTAGTATTCTTCTTAATTGATTTTAGACATGCACGTTGTTGTCTTTACGGTGTCCTCTATATAACAGTTTTGCTTGCAGAGTTAGTAGGCGTTTCATTTGCTTCTTTTTAATTGACTGTTACGTTTTATCTTCAATTATGTGTTGAGAGGAGGCAAAAAATTATGTGAAGGCAAAGCTTGTCACATTTGAGGGAAAAATCCTACTGAAATATTTTGATTGGCCCTCTTGTATCATTCTTATGAGCTGCATTATTCAAGAAATTGAAAGTTGTGAAATCAATGTACACTAAAAGACATTAATGATTTTCAGAAAAACGTTTCATAATGGCTCCAATCGTATTGAGTATCAGATTTAGACACATACATACACACACAAACAGAGATGATAAAGGAATTAGATTCAAAAGGTCGGGTTTGGAATGAAGAAAACCTTGATGTAGTTCATCAATGGCAGTACACTTGATCTAGAATCTTTAGCTTTGTATCTTTATATTCTTCTATAGCTTCCCTTTAGATGAACGGCTTTGCCTAACTAAAAAGGAAGATAAGAGCATCTTGCAGGGAGTAAAAAAGGTTTCAACTTTCAAGTCCACCCACTTGATATTGTACCCATAAAAGCAAAAACACACAAAATGTTTAAACAAAGCTTGAAAGATTAGATATACCTGCGTTTATTCGTCATCCATAGCCGCAAAGATGAAACAGTCTTGACTAATTACAATTACTAATTTGAATAAGCAAAGGATAGCAGTGGTTCTTGTCATAGTTAGGCCAAGATTCATCTTCTTTCACAAGCGTCTCATGACACTTCCAAACTTGTTCATCATAGTTTTCAGTTAAAACATAGTGTAAACCAATGTCTTCAATCTCCTTCAAGAACTTGTCTAAAGAATCACCTCTCTTAGGACTGAAGGACAAAGCTTCAGAGGATTCGTTGGCTTTAAGCAGCTTCTTGATAATACTTGCAAGATGCTTATGAAATTCCTTGAAAAATGTACTGTAGTGCAAAAGGATGAGAGATATATTGATATATGAAAATCAAGAGCAAGGAGAAGTGAGGAAGCTACCAATCGCTCGCAACTATGAGGTCAAAACTGTTGGTCAACCCTGAAAGTTCGAAACTTGATTACTAACGTTAGATAGAGTTTCGGAGAAGCAGGAATGGGAATTGTGTAGCAAACGCATGCTTCCCGAGAATTATCGGATTCCGGAAAAGAATAGCCATTGGAGAGAATGTGGCTGTTTGAGAGAGGAAAGAGAGACTAATTAAGTTACCTCCAGACTCCATATTTACTCTCCAGACTTCGCTCGTCCACCCTAGACTTTATTCGTGCATTCCAGACTTCAGTGTTTCACTCTAGACTTCACTGTTTTTAAACACAAACATTTTTAAAACAGATTTCAGTGTCTCCTCCAGACTTCAGTGTCTCCTCCGAAACCCGCTAAATGAAACAGAGTCACAAACATTTTTAAAACAGATTCTCGTGATCCAAATCAGTATACTAAAAACGTTGTCGCTCTCTTCGGCAGAAGACCAGAGAGCAGGAACACGAAACAGAGCGATAAGTTTCTTCACCATGAAAGATGATTACGAGGTGCGACTTCTGATGTCTCATTTTTCGGCTTTGATCGGATTTTTTTTCCCTGGGTTTTCTTTTAAGTATTTTCAAATTCAGATGATTATGGATCAATTTGGGATTCGATTTTCAGATTATTAGGGATTTCTCGATCAGCTTTGTTGGTACCTGCTGCCAAAGCTGCGACTTTTAATCTTCGCCATGAAATTTAAGATGTTGATTCATAGTTTTAATGGGATTAAGAATATAAAGATCCGAGCTTTAGGGTTGCTAGATTGTGTGGCTTCTTTGATCTTTCTTTCGGATGCTTGACCAAAGTTCATGACTTTTGGTATTTCACTCTTGGTTAATCGTTATTGAAAAAAAGTTTAGCTGATGATATATATGTTCTTATAGGTTGATGAGAAGAAACAAGCTGCCGCTGATGTATTGTTTAGTTACTCCAAGTTTGCAATGGCATGCATTGGAAATCAAACTCGTCCTACCGACATGAGGTTGCATTTGATGAAGGTAGTTATTGCGTCTTGTGATGTTAGCATGAACTTTTTTTAGGTTGATATGATGAATGAGTCTTAATTCTTATAGGAGATCTCGGGATTGCCAACTTCTTTGAAAAGAAGAGAAGCTTCTAGAGCAGCAACTTCTCCTGATCCAGTTGGTGAATCATCCAGCTCTGGTACTGCCAGGCTAGATAAAGTGGATAGTTTCAGAGCACTTTGATCTCACATCTTAAGTAGTAGTATCTGTCGCCTAGAAACCTAGTTATCAAAGTTTCACTGTTGGTTTTGGCCATGATAGTGTTATGCTGGAATGTATTCCCATTGCGTGACTGAAAAATAAATGTTGTTATGCTACTACATCGAAATATTATTCTCTTCAGTGATATATTCATCTGTATCGGTATGATTTTCTTCTACAGTGGATATCTCCCATTCTTGAATACAGTATAAGTGATAGTTTCTATGTTATTCCCGAGCATACATGGTGGTTATTAAGTCAGATTGTTTGTGATGGAGAGATTGCGAGTCATCATCATCGACAACCGGAGGTTAAACTTTGTCTCTTTGCATCTGGAAACATTTTATAGAAGAAAAACCAATATGGTTAATGAGAAAGAAAGATCTTACGCAAGACGTAGCATGATGGGATGACAGTTTCTGGAAGACATGAGAGCTCGAAGGTCTCTACGAGGCTTCTCTATCTCTTTGAGGTACTCTGCATCAACATTCACTGCCATTGTCAGACTTTGAAAGAGCTAGCAAAATAAATCAAGAACGATGATGAATATGATTGAAAGAATGACTCTGAACTAGGACTAGGAATTTTGGGTGAACCCTTTTGCTAATCTTCTCATATATTCAGATTTATCATTTAAGCCTACTATATGTTATTCATGTGCGTGACGTATTAAAAACAGAATTTAAAAAATTGTTACAAAAATAATTAAAAAAAGGGAAGCAAAACAATCGGGAGGTTGATGGCAGAGATGATTCCATTAGTGAACGCTTCAATGGCAATTATTTCCGGCCATCACTTTCTTCTATGTCTCTTTCTCTCTCTCTAACTTTCTCTCGATCCAATTCACCCTTCTCACGTTCGTTTGTTGGCAATCTTTCTTCTTCCTCCTTTGATCATCACATCTTTTGTTTCTAAATGATAGACGATTCAGAGGAATTAGCTTCGTATTGTGGGGTTCTCTAGGCTCCTCAGGCTTAGATCTGAGGTAAATTTCTCTTTCGTTTTCTGTATTGTGTTATCATCACGTTTGGCTTCAAGAAAAACAGAAACTTGTGGAGGCAATGAGCGCTTCAAGATTCATAAAGTGCGTGACCGTTGGTGATGGAGCTGTCGGTAAAACATGTTTGTTGATTTCTTACACCAGCAACACCTTTCCCACGGTAAAGATTAATTCTTTCTATCGATTCTGTTGTAATGGAGATGAATTCAAACCTTGTATCTCTGTCTGAATGTTTGTTTTCATTTTTGTCTGATTGAAAGCTTGTATCTTTTCCATGGAACAGGACTATGTCCCGACTGTTTTCGATAACTTTAGTGCGAATGTGGTTGTTAATGGAAGCACTGTGAATCTAGGATTGTGGGATACTGCAGGTATTGTAATGATGATTCATTTCATCTTCATTGAGTTTTTTCATAGTTGCAGCTATGGATTTATGTTTTATATTGGTTTACAGGGCAGGAGGATTATAACAGATTAAGACCTTTGAGTTACCGTGGTGCTGATGTTTTCATTCTAGCCTTCTCTCTCATTAGTAAAGCTAGTTATGAGAATGTCTCCAAGAAGGTCAGTTTCACAGTTCTTGGTTCTAATTTTGAACAAGAGAGTTTGGTTTATGATTTTGCTGCTGTTTTACAGTGGATCCCAGAGTTGAAGCACTATGCTCCTGGTGTACCCATTGTCCTTGTTGGAACCAAACTAGGTAAGCTGCTCTGGTTTATATGACATGAGTGGACTTGACTTCAGATTTTCTTGGTTCTGGTTCAAATTTGTTACAAATTTCAAGATGGATCATTTAGGTGAAACGGAGGCTAGTTTTCATAGCATATCATTGGTCAACAGGTTTCTTGTATTTCTTGTGAACCATATGTTATAACCGTTTTGTGATGACCTCTTAAAACCTTTTAGTGACCTGCATGCAATCATTTAAAGCCCTTATATAGTTCTATGGGCTTCCAACCTAAAACTAATTGGTGATAAGTGAAGTGGCTCATATCCCTTATATGTTACTAATGATCCCTTCCAACTACCGATGTGAGACTTATGTATGTACCTCCAGAAAAGTCACTTGCCAGAGCTTCAGTGAAGACTTGGTTGTAACTCATAATCATTTTCCGTACTGTTTGGACTAAAGATTCCTCTTATTTGCTGCATCTGAATCTTTGGTATCTTCAGTTTGATACTTTGTTTTGCCTTCTTTTGATAATTTAACCTTGTTTTCTGTCAGATCTTCGGGATGACAAACAGTTTTTTATCGACCATCCTGGTGCTGTCCCTATTACCACTGTTCAGGTATGAATATTTTCATTTCCTTGGTGCAGTTTTCCCAGTTTTACAAAACCCCGTTAATCATTTGCCTGTTAAAGGGAGAGGAGCTCAAGAAGCTAATCGGAGCGCCTGCTTACATCGAGTGCAGTTCAAAATCACAAGAGGTAAAGAAGAAAAGAAACGTTATGAACCATTTTTTCAATGTTGATAACCATGTGGATGAACTGCAGAATGTGAAGGGAGTCTTCGATGCAGCGATCAGAGTGGTTCTTCAACCTCCAAAGACGAAGAAAAAGAAGAGCAAAGCACAAAAGGCTTGCTCCATTTTGTAATAGCTTTCATGAAGGCCAAGAAGCTCTTTGAAATGTTGATGACAGAGTCGTTAAAGAAGTATTTGCTTTTTCATTTTTTGTGTTCTTCTTTTATGTGTTCATTGTGGTTGCTGTCTCTTAGTTCTTTAAGAAACGAATTGTGTGGGTTTAATTCAACTTATGTTTTAATTGATAGTCGAGAGAGCTAATATTGCTGTAGTAGTCTCTCTGATTTGTTCAACATGATGATGTGCATGAATATCTCGACAGGTTCCTTGTTAGTATTCTTCTTCCTGCTCTTATCAGAAAGGGACGGTGTAAGGTAAGGCGTGAGCATCAGCTTCACATGGCCACACGATTGAACTGCTTATGACTTGCTTGTGTTTCATTATTTCTATAAGTTGTTTGCATCTTTCTGTGTCAAACTTGTGGGTAGTTGGCTCACGAACCACCAACATTCATCATCTTCAGAGTTAGTGAGCTCTACTCTTCTCTCGATCGTGCTAGGGAACCAGATCTCAACTACATTCAAGAGTTGCACCACCATCAGCCCAGAGATTTAGGAGGCTATAAATATTTTAGTGTAAATCTTAACAACAACAAAAATCTAATTAATATAAATCAGATGTCATGTGAGAGAAAAAATTTGCTCCCCTCCAATCAGAACATGCTATTGTGCTGACGTGGCATATATTCCTAAAAAAATTTGATGTCTACTCTGGATTTTTTTTTCTTCTCTCTCCGTTTCTCTAAAAAATTTGATGTCCAACTCCCATCATCCCCCAAAAATTTATCTTCAATCAACCGTTCAGGATTCCAGAGATACTCATTTTCTTCGATCTCCATCTCTCTCACATCCAAAGTATGAACCGTTCAATTCTTACTATTGTGATTCATTATTTGTTCTATCAATTCAAAATTGTTGTGTTTGTTTCTCTTGAATTTTGTGTATTAGGGTTTCTAAAAAAAGTCTATAAGATCCGTCGGCTGCTCTGCATCTCTCGACTTTATGGCTTCTAAAACAAAGTTATGTTCTCTCAAAACAAAGTTTTCTTCTCAGATTTAACTATTTTTGTGTCAGTTATGATGCTTCTGTGATTATATTCTCCATTTTTTCTGGGTTTTAGCAATCGATTTTGGAGATTTGGTTGTCTTTTAAAGTTCCGAGAGAGGGTTTTGGATTAGTGAGAGAATGATGCATTCATGTGTTTTGGTCTGTGATTCTCCTCGCAGAGAAAAAGGAAGAAGACGACAGGTAAGAGACTGACGCAGTGAAGACTAAAAATTGCTTTGGGAATGTTTGAATAGAGTCGGCGAGCATTCAGATTCGCAGCCACAGCCTTCCGGTACCAATTTGATTCGTTGACCGTGTCGCCTTGGGAAAGTTCAGGTTTGCAGTTTGCTTTATACTCCCATCTTGAGGAGAATTATGTCTCAGCTCCAGCCATCATTCAGAAGATATTTTCTCTTCAACCGGATCTTCATCTCTTCAGACTGACCTCGAAAATTCCCTTCCGGATAACAGAAAGAGATGCATCAACGATATGTGAGTCCAAAATCCTCAAGTTCTTCCACAAAAACAAGTATTTACTATGACCATATACTATTCTTGCCTCTCTTCGTTTCTCAGGTGTCTCGGTCTACATTTGCTGCTCATTTCAGTAAGAATCCCAAAGTATGATGCTTTTACAATCCATGTTGTTTAAAATCCTTTTTAGGTTGCTGTTTCACGATTGCAAGACTTGATAGTCCTTTATGTAACAGATGGAGGCTCGACCAGTGAAACTATTCAGTGAAGAACTACAAGATATGGGACGTGAAAGCTTAAAAAGAAAGGCTGTTAGAGGGGCGGCATCAAAGCAAAGCAATGGGAATTGAAAACACAATGAAGCTTCTGTCAAATCAAATTATGGAGGTGAATCTTCTATAACGCTTTATTCATTCAATTTGGCAGACATTACGTAGAAAAATATATCGAGTTGAATGTATATACATTACTGTAGCAGCCATATATACGGGATTTTCTCAGAATCTTTATGGGATTGGATTGTAGGAACATATTTTCTGACGATAGAACAACCACACCTGATGAAACATATTTAAAAGCTACGAAGGTGTGTGTTTCCTATCTACCTCTCTCACAAAACATACACATATACATACAAGTTTAGGCTTAGGACGTATAAGCTACGAAGAGTTTGCAGCGATGATGAAAGCTGGGACCGACTGGAGGAATGTATCGAGACAGTATTCCCGGGAAAGATTCAACAGTTTGAGCCTCAAGTTAATGAGAGATGGTTCATTGCAATTAGAAGGCGAGGCCTGAGAAAGCATGGTCTTTCTTTAAAAGCAGTAAAGGTTCTGTTTCTGTATCTCTTAAAGAAGTAAAAAGAAAGAAAAAAAAACAGTATTCTTTGAAAAATTATCTTCTTTTCTTTTGTTTTCCACAATAATTTGTAGTAGATCAAGGTTTTCAAATGCTTTAGTTTCTTGAATAGCCAGCCATATACGATATGAAGATGTTATCTTAAGTTTTCTTACTTTGATTTTAATATTGTGTGGATACTTATTATTACAATCATTTGCTTACTACTCTCTCTTGGATCCAAGTATGTTGAATTCAAAGATCTTATTTAGTGGAACCAACAATAAGGTACAAGAGCATAGTAATCCATTGGCTCAAATGCTTTCTCAGAAGTTTATGAAACCTTTCTCCTTCAAGGATTCAACGGTCTCCTTGATGCTGACCTTCAAGGGTGTATAGTCTATGCCAAGGCTCATCGTTTTCTCCTTCGACACTCCATAAGTCGGAACATACGGATTATCATCCACGCACCTGCATGTCAAAGCAACAGCTTTAGAAACCGAACATGACACCGACCAGTGAATATATTTAGATATGTTTTACCTTTCAGGGAGTTGAAGATTTGGGCAATGGCAAGATATGTCCGGGTAGAAGTTAGTTATTTTTCGTTAACAGGTGACAACACTAACCTCCATTATCTTATTATGCTTTATTATTTGTAACATACAAAAAACAAGGTTTTATATTAAGAATATATTATATGTTTCTTATTTATGTAAGCAGTGTCCCATTATTTACATATTTTTATATCTTTTAGGGCATATATGCTTGAAGGAGCAACTCCTTGGTTTTGTTACTATAAAGACTGTTTTTAATCCAATTTCTAAAATCTGATACTTTATTTATTTTTCGTCTGACTAAGTCAATATTTTTAAAAATCAAATTATAAAGATTCTCAACTGCTCCATATTCTTCTCCACTTCTCACGACCTCCACCCATTTTTTTTTTCTTTGGTTAAACCGTTACTTACATTTACCTCAGAGAAAAAAGACAAGCGATTCTTCCGATATAAGTTACTCCCGTTAAGATATTCTAAACAGTCACAATTTTTTTTTTAAGTTGTCACAATATCAATTATTAAAAATTCAGTTTTTTTGTGTCCATAATATTTTTTTTCAGAATTTCCAAACAGTCTTAAATTGTGGTTCATTGTCGTATTGATCCGCATATGGTAAGATATTTATCATATAGTATCTTATATGAAAAAAACATATCATTATTTATTTTATCCTAATATGGCCAATGGTTATTTTATTCAATAAATTTATTGTTTTTTTATTTTTTCAAAAATGTAACTTTTGTCAAGTAATTTTTGAGAAGTCATTTCCTCATCATGATCGGAGCCAATTATTTAAACCGAATAAAAATATTAATTAAAAATAGTAACAATATTTTTCAATTGTAACTATAAAATGTATGTCATCATACATTTAATAATGGTGGTTTTAATGAAGTTAATATAATATTTTGGTTTGATGTGTAAATTTATTCGAAAGAAAAAGAAGGACATTGATCAAAACACATATGGTATAATCCACTCACATACTTATAATTAATGTAAGGAAAATAAAAACTATAATTCATCACCGTTTTTTTCAATATTTTCGGTTTATGTGAAATCCCTTGAAAAGGCTTTGCGAGAATTATTTTTAAAAAGATTTGTCAAATAATGACAATATAGCTGAATAAAAATATCGATAAAAGCTATGATAATGTTCGATAGAAATTTTTGTTAATTGGAACTATTTATGAAGTTGTATATAGATTTATGATTTCTAAGATTTTTTTAAACCGGAAAATTAAGGAGTCATATTTATATGACATCAATAATATTGTTAGTTTACAAAAAAATATATCTTTAATCCCAATATTTTTTATGTACCAAAACCAGTTCTAATCAAAAATATGTTTTAGCCCACTCAACATGACAATGTTTCTTGAATGTTATTGGGTTATTTTTTTTTCATTCTAATGTTATTTTAGCTTATTTTATATATTTACAGTTAAACTATCGATGTAAAGTTTATTTAAGAAATAAAACTACAACACACTATATTCCAATCATTTATTTGGATGGTTAGGAGTTTCAAGACTTAGTTTCGAGTCTGTAAGTATGTATGTCTCTCTATAACATATCTAAACCACAAAACTATATTAAGAAGAGGAGACCATTCTTAAACAACTATGTATTTAATCCGAAAATAATATTATTTAAAATTAGTAATTTTAACACGTATTTCGTTATCAAGTAATAGTCAATATCAAATACATAAACATTAGTCCGTGCCGAGTTGTGAAGCTGTTCTAGATATGTGAGAGTATGCAAGAATTAGCTTCTTTCATAGTGATACAGAGAAGTTGAAGGATGGGGAGAGGCATGGAGAAGAAGTTAGGTCGATAGGAGAGAGACTTAAGTTAAATTTAACATACTTTGATTGTATCCTTAGCTACATATCTGCAGACCTTCCATGCATCAACATTGGGTAGAACCATCTTGAGTCTCTTGGTCACAATGGTTTCCTAACGCTGAAGCATGGAAATCTCCGGAAATGTGAAACTGTTTCGGACTTGGGAAGTTATGGATAAAATAGGTTCCACTATGGTATTTATAGAAGCTGTTTCTGAGTTCTCTACATTTTATTTTCAAGTGGACACTTGGAAATAGGTTAAGATAACAAAGGAGAAGGATTGGTTTCTATGATCGGTGCATAGGGTCTTTATATGTATAGCTGGAAATTTATCTGTTCAAGGTGCAAGGATATATATCATGTACTGTAGGATAATCAATTTGACATCTTTTAATCAGACCTTTATCAACGCCCCAAAACATTTTTTATTAAAGAAATTATATAAGAATTTAAAGAAGATATAAACAATCAAAATAAACTGTAAACAATAATATTTACCTGAGAACCTAAAACTATCTATAGAATAAAGTTGTTGTATTCAAATCTCAAAACCCAAATATGAATTGCTAAAGATTTTGACCATAAATTTTTAAAACCTAAATTTTAGGATCCAAAAGAATATTTCAATTTTTTATAGGAACAACGAAGTATTGAAATAATCAATTAGATTTTTAAGTTAGAAGAATCGTCTCGGTTTTGGAATGTTTATCTCTGTATTAAAAAAGATTATTTTTTCAGACATGAATATTTGTTTTCCTACTATGTAGACATATGTTACAACATATCAAAACAGAATATATAATTTATTCGAGAAAGGAAAAGAACTAATACTATACGACTATTATAATGTTTTCAAACATGGATCTAGAGTTCATATATGGTGGGAAATTGTGGTTATAGCTAAAACATTAATTTCTTAAAATATTCAACGATTATTAGAATATTTATTTATATTTCTAACTATTATTATTATTTCAAACCTATTATTATTATGTATGTAGTTTGGTTTTTAAAGTTTATCGAATAGGTGTTCAATTCTTTTAGTATTTATTTGTACTAAAAGAATGTTACATTATATTTAATCTAAAATAAAAACTTGAAACACATTCTTAATATAAACTATATAATCTTTGATTTCGTGATATTAATGTATTGGTTAGTCATAATATTTAATGTAAATTGAAATAAATGGATTGCAATACAATGCCCGTGCAACGCACGGACCAGAATACTAGTTGTTTTATAATTTGGAACCACAAAACCTATGTAAATTAGTTCTATAAAATTTAAGGGTCAAGTCCAATGTTTCATTTGTTTATGTCCAAGATGGGTCCTCACCAGTAGGGGAGGTAAAGAACATTTTTTTAGGGCGCATATTTTAATTTTCTTAAAGAATTAGGTATAAATTGTAAAGAAAATAATGGTGTATTATCAAAATTGTATATAATTTATATGAATTTTTTTAAAAGCATTGGGGGCATCTGCCCCCCTCTCACTCAATGTGGCTCCGTCACTGGCCCTGACCACCATGGATGAAGGGCAAAACCTGCTTAGACTTGAAGGTTGAGAAGATTCTTTGAGTAGTGGATGACAATTTCTTCTGTTTACCCAGTTTCGTTGTGAAAAATGTGTTCTTTTGTTTTCTCTTCATGTGGCTATATAGTATAAGATTTTAAATAGAGAAAAGACATAAAATAGCACAAAAACATACATTGTCATAAATATAGCACAAAAAAATACTTGACATTTTTAATATTATTTTGATTAAAATAACTTTTATAGTATTATATAAATTAGGGTTTAGAGTTTATTATTTCGGGTTTATATTTAGGGTTAGGGTTTAGTATTTAAGGTTTAGAGTTTATTATTTAGGATTTAGGGTTTAGTATTTAAGGGTTTGAGGTTAGGGTTCATTTTGTCTTATACCTTAAAAAATGCTATTTTTGTGATTTTTCTTCCTTGGTGTTATATTTGTGACAATACATATTTTGTGCCATTTTTGCGAATTGCCCTTTTAAATATTGATAAAGATTGAACAAATAAGTGGCTATGATGATTACTTGCAAGTTATAAAATTTTGGTTCACGGGCTCTTAAAGCTACCATGTTAAAGGTTAGTTGATTAGCACATGAGTTTTTTTAATCTATGTGTGTGTGTTTATATTGCATCTAAGATTTTTATGTGTAATTTTTCTTCAACTTAGTGACTTATATTATATTATATATATATATATATATATATATATTTAAAACTATGTTCCTAAATGTTAGAGCTTCGATTTCTTGGTATAGAGTGTGTTGGTGCTTGTTCCACTAAAGAAAAAGAGTATGTATTGACCAAGTTCATCTAAAATAAGTGAAGTCTAAAGTCTTGGGTGGACGAGTGAAGTCTGGAGATAAAATATGAAGTCTGGAGTTAACTTAATTTGTCTCTCTCCTCTTCCAATGGCCACATTCTCTCCAACGGTATTTTTTTCAATTTTTAAACTTAATTATTTCACTTTGTAACTTTATAAAAAAGTTTATCTTAACTCATATCAAAGACAAAATCTTTCAGTATGTTGATGCTTATAGTTTAATAATTTAGTTAATTTGGGTCGGAAGGAATGCAGATTTTGAGAGACACTAATATGATTTGTTTTATAAGTTCGATTCCGACAAAGTGTTAGACATTCGATGACCTTTTTTTTTTTTTTTTTTTTTGGTCAAACAGACATTCGATGACCATTTACACTAATATAACCCCAAAAACTAGTTAAAGTACTGTATAAATACTTTTGTTAAGTAAGATTAATAATGTTATTGACGTGTATGGAGAATTTAGCTGTCCCATTTATTGTTATACAGATAAGGACATTTCAAAACATTTATTTTAATATAAAGTAAGATATGGAGGATTATTCCCAACTAAATCACATGGAGACAATCCACCAAACAACAGTTTCTTAATCTTTAACTAGATTTTGACCCGCACTTAAGTGCGGATTTAATTTTCTTTACAAATTTTACTTTTTATTCATTTTGTTAATAGTAGTTTAGATTTTTAATTATGTAATCTAATTTTCATTATAATTGTTTAACCAACATTATAAACAGTGAGTTAGCAATTTAGTTTTTTTTAAATGAATTATGTGTTATTTGGAGGAGATATATCGTAAGGATTAAGAGATTAAAATAACGATTTCGCATTATATATTTTAATCTGCGTTGTATCGTAAGATCATAGTTTGGAAAAATATATATATGTGAAAACAACTATTGTAAAAGTTATGTGGTATATGTTTAATTGTTATTTTATTTATCTAAAATATTATTTTATAAAATACATGTTGTAGTCGTATATATAATTTGCAAATTTGATGGAACTATCCGTTAAAAACTTCATTCAAACATAAAGCATAATTTGACGCTTCAAATATTTGAATAATATAAGTATGAAATCATTTTATTATTTTATTAATTTTAAAATATATCAGCTGAAATTATTTACTATATGCGAATTTTTTTTAGAAAATTTATAATTGAGATTGGCTAATTAAATTTTCAACCCGTTTAATTAATTAAATATTTGTCAGTTTGATGGAAAAACCTGCTAAAAAGTACAATCGTAAAAACATCAATCGTAATATGTGTATATATATATATATATATTTGAAACAAAATAAAAAAATATTAAAATATATTTCAAATATTTGAATAATATAAGTATGAAATCATTTTAATATTTTATTAATTTTAAAATATACCAGCTGAAATTATTTACTATATGCGAATTTTTTATAGAAAATTTATAATCGAGATTGGTTAATTAATTTTTCAACCCGTTTAATTAATTAAATATTTTTCAGTTTGATGGAAAAACCTGCTAAAAAGTACAATCGTAAAAACATCAATCGTAATATGTGTATATATATATATATTTTGAAACAAAATAAAAAATATTAAAATATATTATAAATATATTTTGAATTAAATCATAAATTAAGATCATAAATTAGAGAATCTTAATTTATATATAATAGTTGATGTATAAATTATTCATTATATTTATCAATTAATTTGTTTTGATTTTAATTAATTAGGAAAGTGGGACCTATTAGATTTTGGTTGTTTGGTTACATGTTTAATAATTGTCTTGTTTGGAAACATGGATTGTAGAGATAATATTATATTCCCTAATTACCCTTAATGAAGGTTACAAATCCTAATAATATTAAGGGCAAATTTCAGAAACAACATTTATGTACCATGGACAAACTCCAATTTTTTAATAGTATTGAAAAAGTTATGTGGTATATGTTTAATTGTTATTTTATTTATCTAAAATATTATTTTATAAAATACATGTTGTAGTCGTATATATAATTTGCAAATTTGATGGAACTATCCGTTAAAAACTTCATTCAAACATAAAGCATAATTTGACGCTTCAAATATTTGAATAATATAAGTATGAAATCATTTTATTATTTTATTAATTTTAAAATATATCAGCTGAAATTATTTACTATATGCGAATTTTTTTTAGAAAATTTATAATTGAGATTGGCTAATTAAATTTTCAACCCGTTTAATTAATTAAATATTTGTCAGTTTGATGGAAAA
The DNA here is from genome assembly GCA_030180135.1 of Orychophragmus violaceus. Classification (NCBI taxonomy): domain Eukaryota; kingdom Viridiplantae; phylum Streptophyta; class Magnoliopsida; order Brassicales; family Brassicaceae; genus Orychophragmus; species Orychophragmus violaceus. Next base: position 2,985,887 of record CM058239.1, read on the forward strand.
ACCTGCTAAAAAGTACAATCGTAAAAACATCAATCGTAATATGTGTATATATATATATATATATATATATATTTGAAACAAAATAAAAAAATATTAAAATATATTTCAAATATTTGAATAATATAAGTATGAAATCATTTTAATATTTTATTAATTTTAAAATATACCAGCTGAAATTATTTACTATATGCGAATTTTTTATAGAAAATTTATAATCGAGATTGGTTAATTAATTTTTCAACCCGTTTAATTAATTAAATATTTTTCAGTTTGATGGAAAAACCTGCTAAAAAGTACAATCGTAAAAACATCAATCGTAATATGTGTATATATATATATATATTTTGAAACAAAATAAAAAATATTAAAATATATTATAAATATATTTTGAATTAAATCATAAATTAAGATCATAAATTAGAGAATCTTAATTTATATATAATAGTTGATGTATAAATTATTCATTATATTTATCAATTAATTTGTTTTGATTTTAATTAATTAGGAAAGTGGGACCTATTAGATTTTGGTTGTTTGGTTACATGTTTAATAATTGTCTTGTTTGGAAACATGGATTGTAGAGATAATATTATATTCCCTAATTACCCTTAATGAAGGTTACAAATCCTAATAATATTAAGGGCAAATTTCAGAAACAACATTTATGTACCATGGACAAACTCCAATTTTTTAATAGTATTGAAAAAGTTATGTGGTATATGTTTAATTGTTATTTTATTTATCTAAAATATTATTTTATAAAATACATGTTGTAGTCGTATATATAATTTGCAAATTTGATGGAACTATCCGTTAAAAACTTCATTCAAACATAAAGCATAATTTGACGCTTCAAATATTTGAATAATATAAGTATGAAATCATTTTATTATTTTATTAATTTTAAAATATATCAGCTGAAATTATTTACTATATGCGAATTTTTTTTAGAAAATTTATAATTGAGATTGGCTAATTAAATTTTCAACCCGTTTAATTAATTAAATATTTGTCAGTTTGATGGAAAAACCTGCTAAAAAGTACAATCGTAAAAACATCAATCGTAATATGTGTATATATATATATATATATATATATATATTTGAAACAAAATAAAAAAATATTAAAATATATTTCAAATATTTGAATAATATAAGTATGAAATCATTTTAATATTTTATTAATTTTAAAATATACCAGCTGAAATTATTTACTATATGCGAATTTTTTATAGAAAATTTATAATCGAGATTGGTTAATTAATTTTTCAACCCGTTTAATTAATTAAATATTTTTCAGTTTGATGGAAAAACCTGCTAAAAAGTACAATCGTAAAAACATCAATCGTAATATGTGTATATATATATATATATATATATTTTGAAACAAAATAAAAAATATTAAAATATATTATAAATATATTTTGAATTAAATCATAAATTAAGATCATAAATTAGAGAATCTTAATTTATATATAATAGTTGATGTATAAATTATTCATTATATTTATCAATTAATTTGTTTTGATTTTAATTAATTAGGAAAGTGGGACCTATTAGATTTTGGTTGTTTGGTTACATGTTTAATAATTGTCTTGTTTGGAAACATGGATTGTAGAGATAATATTATATTCCCTAATTACCCTTAATGAAGGTTACAAATCCTAATAATATTAAGGGCAAATTTCAGAAACAACATTTATGTACAATGGACAAACTCCAATTTTTTAATAGTATTGATACCTCCAATTAATATGAATTCCCTTTCTTAGTTTTTAATAGGATTAACATTTTTACGGGAAACACTATTTTAATGCCAAAATCATAAGTATATACTATTCAGGTGGGGAAAATGGTTACATAACATTTATATATTAGAGTAAACGCATTGTATATAGGCACTATCAAAAGGTAAGAGGCTGTAGCAGTCTTATTCCACCTGGACCACCACCACCACCAACACCAATGTCCACCCTTTTCCACACATGCATGTTGTATACGTGCCAAAATGTTTCTATCTTGTTATTTATAGGCTATCTATATATTTTACATTTTTGTTACATAGTAGTAGTATATAAATTTATTTGTTTATAAACAAATACATGAGTATATAGATATATTTCACCAGGTGATCACCTAATCATTCCGAGGACAAGTCCGAGCATGTAATTCACCGTCTGTTTCGCCAGCTGTGTAGAAAACAATCATGTGGTAGTCCACGCGAAGCAAGATCAATAGGGTTTAGTAGTTACATCAATTTTTTTTTTTTTTTTTTTTTTTTTGTCGACTGGGCTGTTATCATTTTAAAGAACAAATGGGCCAAGAGTACACAGAAATTATATTCGGGCCTAAACACAAATGAGCAAATGCCTATCCAAAGAAAACGTGGCACAAGAAGCCACGAAACAGGAGAAGCGCCGTCCACGTGTCGTCCGTAGCTCACCACCGTCATGCAGAACCGCCGATACAGGAGAAGAAATCGCCGGCCGACATGAGCCGATTTGTTGTGCTATCACCGGAACCCACCTGCCGATCAAACCTCTGAGAGAAAAGTCCTTGGAGAGCAGTCGCCTAATAACGAGCACGGCTTAGATCTTCATCGAGAATCGCCAACACCGAGGAAGCTCCGTCGCTGCACGGGAACGATAAGTTGTCCCGGACTTTGCCCATCATGAGGCTCCTCTCCTGGGAGCCGATGGAAGCTACGAAGATATTACTCCACCGAAGAAATTGGAGATCGCGAGTGAAGGTCGAAGAATACGACGTCGCCAGCGAGAACGAAGAACGGCGGAGGTAGATCGTTAACTCGCAAAACGCGAGATCCGGTAAAAAAACCGGAGAAATCCGACCCTAAGCGGATTGATACACACCAAAAAGTGATTCGGGATTGTACATAACCCGAAATTATTGGAGAAAACAAAAGAGAAAGGCCGCTAACTCTGTGAGATCATCGTTCCTTCTGAAGAATAAGAGTCTGAGAAGAAGGAAGACGATGATAAAACACAGAGAGAATTATCTCTCTCTAGAAGAAGAGAGAGAGTAAGTTCATGTAGTTACATCAAATTAAAGTTTATAGAAAGGCATAACTCTATTACCTTTCAAAGATAAAATCAATTTCAACCGAAAAAGAGCGATGGATAGATTACCCTAATTCCTATCTTAACCATCATCATTACTACAATGACTGTAATTCAAAGACAAATCAAGTTTCAAGTGATCATGTCTCCTTTTCGGTCCACTATTGAATTCTTTTAAACATATATAATATATTACTATAGTTCCTACTAATTATCTTCATGATTATTTTGTAGTTAACACGAAATCATAACCAAGTGTTGGTTAATCTTTTAAGTTTTCTTATCAGGAGTTTCAATCTATCAGTGGTTAAGATTCAGTCAGAAGAATATACATAAAAATACATATAAATTTTAGAATCTAGTCATTGGAATTTCATATGCATTTTTACCACTTAATTCTTTTTTTATATATATTTGATGCCATTGTGCGTTATATTACGAAGATTTACATTATTCGTTTCAGACGAGGTCTCATATTTATGCCGACAACAAAAGGAGACAACAAGGTCTCAGTAAGACGATATGAATTTTTTAGCCGGAAAGTAATATTTCAAGTGTGTTTAATACTGAAGTATAGTACATCTCAAATATCGAGATATTATTAAGGTGTAATTCAGTAGTCTGCCCATGGTTTTGTCTTTACTTAGCACGTAAAACCAACATGTAAATAACTGTGTAACTGTAACAATTAAACACACATTGGGAGGTAGGATTTATAGCTCGGGGCATATTAGTAAATAAAGAGAGTTAGGCAGGGCCTATTGGTAAATGGAGGAGGATGGGGGGTCTTCAGCTCCGACGGACGAGTGGCAACTGAAGGTGTGGGGAAAGCTAATAATCGACAAAAACAAACCGTCTTCTCATCTCTCTGCCTCCGGAGGAGAATCTTCTCTCTGCTCTCATTTCGAAGACGACTAAGAAATCTCCAGGTGATTTGCGTTTGCATTTTCCCGGAAAACTTATGCTCTGTAATTTGTTTTTTTTTAAATGTTCTTCTTCAATCAATATTCTAACATTTTCCCTTTTTCGAATAAATTTTGTTTATAGAAACCAGTGTAGAGGAAAAGTATTTCTGTTGCCTTCAATGCATTAAATGAGCATTCCAATACTGTTTCCTCTCTCTTCTTAGATTAAAGTATTTTCTATATTTTCCGTCTGACTTGATTCTCGGCGGAGGAGTTTTGTCGCCGGCGACGTCGGAGGTTACACTGTTCATTGTCTTACCTCTTTTGCCCCTTGTTTTCATTTCTGGTATTTGGCTTTTTGGCTTTAGCTTTCGTCAGTTTCAAGTGTTCAATGAGGAAACCGTCTTTTTTTGCGTTGAAGATCTTTGACGGTAGAAAAGCCAAAAGACCTGGAGAATCTCTTTGATTTGGTATCTTATCGACTTTTTCTTTGTTGCTTTTGTTGTCGCAGTCGATGAAGCTATTCAAGTCTCTCTTCACTCCCTCATGAAGCGATTTATTCTTCCTCTGAATATCCGAATCTTTATGTGGTGACCTCTTATTTGGCGTCGGAATCTGGCTCGTACTCGATCTCAATCAACAATGTCGGCGTCAGAAAACTTGGATCAATTTCTCTGATCCCACTAATTTCTCCCAAAATATTAGCTCAGTCAAGGTAAAAATTCCGAACAATCTCGATAATCCAAAATTTTGGTTGAGAGTGATGAATCTGAGAAACTTTCTCGCAGTTGATCGATTTGAGGAGCATCGAAGAAAATGTCTCATTCATGGGATGGTCTCGGGGAGATTGCGTCAGTAGCTCAGCTCACTGGGCTAGATGCAGTCAAGCTAATTGGTCTTATAGTTAAAGCTGCCAACACTGCTTGGATGCACAAGAAGAACTGTCGCCAGTTCGCTCAACACCTCAAACTCATCGGGAATTTGCTGGAACAGTTAAAGATCTCTGAGATGAAGAAGTATCCAGAGACTCGTGAGCCTCTTGAAGGACTTGAGGATGCTTTGAGAAGGTCTTACATTCTAGTCAACAGTTGTCGTGACCGGAGCTATCTCTACTTGTTGGCTATGGGATGGAACATTGTTTACCAGTTCAGGAAAGCTCAGGATGAGATTGATCGCTTTCTTAAGATCATACCACTCATCACTTTGGTTGATAACGCTCGAGTTAGGGTAAGATCACATTCTTGCTCATGGGAAAATGGTTTTCTTGACTTTGATATATGTTTGAATCTTGGATAATTGTACAGGAGAGGTTAGAATATATTGACCGAGATCAGTTTGAGTACACACTAGATGAAGAAGATAGACATGTGCAAGATGTTATTATGAAACAAGAATCCACCAGAGAAGCAGCATCTGTGTTGAAGAAGACTCTCTCTTGCTCATACCCTAACTTGCGTTTCTGTGATGCTCTCAAAACAGAAAACGAGAAACTGCAGCTCGAACTTCAGCGTTCGCAGGAGCATTATGATGTGGCTCAGTGTGAAGTTATTCAGCGTTTAATTGGTGTTACTCAAACTGTTGCTACTGTTGATGGCGCTGACAAGGAGCTGTCGAAGAAAGCTTCCAAAAAAACTGACCGTAGCTCAAGCAATATGACAGAATATTCGTATGACGATGATCCTCCCAAGAAAAACACAAGTCGTGCAGCTTCAAGGTTAGAATCTTCAGTTTGTTCCACTTAAAAAGATTCAAACCTCATGCAAGTTGTGTGTCTGTTCCAGTTACAAAAGAACTACTATATTGTGGTTAAGGAAGTTTAATATCAAATTATTTTCCGTGACTGTAATGCTTTTCAGGCCTGTTTTCATGATTAAAGGCTGTGATTTAGTACATTGTTTGTATAACGCTGGTGGCAAAATTGTTTCATGCAGATCCACTTCTTCTGTTACATCAGGGCATGATATGCTTTCACGAAGAGCATCATCACATCATCATGAGGAATGGCATACCGACTTACTGGCTTGTTGCTCGGAACCTTCTCTTTGTGAGTCCCCTCTTCTTGTTTCCAGTGTGATCCCATTTCCTTTTCTCCGTTATATAAGAAAGATTATTAGACTTTCACATTCCATACTTGTTATGTGTTAAGTTGTGAATTATTCAATGATGGAATCATCGCAGGCTTGAAGACATTCTTTTTTCCTTGTGGCACTTTGGCAAAGATTGCCACTGCAGCAACTAACAGGCCCATCTGTAAGGGATATATTGAATACTGTCAACTCTATCATGTTTCAGTTTGCTAGTTAATAGTACTTGTTAAAAACTAATAGGTTGACTATTTTTTGTATCGCCTTCCCAGCTTCAGCTGAAGCATGTAATGAGCTGATGGCATATTCTTTGATACTTTCGTGTTGCTGCTACACTTGTTGTGTAAGGAGGAAACTCCGGAAAACACTGAACATCACGGTACATTCTCTTCAAAACACATGAACCCTAGTCGATCTTAGTAACCTTTCCATCCCAAACATCTATATGCTTCCGAGAAAATAAGTAAAAATTAATTTGTTTGGGGAATTATTATGGTTAGTGATTAAGCAGGCACCTGCAATATTACTCTTGTAACGATCATGGTATGATATTCGGATGGTTTGTGTCACATATTTACAACTGGGATGAATCCTTAAAATGTTTTCTGATTCTGCAGGGAGGGTACATTGACGATTTTCTATCTCATTTGATGTGCTGTTGCTGTGCTCTTGTCCAAGAACTACGAGAAGTTGAGATTCGTGGGGCTTATGGTATGAATTGTGTAGTTACTTCTTCACTAATATTTGGTTTTTAATATAAAAGCACGAACCAAGATCGTCTCTTGAATATCTTTGCAGGTACGGAGAAGACGAAAATAAGCCCGCCTTCGTCGCAGTTCATGGAACATTGAATCATATTCAATTATACAAAAAGGTGAACAAAACAACTCTTATGTTGTCTCTCTGAATATGACACGAGATTCTTCTTCGTATTACTTACTGTCTTTTGTTTTCAACGCTTTTTGTATGTAAATTAGTTTGGAATTCCCATCGAAATTTCAGTAATTGTGTTGTGTATCTTAGTCTATAGACTAACTCCTTTAAATTTGATCATATGATGGTAGTGGTGTTACGATCACGGTTTTTTTTATATATAAGTTGAGGAGCATATTACATACTCAATTTGATTTTGAATAAATGATACATATCCAGATCTGTACATAGCAACTAAGAACAGTACAATTCAAGGAAGATGATCACCATAGCTAAAAGCCGAAACAACTGTAATTAGGTCACCGGTTAACGTTTGGTAAATTGTAATTTGTAAACACCATTGGCCGAGTGCCAACAATATAAGAATTAAGGGCATCAACAGAAAACTCAGAAATAGAGGATTATATGTATCCAATAAACATTGAGGATGAAAGTTTTATAACTTTATCCAATGATGGAATTGTGTTTAAAAGGCTGTTACATTGCGTTTAAACGTAATTTTGATATTCCGCATATTATAAATAAAAATATAAACAAAAAAAGTTAAAAATTAATTACATAAATGATTCAGTTAAAGTTTAGTTTTATGTTTAATGAGATTTTTTGTATTTTTTAAGCGAAAACGTATATTTTACGGTTTTGTATTTTTTTCTTTCTATTCTACCATATTTTATGATTGATAAAAAAAAATTATGAAATCATGTTTTTAAATATTATTCCATCATTCTACACCATACCAATCAAAGCTATAATCTTATTTGAAATAGTGTTTTGCATTTTACTCCGGTTTAAGCCAAATACTTTCCCATGAAAAGCATTTTTAGATAAATAGATTGCTCAATTAGCTTAGCAGAATATAAATAAAATATGAAAGAAATAGCTCATTATGAACTTTATCATGCAAACAAGAAAAAGAAATATATAAACTTGAGATTATTACCAAGAACAAAAGGATTTTGATTTTGATATATATTTTTTTTTTTGGCATCAAAACGATTTTGATTGATTCATATAAGATGTCATTACAAAATATATATACTAGTCTACTTTGCTAGAAACCCTGGGCAAATGGACTCCCATGGAACATTATGTTGGGCTTCTTATGGATCCACTAATACCCCATTAGCAACGTTTTCAAAACAGTCCCTCTGTTAGAAACGCCGGTCGATTTGGCCGGAGACAGAGAGCTAAAGATTGAAGCTTTAATATGGTGAGAATAAGCAGAGTGTTGCTAAAAGATGCCGGAATTGCTATCGACAAGACCCTCTCTGAGATTCTCGTGTGTCCTCTCTCTAAGCAACCCTTAAGGTTCGATTCCTTCCTTCAGTTTGTATATTTCATTTGTATCCAGATCCGATGGGATTAAGCAATTTTTACAAATTGGTTCGAAAGGTTTTGCGAGAAGACGAAATCACTGGTCAGCGATACAATCGGTGTCTATTTTCCTGTAAGCTTCTATCCAAATTTCATAGTTTCAGAGCTTGGTTTCAATCCAATGCGTGCAGATGCTTGTGTTGTGTTGAGTTCCATGAAAAAGTTAGATGCATGGCTCTTGTTAACTCACCAAGCTGCAAAATTTCTGCATATCACAATCATATATGCTTTCAGAATCACATCTCCTTTTGAATGAACATGTTCTGATCCTTACTTTGACCTTTGAAGTATTGTCAGATCGATGATTGAGATTTATATATAGAGATGGATTCTTTTCTATTTTTTCGTTTGCTTCATACTAAATAAAGTTATAAAGGAATTTGTTCTTGGTGTCGGTTTGAGATTCACTGATAGAATAATCATATGCTTAAGTGATTGGTCGGCCGTTCTCTCCTTAATCATATTCTTCATCTTCTTTTAGATTTCACTTCATGATCACGATTCACGATTCAGTGGTTTTAAGTCTTGGTTTTGCTTCTTAATCATATTCTTCTTGTTCCTTTACCTTTTCACTTTATGTTCTCGGTAAAGTGTTTGAGACTTGATTTTTGCTTCTCTTAACACGCCAGATAAAAGATGGGATTCCATGCTTGGTTCCAAAGGATGGAAATATACTTGAGGAGGAAGGTGATGCATCAAAAGCTCAATGATTTTGCTTAACAATGGTTTGTTCTTTCTTATGTACTAGTTACTTGACCATCTCTGGATTTCGCCGTCATGTTTTAGGCTGATGACCAAGTTCTTGTAGCAGTTAAAGTTTGATTCTTTTATGAGAAACATTGATGTAAGCAATTGAAAGATAATGGAGGTTTAGTTTCAGGTGAATGTACCGACCGTTTCTTGTTAAGTTTCTTGAAATCTAGGATTCTCATTGACTGGAATGAAACTGAAAAGCATGGTTTGAAGTATTGGATGCCTATTTGAGGGGCTCTAAGTATTACCATCTAATGTGAGGATATATTCTAGTCATAGTCCCTCTTTTGGTAACTATTCTTCTCTATCTTATTGCCACACCATATTAGCTCTTGATGTCCACTTTTGGTTGCTTAAAAGAATACACATAAAAATATCAACAACCAAAAGTGGATCAAGAAGAATCTTCTTGGCATCATCAACTAGACTTATCAGTGTCAGGTAATTGATATTGGACCATAGGAGCATAAAAATACACCTAAGTGTTTGATGATGACTAGTATAGCAAAAGCTTCAGTACAATGAATAAGTAAAACGTGGGGAGGGGGAGTGACAAGAAACATAACCAACCCTATCATGTTCTCTCTTGACCAACGTGGGCTGACTTAATTCCCATTGGCTTAGAGGTTTCAATTTCAATAGTGCAAGTTGTTGGCTTCTATGGTAGCCAGCCAAAGGAATAGACATTTTTTGTGATAGTGTTGGGGCAGATAGAAACATAAATGCTCAGTGATAGGTCCCCTTCTCACTTTTCTTTTGTGTATTGTCATCATTTTAAGTGGAACACTGTTTTGTCTATTGGTCACTTGAGTCTTTTGCTTCTTTTGAGAACCAAATTTGTTAAACATAACTGGTAAAGTTTTTTAAAACTAGCATTAGAAGAGGAAGTAGCATTACTACAAGAATACAAGTAGAAGTTAGTACATAAGTGAAAAGGGTTGCATAAGAAAATGACAGAACAAGAGGAGAGAGAGGCCCAGGATAGGTGTGTTCCTGTGCCTTAGGAAATGGAAAGATCCTTTTCTCTTTCTGTTTTTTACTACTTCTTTCCCCTGCAATATCTTAGTTCTACAAATTTAGCTTAGTTATACTTATAGCTAACAATACAAAAGGTACAAACTTTTTCCATTTTTTCACTTCTTCATGAAAGACTTTCAATCCCCAAAAGAGAAATAAGGACCTGTAGATATCTCAAAATGGAGCTGTGGAAGACCGTTGAAGTTTGTTCTTTTTGGGTTGCTGATTTGCTGCCGCCATTCTTAACTGCTCAAACACACACACACACACACACACACACAGGGAACTTAAGTATCAGAATCTTACATTGGACAAAAATGTGTGTAAAACAAAGATACTGCAAGTAATGCAGATGATGTCTGTTTCCTTTTGTAGTTTGTGAACACTAGAGTTTACCTGATCTTGTTGTCTCTTGAGTCTTGCATTTTCTGCTTGCAGATGAGCAATTTCAAGCTCTAACTCATTTGTATAAGCCTGCAAAGATCAAAAGCCAGAAACTTTTTTTAGATCATAATCATTTTGATGGCAATACCACTTGACTCTTGGAGTAGAAGGTTAAGACAGGAGAGGCACATTCCTGTTTCCTAGCTCTGGAACGAGCTGCAGATTCTCTGTTCTTGATCATACGCTTATGTCTTCTATTCCCTGAACCTTCACTGGAATCTTGGCCTCTTTTCTTACCAAAACAAGTGGATGTAACCAGAGTCTCAAACGGGGTGTTGAATGAAGAAACGTTCGTGAGGTGATTGTGGCTATGAAGATGGGTAACAAGAGGATCTTGGCTATCCAGAAACTCAAAGCCTGCGCCGGAATTCAAGCTCAGAACAGTTGCAGGAGGTGCCAAAGGAGAGCTGCTGAAGAGAGCAGTGACTGTAGTGGTATCACCAATAGAGGAAGAACCCATGGTGAGGCTTGTGGGTATTGTTGGTTCCTGGTTCAAAGGTCCGTTGAGAAAATCTTGGAAGATGGAGTTAGGGTTTTGGTTCTGGTGGTTGTGGCTCCTGAACCTTGGCTCATGGTTGTGTTGTGGATGTTGGCTGTGGCGATTTAAGTGGTGGGTAGAAGGAAAGTTGATATCTTTCCAAACTTCTTCCATGGTGATACGAGATCTCTTTTGGGGTTGAGAGTCTTTTGAGTGTAAAGAGGAGGAGGAGGAGGAGGAGGAGGAGGAGGGTGGTGGTGGTGATGAGGATGAAATGGAAGAAACTTTGTTGAGAATCTTGTTCTTGTTTATAGCAGAGACCCTATGGTTTTTTCTCTGATGCTTTGCTGATGACAACATCGGAAAAGAGAACCAAACAACACAGCCTTTAGGCTTTGATGTCAAATGTCTTGTATCCTAGGCGCAGAGAGAGAGAGGAGAGAGAGTAGTGAGTAGAGAGCTCAGAGAGGTTCTTGATTTTCGCCGGTCATTTCTGGAATAATGGTTGGGTCCAGAAGAAGAGAGAGGAGAGATTGAAACTATTTCGAAAAAAATGAGACTCCTACAAAATAATATAAACTATTAAAATATATATATAATGAAGATGAAAAATTTGTAACTGTGTAAGTAAAGTTATGATGTCTTAATGTAAAAGTTTGAAAAAATAAAATTTGTTGATCATGTTTTAAAGTAGGTATGGGTGTTTGGATACCCGTACAAATTCGGATTAGATTTTTATGTTTTGAGGTTTAGAGTTAGAAAACCTATTTTTGTATTTTTATGTATCAGGTCAAGTTCGGTTTGATATCTTTCCGGTTCGGATCGGGTTTGAGTATAAAATTACAATAAAATATTTGAAAATTCAAAAAAAAAAATACTCAAAAATGTTTGAATTATCCGAAAATTTCGTAAAACAATTTACTCAAATTACATAAAAATATTCAAAATACTCAAAAATATATATATATATATATATCCAAACTATAAAATAAAAAAAACTATTCAAACTATCAAAAACACTCCAAAATATCAGAACTAATTGAAATTAGATAAAATCTTGGGATATTTCGGATACCTATCCGGGTTTGGTTCGGGTTTGGATTTTATTTGATACCCGAAAGACGTTGACGTAAGCGTTATTCGGATTTTTTTTTTAGAATCGGTTCGGATCGGAATTCGGTTTTATCTGATACGCGAAAAACTTTAATGTAAACCCCATTCGAATATATTTTTTTTTTTGAATCAGTTCAAATCAGGATCGAGTTTTTTGTATCCGAATAAAATATTCAGGGGTGTTTTAAAGTGAAGTTAGTAAACCATTCTCATGATCCTTAAATGTATTGAGTGAGTGGGGAAGAGATGCGTAAAAAAAGCTGGCAAATAATTAAACTTTGATTTAGATTTAATTAATCTCACTTAAAAAAATAGCATCCCTTCCTATCACTTTCAACTGTGAATTGTTTTTTCTTTCTCTTGCTTCAGTTTAATAGACTTTTTCATTAATCTTGTACTAAATCATTAGCCAGTTGTAATTAACAGAATAATATATTGTTACATGAGTGAGTACCTCCAGATATCTAGATATTCGAATCTATACATATGTCTGCCCGTATCTATCTATGTTCAGTCTCCAAGTGCATATCTAGTCACGCTTTTCATGTTTATTTCTTCTTTACTGCAAGTTGATATTTATAATAAAAATACCAGTTTTTATGTATTTCTTCTTTATTTTTTCCTTATCTTGAGATTCTATTCAACAAGAATGAAGTTCAAAAAAAAAAAAAAAAACCAACAAGATTAACTATTCATCTCCGTACGTACATATATGATTTTAACTTAGTTATATATTTTGCGTAAATTTTATAAATGAAAAATAGCTCTCAGTGAAACGTCCCATCTTTGAACATGCAAACAATACATTAGCGAAGAAATTAACATAAAGTTAATTGTTGGTAGATATTTTCATGATTTCATCTCGTGGCTGAAAACTTAAGAAGCTTTTTTTTGTCCGTCTAAAGATTTTCATATATTAAACAAACTTTCAAACCACAGTTTACAATACTGTCGAATCTACCGGAAATTAAACTTCGAAAATAAAGTCTAAAAGAGAAAAACCAAAGTTTTAATGTTTTGAGAGAATCTGAAGTCCAAAAGATTGAAACCTCCGAAGACAAAGCCTTTTAAAACAAATACATTAGGTACAAAACATTTTGGATAGCGGATTAGCAGAAAAGAAAACAAATACGGAACCACAAAACATCTTAGACAAAGTTAAGAAGCTACATAATATTCTTTTTTCTTTCACTCGAACCTTCATGATTGAAAATGAAACATTCAGAAGTTATTAAAGAAGTGATGATCTAATAGTAACACCAAGTTGGTTTTTTTATGTTTGGGATTCAAATTACTTTTAGTATAAAATGATTGTTTTCTTTTATTCTGAATTCAAATCCCTTTTAATACAAAATAATAGTTAGGATTGATCATGGACATAGTCAAATGAAACAGTGATTATGGCTCCTAAATTTTAATTTATTGGTAAGTAAACGAGATATGGATGCACCACATTTATTGTTTGATTCACATGTCTACACGTTTTATTTCACCATCTCAAAGAACTACGAATGATGGAGTGCACACGTGGACTATAGTTTTGAAGTCTAGAAAATCAATGGGCTAACACGCGTCTAAAAAATATTACTGATTAGTATGTATAGATTTTATAACCTCAAAATTGTATTAAAAATTTTCTTACAATTTACATTAAACATGAAGAACTTGTGAGTTGTTGTATGAGAGAGAGTGACATATCCTGTCTCAGGGGGATTGGACAGATGTCAGCAATATATTGCTCTGTCCCAAACTCCATCAAATCTCTTCACCCTTGTCTCTCTTTTTACTATCCTCTTTAGCTTACTTTAAAACAATGCATATAAACGGAAAATTTGCTTGCCAAAATAGTAAGTGTATGTCCCAACGTAATATATTAATATTATTTCAACTTGGTTTAAAATTAGAAATTTAGAATGATAGACTTGAGCTTTTTCATTGTTAACCAAAAATTTAAATTAGATAAAAAGATAGAGATAAGTAAAATGGTTTACAAAAAGTAAACTCTTCTGCAAAGGAAAAATGTTGACCATAGACTTAAAATCAGTCAGGACGACATGTCAAATTATAATCCAACGAACAATGTGAATGACCCGAGAGTTTATGACCATTGGATTCTTTAGCTCCATTGGTCCGTATCTGTCCATAGGTTGTCTATAGACCGTACGAACATATATACAGTACATGTAATAATATACACTACTAAATTTAGCAATAAAATAAATAAAATAAGTAAGCAAAAAACTTGGAGTTGAAAGAGCCAAAAGAATGCTAACCGTTGGATAGTGGATGATTTGTGTACTTTTGACATGGCCAAAGTGGTAAGAAGAATTGGACAAACTTTTGCTATATTTTTGGTAGTGTTTTTTTTTGTGAATTAGGGATTTTATAGTCTCTGGTTGTATTCTTTGGGTTGTTTCAGTTTATATTTCCACATTTAGGGTGAACATGAAGAATATTTGTTGATATATGTGAGTGTGTTTGTAGTCGTTACGACTAAATTAAGTAGAGCCTATAATATAGGTTTGAATGTTAGCTAGATCATATTAGAATGAGGTCTTTCAGCTAAGCCGTGAGAGCAGTGAGAGGTTGAGTATAATTAATTTTTCATTTATCACAAAAGATAGATATCTAGTTACTAGTAGGTAAAAGATATAATTAATTTTTTTCATTTTTCATTGTAGTATACAATTTGCAGTTTATAACTAACTGCCTAAATTAATAATGTAGCTACTCGCCGAACAATTTGCGACTCATTCAAAAATTCATACCCTACAAAACAGTACAAATATCATCAGAGCGTGAAGCACGTGTTTGTTCATTACTCACATCATAGCAATACAAGCAACATAACTGGGACATGGTTGTTTTCTTAGAGCATCCCCAACGGTGATACCCATTGGAGTTCTTAAAAAAAAAAAAAAAATTCTCAGATACAAAAAAAAAAAAAAATTAAAAAGGACCAATACACAGCTGACATGTGCGCGTGAACAGTGTAAAGTCGGTTTTTATATAAGAATTTTAAGAGGTGGGTTGTTAATTTTGTGTGGGATCCACGTGGGACCCTCACAATATTTTATATTTTTTTTTGTTAAGGACCGACGCTAAGATGATGCGTTGTACCTGCTCTTAGTTTCTTGTTTCTTTTTTTGTTTTTGGACAAAAGTTTCTTGTTTCTTTTTTGTTTTTGTTAAAAGCCGTGGGTCTAAATGGATCCTGTTTAAAATCAAGGTTTTTTTAGATCCACGGACACATACAAAAATAAACGGATCTAAATAGGATAGTCCGTTTAGACATGTGGACTTAGCAGGTATGTTCGCGGACTTAAACGTGTACCCATTTAATTTTTTTTTTTCCGATTTTTTTGTTTTTGTTTTTTTTAAAAACGAAGTCGTTTTAGGTTAAATGATTTTTTTTTGTACTAAGAAATTTAAACGGGCCTAAACCGATATCCATTTAAGTCAGCGGACTTTAAGTTAAACGGACTCCAACGGATACCAAATTAAAAAAGCCTAAACGAACAAGACCTAAACGGACAAGGTCTAAACGAACCCAAACAGTCCATTTTACACTTGTTTTACTATTGCTTCACTTTACCAAACTTCTGCTTTAATTTGCTGAGGAATGAGAGATTCACGAGTCTTCTCTGAACTATAACTTTCTCTTTGCTTAGACAGTTCTCACAACAACCGAATTGTTTGAAAAAAAGAAACAAAACTGAGGGTACTAGCAAGCAAACAAGCAAAACCGATAAAATCCCAGACCATATCAATGGTTTACAAGCAAACCGTCAATGATGACCATAAAGTAGCATAAACATAAATAAAGTTATTAGCATCCAAAACCAAAAAAAACCCATAAATATGCAAAAGTTTAAGCTACTAGCTAAGATGAATCACAAATGTTTGATCCTTCTTCTGTTTACGTCTCTTCTCTTTTTGGTTTTATTATCCCTTACCTTAAACTTTTTCTGTTTGATTCCCCTTCATTATTGTTTTTTTTTCCTGATTCCGAGCAGGACAAAATAATAGTATTTCATGTCCAACACTAACCAACAGCTCCAAACATGATGATGGTTCAACGGTTTGCACCATCATTGAGGTTGTTCACTGGATCAACAACAGAAGAGTGTTGCTGACCATCTGAAACAGTTTTGTTTTCTGCTTCCACAGGTTGCAA
The DNA here is from genome assembly GCA_030180135.1 of Orychophragmus violaceus. Taxonomy (NCBI): domain Eukaryota; kingdom Viridiplantae; phylum Streptophyta; class Magnoliopsida; order Brassicales; family Brassicaceae; genus Orychophragmus; species Orychophragmus violaceus. The sequence goes on from CM058239.1 coordinate 3,002,240, forward strand.
CTGACTGCTTGAACCACCAATTGGATCAGCTGAGCTCTGACCAAGCGACAAGTTCCTAACTCCGCTTGCTACTACATCAACAGGTTGAGGGATCGGAACCGCAGGGTCCGGTTCGTTAGGAAGCAACCAGTGTTGCCAATAATAGCGCTTCCTTATTCCGTCACCCTAACAAGACAACAACCAAAAAAACATGTGCAATCAAATAAAAGCAAAAGTTTTCAAAACACAATAAGGAAGCCAAATCTCAATGCATACGCTTTGAGAGGAACTGATAACAGTAATTCTATATTTTCAGCTTCAATAAGTTAAAATTGCATGTTACAAAGTTTCATAAGCCTCCTCTCTCAGAATGAACAAAAAGTCAATTAACAAATCCCTAACTAAAAATGTTTTAATCAATTCACCTACTACCATTCTACTTGCAAGGAGAGATAATGGAACTCAATAGTTTACACATTAGACAAGAAATACCTGCACTTCAACAAAAGGTGAACCTTGTAGAGCTTCCACTATTTGCTGGATACTATCTGTAAGTTCTGAAATCTGAAGGAGAAAAAGAGGCAGCACAGATAGCGAAAAGTCACAGAGAATAAATCAAAAACTGGGGATATGGTACCATGCAACAAAATGTTATATTAACTAGGACTAAGAGAAGGGAAAATCAAAAGTAATGAACATTGATGAGATATAGTCAATTGAGCAGCGAACTAATCATACCTCTTCAAGTTTACATTATAAAATACATCATACGGGAGTAAAAGAAGCATTCATGATCGAATTTCTTAATGTAGGAATAAATTCATCAACTGGTAATATGTATATCACCTGTCTTAAGAACAGATCCCATTTGCTGAAAGTATGTACATGCATGGCACAGGTTTATATAAACCGACACAAAATGTAAATAATTCTAAGGTTTACTAGATTGAATACAAGTTCACCCTAATCCTCAGTCTGAATCAAGAAAAGTTTTGGTGGAATTCTACACTCGAAAAGTAATGAACTTTGAAATGAATTAAGATGCACTGTTTAGATATCATAATCAGACAAAAGTGAACGAGGCCATATGCAAGAAGGCACATACAGAAAGTAATTCACCTTTCTGAAACCAGCAATCACAGGTAGCGGAACAAAACCCTGATCATCCATGTGCTTACGAAGATATATGTCTCTAATCAAATTCTCTTCACTGTAAAAAAAACAAACAAACATTCGCATCTAAAATACTCCTTCCACAAAGAGAAGTGAGGGAATTTGGTCATCGAGAAGAATAAGAGATTTAATACGAAGGTACTACCTAAAATAATAATGTATTTGATTCTGTAGTTTAATGTTTAAAGGAGGATCTTGAACTTGGTAGAAGACTGGAGCAGGTGAGATAGGACCGATGAAAGGCATACGGGGATAATAAGGGGATGCCAATTCTGAAATGAAGACACATTAGAAAAATAATAAAATTCAAAGACGTGATCTTCAATGTGTCTCACCAGGAGGGAAGGGCACAGGACTGCCAAACGGCTGAAGAGGCTGAGCTGCCATAAATTGAGGAATGGCCTGCACAGGTGGAGGTGCATGTCTTACAAATGCTGGAGTACCTCTTTGTGACTGTGCATTTCCTTCTCTCCCGTTAAAGCTTCTGTGGAAAGTCCAATTTTGGTTCCCGTGCTCCTGATTGCGCCTGCCACCATGACTTTGGTGGTGATTACCATTTTGGTTCCGGTATGAGTCTCGTTGTGATAGGTTGTCACTACCACCATGGCTTTGTGAAGCAAAGCCATTCTTCTGGTTTTGGCCTCTAGGAGAAGGGTTGTGCGAAGGCAATTCGACAAATGGACCTTGCAATGATGGTTGAGAAACAGTACCATTAGCAGCGGATCCAGAAGCGCCATTCCGTTGTTTAAATGATCTCTGGCGCGAGTTATTCGGTGTTGGGTTAGGGTTTGCACGACCGGCTAGCTTTGGTGCAGGAACAGACGCATTTGCAATTCCCTAAAACAAAGACATGCATAAGTGAAGGCGTACATCAAGACAAGCATTTAGTTTTTGACATTACAAATTAAAAAAGGAATGATTTTTAAACAGAAGAAGCATCTCAAGACTTTCATATCCGTTATGCTACAGAGCTCAGAGGCTCGAAATGCATATATAAAACTCAACAGGAAACACTTTGGCAAGCAGCTAAGATTCATTTCAACAAAGGGCAGTGAGAAACAATTAAAAGCTACAAAGGTTGCTAGCGACCACACACCAAGAAGTTTCATCAATCTCAGCTCTATGACACAGAGTTATAGTCATTTCCAGAAGCTAAATTTTGTATCAATATAATGAAGCTATAAACTTTCATGAAGCTTTTTTCATCAACCAAACAAAATCCATATAATCAGTAGAGTCATGGGGAATCAATCAAACCTGAGAAACAGAGACCGATGACGAAGAAGGTACATCGCCGAGACTTTTTAATGAATCAGAAGAAGACTTGTTCGAAGGAGCTTTGGTGGTCTCATTAAGAGCAGGCCACGACGAAGCTCCCATGACAGGTCCAACCTCAGAAGCCCCATTAGAAGGCCTTTTCCAAACAGGTTTCTTTCCTGCATTGCCCTGACCACCAGATTCCTCCGCAGCAACCGCCTCCACCGTCAAAACAGGAGCAGGTGGAGCAACAGACACAGAAGCAATCGGCTCGATCGGAGCAGCGGCGATCGTCGGCTCTGATTCACCGCGGACGATCTGAGTCCAGGGAGAGGAAACCTGCCTCGAAGGACGGCGTGCTTGTGTAGCGGTAGGACTGCCGCGATTCTCGCTCATATTACGAGGAGACATAGAAGAAGAGGTGGAGTTATTGGTAGTAGCAGACGCCATCATCAACGGACAAAATTTAGGGTTTGTTAAGAGAGTTTCTGAGCTCCGATCGATAGTATTATCTAAATAAATCGATTAACCCAGAAAAAAAGAGTTAGCGGTGAATGAATCCGACGAACGCGATTCAAATAGTTAGGGTTAGGGTTTGAGTAAATGCAAAATCAAAGAGGAAACAGAACGATTGTTTCACACACACAATGCCCAGAAGGGAGAAGACGATGGAGCAGTCTAGTCTCCTCTCTCTCTCTCTCTCTAATTTTTTTTTTCCGTTCTTATTCTTTTTTATATGTCCATTTTTATTATATTTTCTTCTTTTTTTAATTTTCCGTTTGGATTTTTTTAGCTACCGAGTAACGCGGAACATCGAAGTTACAAAATTACCCTTAGTGTTAACACAAGTAAAAAACACACTGTTACTGTCTTTGAATCTGATTGGCTGATAAGCTCATTGGAGGATTGTTGACGTTTACATGTGAAGTTACCGAGTAGACAAACATCATACGTGTCACTGAACGATTGGTTTAAAGTGTGTTTTCATTCTTAATTCGGGTTATAGTTTTTTTCACTCTTTAGATATGGTCAAATCTTCCATTTATAAATTTTATAATTATAATCTAAGACAGTTTTGGAAGTGAATATCTCTAATGGTTAATGTCTTTAGGAGTAAAATATCCATGGTTACTGTTTGATTAATATAGACAGCTTTAATTTTTGAGAAGAGGGTATAATTAAGTTGACTATTAAATCATTAATATAGCCAAGTAATATTGTCATCTTGATTTTTTTTTTTTGTCAACTGTGATCTTGGTGATCTTGATTTAAAATGTTTATGGTTGTTGACAACCAGAATATCAATGTTACAGAATGTTTTTTTTTAAAAAAAATTAGGACAAAAAATTAAATATTTCTCAAATTATTATACATACATTTTTAAAAATACAAAATATTTACGGTTTGAATAATTATTGCGGTTGTAACATGTATTACTAAAATATTTAATTGTCGGAGTGGACTACATTGCAGTGTGAATTACAATTTACTGCGGATCAAATTTATTTTTTTATTAAAATGATTTGCATTTGATCTGTAATAAATTTCTTTAATTGTTTTTTTTTTGTTCACACCATTACATATCAAAAATTGTAAATATATAGAAAAATGGTATTTGACCATTTGCGGATAATCCGCCCCAAGAAAAATGGGATATATTGTGGGACAAGAATGTTTTAATAGTCAAAACTCAAAACTAGAGTTGATAGAGTGATAAGAGTGGAAGAGCATATATTTCCTGAAGAGGCCGATCTCTACAATCTCTTTATGATACAAACAAAAAAATTGGTTTATGTATGTTTGGAGTGGACTTTAAGAAGATTACTACAACTCTACAAAAGTGGAAGTAATATGAACAAAAAAGACCATAGCTTTACTGTTTTAAATCTTTGGTTGGAGGAAGAGCTGCTACTTTTGGAGATGGTTTGATTCGTTTTGTGAAACTCTGATGAATTATCATGTGTCCTTATTCCGGCTGCCATTGCCGGAGCTACCGCCTCTGTTTTGTTTGCTCCAGCAAGAGTTGTCTTTGTCTCTTCAATATCATAGCCTGCGTTAAAGAGATATTCCAGGTCAGATCACAACAGGGTTTAAGTGTTAAGAGGAAGGAAACTTACAGTCAAACTTTTTCCAAGCTAAGATGAGTTTCTCTCTATCGAATACTACACGATACCCAGTCATGTAGTTTTCTGTTTCATTAAAAGTAAACAAAGTGAGATCATTGTTTACTTTGATGATCCATAACAAGCAAAACTGATCTTACGTCCGATTATGTTGAGTTCAGAGCTTTTGACAATGGCCAGGCAATATATAAGCTCACCCTGTGAACTGAAAGTGTTAAGGTTCGGTTGAGTAAGACAAGGAATGATAGAGAGGGACAATGAATGACCTCGGTAGAGATGACGATTATAGGATCATTGATTGTGAAGTGGCTGTTTCCTTTCATTGTAAGGCTTAAACTCGGTATCAAACTCGCATTCGCTTCAGTGCTAATCACACAGTTTACAAGATGAATGGCAGAGACATAAAGCATCTAGTGTTGTGGATAGATACAAACTCATACCTCATGTCATAGCAATAGTCAAAGGGAATCCTTGAATCCGGTGAATGGCGCTTATCTTGGGCCTGAGAATGGAACTGAAGACGACAATGTGATTAGATGCTTACACTCTCTGAGATGTTATGGCGTTTAGATGCTTACACTCTCTGAGACTGATGTATACATGGGATCCTCCAAATATGTAAATGATGTGCCAGTGTCAAAGAGAGCTGTAAACTCATCATCTATTAGAGTAGTCCCTACACGTACTCGAGTCACCGTAATGTTGTAGTTTGGACTGCAATGAAAGTTTCACCAAGGTTTAAAGGTGCATTCTAGGCAATTTTCGATACGGATTTAGATTACCACTTACTGTGATGGATTCAGATTAAACGGTGTCTCTTCCTGATCCGAACTACCTTTATCACCAAAACTAATCCTTCCAACTCCATCATGTCCAAAACACATGGAGAAAGAATCAGCAACCAAACCTTCCCTCGCCAAAACACTTGGAACCGATATCTTTTCCATACCAAGACCAAATAAACCATTTGGTGCCGCAATGTCAAGAAAAGAACCACTTTGAACCTGTCCACATCTACAAATACATCACACTTTCAGTAACTTACTACACCATTGAACTGAAACACACAAGCTGCTACTAACCCGAATGTGACATATGCCTCAACACGTTCAGGATTCTTATCTTCAGTTGTTAAGTGCATAACATCTTCCATAAGAATACCAGATGTGGAAGTCTGAGCAGAGACATAAGACACCATATAAGGACAAGTACTGAATGTTCCAAGGCATTGATTACGTTGTGCACATAGACTGTTGTTGCAGGTGACTTTCTTGTTTGTAGTTGAAACTTTAGGGTTGTAAATGCTCAGCTCAAACTCCTAAACACAGAATGAACATGGTCAGACCAGTTAACTCTAAACTCATCAACTGTAATTGCAATAAAGTGTTAACATACAGAAGCGTAAGCAGCTCCTTCAGTTGGTGCACATTTGCCGCAATCACATGGAACCCAGAAGAGATCGCTTCCTGTATCGAGAGCCACCATGAATCTCATCCCAGGAGTACCCAATTTCACCGTCGTGTAATGCAAACTAAAATCAGAAAATCCAAAAAAATCAGACTCTGAGAATTGTTGGGTTACAATCTGAGGGAAAGCCACTTACAATCCGAGAGAGCTGATACGAGAAGTTGAATTCCCATCGGAGAAAGTGAGTGACGGCTCCGATTCAGACTCCGAGAGGCGTCGACCGCGGATAAGCCGATCACGGATAACGAGAGCGTTGTAGTATTCGAAACTTCCTTTAGGGGGGAAACTACCGAATCTTCCGGTTGAATCGGACCATCGCTTGACTTCATCGGAGAATCGGTGGTGCATCTCGAAGGTGAAGATTCGACCATTGCAGCTCTTGAAGCTTAGTAACGTCAAAATCGGGATCAAGAACAGAGTACTCTTGAAGAAACAAACCGACATTGTGAGCAATTTTTTCTCTCGAAGTCGACACAGATTATCCTATTTTCCCGGAGAAATCATGACATTAGAAACCCAAGAAATATTCGGAATCAAAATTAGTTCTTTTCGAATAGTGAGTAATTGGGGGGAACAGAAGACAAAATTAGGTATTGTGAGGAACGAGGGAAAAAATCGAGACTTTGAGATCGAGATTGTTGTTCTTCTTCTTCTTCGTTAGGTGAGTGTAACAACAGTCCATGTGTTGAAAAACAAAACTTTGATCAATTTGGGTCCCACCTGCTACTAATTTCTGTTTCTTATGACTTCTTAATCCCATTTTTAAGATTGAATAAACTAATGCATAAATGAGATCCAGCTGATAAATTGCTGTGATGAAATGAAACAAAAGTATTTAGTTTGCGCTGTTTGTTCTTCTTGCTGGTTCTATTTTGTTTTCCGTGGGTTTTTGGCTTGGAATGATGAGTTGTTGTAGGCAAAATTAAGTACGGAGTAAACTATTATAATTTTAGAATGGATAGTCCGTTGGAGACTAAATTTAATTTGTTTATAAAAATGAACCACACTTAATTCGCAGCTGTTTGCTTTTATTTTTTTTAATCCACACCAATGCATAACAAATAATATGAATGATAAATAAAAGTAGTCTTGACCGCTTGCAAACTAGTCTACTCTAATTATTGATACAATTCAAAGCCTTTGTTTGTTGTGTTTGTGAAGTGGGTATCCGACCCAATTACAATTAACAAACAGGCTTATGTTTGTCTTGGCCCAAAAATAAGTCTGTTGGACCTTAAAGCTTTAAATCAGCCCAAGTCAAGATGTACAATTGGGCCAGCTACAGATGAAGCCCAGCCGATGTCTTGAAGTCTCAAAACCTGTTTCATGAAGAAGCAAAAAAAAAGGTGGTTAAGTGCTTGACCTAATAACGAGCAGTATACACGAGAGATATACAATATTTACAGAGGCATTAAGAGATCGTAAGAGCTAAAGAGACTTGGTCTAAGAGCTAAGAAGATCTAGAGTGCTTAGTGATTCATAAGAGATATTCTTTGATTAGAGTTTGTATCAAACTAGTTCCTAGTGCTTGGGGAACATTGTAATCAAAGGAATATAGTGAATCAGTTGTGGGATACCGTTCCCACCCCTGTGATGTAGCCTATTGGTGAACACAGGGTGAACAATTCTTTGTGTCGTTTATATTTCCGCAAACAAACGAACACAGCTTAGTATTGAATCTATCTTAAGTCCTAGAACACAAGTTGAAATCTCAACAAGTGGTATCATAGCTTCAGGCTTAAGGTGTTAGAGAGATAGATCAATCTAAGACAGCCACAAAACCGCAAGTCATGGAACCTACCCGGGGAAAGTTTGAGATGGACAAGTTTGATGGGAAGGGAGATTTTGGAATGTGGAAGTACAAGCTTCTTGGTCAGATGGAGATTCAGGGCTTAGCGTCAGTCTTGGAGGAGGACGCAACACTGCTGGATGATTCTGCAAAACAAGAAGAAGGTGAGAAACCCAAACTTGATTCTTTAAAAGTTGCAAAAGATACTAGAGTAAAGAATCTGCTTGGTACATGTCTAAGTGACATGATTTTGAGGAAGGTAATGCATGAGCCTACAACCTTGTTGATGTGGAAGGCTCTAGAAAGAGATTATCAGACTAAGTCACTTCCTAACATGATCTATCTTAAGCAACAGTTTGCTAGCTACAAGATGGATGAAGAAAGAAGTATAGAAGAGAATTTAGACAACTTTCTTAAGCTAATAGCAGATCTGGCCAGCCTAAACATCAATGTGAGTGATGAAGATCAGGCTATACAGCTTCTTACTAGCCTGCCACCACCTTATGAACCTCTAGTACATACTCTTAAGTATGGTACAGGAAAAGAAACTCTCACAGTTCATGAGGTAGTCACTTCTGCATATTCTAAGGAGATTAAGCTGAAGCAGAAGGGGCTTTTGAACAGATCTAGATCTAACTCAGAAGGATTATTTGTTGAGTCAAGGGGAAGAACAAATAACAGATCTCAGAAGAGTAATGGCAGAGGGAGATCAAAGTCAAGTGACAACAGATCTAAGTCACAACCAAGGTTCAACAAGAAAAATCAGAGTGAGTGTTTCATATGTGGAGATGAAGGGCATTGGAAAAAGGAATGTCCTGAGAGAAATAAGAGCAAGGATTCTGCAAATATTGCGACAGCACCTATACAGCCTATAGTGTTGAGTGTGAGCAGTCAAGACACAATGAAGAATTGGGTAATGGACTCAGGTTCTTCATACCACAGTACATCAGACAAGGAAGTCTTATTTGACTTCAAGGAGTACGATGGAGGAAGGGTTCTTATGGCTAACAACACTTATGGTAACATCAGAGGAATGGGAAAGATTCAGATTCAGAATCCAGACGGTTCTGAAGTGATACTAAAGGATGTTAAATACATGCCTGAAGTAAGTAGGAATCTGATTTCTTATGGAATGTTAGAGAGGTCAGGTTGCAGATATGAAGGAGGTAACTTTATGGTTCGATTCTACAAGGGTAATAAGAAAGTGATATCTGGAAAATATCATGAAGGGCTTTATTATCTACAAGGCAAAGTTGTCAAGAATGTGGAAGTCAATTCTGAGGCAAAAGAAGCAAGAGAAAAAAAGTCTAAGAAGGTGAGTTTTAGCAAGAACCTGATTCAAGGACCAACTCCATATGGGTTTGAATCAAGAGGTTCAGCAGCTAAAGGGGAAGATTCTTCTTCAACAGAAAAATCAGAAAAACCGAAAGGATTTGATTGTGAAGAAGGAATAAGAGATTTTGATCCTGAGACCTATGCATTAGCCACTGCAGAAGATACTGGCAGAAAAGAGCCTAAAGAAGAGGCTGGGGAAAGCAAGTATCAGATGAATGAAACAGTAGAGGGGGCGCTAAACAGAGAACCTAAGTTAGAAGGCTTGGATAATGTTTCCAAGATACTAGGAATAGGGATCTACGGAGATAGAGCTAAGGAAAAGGCAAGACTATCTAAGATCCATACAAGCGAAAGTAATGCAGTACCTGAACAGGAGCTTCAGGTGTGCTGCAACTCTGCCTAAGAAGGAAAGAAGCTCCAGGTAACTCCAGTATCGACATTGCACCTTGCAGGAAGAAGAACATAGAAACTGATAAATTCAGAAATGTTCTTATGTCGATAAGAAAATCAGACTGATCTGATAGGTTAAAAGGAGTTACCTGGAGGCGGCTGGAACTGCAGTAATGAATTACTAGTTCCAGGTGGAGCATTGTTTGACACATGGCCCTGTCAAACAAAGAACTGCAAGAGTTGAATAAGATCTTCACGACTCAAATACATCTTAGAAATTACAATTCAGAGGTGATTTAGAAGAGTATACAGGAGTTTACAGCTCAGACTTTAGAAATCATATGACAAAAATGATTTAGAAAGGCACAGGAGCTTACCAAGGATAAGATTCAGTAAAAGAAAGGCAGAAAACAGAATAAGAAGAGATGTGTTACCTGCGAGCAGAACAGGAGCTGAATTACTGAGACTTCAGTTCCAAGTGGAGTACTAAGTTGACACACTGTCAATTTCAGATGAAACACAGTACCTGCGAGAGAGAAAAACAGTACAAGTCATATCTCATGATCAAAGGATTCATCAGAGAGTCAAGGAGTATGAAATATGGGCGTATGTACAAAGCAAATCAGATTCAAGACTACAAGTCTACATCGTATGACTAAGGAACACTCAACAAGTTCAAGAGTTCTAAGCGTATCTCAGATAACTCAACACTATCAACCAATGTCAGAAGTAAGTCAGTTTAAGCCATGGAAGAAACAAGAAGCTGGTTACAGAAGATAAGATCGCAACTTGTCAAAGAGACAGAACATTGATAGTCAAGACATTTATCAGAAAGGGAATACGAGACTCTGAGCACTCAAGTTCAACAAAGCAAGACCTTAAGAGAATTAACATCTAAGGTACGCAATCAATGAACAATAGCTCATCAGACTAGATTCAAGTTTTTGCAGAAACAGATAACAAGCAACAGGAGAAGAATACACCTTTGCAGCCGGAGCCCAATCTGAGGGGGAGGTATAAGGCACATGATAATTCTTCTCAGGTTGCTAAAGGAATCTATATGCAAAAGGAAACAATCAAAGTCAGAAAACAGATGAGCTGAGGAGTAACAGAGATCAGAAGCTTACATGTTGGAGATCTAAGCTCGCCATAGACTTGAAACAGACCTACAAGAGAGAAGAAGTGTCAGACATTAAATCAAGCCAAGATCTTTACAGAAGAAGATAACACGATTTAAAAGAGTTGAAAGTACAAAAAGGTCAGACACTTACCTCTGTAAAATCGAAGGTCTGAGCTCTCTCAGACACGCACAATACTCCACAGGAAATAAGAAACATCTGAGTGAAATCGATTATCCAGATATTAACCAAAGAAGAAGAATCGATTTCAAGAAATTTGAAGAACAAGGAGTAAGGTTCTTACCTGTTGAAGCCGTGAGTCGAAATCGATGCGACTGGGTCCTAAAATGACGTGAATGACCAGATTCGAAAGAAAGGAAAAGGGTCAGTGAACGAAAAAGGAGAAATTCGATCGGTTACAGGACTGAGAAACCCAAAGGAAGATGAGATCGAAGCTTTACCTGAGTGGGCTCAGCTCGCGGTATGAAGAAGGCGACCTCAAGATCCATTTCCATGGCTGTCACCGAAAGAGAGTGAGTGAGCAGCTGGAAATCCGACCAAGAGAAAAGAGTCAGACACAAATCGATCCATACAAGACTTAGAAACTTAAGGAGAAGAGGTTTAGAAGTCTACCTGGAGCTGTCTTAAGCATACGCAGAGAAGAGAAGAGCTCAAGATCGAATAGAAATGGAGTCATCTTAGCTCGCGCAGCAGGAAGATGAGCTCGAAACTGAAGAAAATGGAAGATCTCCATTTTAGTCGCTTTCAAAGAGAGAGTGAGCAGGTGGACAAAACCGAGAAGATAGGGTTTGTGTCGGATAAGGTGGAGATTGTGAAGTGGGTATCCGACCCAATTACAATTAACAAACATGCTTATGTTTGTCTTGGCCCAAAAATAAGTCTGTTGGACCTTAAAGCTTTAAATCAGCCCAAGTCAAGATGTACAATTGGGCCAGCTACAGATGAAGCCCAGCCGATGTCTTGAAGTCTCAAAACCTGTTTCATGAAGAAGCAAAAAAAAAGGTGGTTAAGTGCTTGACCTAATAACGAGCAGTATACACGAGAGATATACAATATTTACAGAGGCATTAAGAGATCGTAAGAGCTAAAGAGACTTGGTCTAAGAGCTAAGAAGATCTAGAGTGCTTAGTGATTCATAAGAGATATTCTTTGATTAGAGTTTGTATCAAACTAGTTCCTAGTGCTTGGGGAACATTGTAATCAAAGGAATATAGTGAATCAGTTGTGGGATACCGTTCCCACCCCTGTGACGTAGCCTATTGGTGAACACAGGATGAACAATTCTTTGTGTCGTTTATATTTCCGCAAACAAACGAACACAGCTTAGTATTGAATCTATCTTAAGTCCTAGAACACAAGTTGAAATCTCAACAGTGTTTAAAAAGTTTTTGTAGTTCCTGAGTATGTTGTTCTTTTCGGCTTTTTTTGTCTTCCATAGTGTATCTATCATTGGTTTCTTCTAAAAATCCGGTTTCAGTTTTTTTAACATTACGACATCGAATTTTCGATTTTTTCGAGCTTAGATTTATTTATATGTTTTCAATATCATTTTGATAACTTTGTGGTTTTGTATTTCGTTTTATAACCAAACTTTGGATTCCATCTTTTTTTACTAAAAGGTAGAAAACAAAATGATACAAAAGTGATGCTCTTAAAGATGGGTTATACACAATAGGATATACAAATTACAAAACTTACATAGAGAACCCATCACTTTGGAAAAATAGATTCTAAGTCCCAATATGGTCAAAGAACAATACTAATAAAAACTTAAGGTTGTAGAATCATGTTCTGTTATACGTGTCCCAATCGAAGTTGGGTTGAGAATAAGCTTCGTAATCCACTGGCCCGTCAACGATGCTATCAACAGTCTGAATAGTCCGGAGAAGAGCCGGTTGGTACCGGTCTGTATCGGAAGGCAAAAGCTTGTACATCACAAGCACCCCAAGTGTGAAAATCGCTTGAAGCTTTGTTGAATCTCCTTTGACAGAGAAGAAGAACAGCATGGAGACGAGGTATAAGTCAACGCAGAAGCGCATGATGCACAAAACCGTGTCCATTAGCTTTCCTTCGTTCCCTGCAGGGAAGCCTCGGACTCTGTACACGTACAAGAAGTTGTATTTGTCAACAATGTATCTGTAACCAAAGTAAACCGCACCTACAGGGACCACGAGAGGAGCGAATGAAGAGTATATCATGGTTAAGGCAAAGATGGTGAGATTGAAGGCGTAGTATTGGGCAAAGTCGAATTTTTGTTTTGGGATTGGTGACGTTCGGCTGATTGGGTATTCAGCGAGGTCTTGGCTCATAGGTTCAATGTCGTTGAATCTTGGAGACTCAAACATGTTTTCAGGGAGTAGTGGTGTCTCAAGGCTGCTCGTTGGGTGACTTGGGTCTTGATTTTCAAGAGGGTATTCTTCGTTTTGCTCGGGGACTAGCTGAAGCATGTCGTTCTTCCTGAATTTCTGGATTTTTTTCTTGATCCACGGGATTGGAGCGAGTAGATCAAAGGAGATTCCCAAGAACGTGCTTGTGATGAGGAAAGCTAGAGCAGAAACGCATGACCTTGATAAGAAGGAAGGGCTCATGTATTCTTCAATCCTCTTGCAGTCCTCACCATCTAAATAGCAGCGGCTCATTTTCAAGAGGGCGCTTTCCAGTGACGACTCGACAAGAGCCTTGAGCACGATGAGGTTCACAAGGAAGAAGCAAACCATCTTCAAGAGAGCTGCTCTTTGTTCCCCTGACACAGTTAAATGCCGCTCAAACTTGGAAAGATACGAGAGAGCAGAAGGGATGACAATGTACATGCTAACAAATATGAAGACGTTGGGCATGAATTGAAAAATCAGAGATCCGATCCAGCCAGAAGTTTGCACCCAAGTGAGCCAAGACTGAGCACTATCCAATGCTTCGGCATTGAAGATTCGCCCGGCACTTACCAAGGCACTAATCAAGGCCAATGGGGAGCTGAAAAACACAAGAATCAACAGTAGAATAGTATTAACAATCACTCTTCGTACTATAAGCGCGGCTTTCGTCAATCCCTAGATGATTCCAGTAAATATCAGTTGCCAAGGGTGCTCTCTCGACTTTCCATTGGTTTCTCTGTAGCCGCAGCTCTGTGACAGAGAAGAACTTCCCAGTACGCCTTGATCTCTCGTTTCTGAAATCCTGAACAGCCTTATTAGCTGTGTACACATCTTTAAACATCACAAAAGCAACCCCAGCGCCTTGTGCCCGTCCTTCTTTATAAGCTGCTAATTGAGACTCCAAATCAGCTCTCAATTCTTGCAGCTTCCTCAGTTTCTCATCATCTGTAAAACCAAACCTTTCTAAAATCTGAGACCACAATACCTTCACCTTAATCCACAAAGCAAGCACATAAGAGAATAGTCCTTGATCTCTAGCATTCTCAAACTCCTCTGGTAATAGCCGAGAGTCCATCTTGGCAACTAACCAAGTGATCTCATCTCGAACACGAACCAACTCCGTAGCAAGATCATCCAGTGCACACAAATCCATAGGAACAATAATCTTGTAAACTTTACCCGGATACTTTAGCCGAAAGCACTCTTCAAACTCAACTCTATCAGATCCTAAATTCTTAGGCAAACCCTGCACCATTATAGTAAACACAGCAGTAGAATTCGCACCGGGGTCGCTGATATTCCCATTCCCGTCTCTAAACCTAGTAAACTTGAGCCTAGCTTCAATGGCAGAGATTCCGAAATGCGAGATGACAACAACAATAACAACAAACACAAAATGCAGCCAAAGCAAACCCGAACCTTTCTTAATATGCGTAATCATCGTTTTTGAAAGCTCATCACTCAGCACAGCAGTCCCAGCATATAGATTCAACGGAAGCATAAAGGAGACAGCTAAAACACCAATGGAGAAAAGGAGCACAAAGCTACCACCTTCGATTAAAAGAAACTGAGCAGCATCAGCCCCACAGTGGCGAGCAATCTCGCGACAAGTGGCTTTCCAGACAGCGAGGAGCTTAGAGAAGAGAGCAGAAGGACCAGGCAAACGACGGTGATCGCTACGTAGCTTTAGGAATATGAAGATGGATACGCAGCATAAGAGCCCAATCACCGAGATATTAAGAAGGTACTGAATGTTACCGTACCAAGCATCAGGGATTTCGGGCAAGTCGCCGGAAGATGGAGGAGGAGAGGATGAATCATTCATGACGATGGATGAAATCGGCGGCATCGCTGCTGGCGAAAAACTGCGATGCATCGCGAAATTTTCCTATAAAAATTAAGCAAACCCAAATCTTCAAATTTTCCTTCAGATTTCACACGATTTATCTGGGTTTTAACGACGAGAAGATTGGGGATTTAGGGTTTGATCTCTGGAGTAGATCGACAAAGATGATGAAGGAATGCGATCGCGGTTTCGAATCTATCTCGCAGGAATGCGATCAAAGCATGTATGTTTTTGCAATCATTTTATTTTTTAGATATTTATTATCCGGTCCCTCTATTTTAAATAATTAACAAAAAGATATTAAAGATGAGAATCAGATAGCTTCTCCATCTCTTCAATCTTTCACATCTCTTCTCTCTCTATCGACCCAGAAAGAAAAGTTCATCAACCTTACGCAAATTCATCAGGCATGTCTTACGATTACCTATTCAAGTACATAATCATCGGAGACACAGGTGACCCACCGCTGATCACAATTTTTCGAGTCTCAATTTCGAATTCGAAAAATAAAATTAAAATCGATTTTCGTTAATTTTGTCGTTTAGGTGTGGGGAAATCTTGCTTGCTTCTGCAATTTACTGACAAGAGGTTTCAACCAGTCCATGATCTCACCATTGGTGTCGAGTTCGGTGCTCGGATGGTCACCGTCGATGGACGCCCAATCAAACTGCAAATTTGGGACACCGTACGATTCTGTCTCTCTTTCTCATATGTTCATCTAATTAGGTCATAAGAACTTCTATCACGGTTTATCGATTAGGATTGTGTTGCCTTCAGGTAGGTGTGATGGAGATGATTAATTATGATTATTGAAAATTGAAAATCATGCCCAAAGACTCCCAAGTGCGGTAATTTTTGGAAAGTCAAATCATTACACAACAGTTCTTGATAAAGTATTATATAGAATCATTCATTAGTGCCTCTATAGTTGAAACTGAGAAGACGAGTTCACTATAAAATCTTTTTCACTGGATCATGTATGGGTTTGTGTTGTTTATTTGTGGTTATTGTGGTTTCTAGCTCAAGTTTTTTTGTGTGTGATTTAACCAAGTACGTATGATGTTGTAGGCTGGACAAGAGTCTTTTAGATCCATTACCAGATCGTACTACAGAGGAGCAGCCGGAGCTTTACTTGTTTACGACATCACCAGGTTAGTACTCTTTCATGACAATATATACTTCATCTCATAAGCCTGAATTTTTGGAAATGATGGGTAAACTGTTAAGCTTAGAATCTCGGAAAGATCTTGGTAATTGGTAGGATATAATTGTTTTAGGGAGTTAGTTTGTGATCTGTATAAAGTTCTTGGCTATGATATTGGTGATAGTTTTGGAATTTTGAGAGGTATTTACGATGAAAAAGATGGATTGGAAGAGTTTATCCTTGAAGCTTTTCATGCTTTGAAAAGTCTGTTCTTTTAATTTCAGGAGAGAGACGTTTAACCATCTAGCGAGCTGGTTAGAGGATGCTCGGCAACATGCTAATCCTAACATGAGTATTATGCTGATTGGGAACAAATGCGATCTTGCTCACAAGAGAGCTGTTAGCAAAGAGGAGGGAGAACAGTTTGCCAAAGAACATGGACTATTGTTCTTAGAAGCATCTGCAAGAACAGCTCAAAACGTTGAAGAGGTGATGATTCAATTCTTATGTCCCAAATCCTGTTATTGTCTTCGGTTTGCTGATTTTAACATGTATACAGGCCTTCATAAAGACCGCAGCAAAGATCCTCCAAAATATTCAGGACGGTGTCTTTGATGTATCCAACGAGGTAATTTCCCTCCCGACTCTGGAAATATCTTCTAGTGGTGTAATCTTGTGAATCTCAGACCTTTCTTTTGTGTTACAATGTGTTTCCAGTCATCGGGCATTAAGGTTGGTTACGGGCGTCCTCAAGGTGCAGCTGGAGGAAGAGACGGTGCGATCTCACAGGGAGGTGGCTGTTGTGGTTAAATAGACATCAAGATGTGTCGGCAGTTGCACACATATCTGATGTAATCTGGTGATTCAGAAACTATTAATCTCTGCAAATGGATACACCCGGATCCGAATGTATAGTTTCTCTTTCTTTATTTTGCCTCTTTGTCTTTACCAAAAAACTAAACCGGTGCATTTGAGAGTTAACAGCCTGATCTTTATAAACCAAACAGGCGTTGGAATCTTTTAAATCAATTTGTTAAAGATTTCCAGGTTCAAGAGCTAATTGAAATCAGAGTAGCTTCAAAATCCTATAGTTGGAAGTTTCTTCTTATAGGAAGTCTCCTTATTCATCTAAACGACTGATTGAATTAACCGGATGGTTTACAGAGATCATAATAAGCAAACAGAGGCTGAAAACGAAGAAGCCATGATACCAGCATATTTATTTCCTCTTGGTTCATGTGCTTTAACGCCGATTAGGAAATGTCCCTTGCTGACGCCTAAGGGTATTGTATGTACGAGTCACTAGCATCAGTCTCGGATCATCTTCTGGTATTTCACGTTCCTGTAATTCATCACACACCACAAAAACCAAAATCTCATCAATACCTATTGCCAATAAAGAGTTCAGTTTATGCTCCCCTTCTAAGATTGAGAAACTCTTTACCTTCAATCCCTTGTAGTAAGCTTCAACAGCAGATAGTGTGGGTGGAATATTCCGAGCTTGCATAAGATCCCATGTCATATTGGCAACCGTGTACCCTCCGGTCTGCCACAAAAGAACAAGAGTTTTTTTACTTTCCTAGCTAACTCTTTACAGCAAAAGGTAGTGCACATTTTTTTAACTTCAAGAGATTAACCTTTTCACCAGCGGCTTTAAGTAGCAGATTGCTTCCAGTTCTTGCATCTAAGAAGAAATTTCGATCGTTCATCTTCACCTACATTTATGAATATAAGTGATCAATTCTACAGGCAAAGGCTTTATCATTGGCCAGCGGCCATAAACTCGGCGAATTTATCTAATGGATTCTTTTCTCAGTACAACTGAGCCTATAAGCATTTACCAGAATCTCTTGAGCAATCTTCATTCCTTCCTCGGTGTAATCTGTCATGGCTCCCTCTATAAGAGTCTGTAGAAGCGAGCAAACAACAAATAAAATGTATACAGGTCACCCAAAGATATGCTGAACGCAAAACAGGACAGAGAAGAGTATTCATTCCCGCACGATATATAGAAAAGAACAAGTTCCCTCTTCAAACAATGTTGAAACACCAATGATGAGGTCAGGTGATAGTTACCGTGTAGAGTTCCATGGCAGGGGTTTTGTCTGAGCTCATGTAATCTTCAAACCATTTGAGACCATTCTTTAAGTCTTTCGAGTGTAGGTAGCACCTGTATAAAAATTTGATGTTGTTATGATAAGCGTGCTTCGATTCACAATGAGTTTAAAGTGTAATATACTAGTAACAAAAAAGTTAAATTGATAACTAAAGACTGCCTTTTAACCTATGACAATGCCAAATGTTTTAGCATCTAAATGCATATTTCATAATCGCATATGTATGATAAGCCAAATCATTTTGTGGGCATAAATACCAGCACAGAAAAGTGACGTCTAATATAGTCAGTCAAAGAATCACACTGCATGCTTTATTGTACCTCATAATTTGTAGCACGCAGTAAGTATCGGTATCTTTTCCGTCTTTCTTAATCATCTCAAGAAGAGCTTCCGTTGCCTGCCATGGAGAGTTACTTGGTCAGATGCAAAATCAACTCCAAAATTGGCTTTTGTTACTCCCACAACAGAACATTCCCTCAGAATTCAGGACATTTTGGAATAAACACAAATCATCTTACTTGTACATCCTTTATATCAGCGAGAGCACTGAATGCTACATGGTGAACGGTCAAATTCCGCTGCAGAAACCTGCTCCTGTGGGCATATTCAGCGGTTGGAATATTGTACAGCTCTTCTTCACTGATGCTAAACATCATATCTTCTGCACTCTTCCTTGATGAATCAATTGATGACCAGCCTTTTGACTGCTCCACTAGCTCGAGAATCTTTTGAGAAAAAAAGAAGGATATGAGAAAACCTACTTTAAAAAAAACTAAACTGAAAATACTAACATGAAACCTTCACAGGTTACCTTGGTGGAAAGATTTTCTGGTCTAGGCTCCTTGTTTAGGTGAGCAGTTATGAGTCCTGCATAGCAGAACTGGTTCAAACCAACACCAGCAGCAGTCATATCTCGAACTATCGCATACCTAACCATTGTTTGAAGTCAGATAAGAAAGAAAGGTTAGATCACTTCTTAGATCGCGCATAACTTATACACAGAGAAAAGAGGCATAAAACTTATTCAAAGGAAATCAGATCGGTTTGTTAGCAGTACACAGACTATAGAAGCAGTAACCTACACAAGATCTAACTGGCCAGAAACAGCGCAGGCATTGAGCAGACAGACAAACGTCTGTCCATTTGGTTTTACATCATATCTCTTCATCTCGTCAAAGACCTTACAATAAGAGAGAAACCAAAAGGTTCGTAAATGAATGAAGATTCAGGAATGTAGAAGAAATTCTGTCTCCTACGAAAGCACAGGGAAGGGAACATACTCGGATCGCCTCCTTTCCGTTCTTGCATTTACCACATGTGGAAATCAAAAAGTTGTACAAGTTCACCTACAAGAAGGAACGCAAGTCAACAACACAAGCGATGGATGAACAAAGTCATTCTATAAAGCTCAATTGTTGGGCAATGAATCACTCAATCTGCTGCAACTAGGCTCAAAGAAAGATCACAGGACATACATCTGGAGCAATTCCCATGGCCTTCATTTCTTCACGGAAAAAGAAAGCATCACTTAACCGAGCACCCTTCATCACTCCCACAATAAATGAATGGAATATATCAGCTGTAGGCTGCACACCATCTAGCTTCATATCATCATAAACATCCCTCAACAGATAGTGCCTACCGAACATAAACATGTACACATATCATCATAAACATCCCTCAACAGATAGTGCCTACCGAACATAAACATGTACACATATCATCATAAACATCCCTCAACAGATAGTGCCTACCGAACATAAACATGTACACGCAAGGATTAATCAACAAACCAAGAAACACAATATCAACAACAAACCAAGTATCCATCATCATGCCCATTACATTCATATAAATATAATGTAAGGGAAGCTAGCAAATAAAAACCTGCGCTGAGCTGTGACGGAGTTGACAACTGAGTTGTATTCCGACAGATCGTTGGCGTAATTTCTCTTTGCGAGTTCCTCCGGCGATGAAGCAAAGTAACGCCGATTAATCAGAGCTCGAACCAGAGATCGGTTCCTCCCTGTTTCCGTCGATCACGAAATCAAAGGTCAGCATTCGTTAAGAAATGCCAAATGCGCACTCGATCGAAATCGATAATTGGCAGATGCAAATGGGATCTATCTGGTATAGCGACAAGCGCAAATGCATACGACTATTTAAATCGGTAGTGTCTAGAGGAGCTTACCAGAAATGGATTGAATGAGAAACTTCATAGCTCACAGAAATCCTTAGTCTCGCCAGAAATTTAGCCGGGAGTCGAGAAGAAATCAGATTTTCAAGCTTTTCCGGCGAAGCTCAGTGAATATCAGGGTTTAGGTCGTTAACATAAACCGGAAAATAAAACAAATTTAACCGGTTTGAGTTAACGGGTCAAGTTTTCTAAGGCCGAAGATGATATCAACGCGGACTTTATATGGGCCGTTAATGGGTTATTGGACTTAATTTGTGAACCAATTGATGATGATAACGTGGCTGTTTGTGATCATATCAACTGCGACGATTTTGCCACGTGTGCCACAGACCACCTCCCAACTAAAAATCTTTTATTAATCTGTCGGAACATCACGTGAAGACAACTAATACTGTACATATGTTCTTGCGATAACTACAAATTATTGACCAAGAAAAACCTTAAGCTCGTGAGAACTGAAACAACTTTGTTGATAACGAATTTCAAACATTTATTTCATTAAAATGTTAGAAATAGCTTTTTAATAACGAATTTGAAAAAAGACTTTTTCATTAAAGATTTCTGGAATTTTGTAGTGACTTACGAGGTGCTACCCCCGTGAGTGAAAAAGTTGTGGTTCTTATTTAAAAACTAATTAATTAACTAATATAAAGTTCTGGATACAACGTTAAATCATCTTTAAATAAAGAATTATCTGTATGAAAAATAAATGATAACTTAGTACATTCTGGTCCATATATCAAATCCTACAAAAACACAGGCTTTTCTGGTCTTGGATCATTTCGCTTTAAACTTTTCTCCTCGATCTTCATGAAGCATGAGGTAGATGTAAGGACTGATCTGAAAATGTGAGACACAACGTAATACAAGATGTGACACAAGGGTATTCTTTTTCAAGACTGTTTATTGCAAAGCAAACAAAAGTTTCACCTTAACAACCTAGTCTCTCTCTTGCTTCTCGATCTATCAATGATCTCAAAGCCTTCTAGATTCACCCTTAACACCAAGTCTAATTCTCTCTTAGGAATTCTTAACTTTTGATAAAAGTAATCTCTCTCTCTAAAGGCGCACCAAGCACAGATGCCCTAGATGATCTATTTATACTTATAGATCATCGTACAATTGCCTTATTTCTATTGGCATATTTCCTAAACTCTTTTTAGGCATATTTCCATTTTTCTTCATCTTGTAAAAAGCATATTTTCCTAATATCTTTTCGGTGCTTATCCTTTGAGTATCTTCACTGATCTTCATGTCCAGCTCAGCTACTCATCTTTAGATTCGTCCTTGTCAGCTACTTGTTCCTAGTAGGTCCATCTTTCTTCGTTCCAGCTCACGTCTTCTATCATTGACTCAGTCACTGTTGCACATGCTAGTTGACTCAACTCCTGTTGTAACTCATGTCGTAGCTCAGTGCTTCTTCAATCTCCCCCTTTTTAGCTTGTATGACTCTCAAGTACCTATACTTCAAAGGAAAACTTATACGTGCATATAGCCGAAGCAAAACAGTTTGATCACGCATCATAAGTCAAAATATCATTTCTTAATCAAACCATGAGTTCAAAACATACCAAGCAAACATGAGTTCAATTCTAGCAAAAACAAATACATCCATTATCCAAATTGGTTTGCAAGAAAAAACATAACAAGGACTCCCCCACAAACAGAAACTCCCCCAAAATCCATACTCCCCCATAATCCTAAGTTTCCATTTTAAGCATCACTCGAGGTCATCTCATCTGAGTCATCATCTCCTGTGGCAGCAGGAGACTCCTCATCGTGATTTGACTCGTCAACCTCTTCAGTTTCTCCCCCTGCTTGAGAGCATACAAGTTAAAAACTTATATCTAAGCAATTCATATCGAGAAAAGAATCGAAAAACTTACCTTGGATTCTGTCCCGTAGATGGAAGACTACATCACTCAGGTTCTGAATTCCCTCAGCTATGTCCTGTAGCGCAGTTTGAACAGATAGTTGATCTATTGAAGTTTTGATTGGCAATCTGACTGAGCCAAGTTGTAGAATCTCCACAGGCTCCTCCTCTGTTGATGTCGTGGTCTGTGATCTACCTCCTGTGCGAGATGATGAGCCTACTTTGCGCTTACCAGATGCAACATCCTGTCTCTTTTTCTCAGCCTCTTTCTTGAGGAAGGCTTCACCACTTCGAGGATCCTTTTTGTATAGCACAGGACCAACAAGTTCTTCTCCATCAAATGTGCGAGGTGGATGCTGTGATTCGAGAACTGCTGAGATGATTCTTGGAAATATCAGCCATCGTCGATCATTCTGCGGATCAGTAGTGAAGCTCATCACTTGTTTGTACACAAGTTTCCCAAAATCAATCCGGATGCCATGAGCTATCTTGTAGATCAACCTTGCTCTGTCTTCAGATATATGGTTTTTGTGGGTAGATGGGAACCAGTTTGAAGCAGCTAATATAGTCAGTGCAGCATACTTTGGAGGAAGATCAACAGATTTCATCCCTGCCCAAGTCTTCTTCTGACCTTGAGTAAGGTACTTAGCAATTGAATCAGCCGAGACTCCATCAATCTTTGCATCATTCTTGATCTCATTATTTCTTAAAGGTTCCATACTTAGACAGGCATTGATCTGAGCTGGTGAGAACTCATACATTCGCTTCCTCAAGAACACACGAACCCCATTATCAGTATCATCAGTAGTGGGTTCTGGCAGATTAGTGTAGAATTCTTTCACAATTTCAGGGACAAAACTGACTAACCCATCAACAGAATTTCTCAGCATTCCTATGTTTATCAGACCAAGGTATCCCCATTTATCGGTTTCATCAAAATCTACTACCCTCTCAGCTAAAATTCCACGTTCCTTGAATAGAGCATACCTTTCTTTGACTTCGCGAGATGGAAATCGTTTGGAGACAAAAGGTTTGACTCTGGTTTTTCCTGACCCACCAGTTGTGCTAGATGTTCCAGTCTTAGCAGCAGTGCTCTTTTTGGACTTTATCTGCACAGATTTCTGCGATTCAGACCCTTCAACACGAGCCTTCTTAACATGCGGCATTGATCCTGTCTGCTTTCTAGCTTTCCTCTTCTTAGGTTTAGGAACTTCTTCAGTTTGAACATTTGTCTCAGTTGGTTCAACTACATTCACTGGATCTACTACAATCATGGCTAATCCACCTAGACCATCGACTGCATCTTTCTCCTTTTCTCCTATTTCCTCCAGATTTCCTTGATTATCTACACGAATAGAATCACCTTCCTTGTTACCTTCTTTTGGTGACTCTGTGGTTTTGATTTCTTCTGTTTCAGGATCAGACGGCTGTTTTGGAGGCTGTTCTTCTGGTACAGATCTACGACCTGATTCAGCTTCATCCTCTCCCTTCTCTTGTACTAGATCTTCATCAATTGGCTCCGTATTTGCTATCTCTTGAGCCGTTGCAAATGAATTCGTGCTGGTCTGGTGGTCTGCACCCAAGATCTGATCAGACACAATATTAGGGTTTCTGGGTGGTGGTACCTCCTCATCAGAACTAGAATCATCAATCAATTGCGGCGGTTTCTGTTCCGGCGGTGCCTGAGCTGGGTGAGTTGAGCTAGCCCCCACTTTTCCTCTTCTGGTCGCATGCACCATGGTTGGTTTTCGATTGATTGACGCAGAGAAAAATTTGGATTGATGAAGAAAGAGACAAGTTTCGTCGGATTTTAAGAGCAATGGATTTCCTTTTTCCCTTTCTCTTTCCTTTTAACGCCTGAAGCAGAATCTGTGTCAGATATCTTGTTACCTTTTTGCATGCGATTTTATTGGGCAAATATTTGAATTTTAAATTTCAAATTCCTTTTTCCCTTTTTGTGCCAATAATCTCGGATATCGGTTCTTGTCATACCAACTTGTACCGATTTAGACCATTCTCCTTGTTCCCTGTACCATTTGGTTAGTTCTTCAACATGCATTATAATATTAGATCAGCCACATACAATTCAGTCACTCATGGGTACAAACTTGATAGTGAGTTGACCACATTTCTACTGAAGCAACTGACGGTTTTTTTTTTTGTTTTAAAGAAAATTAAATTGTACCTTTTCTTCTTTTCTCTTGTGTGAGTCAGGAACTGACACTTCACATGACTCAGTCTTTACATCTTGCTCGCATGATTCCTGCGTTTGGCCATCATTCTCCAAGTGGCTAGCTTTCACACTCTTATGCCTTTATCTTGTCTCAATGTAGTTTTCAACCTTTATCCTTCGAGTGAGATTGCCACACATTCTTCTTCTTTTTTTTTTCTTTTTTTTTTGTTTAGTAACTTAGCTTTTCTTAGAGTTGATTCCATCACTTGACTTCTCAGGAGATCAACTTCTAGCTTTTTCTTTCTTTTTGGCTTTTTGAACCTCACTCGAGAAACCTGTACTTTATATGAGACAAGACGGCATAATAGGCAGCTCTTTTCCACTCGACTTCTTGACTCCAAACCAAATCAGAACTTGAGGTACTTCATGAGTCAGTGCATGTGTCAGCCCTGTAGTCGTCTACATCTCACAAACACCAATTGAGTTTCTTAAAGTGATAAATCGATTAAAATCAAGAGGTTTTGTAAAGAAATCAGCCAGTTGCAAATCAGTAACTACGTATTCAACCACTACCTGTTTTTCCTCCACTAGTTCACGAATGAAGTGGTGTCTTATATCAATGTGCTTTGTTCGAGAGTGTTGAACTGGATTCTTTGAGATGCTTATAGCACTCTTGTTATCACAGTGAACAAGAAGTGGTCCTGAATCGATCCCATAGTCAGCTGACATCTGTTTCATCCAGAGAAGTTGAGCACAGCAACTACCCATTGCAATATATTCTGCTTCTGCAGTAGATAATGACACAGAGTTCTGCTTCTTGCTCATCCATGCAATTAGATTATTTCCTAGAAAGAAACATCCTCCACTTGTGCTCTTCCTATCATCCAAGCTTCCCGCCCAGTCAGCATCACAGTATCCAACTAGGTGTTTGTTGGATCCTTTTGAATACCAGACCCCTAGGTTGATCGTTCCCTTGACATACTTGATGATTCGCTTAACTGCCTCAAGATGAGACTGCTTCGGTTTAGCTTGATATCTTGCACATATTCCCACACTTAGGCACAGATCCGGTCTACTGGCTGTAAGATACAGCAAGCTTCCAATCATCCCGCGATAAAGCTTTATATCCACATCTGTTCCATCCTCATCTCTTGATAGCTTGGTTGTAGTACTCATTGGTGTTCTAGCTTCTTTACATTGATCTAGCTTGAATCGACTCAACAGATTTTTGGCATATGTACTTTGAGATATAAATATACCATCACTGTTCTGGCTAACTTGCAGACCAAGAAAATACTTTAGTTCTCCTACCATACTCATTTCAAATTCTTGAGTCATGTCTTGAACAAACGTATCAACCAGCTTCTGAGATGTGCCTCCGAAAATTATGTCGTCCACATAGATCTGGACTATGATGATCTCTCTCTTTTGTTCCAGAACAAAGAGAGTTTTGTCTACACCCCCTCTTGCATATCCTTTTTCTAGAAGAAAACTAGTAAGTCGCTCGTACCATGCTCTGGGAGCTTGCTTCAGACCATACAAAGCTTTCTTCAACTTGTACACATATTCAGGGTTGTGCGCATCTTCAAATCCTTTTGGTTGTTCTACATGAACTTCTTCTTGAAGAAAACAATTCAAGAAGGCACTTTTCACGTCCATTTGATATACTGTGAAGTTCATGATGCACGCCATTCCAAGGAACAGTCTAATTGACTCAAGTCGTGCAACAGGCGCAAATGTTTCCTCAAAATCGACTCCTTCTATCTGAGAGTACCCCTGAGCCACCAGTCGCGCTTTGTTTCGTACCACTATTCCATTCTCATCAATCTTGTTTTTAAAGATCCATTTGGTTCCCACAATGTTTACTCCATCAGGTCGTGGTACAAGTTCCCATACATCATTACGCACAAATTGTTCTAGTTCTTGCCCCATTGCTTCAATCCAGAATTCATCTTCCAAAGCTTGAATATGCGTTGTGGGTTCTATGACTGAGACAAAACAAGCGAATCGTACCATCTCCTTAAAGTCCAGATGTACTTTTCTTGTCATTCGTTCATCATTCACATCTCCTAATACTTTTGAGACAGGATGGTTTTTCTGAGTTCTGCTGAGCTTGATTTTCACCGGAGATCCTGTTTCTTTATCTTGAGTAGTCTCTGAGGCTGTTACTTCATCTATCTTTTCTTCAGTCACAGATTTTTGATGCTCAACCGGTTCTGATTCACTGTCTGAATCATCGGGAACCTTCATTTGACATAGATCATCAAATACGACATTCACTGACTCAACAATTGTTCTTGATCTTGTGTTATATACTCTGAAAGCTGTGCTAGTTCCTGAATATCCCAAGAAGATACCCTTGTCGCTCCTTGAGTCAAACTTCCCAAGATGATCTTTGTCATTCAATACATAACACCTTCCTCCAAAGACATGAAAGTAGCTCAGATTGGGGGTTTTTCCTTTCCACATCTCGTATGGTGTCATGGTTGTTCCTCTTCTCACATACACCCGATTAATGATGTAGCATGCTGTGTTGATAGCTTCAGCCCAGAACCGTAGCGGTACATCATTGCCGTGAATCATAGCTCTGGCCATTTCTTGAAGTGTTCTGTTCTTCCTTTCAACTACCCCATTCTGTTGAGGTGTTCTTGGTGCTGAAAACTGATGAGCTATACCATGATCTTCGCAGAACACTTTCATGGTTTCATTCTGAAATTCTCCTCCATGATCACTTCTAACCCTCTTAATCCTTCCTTGTTCATTGATCATTTGAAGCGCCCAGATTCTAAAGCTGTCAGCTGTATCTGATTTATCTCGAACGAACCTTACCCATGTGTACCTAGTAAAGTCATCTACTAGAACAAACACATATCGTTTACCAGCTATGCTTTCAACTTGCATTGGTCCCATCAGGTCCATATGCACTAGATCCAACTTGTTCTTGGTCTGAACATCTGGTACTTTCTTGTGTTGGACCTTGACCTGCTTGCCTTTGTTGCATGCTTCACACACCGTCTTGCTCACCTCTTTGAGTTGAGGTATCCCTCGGACAATCTCATTCTTGACAAGAGTAGTCAAGTTCCTTTCATTCATGTGTCCAAGTCGTTGATGCCATAAATGAATGTCATTCTTGGCACTTAGACACTTTGCGCTAAGACACTTAGAGTTGTTTTCCCACATGTAACAATTGTTGCCTGATCTTTTCCCTCGTAGGATGATATCTCCAGTGTCATTCAGAGCTTTGCAGTCATAGCTTGTGAAACACACCATCAATCCTTCGTCGCACAGCTGACTCACACTGATCAGGTTTGCCTTAAGACCCTTCACAAGGAAAACATTCATTAGTTTAGGTAAATCTGAGTCAAGTGTTTTACCTTTGCCTTGTATCGCCCCTTGTCCTCCATCACCAAATGTTACTTTGCCAGATTTGATCACTTTGATGTCTTTGAGATGACTTCTTGTCCCAGTCATATGTCTTGAGCACCCACTATCAAAGTACCATTGATTTCCATCTTCTGATTTCTCAGTAACAAAAGCCATGCTACAGCGTATCTCCTTCTGTGAGGTACCCCCTGTACTACTTCCTATTTCATACAGGTCCGCCTTTTTCACCCAGATTTGATATCTGTCCTTGTTCCAGTTGAATCTTCCCAGTTTCTTGAGCTGTCGGATCCTTTGTTGAAATCTGTAGCAGTATGCTTTGTAATGTCCTTCTTTTCCACAGTAGTAACAGTTTCTCGATGGTGAGTTATACACTGCTTGAGTTGGTTTTGTCAAATTTGCTCGTACGAATGTAGTTTTTCCCAATGTGACTCCAGAACGTCCTGTGTACCCAAGTCCAGACTTTGTGTATTCTGTTCTTCCATAGCTCAGAATTTGATCCAGTTGTTTTGTTCCGGCAAACATGTGTATTTTGCGATGCTGTTGGTCTAACTCAGATTGTAGCTGTTTAGTTACCTCTTTTTCTTTCTTTAACATCTGCTCCAATTCGTCTGATCTCTTAGCCAGTGTCAATTTTTCTTTGATTAAATTGACACTTTCTCTGCTTAGCTTCCGTTCAGTTTCCAGTTCTTCTTGAAGTAACTCAATGTGTGCCTCAAGCCGCTGCTTTTCTTGAAGTAATGCAGTATTCTCTAGTCCGATTTTGATGAGAGTATCCCTTACCTCCTTATAACTACTGACAAGATCCGCTTCTGTTTCTGAATCTGAGTCAGATTCATTGTCTTCAAGTTCAGCAATTCCAAGGAATGCTACAAAGTTGTTGACTTCCTCTTCATCACTTTCCTCATCTGACTCATCATGGTTTACTCCTATCATGGATTTT
This sequence comes from Orychophragmus violaceus, assembly GCA_030180135.1. Taxonomy (NCBI): domain Eukaryota; kingdom Viridiplantae; phylum Streptophyta; class Magnoliopsida; order Brassicales; family Brassicaceae; genus Orychophragmus; species Orychophragmus violaceus. Next base: position 3,030,938 of record CM058239.1, read on the forward strand.
TCTTGTCTTCGTTTCTGGTCATTGACACATTCCAGATGAGTGTGCCCAATTCCTTTGCACCCAAAACACTTCATCTCTCGTCTCCTGACGGTTGGACATTCACTCTTGAAGTGTCCAAACCCCTTGCATTCATGACACTGCATTTCCGATTTCTTTGTGGTTTTCTCACCATCAGTTGATCGTTTAGTGCTTTTGTACGATCCTTGTCCTTGTTCTACCCTTCTTAACGCACGATCAAATCTTCGAACAATGAGACTTACCGGATCTTCTCCCTCGATTTCCTGATTTGATTTTGCTTGAGTGATGAGTGCGACGCCTTTGGATTTCTTGGTACCATCTAGTTCTAGCTCATGGACTTGCAGCATACCGACTAGCTCATCAAAACTCATATCCTCAGTGTTAGCTGATACACTTAAGGCCGCTTTGTATGGCATGTATTTGGCTGGCAGACACCTTAAGAATTTCTTTACAAGTTTCTTGTCTTTGTATTTCTTTCCAAGGAGTGATGCTTCTTGAGCTAAAGAGCTGATTTTGGCGCTGAAATCTGAAATTGTTTCATCATCTTCCATTTTTAGGTCTTCAAACTTGGTGGCCAGTAGATCTTTTCTGGAGTTTTGCACTTTCTCTGTTCCTTCAAAGTGAATTTGAAGAATATCCCAAGCTTCTTTAGCCAATTCACATCCTTGTATTAGTTCGAATTGTTTCTTAGCGACTCCACAGTGAATTGCAGTTAGAGCTCTGGAGTTGAATTTTGAGAGCTTTAGTTCTACTTCTGTCCATTGTTCCTCAGGTTTGGGTATATTGACTCCTGCTTCATTCTTCATTGTTGGAGCTGTCCATCCTGATTCAACTGCCTTCCAAGCTAGCGGGTCGATACCTTTGATTTGTGATCTTGTCCGTGCTTTCCAGAAACCATAGTTCGTCGCATCCAGTATTACTCTAGAGCTATTGATCAGCTCATTGTAGTTCTCCATTTTTCCGCAGGATCCCACCTGTATATATGAGCAACAAGTGTCCGCTCTGATACCAATTGAAAATGTGAGACACAACGTAATACAAGATGTGACACAAGGGTATTCTTTTTCAAGACTGTTTATTGCAAAGCAAACAAAAGTTTCACCTTAACAACCTAGTCTCTCTCTTGCTTCTCGATCTATCAATGATCTCAAAGCCTTCTAGATTCACCCTTAACACCAAGTCTAATTCTCTCTTAGGAATTCTTAACTTTTGATAAAAGTAATCTCTCTCTCTAAAGGCGCACCAAGCACAGATGCCCTAGATGATCTATTTATACTTATAGATCATCGTACAATTGCCTTATTTCTATTGGCATATTTCCTAAACTCTTTTTAGGCATATTTCCATTTTTCTTCATCTTGTAAAAAGCATATTTTCCTAATATCTTTTCGGTGCTTATCCTTTGAGTATCTTCACTGATCTTCATGTCCAGCTCAGCTACTCATCTTTAGATTCGTCCTTGTCAGCTACTTGTTCCTAGTAGGTCCATCTTTCTTCGTTCCAGCTCACGTCTTCTATCATTGACTCAGTCACTGTTGCACATGCTAGTTGACTCAACTCCTGTTGTAACTCATGCCGTAGCTCAGTGCTTCTTCATGATCAACAGAAACCATGTACCCAATTACAAGTTACAAACTACCACACAAAAGTCACTCGGATTATTGCTATTATAGTGGACTAAATCAAATGAAGATTAAAATATTTTTATTTTTTGGACTGATTATAATTTATGACAGATTAAATTTATTTTCTACAAAAATAATTTGCATTTGGTCAAGAACAGATTTAATATTCGCACCGTTATATATCAAAATTATAAATAGTACATAAAACGATTTTGACCGCTCACCAATTAATTCGTTTCAACCTCAGTTACCGTTCACTTAATGATTGAGTTAGCTAAAACTGAACTTGTAATTAATTACTTCTTGGTGAGTAGTCATAATGTTTGCTTAAACGTTAAGAGCTAATCAACAAACCAAATCAAGTAGTGTTCCAAATAGGGCTGGGCATTTTACCCGAACCCGAATCCGAACCCGACCTAAAAAACCTGATCCCGATCCGAACCGATTTTTTTAAAATATTCGAATGGAACTTAAGTTAAAGTATTTCGGGTATCAGGTAATACCTAAATCCGAACCGAACCCGAACGGGTACCCGATGTAACTCAAAGTTTAATTTAATTTCAGTTAGTTCTAATACTTTCGAGCATTTTTTTAGTAGTTTGTGTAGTTTATGTTTTTATATTTTGGGTAATACATATATTTTTGAGTAATTTTAATATTTTAGGTAATTTAAGTATATGTTTTATGGGATAATTGGATAATTCAAATATTTTTTAATATTTTGAGTAATTTTTCGAATTTTCAGAAAATTTATGATGATTTCGGATATCCGAATCCGATCCGAACCCGATATGCTCCGAACCGAATTCGACTCGATATTTAGAAATATCCAAATGAGACTTAAGTTAAAGTATTTCAGATATCCCGAACCCGAACCGAACACGAATGGATACCCGAACGCCGAGCCCTAGTTCCAAACAAATCAAATCAAGTATTGTTCCAAACAATAAACAAAACAAATCAAGCAATATGATTTGGCAAGATTTTATCTCCTGAAGGCCCACAACCCACAGATTCACACACAGAATTCTTCCCTTCACGTCATAACATAAGAATATTGTGAAAATTTCAACCACTTAAAAGTTTGGTGAGACCAACACACAATCTATTAAATAGATTTGGTTGAGTTTCTGACTTTCAAAGATCAACAATGTCCCAAAACTTTTTTTCTTCTTTTCCCATTTCTTTGTACATATAGAAAGACTAACCACAAGATTACAACCATACATACAAGAAGAAAGGTCAGGTAGAGAGACAGAGACTGTGCAAGCAAGGGAGAGATTACAGATCACGTCTACACATAGGACAAGATCCATGTCTGAGGAGCCAATTGTCTATGCAAGGCAAGTGAAACATGTGATGACAATGTGGCAAGCTTCTTACCGTTTCACCGAGTTGAAAATCCTGCAAAAATTCACACACAAAACAAGAAACAAAGAACAAAGTTAGACCTTTTGGCCCTGATTGGTAACCTACGTAATGGTGAAATCGCGTTTAAAAACATTATTCCGCAAAAAATATGTCAATCACAAAACTTGGAATAAAGAAAAAAAATTGCTGAAAAATACAAAGGAAAATCTATTCCGCAGAAAAGTGAGGTTTATGTAGATTATTGCAGAATTAACATTAGCTTGATTGGTAACTCACGGAATGGCGGAATTAAGTTTAAACGCAATACTTGCGGAATCGAGTTTTAAATGCAATTCCACCATTCCGCGATTAGTAAGGTGTTACCAATCAAACCCTTTGTGTTCTGAATTGGGGTTTTAATAAGAGCTGAAAGAAGCATACCTGAAGACAAACAGAACAAGAGTCTTTGTTGCCAGAAGCATCCAAATTGTTTTTGACTGTGATTTTGATTTTGGGTATTCTATCAACCACATCTCCTGTTAATCCTTTTGAGCCACCCGTATCAAAGATACTCGAGAGGTCATCGAAAGTTGCATCCACAGCTCCCATCTGATCAACGACAAGACAGATGAAACAGGATCAAGAAAAAACAGAGAGATTGATCTCATTGCGGAAATGGAACCAGTACCTGACTTTGAACCGCGCTTAACATTGCTGGACCTATACGTTCCCGTACCAGTCTACCACTTACAAGACTAACAATGACATCAATCTACACCAAAAATTGACAAGAAACAATGATCAAGTTAGAAGCTTGAATCGACCTTTCTTGAAAACAGAGCAAAGGATCTCAGCTCACCAAGTAGAGGAGGCATCCGAAACGTGACTCATTAGATTTCCAGAGAACAAGAGATGATTCAAAGACTTCGATCGAGAAAACAGCTCCTGAAATGGCTCCAACCGCTGCTCCTCGGATGAAACCACTCTCTGTTTCTTGACCTATTAAAGCTCCTGTGACTGCTCCAAGTAATGTGCCCACTGAAAGAAGATAAAGGAACCAACTTTATTAACTTTACATAAAACCCAAGTTACAGATTAAACAAAGACTTCAAATAATCAAATCAATCCAAAAGAAAGATAGATAAATCTTCGCCAAAATTGCGGATTTCAACACAAAGAGACTAAATTTAGATACAAAAATGGATAGAAGATTAGAGACCGACCTAGAGCGAAGAAGAAGGTCAAAATCGCCGAGAGAATTGTACCCAGAACAGCAGAGACGAGGAAACGACATGCGTCTTTAATCCGTTCAACGAAGTTATCGAGAGAGGGACACTGTGAGAGAGGACAAACCCCAGATTGGGATCTATAAGATGCCATTTATTCTCTTTTCAGAATCCTAAAGATTAAGCCTTTTTGAACTATAACAAAAAGAGACTCCAAACGATCTCCGGGGAAGAAATGAAACAGAGCAGTGGAACAGAAACTTATTCAATAGAGGGAGAGAAAGAAGATAGAGAGAGAGAGAGAGATGGGTTTTTGCTTAGCTCTTAAGAGAGAAGATCCGATGTCTGTGTGTCCTACTTGCAATTAAAGCTTGGGTCGTCGTTTGCTTGATATTTTACCTCTCAAGTAGGTGAAGTAAAATCTAGGGGTTGTCTGCCGTGATCGGTGCTGAGAAACACGACTAATAAAAATCTCTCATTTTCAAAGCACGAGACGAGAGAGAGAGAGGTGAGAAAGATCAGCGCGCAAGGTCAGCTCAGCTCAGCGAAAAAGAAAATATTGACAAAAAGGTTTAGTTTTTCTTGTTTATGAATTAAAGTTATAAAATAGCAAATCTTAGTGGAAGTTTTCTATAACTCAGACAAAAAAAAATGATAGTTTTATATATCAATATATTCAAGTAATTATTTACATATATAAAACTACAATGTTTGAAGCTAGAACTACAATTTGTAGTCTTATAAATTATTTAATTTCTATATTTTTATGAAATATAATACACATTTTATCAATGTACTTAACACTAATATATATTATTTATAAACACTATAAGAGTTTATATATATATATATATATATAATTTTCATTTATATTACAAAGTCTTTTGACATAATATTTGTTGCCTGATTATCTTGGGCACCTGATAAAGTCATTTATATGTTGACAAAAAAAAAAGTCATTTATATTACAAAGTCTTAAGAAGATACGTAAATTATTATTTTTTTTTTCACTGATGAGATTATATTTATCAAACTGAATTACAAAGTTCAATACAAATCCTAAACATAGGAAACTAAGCTCAAACATTGAGCAGCTAGAGCCCAAATAACAGGCAACTAAACCGGCGGAAAAAGGAGATATCCCCGGTAGCAAAATCCTACAACTATATGAGACATTAGATCAAAGAAAACAACGCCTAGCAATAAAAACCTCACTTGCAGCTCTCAACTCCCGCAGAGAACCCTGAACGCGATTTACCGAAGAAGCCCACGGCCCACCTAACGATAACATCTGCAACCTGGAGAAACAGAGAGAGACACACTCTCTCAAAACTAAACCCAGCGAACCAAGACTTCATAACCCGACAAGACAGAATCCCTACAAGATCCACTACACTCTTTCGGATACGGCTGAGACGCACACACGCGCTCGATCACCACCTAAATAGAAGCCCAAAACAAACAACCCAATCTCCAACGAAGCCTAACCAACTGAAAACCCAAAATCAACGAAACCGGGAAACAGCTAGAAAACGCTCACGACGAACCTAACGACTAACCAAAAACTGCAAGCTCAGAAATTAGAACCAAGTATTGAAACAAAGATCTAAAAATATAGCAGAGGAACCTATAACACTAATCATAAACCGATAAAACCATTCCTCTAACCCAATCAAGAACCGAAACCAACACCAAAACCATCCCTAACGACTAACCCGATACCACCAAAACCAACAGCACATATCGCCAGATCCATAACACCCGACCAGCTCCGAGGGAGTCACGACCTAGCCGGAAACCAAAAGACCAAGCCCGACTAGGAACATCGGAAGAAGAACGGCACAACGGAGACCTCGACAAACCGCACAAAGACGCCAAGAGGAGAGGAGGTTCGACAGAGGACACACGGAGGCAAACCTACGAGATAAGAGAGACAAGAACGGAGCAGAGGAATCGACAGCGAAGACAGGTTGGACGACGGCAGCGACCGGAGAGAGTCGGGAGGTGCAGGTGGCGGAGAAAACCGTGGGAAAATTTCGGGGAGGATAAGGAGATCTAGCTATGGCGACTTTGGACTCTCCCCGGCGACGACAGGAGGCGTCATCCGGGGAGAAAAAGGTGAACGGCGGTGGAGAACTTTGAAGGCGGCGCTTGGGAGAGAATGGAAAATTAGGTTGTCACCTATGTGGAATTATTTCATTATGATATTTTTGGGTACAAGATACGTAAATTATTATTATCATCTTATTCTGATAATCTTTTATCCACTGATTAAGACAACAGTTGCTCTTTGGTTATAAACTTATAACTCGCTCTCGATTACTAAGCGAAAATGATGTCGACAAAATAATAATAAAAACGTGTGAAAACAAATCAAAAGTCCTAGTACAGCTCAATTAATTTAGGTCAGAGTGGTTGCTTGCATTAATTCTACAATACTTTCAGAGTTTTTTTGGGGGTTAAATTTCTATCAGAGAGTTCTATATTTAGTATTGTATTACAATTCTTATAAGAATGCGACCCACTATCTATACTATTAAAAAGATAAGATTATTCCGGAGATATTTAGATTGTCTGAACAATATCAAAATATGGCAGGGTACTTTCCGATTATACAAGTGATGAAGAAACCATTAGATACGACGACAAAATATAAATAACTTTGCCACGCATGTGAACTATTCGAGGAAACTAAGAAGTATAATTTGATTCTGCCTTTCCTTTTATAGGAAGTTCCATTGTGCGAGCAATAATCTAAATAGTTTATTGTTATTCCAAACAAGTTATTATAATAGGGTCCAATAAGATTTGTTTTTGTACGTGCGAGAAGCTAGCTTAGCTATGTGACCGCAGTTCCCGTCTGGTCTAGAGCATAAGCCAGAGAATCTATAGATTAGAACATCCAATTTATATATATATATTTCTAGTCTATTCCAAACCCTGCATTTTTATATGTATTTTGGTACATGAATTTATCTTGGTATAGCTAGCAATCCATTTATATTCAGAAATTTTGTAGGTTTCCATGCAAAGCACCACACTTATTTTTGATATTTTGTTTTCACGGGTACAATTATTATACTGAAAAATCAATTTTCAACATATTGGTAAACCCTTGTTTAAAATAGCATATTAGCAACGTTTAGAAATTAGATATATATATATATATATATGTATATATTCTCACTGACAAACATATATATTTTCTTAGAAGACTTTCGAAAATTTAAGAATACCTTACTAATTTAGATATTTAAATAATTTGTTCTATATATGTATATATTCTTACTGACAAAAAATATATATTTTCTTAGAAGACTTTCGAAAATTTAAGAATACCTTGCTAATTTAGATATTTAAATAATTTGTTCACATATACCATGTTTTTTTTTTTTTTGCTTTTAGAATCCTAAATAATAAATAACAGGTCTGAAAACAATGAATATTTATGTATACATATAATGTGGCATCAAAATATACCAATATATGATATTTATTAATTATAAAAATATGATATTTATTTATTTATTCTTGGACCTACTCAAAATGGTTGTATAGCGATAGGCTTCATTATACAATCTCGAGTACCCAAATATGGATCGAATTTATATTTTCAGACAACTCGTATCTACTCTTTATATACCAGAAAACATACACAATAAATGAAATTCAAGTACAGATGCAGCTTTTTTGGCCAATAACAAATATCATACAAATTTACGATTTATGGTGGCAGATAAAAGAGTAAAAACATTAAAATCATTATATTGTAACTAAGTTATTGTTTTTTTTGTCAACAAGTTATTGAATATATATTTGTTTTTGTCAACAAGTTATTGAATATTTTTTTTTTGGTCAAGTTATTGAATATATACATCAGGAGATGGGCATAACTAATAAAATTGTATATATATTTTTGCCATAAAATTGTGTTTTTGTTGACTGAATTATCGATAAGGATTGCAGCTTGCGACTAAACAACCGACTCCAATTGTTTTTCTTTTCTTTTTTCAACATGCCTTATAAAATATCTGCAGACCTACTCCAACATTTCATATAGTTGACGAGGAAAATATCTTCCCCAATATTATTTTATTGCCTTCATTTCTTAGTAGTTACATCATGTGCCAATGGTCCAGAAGCTTGGTCCCATGACCATGAGCATCGCAGTTATTTAAATTGAATTCTAAGCAGCATATGGCATGATACATGGTTGCGTTGCCTTGCGTTACGTGTCATGCACACGTTTGGAAAACTGAGAGTGGGTTATAGACTTATAGTGTTATGAAAGTGGCCAATTTGTTATACTATATGATTGGTAGGTTATCTACATAGTGACCCACTGTCACGTTTTACCGGTGCAATCTTTGTATTGACGTGGTCGATAATTTAACCGCGACCACCACTTGCATATCTACTCCTTTATTTATTTGACTGCAATCACCGCCAACTCAAAATTCCTTAAATCTACAAATACTTACTTATATCAGTTTGTTCATATTAATCAAACAAGTGAGACGAAGATTGAAAGAAAGTACAACATTAAGGCCATTCGTTTATCCGCCATCGGCGACAGCTGCTGGCGGTAAGGTTTTGTTCGTTTGTCTATTACCGGCATTAACGGTTGGCGGTTGCGATTGGTAGTACCGACAAGTTTTTATTCGTTTATCTGCCGCCATCATCCAATCATAGCTAAATTTTTACGCTAGTTTTTCGGTGTTTAGACACAAGAGCCGACAGCAACAACTGCCAGCAACGGCTAACGACTAATAAACGAACAAGAACCTATCGCCAGACGTTGTCGCAGCCACCAACCGTTGCCATCGGCGAAACACAAACAAACATTATTGTATAAAAAGATGAAATCACGATGTAACTTAGTTTTAGTAGGTCCAAACTCCAATTTTTTTTACATCTTCTTATAGATATACTAAAGGTGCTTCAGATTATGGGCTTAAAACTGATGAGATTTTTAAAATGCAGATGAACTGATCACTAGTGGATCAAGAAGCTACAATATTTACCATATTTTAGCTGAAGAGAAATCTTATTGATGGACTATGTTCTTTAATAGACTAAGAACACATTAAATAAACATCTAATCATGGCTTAAACAAGGAAGGGCTAAAACCAGCCCAGACCTAAGCTGGATTGGGTAGTGTTTTTATATTATTGAGCCCAAACTTTGCTAATCTGATTTGCTATTCTATAGCTCTTTCATTTGGGCTAGACTGACCCAAGTAATCACAAAGATGGACTGGGCCCAACTTTCCAAGACCATAAAGTTTGAATGGAGCAACCAGTATTCAATTTATTATATTTTCTTTTGTAAAAATGCAAATTTTATTTTCACAAATATGGTTGAAGGTGATGGAGAATTGGTGGTGATATAAAATACATGATATTAATGAAGAATAAATTAATGATTTTTTGAAAAATTAATGATTTGTTGATGATGTAGAAAGTCTATGTCCCAAAATTTTATATAATCATAAATTAATTTAACTCAATTCTTAATTTACATTTTAAATATATACATTTTAAAATTTTAAACATTTTATTTTCATCTGATTGTTAAGTGCGTGTGTGTTCCAATCTAGCGGCTGAATTATACATGTATGGTGGTAGGATTATGTGTTTGAGAAAGGACAAAAAATTGAGGATAATTTTGGTCACGATACTCGAGGATAATAATACAGATATATTAAACAAATACACTAATTCATTTTTTTTTGTCGTCACAAATACAATAATTCAGTTGATACTTGATACCAAAAGAAAAGTAATGAATATTCACACAAAAAATAAAAGATAATTTTGGTCACGACAATCGAGGATATAATACAGATAATGAGATAAATCAAATTAAAACAAATACAATAAAAAAAAAATTTGTCAACAACAAATACAATAATTCAGTTGATACAAAAAAGAAAAGTAATGAATATTCACAAAAAAAGGCAGCAAACCGAAAAATCAAGCAGCCACACTTGTGACGAGAAGAGCCAAACCGAAACAACGCTGGCGGTAGACAAAACTGAACGAATTGAAAGTCTGAGAGAGCCTTTGAGCGGCGATAAAGTTACCCCATCTCATCTTCTCCGCCTCACTCTTCATCTTCTCCGATCTCTCTCTCCGGTGGGCAGTGCTCCTCACCGCCACCGCGAGAGAGACCCCCAAGCCTTCCTCTTTCTTTCTATCTCTTTTCTCTTCGTTTCTCTTTGCAATTATCTGCAGATCTGGGTAGTTTTTGTGATCCGTTTTTTTGTTGCCTTGTCCTGTTCTCGTCTGCCGCCGCCTCCTTTCCCTGCGTCTGGCCGTGAAGCGTCGCGTCTCCGGTGTCCAATCGACGACGGTTCTCTCTGTCCTCGGTTTGTTCTTATCTGCGGTGGCTCCCTTCGAGTTGTGGTGGTCTACGGCCTTCATCGACGTGGGCTTTGCGCCGCTCCCTCCCTGAGGTTCTCGCCGGCGGTTTCAGCTTCCGGTCTTTCAGCTCCGTGTGATGCCGGCGCTTTTGGTATCCTCCTTGACCCGGTGGTTTGCTTTCGAAGCCTCGCCGTCGTTTTTGCGATGTGCCGAGGTATTTCAATTTGGTTGGGTTGGATTCTTCTTGGTCAGGTTCGGGTGGGTTTTGGTTTAGGCCGGTTTTATTTAGTTATTATCACCTCTGCTTAGGATAAATCGAAGGTATGGGTTTGGTTTAGCTTCTCATTTTGGATTCTTGTGGTTAACTTGGTTCGTTTAGAGCGCTCGTCAATCGGGTTTTATTGTTTAGATCTTTGGATCGATATCTTGGATTGTCTAGGCATCGTTGGAGACTTGGTTTCATGTATGGCTTCTAGATAGGTTTAGTTTAGACGGTCTTAAGTGCGTCTATACCGCTTCCGTAAGGGGTTTAGGAGAACTTTCTTAGGTTCTTTCCTTTCGGTTTCTGAAGTCTTGGTTCTGGGTTTTGGGTAGGTGAGAGAGCGTCTCTCTGTAAGTCTCCAGGTTGTTGGTGTTGTCGTTCGGTGAGCCGTGGGCTGCGTCGACTTATCTCGTTCTTTTTTCTTTTGCGGTTACCACATTGTCCGAGCTTGAGTTGCTGTGATTAATCCTTGTGCTATCGATTTATTTTTCTTTTAGCTGTAGGTTATGGTTACCCTTTATGGGTTTTGTTGCTGGTCTCTTAGGCTGAAGTTGCCCGTTGTTTGGGCTTTTGTTGCCTGTTCATAGGCTGAAGTTGCCCGTTGTTTGGGCTTTTGTTGCCTTTTGTGTGGGCTTTAGTTTCCTGTTTTTAGGATTTGTATCAAACTCTCGGTTTAGAGTTTTATGAATATAAACCCTTCAGATGAAAAAAAAAAAAAAAAAAAAATAAACTCTTTCTCGGCTCCGGTCTCATCGCCTCACCAACTCCGTGACCTTCTCCATCTCAGATCTCTGCTTCGCTTCTTCCCTCGAGTTGTATCAACATCTATGGGTACCGATTCATCCATTTCTCTTATGATCCAAAATGATTCATAGTTCTTGTCCTCGTTGATGCTGATTTGGTTTTGTATTTGATTCTCTGTGTCGATCTGATGTGTTTTCAGCTTCCGAGAATCCTTTCCGCAGCATACTGAAAGCGCTAGAGAAGCCTGATGGTGGCGAATTCGGCAACTACTACAGCTTACCAGCTCTGAACGATCCGAGGATCGGTGAGTTTTGCTTCCATCTGATCGATCGTTACGAACAGAAATGATCGATTTGTCTGTTGGTTTTTTTGTTTGATCGAGAGAATGTGGTTGTGGATGCAGATAAATTGCCTTATTCCATTAGGATACTTCTCGAATCAGCCATACGTAACTGTGATGAGTTTCAAGTCAAGAGCAAAGATGTCGAGAAGATACTTGATTGGGAGAATACTTCTCCCAAACAGGTTGAGATTCCGTTCAAACCTGCTCGGGTGCTTCTTCAGGTAGACACACACAGCCTAAGAAATGAGTGCTATGCACATTCTCGGTGGAAATGATTGATTGCAATTTCATTTTTCGTTTTCAGGACTTTACTGGTGTACCTGCAGTTGTTGATCTTGCTTGCATGAGGGATGCCATGAATAATCTCGGTGGGGATTCTAACAAGATTAATCCGCTGGTTAGTTTCCTCCGCTATTTACTGGGATTGGTTTATATCATGTGTCCTTGTGGTATGATACAAAGGTTTGTTTGATACATGCAGGTCCCTGTAGATCTTGTCATTGATCACTCGGTTCAAGTGGATGTGGCGAGATCAGAGAACGCTGTGCAGGCAAATATGGAGCTCGAGTTCCAGCGTAACAAAGAAAGATTTGCTTTTCTTAAGTGGGGTTCCAATGCATTTGACAACATGCTTGTTGTACCTCCTGGATCTGGAATAGTTCATCAAGTAAGTAAAAGGGTTCAGAAATAATTGTCTGTTTGGACGCTGGAAGTCTTTTTGATGCTTAGATAGACTAAAATTTTATTATTTTGCGATTGACAGGTCAATCTAGAGTACCTTGCCAGAGTTGTTTTTAACAGAAATGGACTTCTTTACCCAGACAGTGTTGTTGGGACAGACTCTCACACCACTATGATTGATGGACTGGGTGTTGCTGGATGGGGAGTTGGTGGTATAGAAGCCGAAGCTACCATGCTTGGTCAGGTGAATTATATGCTCTCTCTATCAAAAACTCAGACCTAACTGCCTGAACTCTTTGTTTAAGATTCTTCTATTATAAACTGTAACATTAATTTATCTATTCCTGTGCAGCCAATGAGCATGGTCCTCCCTGGTGTTGTGGGTTTCAAGCTAACGGGAAAACTAAGAGATGGAATGACAGCTACTGATCTGGTCTTAACAGTGACGCAGATGCTGAGGAAACATGGAGTAGTTGGAAAGTTTGTTGAATTCCACGGTACATTCATGAAAATTTGATATCATATTTTGTATTTTTCATTTATTTACTTATCCACTACCTGAGTGAGTTTGGTTAACTTACATATGCATCCCTTTTTTTTTCCTACAACAGGGGAAGGGATGAGGGAATTGTCTTTAGCTGATCGTGCTACAATTGCTAATATGTCTCCTGAGTACGGTGCAACCATGGGATTCTTCCCCGTCGATCATGTCACTTTGCAGTATCTCAAGTTGACAGGCAGGAGCGATGACACTGTAAGTGGTAGCAAAGGGAATCCACATAGTTTAATGAGCTTTTTTGTTTCGTCAGGGTAGTTATTTGTGAATTGAATTTCAGGTCTCTATGATAGAGGCGTATCTACGAGCAAACAAGATGTTTGTGGACTACAGTGAGGTAAAACCTTGGGAATCTCTAATACTTTATTTCTTATGTCTATCTTCATCCATCATAGAGAATAACATATTCTCCACTTGGGAACTTGTTACTCATCTCAGCCGGAGAGTAAGACAGTATACTCTTCAATTCTGGAATTGAATCTCGAGGATGTGGAACCTTGTGTTTCTGGTCCCAAGAGGTACTACTAGCGAATCTATTATACATAAGTTTTCTAGGATCTATTTTACTTATAACATTTATTCTCTATGTACAATACAGGCCACATGATCGCGTTCCTATAAAGGAAATGAAAGCGGACTGGCATTCTTGCTTGGATAATAGAGTTGGATTCAAGGTTTGAACTCTCCTTTCTGTTCATAAGAAATTCTTAATGTGAACGCTTGCAGTCCCGATAGTTTGATCTGTAGGAAAATGATGGCACGTCTAGCAAAACTGTTAATATGGTTCTGAAACAATAGTAGGTATTATGTCGAGGTGTTTGAGTCATTACATGGGTCCAATAAACAACTGTGTCCTGCAACTCTTCGGTTTTATAATTTTGTCACATTTAACAAAAATTGTGGTTGGTGATTCTACTTATGCATGATATTTTCAGGGATTTGCTGTACCAAAAGAGGCACAGAGTAAGGTTGCAGAGTTCAACTTTAACGGGACCACAGCACAGCTTCGACATGGAGATGTTGTTATAGCAGCAATCACCAGTTGCACAAATACCTCTAACCCCAGTGTTATGCTTGGCGCTGCCTTGGTTGCAAAGAAGGCCTGCGAACTAGGACTGGAGGTTGGACTACTATTCCTTTCTGGCCGTCTCTTTTGTGTTATCATGTCTAATATCCTTCTGTCAATGGAAGTAATAAAAGTGTTTGAAATGTCTCCATTATTAGGTTAAGCCATGGATTAAAACTAGTCTTGCTCCTGGCTCTGGAGTTGTAACAAAGTACTTGGCAAAGAGGTACTGCAGAGTGCAGATACACCACTGAATGTTTTGTTATTTATTTCCTTGTATCATGTGGTCCTGAGTCTCGAGTCTTGCAGTGGCTTGCAGAAGTACATGAATCAGCTTGGATTCAGTATAGTTGGTTATGGGTGCACCACATGCATCGGAAACTCGGGGGATCTCCATGAAGCTGTTGCTTCAGCAATAGTTGATAATGGTAAGTCCTTAGGTAGTTAGTGATGAAATGCTGCTTATTCAATGAAACTTTCGAAAGTTAAACTAAATATTTCTCATATATGTACAAGACTTGGTGGCATCCGCTGTGTTGTCCGGGAACAGAAACTTTGAGGGACGTGTTCATCCGTTAACAAGAGCTAACTACCTAGCTTCCCCTCCGCTTGTTGTAGCCTATGCACTGGCTGGCACTGTATGTTAAGGCTAACTCTAAAACCATTACACAACAATCAAATATTCTTGATAATGTTATATGAAGCACTGAATGAATCCCATGAATGTTCTTGTAGGTTGACATTGATTTCGAAACGCAGCCCATTGGTACTAGTAAAGATGGCAAACAGATATTTTTCAGGGACATATGGCCCTCTAACAAAGAAGTTGCCGAGGTAAACATATTGCTGGCTACTCGTGCAATACATAAACAATAAGAGGATTTATAATTAGAAGGGATGTCAAATTCTCTGTTTCGTTTTTTTCAGGTTGTGCAAGCTAGTGTCCTTCCTGACATGTTCAAAGCTACATACGAAGCAATCACCAAAGGAAATTCCATGTGGAATCAGTTATCTGTCGCTTCAGGCACACTCTACGAGTGGGATCCGAAATCAACTTACATTCACGAGCCACCTTATTTCAAGGGCATGACCATGTCTCCACCCGGTCCACATGGCGTGAAAGATGCTTACTGTTTGCTCAATTTCGGTGACAGTATTACCACTGATCACATCTCACCAGCTGGTAGCATCCACAAGGACAGTCCTGCAGCTAAGTACTTGATGGAACGAGGTGTGGATAGAAGAGACTTCAACTCTTACGGGAGTCGCCGTGGTAATGATGAGATTATGGCTAGAGGCACTTTCGCCAATATCCGTATTGTCAACAAACACTTGAAAGGAGAAGTTGGTCCCAAAACAGTTCACATTCCTAGTGGAGAGAAGCTTTCTGTCTTCGATGCTGCCATGGTACAATCCCACACTCTCTCGACCCTTTCGGACAGTGTTTAGGTGTTTGGTTGAGAGTTAAGAGTCTCTCATTTATCTATTATTCACATCAGACTCTCTTTTTGTGCTGTACCAGAAATACAGGAATGAGGGACGTGACACAATTATATTGGCTGGTGCTGAATATGGAAGTGGAAGTTCTCGTGATTGGGCTGCTAAGGGTCCAATGCTTCTGGTACATTTCTGGCTTATACCCTTCGGTCTTTCATCAATACAAACGCATGTTTACATTTTTGTGAATAATTTTGACGACAGGGTGTGAAAGCTGTGATCTCAAAGAGCTTTGAGCGAATTCACCGAAGCAATCTGGTTGGAATGGGAATCATACCTTTGTGCTTCAAGGCAGGAGAAGATGCAGAGACGCTAGGCTTAACGGGACAAGAGCTTTACACCATTGATCTCCCAAACAATGTTAGTGAGATCAAACCAGGACAAGATGTAACGGTCATCACAAACAATGGCAAATCCTTCACATGTACACTCCGATTCGACACGGAGGTAATCTATTTTCTTCTTCTTGATTTTTCTAGCTTGTTAAAGCAGAGTGATGTTAAGTATTAAGATGAATTTGGAATGGCAGGTGGAGTTGGCTTATTTCAATCACGGAGGGATATTGCAATACGTGATCAGGAATCTGATCAAGCAATAAGAAATATCCAGATAGTTTTCTATAATCCGAAAGGTTTGTTGTTGCAATAAAGTTGTTATCATGGGATAAGGATGAGAGTTGTGTTGCTTTCTTTTGTGTTTTGTTTGTTATCCTTCTTCATCTTTTGCTTCTTGCTAGTCAGTCGGAACCACTGTCACTTTCAAGGCGTTTTAAATAAGTATCAAACCACTATTTTCTTTTTGAAAATTTTCATAGTGAAAACTAAAAAACAACAGAAAAAGTAGAGCTGATATAAGCACAAATTATTGAGGTTTACGTCTCATGTTTGAGATCATGGAAACCTGCAAATGACGACTGAGACAATCTAATGGATTCATCACAAAGAGCTTACCTCTCAAAAGGCTAATCTATTGTTGTATTAGTAGTCTTGGTCCAAGACTCTTTGAAGTAAAACCACTTAGTTGATGCCCATTTGTTTCCTTTTATTACTGGACGACCAGCTGAAAATCAATCAAACAAGTTTGTTTTTGAGACGATTTAAGAGAAGCTTAAAGAAAGGTAATGTCTTAACTTCTCTCACATGCATCTCTCTTCTTTGGTAAAACAGATAATCCTCCATTGCCACCGGCCACAGGGAATACTGTTTCACCTCCTTCAACGTCCGACCTAATTTATCAAGAAAAAGAAAGATTGATTAACTTTTTTTTTTTTGAATGATTAGAAGGTTCAGAGTCCATAGGCACGTATGTCCTCTTAGGATGGTGTCTAAACTATGTTAAATTCATTCTCTTTTGGAGAATAAACCTCTCCAACAAAATCGAATTTAAGTTAGCGCAAAGCTAATAACTGACTTTTACCAATTGAGATAACTCTCATTGGTTTATCGATTAACTTCTTGTGGCTGATGAAAAAGATTATCAAAAGGGGTTTAACATACATGTACATAAGGAAAGTAGCAAGTCTTCCCATTCCATCAAAGTGAGGCTCAAATTTCTGCCCAACTTCATAATAAATAACTTGAACACCACCTCCAAATTCTGCATTTAACATCACAAATCTAACTCCACCATAAAATTTTCCCAGACAATGTATTGTAACAACAATATCCTTGGATCGAAAGAATCACATGATGATCTTGGACAAGTAACACATACCTACAGGAATGAAGGTGAATTCTGAGATTCTATTCTCAATCTCTTCCAAGATTTTGTCATGTCCTCTTCCAAAAATAGTTCCCGTACTCGTCCGGTTGCTGCTCATTAGTGGATTTCCAAATCTCAAATCTTTCTATATTAGCTTGATGAAAAAAAAATAGAGTACATAGCCTGCTTTCTTCAAGCTCTCCATTAAACTCATCAAGCACCATTGACTTCCTCATCTTAGGTTTCGCGAGGTTAATCAAGTGCTCACATTCTTCATCTTTCTTTACATGATTTATACAAGCAGAAGATAAGATCAAATCCTAAACCTTTGAAGTGCATTTTAATCATATAACAAGGTGAAGCCGAAGATTACGTAATTACATTCTCTCATGAGAGAAACATGTGTTGTTGTTACTACATTCTCTCACGAGAGAATATTTAAGCACTAACTACATGGACAAATTTAGTAAGCAAAAAGTTCTAATTTCTGAAACTTGTATGAAAAGCAATTGCAAAGTCTCATCAAGCCTATAAAGAATCTAAATCAAATATTTATTCCAAAATAAGTCAAAAAAATAATAAATAGAAAATAAAAAATAAAGATGATTGAAAACAAATAGATTGACATGAGTTTTATTAGGATTTGGGTATCGTCCCCACTATTATATAAAAAAATCATATTTTATTTTGGGTAGTTGCCAACACCCTTGTTGAAAAGTTTATGACACAAGGTGGAGAGTTTTTGTTGGTAAATTCGGATTTTAAAATCCTACAAGAAAAACTTAAATATTTGGACTATTTTGAAAGTGTAGATGACAAAAAGGCAAAAAAAAAGTATTTACCAAGAAATTGTGATAAAGGAAAGCTCTAGGTTTCCACGAGATAACTTCAGGTCAACTCCCATGAGGAAAGCGCAACGAAGCATTAATCTTCTCTTTATTACATGTAAGAGCATACACATCCATGAAACTCCCCTTTGAGTTTCTTAAACAATTTTTTAATAATTTTTTTTTTACAGGTGAGGAAAAAAGAATCACGTGCTGTCACATCAGTCAAACAGTGAAGAACTCATATTTTTGGGATCCTTAGCTAAGAACTCCCCGTGGCTCATTCTCTTATACCCTATTTTTTTTAATATTTTTTTACTCTTTTTTTCTTGGTTTTAGAGCTAAAAACCTTGGATGTATATGTTCTAAGTGCCGTCAACAAAGGGGGCAAAGAACACAACAAGATTATGAAGTTATCGTTGTCCTCAAGTTTCACATTCAAAGGATCGCCCATTGTTTGACTGAGCGTTTCGATGTGCTGCATGAGATCTGAAACTCCATGTATCTTTAGCTCGTCCATCCTCTACTTCAGATACAGTGTAATAGGATGTGAAGTCGACATTGACACATCGAATATTACCAGAGAGTCGAATCAAAATATGAACTCATCCGTAAAGCCCTAATGATTTATAGAGAAAACGATTAAGCTATTATCTAGAGGTTTTGTTTTTTAAAAAAAATAAAATAATTTTTGTGATTGATAATTACAAAGAGAGGATAATTACACAACTCTAATCTCTTTATTTTTTATATTAATTGGGAATTGTTTTTGAATTTTTATCCAGTCTTGAAATGATTGATTAATGATTTGTCCTTAATTAAATTATATTTTTAATATGTTAACTTTAATTTAGATTATTTTGTGATTTATTATATTCATCTAAATAATTGTTTTTATTATATTCAGTAGATACATATAATTCTGATAATAATTTAAAAAATATCAGAGATTTTTTACTATAATATATTTGCTATGATATGGTTATATATGTTTGTTATAGATAAAACGAATTTATATCATGAATTGTATAATTATGGCTAATACTAAATTAGAATAATATATAAAATAAATTGTTTTGTTGAGAAAAAAAATAAAAAGATAAATTATTTTTAAAATATAAAAGTTTAAATAAAGTGTAAATATATTGATTTAAATTTTTTTTTGGGTAAACCATGCTAGTAACAATTATAAAAGATACGGTTCAGATTGAGAATATTTACTCATCAAGTCATTATTTTGATCATAGGATAAAACAACGGTGAAGCTATGTAATAATCTTCAAAAACTATCTTCATTTTACTCAAGTCTTGTACTCCTGAACGTGTAACCATTTAGTTGATGACCACTTGTTTCCTTTAATCACTGGACATCCACCTGAATCAATCAAAGAAGTGTGAGAGAGATTTGGTTTAAGATCAAGAAGTTTCACAGAAAGCAAAGCTATCTGTCTTTCTCACCATGCAAGCTCGAAGGGTCTAGAGACCCGTCAGGCCTCATGCTCCAGAAGAGCAAAGCGTCTCTCTTCTTTGGCAGAACAGAGAGTCCTTCTTTACCACATTGTGATAGCTCGTTCCACCATGGGACATCCCTAATATTTCCTTTGGCTGCAGGGAAAACTGTCTCGCCGCCTTCATCAACATCCGAGCTAAGGTAGTAGAATCAAAGATAGAAGATTAACTAACGAATATATAGTGGAAATAGATTGTGAATGATTATGGTTTACATACAGGTACATAAGGACAGTAGCAATTCGTTGCCCTCCTCTTTTAACGTTGAACTCGTCTGTGAAATAGTCATGGTGTGGCTCATATTTCTGCCCAACTTCATAATGGAGAACTTGTAGACTTTCTCCATTTTCTACAGTGACATTACACATTAGCTCAAGAAGAAAATATAGACTAGTAACTAGGTCTCGGCATAAAAACCGAGAACCAAAAAAACGAATCAAGAAAATTGTAATCGAAACCGATCCAAATTTCGTAAATATCCGAATAATTCTAAATTTTCATATCCGAAATAATCAAACCAAACTGAAAATCAAATGGGTATATGAACTAACTGAAATACGATTTATACCTAAAATATATGTTGAATATTTTTAACCGAATTATCTGAGAATTTTATCCAAACTATCCAAATTTTTATTCGAATTACTCAATTTTTTACCCAAATTACCCAAAATTATCTGAAAGAACCATACTCAATTTTTTTGAGGTATTAGTCGGTTCCTTATTTTACTATTCGAATCCAATTAAAAAAAAAAAAAAAAACCGAAAACTGAAAACCGAAAAAAAACTAAATGAAAGAACCGAAAACCCATGCTTACTAGCAACGTTATTAAAAGAAAAAAAAAAACAATTGATGATCTTAGACGATCAACTTCTTTTTGTTTGGCCGAAAATCTGAACCGGTATCAAGTTTTGGACAACTAAGAACCAAAGCCACATACCTACAGGAATGAATGTGAAATCTGAGATCCTATTCTCAATCTCTTCCACTATTTCGTCATGCCCTCTGTTAAGAAAAGCTCCTGAACTTGTTCGTACTCT
The DNA here is from genome assembly GCA_030180135.1 of Orychophragmus violaceus. NCBI lineage: Eukaryota > Viridiplantae > Streptophyta > Magnoliopsida > Brassicales > Brassicaceae > Orychophragmus > Orychophragmus violaceus. The sequence goes on from CM058239.1 coordinate 3,051,750, forward strand.
GCACATTAACAGATTTGCAAAATGTAGAATTTATCAAAACGTCCAAATCAAACTTGAAGGAGAAAAGGACATCACTCATATGTACAGAACCTGCTGTCTTTGCTCCTTCCAGTTTTGACATCAGCCACCTTTGACTTCACCATATTAGGTTTTGCGAGGCTAATCAAGTGCTCACATTCTTCATTTGTCTTACAAAATTTTAAAGAAAACAGAGCTTAAGATTAGAAAATTCCAAACCTTTTTAAAATGTATACAAAGTTTCAAACATGAAGCCGAATATCATATGTTACATCCTTTCATGTGACAAACATGTGTTACTGATGCAAAAAAAAAACATGTGTTCCCTGCTATGTGTTTTTGATTGGGAGAGTGAGTATGATCTAAACAGATTGGAAAATTTAGCAACAACCACATTTTGTTTTCATATCTTGAGTGGCAAGAAATATCTTAACTACATGAATACTAAGCACATAACAAAAGCAACAAATTTACCAAGAAATTTGTAACCACGTTTTGTTTTCATAGCTTGAGTGGCAAGAAATATCTTAACTACATGCATATTAAGCACATAACAGAAGCAACAAATTTACCAAGAAATTGTGGTAAAGGAAAGCTCTAGGCTCCCACGATATAACTTCGAGCCAACGCTCACCATTACCATCTTCGTTTCCATAACTCTCCCTGCATGGGAGCAAAAAAAAAAACTCAAAACACCACAAACATCCCCTCCAAAACAAACCCTAAAATCTTCTCACTAACCTCTCCTCGCTATCCCGTTCAATGGTGGTCAAATCGGTCGGCCTTGAAGAGATCCTGCTGGTGCTAGGTAGTGAAAGGATCCCAAGACCGAGAAGGATCAGAATGGAGAAGAGTAAAAGTATGAGAACTGTGAAAGCCTGCGTCGTCAATGAAGTTTTACGCAGCTGGTGACGGTGGTGGTGCTTCGGTTTCTTCACCATTTTTGAGATTGGATTGTTTGTTTTTATCTACAAGTTTTTCAAGAACCGTAGAGAATCTTAATAAATTGAAAGAGAAGTCCGTTACACTGAAAACATGCATTAGAATATGGAAGCTTAATGTATTACTTTGTTTTCGTCTTTAGCGTGTTTGTTAGATACACAGACAGAGTGGCCTTCTGATCACACCTTAGACTTTATCTTTAGAGTGCTTAACTCTATCTGTGTACCTATTTATGTGTTTTAGATTTCACCCCTATAGTTTTTCATATTCACGAATTAACCCTGATATTTGTTATTCTGCTTTGCTATAGAATAGAGTAGAACAATAATTTATTTTGATAAACTCTTCAATAATCAACTCCGGTCAACTCATCCTTGTGGACATTTAAATCAAATTTCATGCCAAAAAATATGTTAAAAACATGAAGAAATCTATCAAATGTATGCTGACATGGTGGTAACAGAAATGATTAGTTTTTGTATATGCACCGAGTTCAATGAGAAGTATAACCTGAACTTGTAGGAAGGAGATAGGAGTAAAGTAAAAAAAAAGTTATAATATTAAAAAAATCTGTATATTTAAGAAATCTGAAAAAAACTAAACCAAAGTTGTAAAATGAACTGGTTAATAAATATAAATTAAATATGAATAAATATAAATTAGGTTGAGTTTGACCTTGGGACTCTTTGAAGGAGTTAGGTATTTCCTATTACTAAGATGGACTAAAGACAATTTAAAGTTTTAAACCTAATTGCAAACTTATTAAATTCTTCTTTCTATCATAGACATTTTTCTCATTCAGTTATATTTTTGAGTAGCTTTCGACATAGAAACCGAAATCGAAGAATTGAACTGAAAAGAATGATCCACAAATACTACCACGTTACCTATTGGATTTCAACCTTAGTATCTATGGGTATATGAAACTGAACTAAACCGAACCAAATACTCATAAATATCTATATAAAACTGGAAATAAATTAAAATTTTATATGTCCAATAGTACGTAAACTAAATCTAAGCCCAATAAATACACCAAACTTAATCGAAACAATCCATAGATATCCAATTGTGTGTTGCATAAGAGTGCATTAGCACTAGAGGTCGTGTTCTAGACCCTTACTAGAGTTGTCTAACTCACAATACGCTAGAAATATGTGATGGAACAATGACTCTAGTGGGAGATTCAATTGAATGAGGATAGAGTGGTCGCTAATTCTAATTTGCTAACAGACATTAATTACAATATACACTTCACAAAGGTACTTTATATTCTTCAAACTATATATTGAATCATTGATTTAAATAACGATGTTAACTTCTTCATATCATTTTTATAGTTTGGCTTGTGATAAGCAAAATATGCTCCAAATAATCTTATATACTCTTCTCTTTCTAATTCGATATTGTTCGGTTTGTAATTTTTGTTACTTATGTAACTAGAAGAAGTTTGTAGACTTTTTTTTTCTTTTAGCTTTATGTTTTTTTTTTGATATCAAAGAAAACTTTGTTAGATTTCAATGGTTTAATGAATTTTTTTGGACCGTTTTGGTTTAAAGTTTGTACTTTTAGATTTAAGATTAAGATTTTGTATTTTGTAATCACGAAAAACAAAGAACCAAAGTACCATATGAACCAAATGGAACCAAAAAATATCCGAACCAAACCAAAATTCATGCGTTTCCTTTATGGATCCTAAGTGGCTAGAATCGAAGAACCGAAAAACCATAGTAACCGAAATTAACTAAACCGAATCGAACCAAGGACCCCATGTCTAGTTTTGATTTGAGCTCTGCTTAGTTAAGCAAATTTTATAGTTGGGCCTAAGGCATTTACGGCCCATTTAACCGAAACTGACCTTTGAGGATCCTATTTTCTCTATAAATACAAGGCTAGGGTGCTCCATTCGCCCCTTTGTTCATCTCTCTCCCTTGAAGAGACGAGACAAATCCAGATCTGGTCGTGTCAAACCAGAGGGAAAATCGAAAAAATGAGCTAAAAGTTAACTGTAAAACTAACTCTCACTGATTCAAACAAATTCGAAAGAGAGGGAAACACCAATAGAGTTTTAATTCGATTTAATCCCCTTTTTAATTTACGTCCTAGGGTTTTCATTTCGTTTGATTTGTCTTTGATCGGAATCTCGCCGCCATGGATACACGGTTTCCGTTCTCTCCGGCCGAAGTCGCCAAAGTCCGGATTGTTCAGTTTGGGATACTCAGCCCCGATGAGATCGTAATTCTCCTTTCTCTTTCGCTTTCTCTATATGTTTAAGCTCATTGCTCCGCCGCCGTAATGAAATCGATAGGTTTAGTTGAGGAATTGTGTATCGTTGGTTTCTAATGGCTTTTTGCTTTTTCTTTCAGAGGCAAATGTCTGTTATACATGTTGAGCATAGTGAGACCACCGAGAAGGGTAAACCTAAAGTGGGAGGATTGAGCGATATTCGGCTTGGTACGATTGATCGGAAGGTGAAGTGTGAGACATGTATGGCTAACATGGCTGAGTGCCCCGGGCATTTTGGCCATCTTGAGCTCGCTAAGCCAATGTATCATGTCGGTTTTATGAAGACTGTGTTGAGTATCATGCGATGTGTTTGCTTCAATTGCTCCAAGATCTTAGCTGATGAGGTATGGACGAACTCATCTTGTGATTGCATACCTTGTTTAACTTAGTTATCCTCTTGAATTTATCAGATGATAAAGTGGGACTTTATGGCTATGTTAGTTTTTATAATAATCTAATTTTTTATTTTCATGAAGGAGGAGCATAAGTTTAAGCAGGCTATGAAAATAAAGAACCCCAAGAATAGGCTTAAGAAGATTCTGGATGCCTGCAAAAACAAGACCAAATGTGAAGGTGGCGATGAAATTGATGATGTTCATAACCAAGACACAGACGAGCCCGTAAAGAAAAGCCGTGGTGGATGTGGTGCACAGCAACCAAAGCTGACTATTGAGGGTATGAAGATGATTGCAGAGTATAAAATAACAAGGAAGAAATCCGATGAGCAGGACCAGCTTCCAGAGCCTGCAGAAAGGAAACAGACTCTTGGTGCTGACAGGGTTGGTCTTTGCTTGCTATTTCGAAGTTACATACCTCTTCATTTCTGGGGTAATCTGATGGCATGTGAGATTCTCGCAGGTTTTGAGTGTTTTAAAGAGGATTAGTGATGCGGATTGTCAGCTCTTAGGGTTCAACCCTAAGTATGCTCGTCCTGACTGGATGATTCTAGAAGTCCTTCCTATTCCTCCACCCCCTGTCAGACCATCTGTCATGATGGATGCCACTTCCAGAAGTGAGGTATGTCTTACTTTCTATTACTGAATAAAAACTTGCTTAGCTCCCAGTGCAGGTTTAGGCTTTACGGACAACATTATTTTCCTTTTTTTCAACTTGCTTTTTGAATATGCAACTGAATGTGTGTCCCTGAGTTCATGCTTGTTGTTGATGCAGGATGACTTGACTCATCAGCTAGCCATGATTATTCGACACAATGAGAACTTGAAAAGACAGGAAAAAAATGGAGCACCAGCTCATATTATATCAGAGTTTACACAACTCTTGCAGTTTCATATAGCTACCTACTTTGATAATGAGTTGCCTGGACAGCCAAGGGTAATGTTTTTGCTCTTCCAGATCTGCTATGATGCATACATACGTTGCTTAATTGGGATTGGCCTTTACTTTTTCTATCAGGCGACTCAAAAATCAGGAAGGCCTATTAAATCAATATGCAGTAGGCTGAAGGCGAAGGAAGGCAGAATCAGGGGAAATTTGATGGGGAAACGAGTTGATTTCTCAGCACGTACTGTTATTACACCAGATCCAACAATAAATATCGATGAACTTGGTGTACCGTGGAGTATTGCTCTGAATCTCACGTACCCAGAAACAGTTACTCCATATAACATTGAAAGGTTAGTATTTCTGTTCATTTTATCTCGAGGAAGTATTTTCTCCATGTTTTATTGACAATATTTTATTGCCAGATTAAAGGAGCTAGTTGATTATGGGCCACATCCTCCACAAGGCAAAACTGGGGCTAAATACATCATTAGGGATGATGGCCAAAGACTAGATCTTCGGTACCTTAAGAAGAGCAGTGATCATCATTTGGAACTTGGATACAAAGTATGAACTGCTTTTCTTTATTCTATCTACTCAAGCCACAAATGTTCTTTTTCGGAAGTAGTCATTTGTCTATGCTTTCTTGGTCGTAGGTGGAGCGGCACTTAATTGATGGTGATTTTGTTCTCTTTAACCGTCAACCAAGTCTGCACAAAATGTCCATCATGGGTCACAGGATTAGGATCATGCCATATTCCACTTTCCGTCTGAATTTGTCTGTCACCTCGCCTTACAATGCTGATTTCGATGGGGATGAGATGAACATGCATGTACCACAATCATTCGAGACTAGAGCCGAGGTGTTGGAGCTGATGATGGTTCCTAAATGTATCGTCTCTCCCCAGGCGAATCGGCCTGTGATGGGTATTGTGCAGGATACCCTTCTAGGTTGCCGTAAAATTACAAAGAGAGATACCTTCATAGAGAAGGTAACCATTTCATTAGCTGTTACTTGTTAAAAATCTCTTTAATTTGAGGACACGCTGACTCATATGCTGACTTCTTTCCATGTTTAGGATGTTTTCATGAATACGCTTATGTGGTGGGAAGACTTCGATGGGAAAGTTCCAGCTCCTGCAATTTTGAAGCCACGTCCTCTTTGGACTGGCAAACAAGTCTTCAATCTTATCATACCAAAGCAGATAAATCTGTTCAGGTACTCTGCATGGCACTCGGATCAAGAAACTGGATTCATAACTCCAGGGGATACCCAAGTGCGAATTGAAAGAGGGGAGCTTCTTGCTGGAACTCTCTGCAAAAAGACCCTTGGTACCGGTAATGGAAGTCTCGTGCATGTTATTTGGTAAGATGCTGCATCCTGTTAATCTGGCACATAATAAATTAACATCAAGATCTTATAGTGTTGATTGTGGTTCGTCAAATCTGCTACGGGTTAAAATTTAATAATTGATATCATGAGCTCGTTTGTTTTTGTACTTGATTTATAGGGAAGAAGTTGGACCTGATGCAGCTAGGAAATTCCTCGGTCATACTCAATGGCTTGTCAACTATTGGCTTCTGCAGAATGGTTTTACCATTGGAATTGGTGACACTATTGCTGATTCGTCAACAATGGAGAAAATTAATGAGACTATTTCAAATGCAAAAACTGCCGTGAAAGACCTTATCCGTCAATTCCAGGAAAAGAAATTGGACCCTGAACCGGGGCGAACTATGACAGAGACTTTTGAGAACAGGGTTAATCAGGTACATTAATTACTTGATAATAATATAAACTTCATTTGGTGGGTTGTCAATGATTTCTTATCTTTGCTGACTCATAAACTACTCTTGTAGGTCTTGAATAAAGCTCGTGACGATGCTGGAAGTAGTGCTCAAAAGAGTTTAGCAGAAACAAATAACCTTAAGGCCATGGTGACAGCAGGATCCAAAGGAAGTTTCATTAATATTTCTCAAATGACAGCGTGTGTTGGTCAGCAAAATGTGGAAGGGAAGCGTATCCCATTTGGATTTGATGGGCGGACATTGCCGCATTTCACCAAAGATGATTATGGTCCAGAAAGTCGTGGATTTGTCGAGAATTCGTACCTACGTGGGTTGACTCCTCAAGAGTTCTTTTTCCATGCCATGGGAGGAAGGGAAGGTCTTATTGATACTGCTGTGAAGACATCAGAAACTGGATACATTCAGAGGCGATTGGTCAAGGCTATGGAAGATATTATGGTTAAATATGATGGGACAGTCAGAAACTCGTTGGGTGATGTTATCCAATTTCTCTACGGGGAAGATGGTATGGATGCAGTGTGGATAGAATCCCAGAAGCTGGATTCCTTGAAAATGAAGAAAGCAGAGTTTGATAGGACTTTCAAGTATGAGATTGACGACGAAAACTGGAATCCTACATACCTTAGTGATGAACATCTTGAGGACTTGAAAGGGATTCGGGAGTTGCGTGATGTATTTGATGCGGAATATCAGAAGCTTGAGGCTGACAGATTCCAACTTGGGACTGAAATTGCTACAAATGGTGATAGCACTTGGCCATTGCCTGTGAACATCAAGAGGCATATCTGGAATGCCCAGAAGACTTTCAAGATTGACTTGCGCAAGATTTCAGATATGCACCCTGTTGAAATTGTTGATGCTGTTGATAAATTACAGGAGAGGCTATTGGTTGTTCCTGGTGACGACGCATTGAGTGTAGAAGCACAGAAAAATGCCACACTGTTCTTTAACATTTTGCTTCGCAGCACTCTTGCTAGTAAAAGAGTTTTGGAGGAATACAAGCTCAGCCGCGAGGCTTTTGAGTGGGTTATTGGTGAGATAGAATCGAGATTCTTACAGTCGCTTGTAGCCCCCGGCGAGATGATCGGTTGTGTTGCTGCGCAATCTATTGGAGAGCCTGCTACGCAGATGACTCTGAACACTTTCCATTATGCTGGTGTCAGTGCAAAGAATGTTACACTCGGTGTTCCCAGGTTGCGAGAAATTATCAATGTTGCTAAAAGGATCAAAACACCTTCCCTATCTGTCTACCTCACACCGGAAGCTAGCAAATCAAAAGAAGGGGCTAAGACAGTTCAATGTGCTTTGGAGTATACTACTCTCAGGAGTGTCACTCAAGCTACGGAGGTCTGGTATGACCCAGATCCGATGAGTACGATTATTGAAGAAGATTTTGACTTTGTGAGGTCCTACTATGAAATGCCAGATGAAGATGTTTCTCCGGATAAAATATCTCCTTGGCTGCTTCGTATAGAGTTGAATCGTGAGATGATGGTTGATAAGAAATTGAGTATGGCGGATATTGCTGAGAAGATCAACCTTGAGTTTGATGATGACCTGACTTGCATATTCAATGATGACAATTCTCAAAAACTGATCCTTCGGATCCGCATTATGAACGATGAGGGAGCAAAGGGAGAAGCGCAAGATGAATCAGCTGAAGATGATGTTTTCCTTAAAAAGATCGAGAGCAACATGTTGACAGAAATGGCGCTCAGAGGTATTCCAGACATCAACAAAGTCTTTATCAAACAGGTTAGAAAAAGCAGGTTTGATGAGGAGGGAGGTTTCAAGACATCTGAGGAGTGGATGTTAGATACAGAAGGTGTTAATCTGTTAGCTGTAATGTGCCACGAAGATGTGGATCCAAAGAGAACAACAAGCAATCACTTGATCGAAATTATTGAAGTTCTCGGAATTGAAGCAGTTCGTCGTGCTTTGTTGGATGAGCTTCGAGTTGTGATATCCTTTGATGGCTCCTATGTGAATTACCGTCATCTTGCCATCTTGTGTGATACAATGACCTATCGTGGTCATCTAATGGCTATCACTCGACATGGTATCAATAGAAACGACACAGGGCCTCTGATGAGATGCTCGTTCGAAGAAACAGTTGATATTCTACTCGATGCTGCGGCTTATGCTGAGACAGACTGCTTGCGTGGTGTTACCGAGAATATAATGCTCGGTCAACTAGCTCCAATTGGAACAGGAGATTGTGAACTGTATCTAAATGATGAGATGCTGAAGAACGCTATTGAACTTCAGCTCCCTAGCTATATGGATGGCCTGGAGTTTGGTATGACTCCTGCTCGCTCACCAATTTCAGGCACTCCTTATCATGAAGGCATGATGTCTCCAAACTACCTCTTGAGTCCAAATATGCGGTTGTCGCCAATGTCAGATGCACAATTCTCTCCATATGTTGGTGGAATGGCCTTTTCGCCTTCTTCATCTCCAGGCTACAGCCCATCATCCCCAGGATACAGTCCTACTTCCCCCGGTTACAGTCCCACTTCACCTGGATATAGCCCGACTTCTCCCGGTTATAGCCCCACTTCACCGACCTACAGTCCCAGTTCTCCTGGCTATAGCCCAACAAGCCCTGCTTATTCTCCAACAAGTCCTTCCTATTCTCCCACTTCCCCTAGCTATAGCCCAACGTCCCCAAGCTACAGCCCAACATCCCCGAGCTACAGCCCAACATCCCCAAGCTACAGCCCGACATCCCCGAGTTACAGCCCGACTTCGCCGGCTTACAGTCCAACTTCCCCTGCGTATAGCCCTACTTCCCCTGCATACAGCCCGACATCTCCATCTTACAGCCCTACTTCACCATCTTACAGCCCAACATCGCCTTCCTACAGCCCTACTTCACCCTCCTACAGCCCGACTTCACCTTCTTACAGTCCTACTTCACCCGCATACAGTCCTACATCTCCTGGCTACAGCCCAACTTCACCAAGCTACAGTCCAACATCACCTAGTTACGGTCCTACGTCTCCAAGCTACAACCCTCAGTCTGCTAAATACAGCCCATCTGCGGCTTACTCTCCTAGCAATGCAAGACTATCACCAGCTAGCCCCTACAGTCCCACATCTCCAAATTACAGGTGAGTAGTAATGGAACCTCTCTTAACTTTTTCTAATTCTGTCGTTTCTCTTAACTCATAAAATCTTACTTTGCAGCCCGACATCACCATCGTACTCACCCACATCTCCATCTTATTCTCCTTCAAGCCCATCATACAGTCCCAGCAGGTTCGAATTTTACACACTTGAATCTGTTGTATGCATCGATCTTATTGTCTTTTGGTATTTGAATTCTTGCAAAAACTGTAACCGGGTTGTTGTTGAATCTGTCTCTCAGCCCATACAGCTCAGGAGCAAGCCCTGACTACAGCCCAAGCGCAGGTTACTCACCAACACTTCCTGGCTACTCACCGTCATCCACCGGTCAGTATACACCACATGAAGGCGACAAGACTGGAAAAGATGCCAGCAAGGATGGTAAAAGTAACCCTTGAAAACGAGTGAGGAGAGGCATTCTTAAAATAAATCCTATCGTGATTTGTAAATTATTCTAAACCTACCCCTAAAGCCATCCATCCTCACCACAAGATCATCACTTCTTGTCTGGTTGTTTGAGTTATTTACTTGTTCGAATTCATAAAGTAAAAACATGTGAAACTGTTCCTTTGTATTACAGTACTCCACGAAAGGATTCTTTTTATGCTACTATTGCTTCATTGACTAGATTTTGAATCGTGGATACTTTGTTCCGACAAAGTATTTAATTGGCATGTGACCACTTTGGATTTTCCAATGTGAATTAGAAAAAAAAAAGAATTCTGGAATATCTAAAACTTTATCCTCATTTAAAAATAAATGTTATCCGATTCTGTATTTTGTTTTATTCGATTATGTCTTGTTACATTCGCCATTAATTATTGGTTATTTATCGGGTTCATCATTTACCTAATCTTTTAAGAGTTACGTATTCGTGTTAATAATTATTATAAACTTTGAAGAATAATTTAGTGGATATGGTGGATGCATCTGAGATTCGATTCGCATTGCTGTGTTTGACTGACTTTTTTCTATTATTTGTCCAAACACAAATGAAGACTCACTCAATAAATAAATGTAGGTTCTTTTTTTTGAAACTTAACGTTGAAAATAATGTAGAAAATATTGGCACAACATTCTAAAACCAAAGTCTTTATCAGTAGATGTTGTGGACTAATTTTATATATAATAACAGTTGGGTTTCGTTAGCCTCTCTGAGTGACACGTGTCCCTTTTTTTTTGTAGGTCACCGACCCTAATTTTTCAGGGTGACGTATAACACACAACTGTACACCGAGGAAACGGGTCAATCGAGCGTCGTGTCTCTTCGAAGCCACCTAAGAGATAAATCTCACAGTTTTTCTTCTTATCTTCTTCTTCGTCTATATAATCTCGCAGTTTTCTTTCACCAGCGTGTACAATCTCGATTTCCGATTCTTCACACCAGATAAATCTCTCGTGCTAACCGTGGAAATCTTCGAATCAGAGAAGATTCTAACCGAGACGGTGGGTATCTCCAGCGAAATGACAAGGAATGCCAGGAAATGCGAAGCGGGAAGGAGATTGAAGATTATTTCCATCCAAAATTACTAATCGCTTTGTAGATGGATTGAACGAAGCAGCGATGGCGAGGGAGAAGAAAGGTCAGAACACAGACATTTTCATTAGCCTAAGATTCAAATCTGGCGGGTTGGACGAAGAGGATCTGATAATCGCTAGCTTCTTGGTAGCCAAATTTTAACAAGGTAGCCAAATTTTAGGGTTCTTCAGATTGTGGTAAATCTAAAGTGAAGTAGAACGAATAGGGGGACTGATACGGGACGGGAGGGACAGGAAACATCAGGATAAATTTTTTGTAGGATTGGGTACAACAATTCTGGAATTGGATTTTCTGAAATTAGTTTAATTTTAAATTTTTCTTGTGGATTCCAGGGGCAATGGATTAAGCAAATTTCTATTCCTTTACCTGTTATTGATCTGGAGGAATAATCCTGCGGGAAGGTAATACCATTATTGTTCTTCCTTCATAAGGATTATGGAATAATTAAAATTGGTCTGCTGAAAATCATCAGGATCCAAGTCATTAGATTCAAAGATATTTCCACTGACGTTTTCACACCTATCAGAAGAAAATTCTGCAGAGAAGAAGAACATGGAGACAAAAAAACAGAAACAAAAGAAGATAAGAGAGCAGACAAGGATGGGAAGATATTGTCCTGCGGCGCTCGTCACACCGATGTAATGGCAGGTATCTATTTATAACCAAGACTCCACTTTTTAATTACCTTTTAGCTAGGAAAGAGATTTATCATAGGATTACAAAACTGCTTTATATTTTTATTTGTTTTGGATGAAGGGAAACCAAAGCTATACAAACCTTCCATAGACTGAAGCCTGAAAGAAGGAAACACGAGAGAACATACATATTACAAACTACGAATGATGCTAAAAGTTAAAGAGCTTAAGATTCTACCAATTAAACTAAACTTCAGGTTTATCACGCATTCTGAATAGCTCACATAATCATTTGTCATAATGAAAGCTTTTTGACAATAAATGATAAATCCTGTATCATGTCTGTCTGTGTCACACAAAAAAAAACAAGAGATAAATTAGTCTCTTTTTGTTTTTCAATTCGGGTTTGGAGTAGACAAAATTTACTACTAATCCTCTCTTACAATGAGATGAAGAACTAATTGTTCAGATTTTAATGAAAATTGAAAAATTGAGGTATACTATTTGTTAAATCACACTATTTTTTCATGCCGTTATCTATAGGTTTTTTCGTTCTGCGGTGTAAATTAACTGTTATTTCATAGTTTGTACCGGAGGAAGAGATGCTGTTACGGGAGCAATTGACAATGCCGGCAACGAAGAGGTACATGAAGCGACGAACGGAATAGAAGGGTGGGAAGCTAAGGCTGCTGCGGCGTGAGTTAGTGCCGGACCAGAAGGAGAAACTGCGGCAGCGGCGGCCTGTGTTAGGGGAAGAGGAGGAGATCCGAACGCCGACTCCATGGAAGAGGAGAGGGAGGACTCGAGTTACACCGGGGAAAGGAGGAAGGTCTCAGTCACCGGGGGAGAGGGAAGCCTTCGAAAAGGTAATATACAGAAGCTCTATTTGTGTAATGGATCAAAGCATTAATGTGAATCAAGTAGGTCGGTCTACTGGATTGGGAGTGTTAAGTTTGATATCTTTAACGTGATTAGAGGTATCAAATCTAGAGTCTTTATTCTGGTTTATGGTTGTCTGTCGTATGCTGAGTGTCTTTGCGTTTTAAGTTTCTGTGTTTTAGACTTTTAGTTCGTCTTCTTTCATTGCTGTACACGGTTTGTTCTGCGTGGGATGGCATGTTGTGGGAATGCTTCGTATTTGCTGGGCTTTCCTTCTGATCTGCTTTTGCTATATTTTAATAAGACGTTTATGGTCTCTGGTTCTTTAGCCAACGTACATGTCTCTTGGTACGGTGACGTTTTCTATTTTGAGTCTCTGCAGCTTAACTGGATCTTGCAAACATCACTTGATATTGGTCAAAATAAGAACACACAGGCTGTTTATTCAATTTGTTCTTCCAGCCTAATGATTGAGTCTATCTGGTTTAGTATAGAACGTATGGTAGAACAACAGTTATTGGAAATTAAGTTAGCTAAACATGTCTATGTGGAGATATTATATCAATGGACTCTCGAGTGATATAAAAAATCAATAAAGTTAATTGTTCCTCTTGCTTGTCCATGAAGAAACCGTGAGAAAACTTTGCTCAGCTTGCGATCACCTGCTTGCGATATAGTAATATTTATTGATTCACGCAAGTGTGAATACAGAATCTGCGTATTGAAATCAGTAGCATTACAATAAGTGCCTACCACCTACTCTCTTAGCCATGATTTTATTTTAAACCACTTGGATCATATCACAGAAAAATGTCTAATAAGCTTTTACATATATTCTCTGCCATGATGAATAGGTCTTGATCTTAAGACCTTCCTGAAGGAGCCTAAAACACTAATTTTTGGATCGTATCAATACTTGTGTCAAGAATAAAATGGTAGCTTCATTCAATTCCAACTGCCTTTGGCCAAAACGTACGTTAAGAATTACATAACCATTCAAATGTTGTTAGGCCCGAACATATGGTCAGTGTTTATGGCTTTAATGTGTTTGAGATCAATCGGAAGATCTTGAGAGCATGAACCGCTCATATTATCTTCTAATCTTTTAATTACGCTATAAGTCAAACGAAGACAATAATTTGTTTTTAACAATATTTAGATCATTTCAATACTAAATAATTTCTGTCAGATATCTTTTTGGCAATTCACTACAAAAATCAACTTAATTACAATATATGTAAAACTGTGTTTGATAAGTGACCCACTATATACATTGGTTTATTTGTTTTAATATGAACATTTATGCAGATTTTTTTATATATGTATGGATATCTTTAGAAAAAGACGGAAAACTCGGAAAGAGTCTTCAAATCTCACCGGAAAAATAATAATTGCCCGCACGAAGTGCGGGTTTGACCCTAGTTAAGCAAAGTGGTTCAGCCTCTCCTATAAATTAAAACAGGCGAAATGCAGAACGTGTGCAAACTGCTGATGCTGATCTTCACGGGAATCATGTCGTCGGTGACCAAACAACTCCCATGACGTCGTGCCTCCACGTGTCCCTTCTTCTTCTTCCTTCTCTCTCAAATCATTTACCTAAAAATATTTTTTTTTAAAAGACTCGATAAATTTAACAAAAACAAAAATCGAAAAGAACAAAATCTTTCGTCTCCGGAGCAGCAGCAACAACCGACCCCCTGTTCGTTAGGGTTTTTCGGTTTTTGTTAGCTTCTTTTTATTATTGCTCAACGCTCAGCTTCCTCATTTCAGCCTGATTTCGTAACCATGGCTGAGAAAGTATCAGACGATGTGATGCTTTTACACGGCGACCTCGATTTGAAAATTGTTCAAGCAAGGAGGTTACCCAACATGGATATGTTCTCCGAACACATGCGCCGTTGCTTCACAGTTTGTAACACCTGTACCAGACCTACTACAGATGACGAAGATCCCAGAGACAGAGACGGTGGAACAAATTCCGCTAATAGGAACATCCGTGGCCACCGGAAAGTTATCACCAGCGATCCATACGTCACCGTCGTCGTCCCGCAAGCGACTCTTGCTCGTACTCGCGTTTTGAAAAACTCACAAGATCCTCTTTGGGACGAGCATTTTAACATCTCCTTAGCGCATCCGCTTGCTAATCTCGAGTTCCAGGTTAAGGACGACGATGTATTCGGTGCACAAATCATTGGTACTGCGAAGATCCCGGTTCGGGATATCGTAACCGGCGAACGTATTTCCGGTTGGTTTCCTGTCCTCGGCGCCTCGGGAAAACCGCCGAAGAAAGAAACTGCTCTATACATCGATATGAAATTTACTCCGTTTGATCAGATCCACACCTACCGGAGCGGAATCGCGGGAGATCCGGAGCGTAAAGGTGTTAAACGGACTTATTTCCCTGTGAGGAAAGGAAGTCAGGTGAGGCTTTACCAAGATGCTCATGTGATGGACGGAATGTTGCCGGAGATTGGGTTGGATAACGGGAAGGTTTATCAGCATGGGAAATGCTGGGAAGATATATGTTATGCTGTTTCTGAAGCTCATCATATGATTTACATTGTTGGCTGGTCTGTCTTCCATAAGGTGAAGCTGGTTAGAGAACCTACAAGGAAATTACCAAGAGGTGGTGATTTGACGCTTGGAGAGTTGTTGAAATACAAATCGGAAGAAGGTGTTCGAGTTTTGTTACTTGTATGGGACGATAAGACTTCTCATGATAAGTTTGGGATAAGCACGGTGAGTGTTTGAGCTTTAGAGTTTGCTAGTTGCAATGTTAGCTTTCTTGCTGAGTGCCAAATTTTTAAGGAATTGAAGTATCTGGTGAGAACTGTTTATGTTTTGATAGGCTTATTAAGATGTTGTATGGCAATTTTGTGTGTGCAGCCTGGAGTTATGGGGACACATGATGAAGAGACTAGGAAGTTTTTCAAGCATTCTTCTGTGATATGTGTATTGTCACCCCGCTATGCCAGTAGTAAGCTTGGGTTGTTCAAACAACAGGCAAGTCCTAGCTCTTCAATTTATGTTCATGATAGTTTGGTGTTGCTAATTGCAGAGCTGGGATTAGTAAATGTGTATGTTTGTGATCATTTATAAGAGATGTCTTGGAAATGCCTTGACTTTAATAAATGTTGGCCATCGTACCATCGTATCAACATGTTGTGGTCATGTGTTTTGGCATAGCTATTGTCTTTTCATGGGCTTTCCTTTAATCTCTCTCAGGTTTGATTCTTTGTTTAATTCTCAGGTTGTTGGCACTCTCTTCACGCACCATCAAAAGTGTGTTCTTGTAGATACTCAGGCTGTTGGTAATAACCGCAAGGTCACAGCTTTTATTGGAGGTATTGATCTATGTGACGGCCGGTATGACACACCTGAGCACCGGATATTACACGATCTTGACACTGTCTTCAAGGATGATTTTCACAATCCTACATTTCCAGTGAGTATATGTCTACTTGCTGGTTGTTTTAAAGCTAGAATCCTAGTTCCGTACTTACTCCGGATTTGGATTCTTTTTCTACTTTACTTCCTCAGGCTGGTACCAAGGCTCCAAGACAACCGTGGCACGATCTGCACTGTAGGCTAGATGGCCCTGCAGCATATGATGTTCTCATAAACTTTGAGCAGCGGTGGAGAAAAGCAACACGGTGGAAGGAGTTTAGCTTACGTTTAAAGGGAAAAACTCACTGGCAAGATGATGCTTTGATCCGGATAGGACGTATATCATGGATTCTAAGTCCAGTGTTTAAGTATCTGAAGGATGGTACCTCAATTGTTCCAGAGGACGATCCAGTTGTTTATGTTTCCAAAGAAGATGATCCTGAGAATTGGCATGTTCAGGTATTTCCAGATTCCTTTCAAACAATATCTCTCTTGTAATAATTATGACGAATTGATTTTATCATGCGGTTTCTCTGACCTCCAGGTATTCCGTTCTATCGACTCAGGATCCGTGAAAGGATTTCCGAAATATGAGGATGAGGCTGAGGCCCTGGTTAGTAGATCAAGTTATTTGATATTATTACTAATGTTCCTTGGCAAAATACCAGTTATTCAAGGAATTTTTTGTTTATAAGCGATTGTCGCCACATGATATGGATTGCACAACTAAGTTTTCAAACATTATTGGTTTACTGCAGCATCTGGAATGTGCCAAGCGTCTTGTAGTAGATAAAAGCATCCAGACAGCATACATCCAGACAATCAGATCTGCTCAGCATTTTATATATATCGAGAACCAGTATTTCCTGGGTTCTTCTTATGCTTGGCCTAATTATAAAGATGCAGGTACGTTTTGATCTTTGAACACAGTTCTTAGACTAGGAACTAAAATGCTCACATTGCGTAAGCTATAGTTTAGAATTGTTCTCAACTGTTAGTTTTGTATGCCCGGCTCTATTTTCTCCTTCTGTGTAAAAAAAAGTGAAGGAACCTTTTCGCCTGTGAATTTTCTGATATTTCGTACTACTTGAATCAGGAGCTGACAATCTTATTCCTATGGAGTTGGCACTAAAGATTGTTAGTAAAATCAGAGCTAAAGAAAGATTTGCTGTATATGTCGTCATACCATTGTGGCCTGAAGGCGACCCAAAGTCTGGACCTGTGCAAGAAATTCTATATTGGCAGGTAAGTCGTTCATCTGAGTATAAGATTTGCACTGATACTAATTCTTCCATTTCTTTTCAAGAGAAACTAACATTTCTGCTAAAATCATCTTCGTTTTCAGAGCCAAACTATGCAGATGATGTATGATGTTATAGCGCGAGAATTGAAATCGGTGCAGTCAGATGCTCATCCTCTAGACTACCTAAACTTTTATTGCCTTGGTAAACGAGAGCAACTTCCAGATGATATGCCAGCCACAAATGGCAGTGCGGTATAATATTCATTACCGATAACTAATTCATGGACAGAAACTCTAGCTTAGAGAAGAGAAACCATATATCATAAATAGTGGAACACATTACTGATGATCTTTTTCCTGCGTTTTCAGATATCAGACGCTTATAAGTTCCAGCGTTTTATGATCTATGTGCACGCGAAGGGGATGATCGTAGATGATGAGTATGTACTCATGGGATCTGCTAATATCAACCAAAGATCTATGGCCGGCACGAAAGATACCGAAATAGCCATGGGTGCATATCAACCCCATCATACATGGACTAACAAGGGAAAACATCCACGTGGCCAGGTTTGCCTTCTTCCTATCATCATCATCATCATCGTCTATACCATAACAAAACCTCAAAAGTTGCTCTATTTCGGTAGAATTTTTATCATATCTACATGGGGAAAGTTTCAAGATCCTGTATCCTAGATTAAAAACAGTAAATAAATGAAAAGTTAGGTTGAGATAGCATTCGATCTATGAAAAAACCATGTTCTTGTTCGACCTACGGCCATTGATAGATGCTTGAGAAGTTGTGTTTCTGCTCGTTGTAAAGTAACTATAGAAACTAGAATGTGCTTGGAAGAATAAAACATTCATTAAGAGCTTTGTTGGTATCTATCCACAGGTGTATGGATACAGAATGTCACTATGGGCAGAGCATTTAGGCAAAACTGGAGATGAATTTGTGAAGCCTTCTGATCTAGACTGTGTGAAGAACGTGAATGAAATCGCAGAAGGAAACTGGAAAAAATTCATAGATTCAGAATTCTCAGAGCTACAAGGTCACTTGATAAAATATCCATTACAAGTAGACAATGATGGTAAAGTGAGCTCTCTTCCTGATTACGACAGTTTCCCAGATGTTGGTGGTAAGATCATTGGAGCTCATTCCATGGCTCTCCCTGATACTCTAACCACGTAATGATGTTATATGTCAGCATTCTCAGCATTTTATTCAGTGTTTCTTTCGATCCTGAGCTGAATGTGTTGTGTGATGAGTTGTACATTTAACTGTGTTGTTTTTATTTATTCATTTTGTGATTTTTTGTGAAACTGTAATTTAATTTCAGAAGGATCTAAGGGCATCTCCAACCCACCTCTATATTTGCCTCTAAACTCTATTTTAGAGGCAAATCTACTCCAACCCACCTCTATTTTTACCTCTAAAATAGAGATCTCTATTTTTTCCTCTATATATAGAGGAACTCTATTTTTTCCTCTATAATAGAGGTGAACTTTTTAATTTACAAATCAGTCCATTAACTTTCAAATACTTTTATTTATGACCAAAATAATTAAATATTAATATTTTAATAACTAACAATATAAAATTAATGAATTATAAATTATAATATTTTAATAACTAATATATAATTTAAATAATATTATAATTTTATAATTGTAAAAATAAAATAAATGGGCGAAATTGCAACTTTTATAAATAAAAAGTACTATTAATAAAATAAAAAAGAATATTAGAGAGAATATTCTTTTTTAGAAGAAAATATAGAGGAATACATTGCAGCAAAACCCACCTCTATTATAGAGTTTCTCTATTTTAAAGGTAAAAATAGAGGAATACATTGGAGATGGTCTAACTAGAGGTGCTATTTGGTTCTGTTATACCGAAGATAGTTCTGTTTATTTAACGATAATTTCCGGTATTCATACTAATGAACCGATAATTAAACCAAACCGAGTGAAATGCGGCAAAGTAGATGTTATTGGTTTATGTATTTTAGTGGATTCTTAAATCCAGCCAAAATCATATTTTATTCAATTATTGATTTTAAAATTTTTATTAAAAGCATGTGTTATTGGTTCTATAATTTTAGAAATAATTGAATCTTATGTTATTGGTTCTATGATTTCAAAATCCGAATTAAAATTAAATATTTATTTGAAAATTTGATTTTATTATAGATTTGAATAGATTTTGTTAGATTTTCAAGTTAAAAACATAAAAACTCAAATCCGAGTGATTATGAATTTTGAAAATATTAATAAAATCTATCTATTAGATTTTAAAATGAATGGATTTCTAAATACACAAAAATATACAAATTAATAAATCTCACTTGTGTAGTGGAATGCACCATAAGAAACGTGAGTCGTGCCACATGTGATTAATACTCGTGGGTAATATAAAATTTAAAAGAATAAAAATTCTTCTATTGACAAGGGGGAAGAGGAGACAAGCTGATTTTAAGCTTGCTTTACTGTAAAAACCCTAATTATCTCCGTCTCGATCGCAACCTGAGTTTCTTTCGCAATGGTAAGCTTATAGTATACTATCTATCAATCATTACCCTCTTCTTATTCATCTTCGTTTGATATTTCTGACGAAATTGAGGTAATTGTTTTGTTTTGCAGGCGGATTCTCCTCGAGAAGAAAGGTTAGATTCAAGTCTATTTTGCTTCGTATTATTCATGGCTGTAAACTATCGGTTTTACGCTTTCTACATTGTTGAATTGCTCTACACTTGCGTAAGGATGTGATTGTGAATCTGGAATAGATTTAAATTTTGACTTTTTGAAGATCTAATCTCCTTACTTGAAGTTTATGTTGATGCATTCTAGCTCAAATATTTGCGAATTTTGACCTCTTAAAGATCTTATTTCCTTTTATCTGTACTTGATTTATATGTTGATGCCTTCTAGCTAGTCTAGACGTTGGGTTTTCCAAATAAGAAGTCTTTAGTGAGAAATGTTACAGCTTCAAACACATTTCTATAAACGGTTTTGTAATCCTTTCGACTGATTTCTTAATCAGAGATTCACGATCTCCTTCACACCGCAAAGAACAACCCAGGTCCCTTTCCAGATCCAGATCCAGATCCAGGTCCATGCCGAGGGCTAGGTCTAGGTCTAGGTCTAGGTCAAGATCTTTGCCAAGGCCTACATCTCCATCAAGAGGCCGTGGAAGAAGGTTAGCTCTAGCTTTCTTTCTCCATCTGTGTTTGCATTGTTTATTAGTCTGCGATTGGATTGCCTTTTCACTGTCTGGATGAATTTTGGTCGACAGGTCTGAAGTTGAAAACCCTGGTACCACTCTGTATGTCACTGGCCTATCCACAAGAGTCACTGACAAGGATCTTGAAGCACATTTCTCCAAGGAAGGAAAGGTGATAATCTATTTTGTCTCTGCATTTTTTTTGTAGCATACTATCGTCAATCTTGTGTTTAATTAATTTCATTGCCACAGGTCTCGTCTTGCTTTCTTGTAATGGAGCCGCGCACCCGTGAGTCTCGTGGTTTTGCCTTTGTTACAATGGATACTCTTAAAGACGCTGAGCGGTGCATCAAGTATCTCAACCAATCTGTATTAGAAGGCCGATACATAACTGTTGAAAGGGTAACAAAAAATGCATGCTCTACTTATTTTGGTGGCAATATGATTAAGTTTGATATCGTTATTTTGTTTAACTTGGAAGGTTTTCTGACCATTCAGAAAAATATTGCGTCAAGCTAGTGTTGGCAACAATCAGAGATGATACTCATCCTTACCCAACATCATTACAGCTTGATCATTCCAACTAATCATAAGCAACTATATTGCCTCAACTTTCAACTCTCAACTAATCAAAGGACATTATCAAGTATCAACAACTATTAGTCAAGTGTTTCTTCAGCTTAGGATGCATCATGTTGCTTTTGTAGCTTGAAGTTGTGTCCATTACATGTGGTTTATGTGCTTTGTGTTATATTCAGTCCCGACGAAAACGCCCGAGAACTCCCACGCCAGGCCACTACCTTGGCTTGAAAAGCTCCAGAGACAATGGTAAGTGAACATTTGAATCCCTTATTCGAAATTAGTGAGTCCCTGAACAAATGCGAAGGTTGCTAACTGTTTTGTACTCTTTTTTTTCTGTTGTGGAATTAGACCGAGATGGCCGTAGCAGTCGAGGAAGGCACTCTGATCGTGATGATTATGGACACCGTAAGTCACCTAGACGTGACTACTCACCTCGTGATAGAAGGAGGTCACCAAGACGCGACTATTCACCTCGTGGTGGAAGAAGTTCAAGAAGAGATCGGTCTTACTCTCCTCATGGAAGAAGCCACGAGAGAAGGTCCGAGAGAAGGTAATCAACCCCGTGGCTCTAGATGACCTGTTTAGGTCTCTGCCATCTCTTGACAAAGGAAATTCAAGAACTGCTATGTTTGATTTAGGTTGTGTGATTGATCATCATCTTTAAATTAGTACAGAGATATTCTGTCCGGGACAAGTATGGTGTTGTGTCTCTTAATGTCTGCTGATGAACGAAGTGAAGTGTGTTACAATGTAATAGCTTCTCTATGCTACTTTTGTTTTCGATTAAATCAGAATCTCCTCTATGTGATCATAATCTTGAGATTGTTTGCAAACAATTGTATGAAACAAAATGGTAGAAGAGATACAACAGTAAAGCTTGAAACTATCAAACTCAAAAAAAAAAAAATCTCAGAAACAAAGCTATCAATATTGAATCTATATACGTATATTTATTATCTTTACACTTGTAATAATATTAACCTGATCAAGAGTTGGCGTATTTGTGCCAACAGAGCAACATAAAAATACATCTTCTGGCGATATAAAACCTAGAACGTCTCTCCTTCACCATCGCTAAACATCCTCCTCTATTCCTTTCCACTGATTCTTCTTCTTCTTCTTGTCTTTTCCTCTTTCTCCTCATCTTTGTCGTCGATGAACATTGCCCCATTTTTGTTCTCTTCTGTTATTTACTTGGCTTCTTCACACTTTTATGTTCTCTATTTTCTGTTTTCGGTTCTCTTGAGAGACGATTTTCCCCTTTAAAAGAGAGATGGACGAAGAAGAAGAAACAAAATGAAAGGGACCAAATATGAAAAGAGTGGAGAGGAGAAAAGAAAAATAAATGATAAAAAGACTATAAATAGAGGAGTGGTGGAGCAATGATGATGCGATGACGTTAAACGTCATTAACCTCTCTTTTTGATTTGTTTTCTCACGTATTCTCCAAGAAAATCCAATTAGTTTCTTTTGCTTGTGTAAATTACGCGATTAGATAACTCCACACTACGCTTTATCATTGTTATTAAACGGTTTATTATTAATAGTGGAATAACTGTCTTTATTTGTGTATACACCACAAATAAAAAGATACTAACGTCTCATATGCTATGATATTTAACCGTTCCTGCATATTGATATTGTGATCTTATCTCGTTACGGCTGTCATCGTGGATAAATCAGGTACTATAATGCAACGAGACCTTTACCTGTTAATCATGTAATGAATAACAAAAACATTGTTAGTTTTGTTTATCGTTATTAAACTACTGTTAATTTTGTTTTTTTTTTTAATCTGGATTCGATCAACCTACCAGAAAAACGCGTCTCAGGTGGTTTAAGCGTACCCGACGAGACAACGGCTTATCTTTTGCTTACACGTGTCATCTTCTGATTGCAATCATATCTCTTGCTTACACGGCATATTAAAAATTAGCGACGGATATTAACTTGTATTCATTGTTAGTTACGTACTAATTGTATTATTGTTTTGATTAATTTATAGAACTATGTAAGATAATTAATATAATTTGGTTTGTTAGTTTAGTTATAAAGAACGGCGTCGTCGCGGACGCAGAAAAACGTCAGCATGAACTGGTGGAAGGGAATAAATTATCTGGAGCGGAAAGAGTCAGTGACCAATCATTGAACAGTTGATTGGTTTTGCCACGTCGACACACTTCCTTTAACAGCTATGTAATATTCCTCCATTCTTGTTTTTTCTTAACAAAAGATAATACTATTATTATTTCATATATATTTTTAGTGTTGATCGGATAAACTTTTCATTCATATAATAAATTTTTATGATTCAAATTAACCGAACCGAGAAAGGGATATTGTCATAGGATTCGTTTACATTTTTTTCTCTCATTGAGTATTATCTTAATCTTTTGTGAATGTTGGCACTTTATTTACTTGTGTTAAGACTTGAGTGTAGTAGAATATTTTCACCTCCGCTAATCCATTTATATTCCAGTAGACTAGTTGGTTAGTTGGAAACACCAAGCGAATATGGGCCTTGCGGCCCTTACAAATATGCTTTGCTGCGTTAGGATTGAAATTTGAGAGGTCGATTCTTATGATCAGGCTGAGTCATTTTTTTCTTGGCAACACTCATGTTTATATGGGTAACTACTAGGCATGGACGTTCGGATATTCGAATTGGGTCCGGATCGAATCCTTACAGATTCCTAATCTAATGGTATAGAAATATATGGCCTATTTAAGAATCTGTATATTTTTGGACCGGGTTCGAGTTGAGTTCTATCGTGTCTGGATCGGTTCGGATCTGCTAATGCCAATTTGCAAAGACCCAAATTTTTACAGATATCATTCGGGTTTGGATATTACATTTTTTTTAATATATTTCCGGTATAAAATATCCAATAAACATGTAAATACCCGAAAAACATATAAAATGTTTGATAACTACATGTTTTATTAGGTTATATCGGATCATACGGGTGACATCAAGTTTTACCGGATCTTATCAAATCAGTTACTAATAGATTCCTAACAAGTTACTAATTCGAAATTATTTATTTAATATATTATTTAATATATTATTTACAAGTTTTACCAGATATTCGAAAAACTCGCGAATTTATATTTGCGGATCGTCATGTCCAACAAATTCTAAACTTTGAACCCAAACCCTTTTTGGATCAGTTTAGATTCGTATCGTGTTAAGGCCCAAATCAAAATTTCTCACACGATTATGAATTTTGTTTTTAGAAAAAATCAAATCAAAGTAAATGCGATTTAACACATTTCCAAATTTCATCAACTACCCCAAAAAGAGAAGCACTATCTCGTGACCCACACCAATCGATTTGCTTGTTAAACATGAGCACCACCATACATCATTTTTGAAAAGCAAAAAAAGCAATACTGTCCATTATCCATTTAGAGATTATTCATTTCTTTAAAAAAAAACAGAGAATCTCGTGACCCACACTCATGTGTATTACACCACCACATGCTGACGTGGACAATCTATACGTATTACACAACGAAACGTTCATATCCTCTCTCTCTCCTCACTCACTCTCTCTCTCTCTCTCCTCAGTCACTCTCTCTCATCTATATTTATACCTTTAATTGAATCCTAAAGAGATCGTCGTGGATTGATTCTGTTCCGATGGCGATCAAAGACGAGACGGAGGAGAGTTGCGGAAGCAGAGCCGTCGTGGCTGCGTCGATCACTAAGGAAAACCCTAGACAACATCGTATGAAACTCGAGGTGTACGGTGATGTTCTACAGCGAATCCAGGAATCCAATTACGAAGAAGCTAATTTCCCTGATTTCGATGATCAGCTCTGGCTCCATTTCAATCGTCTTCCTGCTCGGTACTTTCTTCCACTGTTAAATCAACGTTGTGGATCAGTGATTGTCCGGCTTTAGGTTATTGAATTTTCGAATGTTTGTTTTGGCTTTAGATATGCTATGGATGTAAATGTTGAGAGAGCAGAAGATGTACTCACTCATCAGAGATTGCTTAAATTGGCTGAAGATCCTGCTACTAGACCTGTTTTTGAAGTTCGTTGTGTACAGGTTTCTCCCACACTTAATGGACATTCTGCTGAAGCTGATACTTCAGATCCTGCTGTGAAGGAAGATGCTCAAAGCTCATACCAATCGAACAGGTAAGAGATATGCTATTCTATAAAACATATGTCTGATCTTTTGACATTTCTTTGTGATTATTTTCTTACTTCTTGTTCGAAGGGTTCTTGCACCTCCAACTTTTGGTTCTTCTCCAAATTTTGAGACTCTTACACAAGCTTATAAACATCATGCTGAAGATGATGATAGTGCTGTCAATGCACAGTTGCCTATTTCTCGGTGAGAATTCTTATGAATGTTGAGTAATCTGAGTTATATTGTACTTGCTTCAGTCTTAGTCTGCATATAATTAAGAGAGGATACGTTGTGGCATGGAGTCATGGTCTCATGTTTCTTTCCGAGTTATCTGAGTTTCTTACACAACCATGTACGGTGGTGATATTATCCTTTGTTGCCTATCTTATAGACCGATGCACGAGATCACCTTTTCAACCATTGACAAGCCGAAACTCCTTAGTCAGGTTGGTGAATTTATTGTTGTTCTTATATTTTCTTATATCAACTTTGATACTGGAAACATGTGGCTTGGTGTTGTTTTAACTGTTGTAGTAAAGTCTTGCTTCTGTTGAATAGATTGATTTATATGATTTCTAATATACAAATGCGTACATTTAGTTTCTTCTCTTTAATTGCATAAACTTTGTCACAGTTTAAAGAATCCATTAGAGTCATGTAAAGCATGGGTGGTTTTTTTTTTGTCATTGTGCCATTATCTGAGCATAAACAATCTTTTGTTCTAGCTAACTTCCATGCTTGCTGAACTTGGATTGAATATTCAAGAGGCTCATGCTTTCTCTACTGCGGATGGTTTCTCTCTGGATGTTTTCGTTGTTGATGGTTGGTCGCAGGAGGTATGATTTTCGTTTTCTGCATGTAAAAGTTCTCTCAGAACCATCATGTTACTTGCCAGTGATGTCTTTAGTGAATGGTTTAGAAAGATAATGATCATTGATGACCTTTCTATCCCTGTCATCACTAAGTTGGTTGAGATTTTTTACACAGGAAACAGAGGGTTTAAAAGATGCATTGAGGAAGGAGATATTGAAGCTTAGGGTACATTTTATATTTTCGTTGTCATGAGCGATTCTTATCTTCATGAGATTCCTCATATTCCCTCCGTGCCTCATTCTCAATTTGAATTCTGAAAATGCAAGTAATGCTTTAGCATAGGCTTGCTCCAATTTTTAGTGTGAAGCTGTACTGATGCATTGTTCCTATGTTTTGCATCAATTTTTGATAGTTATCATCTCTCCATATTCAACACTAGCTACTCTGCAGGATCAACCTTGTTCAAAGCAGAAGTCTATTACTTTCTTTGAGCATGACAAATCAACTAACGAGCTGTTACCCGCCTGTGTTGAAATACCTACGGATGGAACTGATGAGTGGGAAATTGACATGAAACAGCTCAAAATTGAAAAGAAAGTGGCATGTGGATCATACGGGGAATTGTTAGTTTATCATTCCAAAATCTCTATTCTTCGTATAGTGGAAATTTATATTAGGAAGTTAACGAATATATTCTTGATGTTTATGCAGGTATAGAGGAACCTACTGCAGTCAGGAAGTTGCTATCAAGATTCTCAAACCTGAGCGTGTAAATGCTGAAATGCTCCGAGAGTTTTCTCAGGAAGTGTATATAATGAGGTATGCTGCAGCTGATCCTCTTATTCTCACTCATACTCTTATAGTTCTTTTAATTCTAACCAACGTGCATATTCTAGATACTGATTGTTCCATGGGTACGGTTGTTACTGATACTTTCTTGTTTGTAGGAAGGTACGACATAAAAATGTTGTCCAATTTATCGGTGCATGCACACGATCTCCAAACCTCTGCATTGTGACGGGTAAGATTGCAGTAGATTGAAATCATGAGTATCGTTTTTAATGTTTGTCATGTATTTGACTGCCTGGTGAGAAAGTTATCTCAGAAATATATGGTACTCTTTTAGGTTATTGCTTTATCGTTTCCATAACACTTGTTTGCTAGTTTTGACTTTCATATGTGTGCATCATGCTTGGTCAATTGATTTTATCCTTCTGTATCAGAATTCATGGCTCGGGGGAGCATATATGATTTTCTTCACAAACAGAAAGGAGTCTTTAAACTTCAACATTTGCTCAAAGTTGCACTTGACGTTTCCAAAGGAATGAATTATCTGCATCAAAACAATATTATTCACAGAGACCTTAAGACCGCTAATCTTCTGATGGACGAACATGATGTAAGTCTCAATCTTTGGAAACTGATCATGTAGTGTATCAGCATTCTTTCAGTCACTAGTGTTTCGGCTTTCAAACACTTGAAAATCCAACGAATATTTATTTTCGTCTGGAAAATTTTGTTTTCATATTGTTAGAACAGAGGTACATGTCTTAAGTTTATGTAAATAATTGAGCAGGTCGTCAAAGTTGCTGATTTTGGGGTTGCGAGAGTGCAGACTCAATCAGGGGTCATGACAGCTGAAACAGGGACTTACCGATGGATGGCTCCTGAGGTATGACTTGCTTTCATGCATTTTGGTTGTTCTTAAATTCTTTTCTTTCCATGATTTTGTAAGTATATGAAACTAATGACATGTATTTGACCATATACTTTCCGAACTCAGGTCATTGAGCACAAACCTTATGATCACAGGGCAGATGTCTTCAGTTATGCGATTGTGTTGTGGGAACTTTTGACTGGAGAAGTAAGCACTCTTTACTTTTCTCGTACACTTTTGGATTTGACACTATTGTTTAATCTGGTGTATAATGAATAAAAATAGCTCCCATATTCGCACTTAACTCCATTACAAGCGGCTGTTGGCGTTGTCCAAAAGGTATGTTTATAAGGACTTAATATGTCTTTTCCTAGTGATTTGAGAGCTTTTTGTACAATCAATGACTCTGAATTCTTGTACAGGGACTTCGACCGAAAATTCCGAAGCAAACACACCCAAAACTGACTGAACTTCTTGAGAAATGCTGGCAACAAGACCCAGCTCAAAGACCCAATTTTGCAGAAATCATGGAAATGCTTAAGCAACTACTCCATGAGGTAATTTCTCTATAATTCTCTCTACTGAAGTAAAACCATAATCAGAGCGAGTCTGAGCAATAATAACATGTCCTGAAACCACCAGGTTGGAGATGAGGAGCGCCAAAAGGATAAACATGGTGGCTTTTTTTCAGGCCTAAGAAAAAGCCGCCATTGATACTCTCGAGTAGATGCTGAAACTTGTGGTTTGATCGGTTCGAATAGACCTCCACTCATCTCCTCCATCTCCACTCATCCTGCTTTGTATAGTTTTTGTGTCTAATGGTGAGGTCTCTCTTTATAACTGTAGTGTGTTTTCTTAGAGCCTCACTCTTTTTGTTTTGTTTTGTTCTTTTGAGAAACGAATCACTGCGGCTATGAGATTTCGCTGTTTCTACATTGTGTTTCTCTGAGGTCTGCCATCCAAGTGAAACCAGTAATCTTATATTACTTGGTAAAGCTATTTAGATACATAAACACTTGTGTTGTGAACATCTACATTATTTATTTGTAATTTACAAACAGATTGGTTCGTGTTTGTTTTTCACTCTTCTACTGGTAGTTCATTCTCTGTCCAGGCAACATATCCTCCAGCAATGTCTGTGACCCCGGTGAAACCCTGTACACACACGAGGTAGCATTAAACTGCTTTGTCTTGTTTTAACAGATAAGGAGAAATGAATCACACTTACAGCAGTGAGAAGTTCAGTTGAAGCCATGAGAGATCTCTGCCCGCTCTCACAACCCTGCAAAAGGTGTTACGAATGAGTTTGTGTTCATAACTGTTAACCGAAATTTCGTCACAAACTAAACTTACGATGATGATCTCGTCCTGTTTCCTGAAGTGGGACGAGACCTGCCTTAAGAAACTCGGGTTCTTGACCATTCCTGATCCGACTCTGTACATGTACGGTACGTTGATGGCACTAGACGGATGTCCGATACTGAATTCATCTGGTGTCCTCACGTCAAGATATCTGTATCCTGCTTGAGCTAACTCATGCGCAACTCTTACCGGTACTGATGTAGGAACTCTAGCCGCTTCCGCCGCAACATTAGCTCTGCTTGTTGTTGCTTTCCTCCTACAACGAACAATTTAAGTCATTAACTCTAATGTTAATAGCGGTACAGAGATTCCAAAACGTAAGCTCACCATCGGAAGTTTGAGTTCTGAAGATCTGCAACAATGGCGACTCTTCTTGTTGCCGTTGGTAACTTGAAAGATTCACACATTTGTAGCGGTGGAGATATAGAAGATGACCAGCTTCCAATTCTTGCGTTTGTGTTTAATATCGTTGTTTCCATTTTTTCTTTCTTCTTCTTTCGTAGATGGTTCGAGTTATAGTTCTTGTGCGTGTTATATATACAGATTACAGACACAGGGTATGGGGAATCAGTGACAGGTCAGCCAGTTTTACGAGATATGTTCAATTCCAACATGTAAGCCATGCGTGGAATGGATGATGGATAAGTCCAACTCGGTTGCCTCGTAAGTCGTAATAAGGATAACTTGCTGACTCGGATAGATAGTTCCATACGGTTCTTCATAGGCCCGTTTCTAAGCTTTTAATGGATCCAAGTAAACAATATATGGGCCTTAGGCCCGATAACGAAACAACTTGCTAGAAGAAGGGAGGCTTCTTTGACAATGGTGGATTAGCGATTTTTCGACGACGATGATGGCGAAGTTTGTCCCTGTGTCGTCTTGTCAGTTCCATTTCGGCTTCCGTGAGTTTCCTTCTTCGTCGTCAATTCTTTACCCAAGACGGTTGGAGGTAAATCTCGTTTCATTTTCATGTGTATCTTCTGTGATGGTAGTGTGATTGGTCAATTGAAGTCAGATGTTCTTAATTAGGTCGCTGACCGGAGATTTCCGGTGGTTCCGATTAAATGTTCGTCATCTGAGCCGGAAGATGGTGTAGATTCAGCGCCGTCGCTGTCTTCCTCCGCATCGTCGTCCACAAGTGAAGTATCTATTAGCAGTTCGACATACAGCTGGTACACCGGACTTGGTGGTATTGGGATGTTAGACACCGCTTATTTGACTTACCTCAAACTCACTGGCTCCGATGCCTTTTGCCCCGTTGGTGGTGGTACTTGTGGCGATGTCTTGAACAGTGATTATGCCGTTGTTTTTGGTATCATCCATCGCTTTAGTGTTCCATTTTTAAAATTTTGCAATAGACCTTCGAGATTGTATGAATATGGATAGTCCCGAGTCTAAAATTTCAGTAAGTTTGTGTTTGTCTTGTCTAAGTCTAGACTAGCCTGGAAAAATGTATGTAGCTTAGTTTTAGATTTGTATTCATGTACATCTTCTGAAGTAGGAACTTAATCTCAAACGCATGATTAGATCCTGATTGAATAACTCGCATACGATAATCTTGAATCTGTACTATGAGCTATGTCATTGAATAGCATGCTTCACTCCACTCCATGTTATGTAGGCATTTTCTTTTCCTTTGTCCCCTGCTTCGGCGATTTTCCGGCGCAGAGTTGTCTTATTGACTGGAATTGTTCCACATTGCAGTGCACGTATAATGTGTTTGAAAGCTGAACTCAGTGACAATTCTTTTGCATTTTGCTAGGTGTTCCTCTGCCAGTGATTGGGTTTGTTATGTATGGCTTAGTAACCGCTTTAAGTACACAGCTTGGAGAAGGGAATTTACACTTCGGAGTTAGTAAGACCAATGGGCGTTTTGCGTTATTTGCTACCACAACTACAATGGCATCTGCTAGTGCGTACTTCCTGTATATCCTTAGCACAAAACTCTCAGGATCATCGTGCCTGTATTGTCTAGTGTCTGCTTTCCTATCGTTTACTCTATTTTTCCTCGCTTTAAAGGTATCCCTTTATATCCTTTTCTCTTACATTTTGTGTAAATTGTATTACTACTCAATACGAGTTCTTCAGTTATGATTACGTTTATGTGCTCCTATGCATGTGGTAGGATGTGAAGTTGCAAGAGATACAACAAGTTGTAGGATTGCAGATATGCTTGGCAATCATTGTAGTTGCCTCCCTGACTGCTTCATATAGTACTGCTCAACCAATCCCTTCAAGGTAATCTAGGTTTATAATTCTCTTTTTGGAGTCTGATGGCATCTTTTAATCCTTCTGATAAGTAGTAAACAAATAGCTGCCCGAGGATGAATGAGTCAAATCAAGTGGTTTCTCTTAACCCCAATATACGTCTTTGGTTTTCACTCCTGGCAGATCAGGTGACATTGAGCTTCCATATTATTCAACAGAGATCACTACATCATCGAGCCCATACGCTATTGCTTTAGCAAAACATCTAAACTCCATTGGAGCTAAAATGTATGGAGCATTCTGGTGTTCTCATTGCTTAGAGCAAAAAGAGGTAGGTAGTTCATTCATCATCGGTTTGCAAGAAACCATCACAGATTTATCATGTAACTATGTAAGTTCCCTCCATCTATAGATGTTTGGAAGAGAAGCGGCAAAACTACTGAATTACGTGGAATGTTTCCCCGAAGGATACAAGAAAGGAACTAAGATATTCAAGGCATGCTCAGATGTTGGGATCGAAGGATTCCCGACATGGATGATAAATGGTCAGGTGAGTAAATCCTCTGAATCCTTGGTACAGTTTTCATCACATGTCAGTTCCTATTTCACCTCTTTTATTGTTTAGGTCTTAAGCGGAGAAGTAGAACTCGCTGAACTAGCGGAGATGTCTGGATTCAGTCTTGATCAGGCAAATGAGGCCAAACAACTTCAGTAAAATTTGTATTGTTGCAGAATATATTAGGTGAATATGTTAATGCTTTGCTTGATCCCGATAGTTATAGGGTGCTTTGTGAAAATGCAAGTGATTATTATTGCCATATGAGGTTATATAACAACATTATCTCTCTCTTAGCCATCACCAGAGAATCACTATTTTACTCTTAGTCTTAGGTTCCAGAACTAGTTAGGTTCTACTAGTAATTCGGGACTCTGCAGTCATCTAGTAGTTAAGAGTCACTCATGTCTTTGTGTATGTTGTATATACATAATGATATATGCGTGTAGATATACATGTACACATGTATGTAAATCGGGGTATTATGGTGTAATGCGTAGAAGTGAGGTTAAGACTTAAGAGTCACACATGTATGTATGTTGTATATACATAATGGTATATGGGTGTAGCTAAACATATTTACATATTAGAAAATTATGTTTGTTGGTAATCTATATATGATGTAAGCGTGTAGATACATGGGCAGCCCTTGTGATTTTTTTTCATGCATGTGCATCTGGGTTTTTCTTCTATTTAAAGATTCTATTGGATAGATATGAACATCATCCAGATATTATTAGTTTAATACTATATTAAAAGGTGTAAGAAAACTAATAATTGGTCTTAGTTTTGTTCAACAATAGATGAGCCAAGAATAACGTTTTATCTTATCCAAAAATCTAATGATGTTGATCAGACGTAACGTAAAGTAACGCTTTAAGAGCGCGCGGGAAAAGAGTAAGGAAAAAAAAGCAGTAACCGTTAGATGTAGAGAATAGAAAATGAAGGGGTGAGATTAGTTGCTCAAAAGAGGGCAAAACAGGTAATGAGTGTCGGACCCACGTTAGAGGTGAGAAAGATCACATCAAAAAGGAAGATGCTATAGAATATTCGTAAGGCCCGTCGTTTCTCACATTAAACCCCAATAAATTCATCAGTTCATCACCTTCACTCGCCGCATTTGTTTTTCCGCTCCTTTTTTTCAGCTGATTTTCACCGTCGAAGCGATAGAGAAGAAGATGATCACTCAGATTTCTGAGATCGAACAGGAGGCGCTGATTGAGAAGCTTGAGATCTTCAAAATCCATGGCAGAGACAAACGTGGCCGTAAGATCCTTCGTATTATCGGAAAGTTCTTTCCAGGTATTGATATAATTCTATCTGTTTCTATTTTCAAATCTGCAGATTTCCTCTGCTTTCTTTCATTAGAATCTAAATTTGAATTCTCTCAAACCAGCTCGATTTCTGTCATTGGATGTGTTAAACAAGTATCTAGAGGAGAAGATATTTCCTCGATTAGGTAGAAAACCCTTCGCCGTACTCTACGTTCACACCGGCGTACAGAGAAGCGAGAATTTCCCGGGAATCTCAGCTCTACGAGCCATCTACGACGCGATTCCGGTGAACGTCAGAGACAATCTCCAGGAAGTTTACTTCCTCCACCCAGGCCTCCAATCACGTCTCTTCCTCGCTACTTGCGGCCGATTTCTCTTCTCCGGCGGGTGAGTTATTGCGCGTTTTTTTTAATCTTCGAATTTTATTGATGATACTGATTGGTTGTTTGGTGTGGTGATTGGCTACGATAGGTTGTACGGGAAGCTAAGGTACATAAGCAGAGTTGACTATTTGTGGGAACATGTGAGGAGGAACGAGATAGAGATGCCGGAGTTTGTGTATGATCACGACGATGATCTAGAGTACCGTCCGATGATGGATTACGGTCAAGAGAGTGATCACGCTAGGGTTTATGCCGGAGCTGCCGTAGTAGATTCATCAGTCTCTAGTTTCTCCATGAGGTGTATCTCCTAGCGTAAAAATATCACCCAGATCTCGGATCGTATCTTATAAAAACCATATAATATACGATTATTAAAGAGTTCACAAATAGATGTGTTTAGCGTTTTTTACGGAAAATAAAGGAAAGCTGTTGGTGTTTGGATAAGGGAAGATTAGAATATTTAGATTTTTTTCCTTTTAATAGTTTTTTCCTAAATCTTTCTTTGTAGATCTTTTCTTTAGTGGTGGTGGTTGTGAGTTGATGTCGAAAAAAACCCTTGGTATATGTTAATAATATAAAATGTAACAAGTCTTCTTAGGTGGTTGTGGGAAAGAAAAAGCCATTATAAATATATAAATTTTGTGTTTTTGTTACTTAACCATAGCAGTACCAATTAATCTTAATCTAATCAAAGCTAAAGATTCTTTGGGATTTATGATAATTTTGTAAATATTATTTTGTGTGGTGGATGATCTAAGGTTGAGATTAATGAAAAAAAAAATTATACACACAAAATGAAGGTTTCGGTTATTTGGTCTTTCCAATTGGTTTAGCTGCATTAAGAGTTAAGACTATTTAGTAGCCATGAACGAAAAACTCAAGAAAACGTTAAGTTTAACAGAAATCGTTAATTTTCTTCGACATTTTGCTGTTAATTAACGGATACTTAACAGAATCAAAGACCACCCGCACCATGGGCGCGTGTAGCGCGTGATACAGATTTAATGGACTATAGTCCATTGAGATGAGTCATTTTGCTCCCATAGGATGTATGTGGGGTC
This sequence comes from Orychophragmus violaceus, assembly GCA_030180135.1. Taxonomy (NCBI): domain Eukaryota; kingdom Viridiplantae; phylum Streptophyta; class Magnoliopsida; order Brassicales; family Brassicaceae; genus Orychophragmus; species Orychophragmus violaceus. Next base: position 3,086,162 of record CM058239.1, read on the forward strand.
CACTGAAAGTTTATAATCTTCCGGACTTTTACGTTATAATATATCACATATATTATTAATACCATATGATTAAAATAAGGTAGATGAAATCATAATATATCATCTGCCTAAGATTTTCCTCACTTTTACGTTAAAACATTGACGTTTACCGAAGGATTTAGCTACAATTTTCACAGTAGCTTCATTATTTTCGCCTGTTTCTTCTCACCAAAAGCTTCATCAGAATTGTCTATATTATGCTTCATCTTTCTCCGGTTCACAAACTCCGAGAACGACGGAATCTGTGGGAGCCTTATAGGCGAACGGCTGGGACTCACCACTAGCAGCTGTGTTGGTTCATCTACCCGTGACTCGGTTGTGTAAATCTTTCCATCTTCTTCCTCTATGCCCTCGGCTGGTTCAGTCACCAGGACCGGTTCACCTGATGTCTCTTCTTCTCTAGCCAAACTTACCACTGAGCTAAGTCTGGTCATTAGCTCGTCCCTGCTTGCAGTTCCTAACCATCTCACAGTACTCGCTATCTGTGAGTAGTAAAATGATTTCCCTGCTTTGCTATATTTTCTATAGCACTCGTTTTCAAGATGCTCAGATGCGTTTTGAGAATTAACCCTGCAAATATTAATTTCAACGTTCCAATTAATGAGATAAGAGAGATGCACATATAAGCTTAAATACTTAAAGAGAGGATTCAAGAGATTTTTTACTCCGTTACACCGAGCAGCTGAAGTACTAGTGTCAGCTCATTCAAGAGTCTCTGCTTGCAGTTCCTAACCATCTCACAGTATTCGCTATCTGTGAGTAGTAAAATGATTTCCCTGCTTTGTTTCAGATATTGCGTTCTTCTCTGACTTTTTGACCTGCAAACAGTTCATATAGGCTTTGCTAACTGTTGTTTCTAAAGAAGATAAAGTGAATCTGTTACCAAACCTGTTTATTCCTTTCATAGTACTTTTCCTCAGCCCGTTCCAGTAAAACCAGTTTCTCGTCGAGTCCCAACTTTTTCGATAGTTTAGGTCCTGCTAGGCTCTTTGCAGCCTCAGCGCCATCTGGGTGCAGATGGATCAACACGTGAGTTAAATCTTATGCATGTGCTATATATCAAGAAAGTTGGTTACCATCTGAATCTGATATTTCCTCCTCGGAATTGCTTCCATCTTCATTGCGATTCCAGAACTCGGAGTACTGCCCCTCATTGGTCTTATCATTCGAGCTTGCATTAAAGAATGGGTATGGAGTTTAGTTTCACTTTGTATACCTTATTGCACATTTAGATGCGGTTAAAGGCAAAACCTGGTGATGAAAACTCGAGAAGAATTGTGTCTTCGGGAGGTGGTAGTCATGAGCTCCTCCAAGCATTGAGCAACTTGATTTGGATGCTTACATGCATCACACGTTTTTTTGCATTGCTGCACAGGAAACTATTTGCAACAAGATAATCAGCGGCTTAGGTTAATGAAACATTTAGGGATTTGACTCATGAATCAGGAACACAAGTCACACCTCTTCACCAAAGCTCTCAAGAATCTTTTTTCTTCGGCATCCAGAACCTTCGCAGTAGGTCACAATCTAAATTCATCCATCAGCATCATGAATGAGAATAACTTTCAACTGAAAATACACAGAGGCTTAAAGAAAGCACTTACCTGCTCGAAGTCAGATGAAGGCTTCTTTGAGGATGGGGATTTCTTATTCTCCGAGTTCCGCAGTATAAATTCCTAGCAAAGGTTTGGTAAAATAAGTTAGAGAACTTAGACATAGAATGGAAGTTGTGAAGCCAAAAACTGTCATAACCAAGTTAAAGTTACCATTTTCTTTCTATCGTCTGCACCATAGTATAACACACTTCTTGAGGGTAATTGATCCCGACCTGCTCTACCAGACTCTTGGTAGAAAGATTCCATCGATTTTGGAACGTTAAAATGGCAAACCATTCTCACATCCTTTTTATCTATACCCTAGAAAGTCAGTTGTCTCGTCATGCTAGAGTACATAAGAAGTGATTTATAAAAACAGATGCAACATGAGAAAGAATCTTTGTTTACCATTCTGTAGAAAAACCATTAGAGCGTTTACCACGTGCACCAAGAGTACCCAAACATAATAAGACGCAGAGAAGATGATCATAATAAACCCAGAACCCAAATGCAAGGTAATTCACAGAGTTATTCATACCCGAAAGCCACTGTGGCAACAATAACTTGCTTCTTTGAGGACAGCCAGTCATCTAAAACAGTACTTCTCAGTTTGCTATTGAGTCCTGCATGATAGGCTGTAAACATAAAGATAAACATATCAGCGGTTGTGGCTCATAATTTAAGCAAGTAGAAGTACAAGGGGCGGTTTTTACCAGCAGAAGAGATCCCAGTACTGGAAAGATGAACAGACAAGTCATCACAGGTTGTACGCTCAAGGCAATAGATAATTGCACAGATATTTCCACATGACTTGAGCAAGTTGCACAAATCAGTATAAGCATTATCTATAAGATCTTTGTACCGAACTGCACCAACAAAAACTTATTTAGATGATAGGACAGCAATTCTAGAAAATCCCTTCTTTTGTAGTAATGAAAGATTCTAAAAAAAAACTATGTCGGGAACTCCTCATAAGTTTTAACAGAGAGAAATTAATAGCTGATATGGAAACAAACCTTCATAGAAGATATTTGGGCGATTGAAAGAAGACTTGAGGACCAAAGGATTCCGCAAACTCAAGGAGTCAATAACATCCTTTTGTACCCTGCAAAGTATTGCTGTTGATAAAAGGCTCTACAATTTACACACATGTTCTTATAATGCACTGAAACAGAAGATTACTTAGGAGCAGCAGTAGCGGTTAGAGCCAACACTGGAACATCAGCCAAAGAATCTCTTAAGGTTGAAAGTTGACGATAGCTAGGTCTGTTTTATGACAAATATGACAAAACAAGTTAGAGAATAACAAAGTCCACAGAGAAGAATGCTGACACAATCACCACTTATGAACCTGAAGTCGTGGCCCCATGATGAGATGCAATGTGCCTGAAATATACATAAACAGTCGAGAGACATTAAACAAACATTCAAGTTCAACACCTGAAGCTTTCCTGCTTACTCTTGTATAGGAATTACACGGCCTTACCTCGTCTATGGCTATAAGATTAAGTAAACCCCTAGCATGGAGTTTTCTCAGCTTCAACATAAATCCGTTGGTCGCGATCAGTTCTGGAGTAACATACAGCAATCTAACAGAGGGTTTTCCAGAATCAAGGTCCTCATGGATCTAAAACCAAAGTATCAATAACCACATAGAAGAGATTAAAATTAAACAATATAACAAATACAAGAAGTGATATTTCGAGGAATAGTCAGTCACAAACACTTGAAGTGAAACAAAATGAAGAAAATATCCAAGTGATTCTACCAACGATTCAACATTATAATTAAGCACATGGCATGAATTTTTAGTTCTAACAAAGGGAATTCATTTATGTGAAAAAGGTCAGATACTAGACAAATCTTAAAACATCAAGTAGCATGTACACACATATAGTTATATTCACACACAGACCTAACAACACACTATAGCCAAATTACCTTGTTCCTAACATGTGTAGCTTGGGTGGATGAGAGATACTCAGCAGCAATACCTTTCTCCTTCAACGCCATCACTTGGTTTTCCTTTACCAAAGAGAAACAAAGAATGGTCTTTCAAAAAATTCATTAACAAGGGAATACGTAAAGAGGAACAGAACGATGCACTGACCATCAACGCTGAGAAAAGCAACACACAAGAGCACAAGGGATGAAACAAAGCAGATAGTTAGAACCCAGATCAAAATACAGATTCTCAATTCATGGAAACAGTAAAGAAACATATTACCAATCAAAGGAGAAACAACAAGCACGATTCCAGGTTTAGCTAATGCAGGTATCTGATAACAAATCGATTTTCCTCCTCCAGTCGGCATCAAACAAAAGCAATCCCTTCCTGATCTCAATCAAATGACATACACAAGCGACGAACTCAATCCACTTTGCCCAAGAGTGACGAACATAAAAGAAAGGCGTGTGTTATCTACACTTTCCAGATAAAACAGCTTGAATCGCTTCCAGTTGCTTCCCTCTGAAATCTGCATGGCCGAAATGCCATCTCAAAAGCTTCACCAATGCTTCTTTCCCGGCAACATTCTTATCGGAGCGGTGCACATTCTGCACCGGTAACGGCGATTTTTTCATGTCTCCGATCAAATTTTCGTCGACTCGTGGGAACTTAAAAAGAAAATAAAACTGACGCTTCCTCAAGACGCTGCGGAAAGTGAAGAATGCGATTTGGGAAAACAAAAACGCCGTCGTTTGTAGACTGCCTGGTCCTGATTCACGATAACCAAACTACATTACCCTCAACCCAACCGGACCAACCATAAGTTTGTTCTCCATTCGAAAATAAACTAAAACCATCTCTAATCAAATTTGTGTAAGGTCCTTTAGAGCATCTCCTGAAGTTTTTAAATAAGAAATTATGGGTAGGAGTTACTAAAAATACATTCATTAAAGTATTATTATATATTGAGAACTTCCTATTAAAGAAGATACTCTTATTCTACTGATTTAACTAAATACTAGATTTTGACATGCCCTAAAAAGTTATTTTTTTCTATTTAAAACAAATTGAATGATATTTTATTATTATTAAATTTAAAGCTATTTATTTTGTTATAAATAATTGAAAATTAAAATGACTATGAGGGGAATACCGAATAGAATTTTGATAATTAAATCTTGAGCTATTTATTTTGTTATAAATAATTTTAAATTAAGATAATTATGAACGGAATAAAGAACATCATTTTATAATTTTAATTATTTTAATTCTCATCTCGGTGAAAATTGGATCATTAGAGTCATAAATGCATTATATAATTGTAGTTTTTCAGTTTATATAAATATTTGTTTCACTCACATTAAGTTTTTTTAAATTTTTATATAGTAACTTAATTTTATATTGAAAATATGTGTAATAATATTTTATATTGTCTAATCTCAATTATGTAATGTGAATAGCTACTAAATTAAGGGTTCATTATTTGTTATGAAATATAAATTATGTTTTGGATGTATTTTTATTAACATTTTTAAACTCTCAGCATTGATATTGATTGATTTATTTTATATGATTTATATTATTAATAACATATAATTAAAAAAATCTTAATTCAGCCCAAAATCTTTTGTTTCAGTCTCAAAACTCTTTTTGCTGTTTTGCATATTTTTTTATTAACATTCTTTGATTTTAGACCCATTATTAATATTGATTCGGGCCCAATCGATAATCCCTTTAATTTTTATATGGCCCATTAACCCATATTTCCCGATTATTCTTAGGGAAAAATCTGACTAGAATCTTTTAGAGTTTCTTTTGGTTTTATTTTTCGGGCGACAAAGAAAATGTAAAGTTTCTTCTCTCCCTCGTCTGTTCCATATCCGATCTCGATTCTTACAAAAAATGTCTGATTACAACAATTTCTCGGACAAATCTCAGGTAAAATTGGTCGTTTCGTATTTTTTGTTCTTTGATTTGCTAAGATTTAATCGATTATGCATAAACAAAATCAGATCTTTGATCTTATCGTTGGACATATTTTAGCGGGAGTAGATTTATAGTTTCATGTAGATAAGATAGATGTAAAACTACTTCTCCTTTCTGATTATGTTTATAACATGACTTAGGAAACTCTTTTTGAAACTCTTCATCTTCCGATTTCAGATCTACGATCTTCAGAATCCTAACATAAATTTCATGATTTCTTTCTCTTATGAATTTTTTGAGTCTTATATGCGTTATTCATTTTTTTGTTGATGTTCTACTAATATTTGCGATTTTTTCCGCGAACATTTGTTTATGATTTGTAACATAATCAAGGAGACACCATTCATATTCAAGCCACATTTCATGCGAGATGAGGTGATATGTCTTTAAATTTCAAAAGATTCTCTGATTTGCTTTCAATGATATATGGTTTGATTGGAATTGTGATGACTGATGAGTGTTAGAGTAATTATTGTTTATAAATTGTTATAAATTGTTATTGTTTATAAATTATTTATAAATTGTTATACATATATAGATAATCATATGTTTGATTGCTTTGACTTGTTGATATTGTGTTTAATGGATATAGATAATTGTGAAAAAACTTTCTTTCTTGCATCTATCTAGTGACGATGTGAAGAAAACATGAGTATCTGATAAGCAATGTTGTATCAATTATCGGGCAACACCATTAAGTGTTCATATTAAAGCTAAGTAATTCTTATATCAAACTATCTTTATTATACTCATTTTTAAGTTGATTATAAGCTGATTTATTTTATTGATTGTCTAGCTGAGGCTTTTGCAGAGTGAAATTAGATTTAAAAAACACATAATAGGTGTATTGGCTGAATTTTTGAGTTACCAGACAAAGACAACCATACGTTTCAGATTATTTTTGAAAAGCTGTTTTTTAGAATCTCTAATTTCATATACTTGTTTAAATATAACTGATAACTTACAAATGTATATTGATTTTTTTTTCTTTTACAATGTAGATTGTTTACAAACACATATATGCGAAAGACTATAAGATTGTCAACCTTACACAAAACCTGACCATTTAAAATGTAAATTCCTCTATAAGTTATGTATCTTAGAATTGCTTTAGGAATATGAATATCAGTCTTTGAAACTGCTTTTTAAAGATTTTTTGTCAAACTTGAAATTTGTTTAGTAATATAGGGAATATGAATATCAATATCTGAAACTGCTTCTTTAATATTTTCTGCCAAACTTAAAACTAAGATCATATCTAAGTATTGTCGTTGCATTATGTTATTGAATTGGTTTTTATGTATTAGATTTCGGTCATTTTATGTTACACTCTAATTGTTCTTAGTTGTTATACATGTTTACAGCTTGTTTGTTTTATATACTGTAGTAATATTTAATTTGTAATTTGACATGCCGTTTCTTTTCTTGCTTTAAGATTTGATTTTAGGCTTTCCATCTAAAGGTAAAAAAAAAAATTATATAATTATTTAAATATGGATGATATATAACTTTAAAACTTATAAATGCATTTTCACTGATTAGTTATTTTACTTTTACAATGTATATTGTTTTCAAATACATATATGCGGAAGACAATCTAAGTTGTCAACCTTACACAAAATCACTGACCAATTTAAAAGTAAGTTCCTCTGTAAGTTCTTTATTTTACAATTGCTTTAGGAATTACCTAAAGTTTTATATATGTTTACAACTTGTTGTTTGTTTTATATATTGAGAGCCCAAAAATCAATATGGGGAATTTGGATCAAGACCAATCAACAACCTTTCTTATTTTGATCTTCACCAATCAATGGACACGATTTTGGTCTCGCCCATTTGTTATTTATGTGTATTAATTTATAAGACTTATACATCTCTAATGAATATTAAAAATATCCCTATAATTCCAATGGCATAACTTGTGATATACACATGAACAAAATGTTAGTTTTTCATAAACTCTATTTTTTTAATAGTATTGATTCATTAACGTTTTTATACCAAAAGATTTGGAGTTTGAATCCCATAAATACGATTTGTTATCAATCATATAAATTAGTAGAGATCAATATACATGAGATCTCCGACTAAGAAGCAATAAACATAAACTTTTAGGAATCTAGATTGGTCGTATAGTATGCATTGAACATTAACCTTTTTATCATCTCTATCAATTAACATCTCTATAATGAGTTGATGTAAGTTAACTGTTTCTGGTACGAAATTAAGTATATCAAAACATTAAACCCAAAGAAACATAAATTAAACAAACTTGATACAAGCAGGAGTCTAATATCCAAAACATAAATATTCAAACTTAAACAACAAGAACATTCTCACATAAAAGGAGGATAAAACATATGAAAACAACTCTGAAGATAAGGCCTCTCCACCATCTTAGTAATACTACCATCACCAAGCTTGAACACTTTAACATTGTTTTTATCGTCCTCATCTGTAAAATAGATAGAATCCTCCAAACATCCATAATATTCACTAGCCAACACAGAGAAAAAACTATCAGTCGCCATAACAAAAGCCTTATCTCCCAAAGACGTAACCTGAACCCATTCAACCAATTCCTTGTCCATCTTATAAACCTTGAAACCAATGGTCCTCTCAACATTAGCTAGGGCGCCCACTCGGAATCTCTTACAGAAACGATGAACAATGCATAGATCTCCACCAAACTCCACAAGCTTCTTGTCTTTACAATCATCAACCTCATAGTATTCCATTGGAGTTGGAGGTGCGTACTGAAAAATGTTAAGCTCGGTTAAACTAATCCACCATACTGAGCCTTTAAGATCCAGTGCATAGACTTGACCTTTATGGACTATAATATCCGAGAAATATTCAGCTTCTTCATCTGAAATTCTTGTCCATGCATTATCGTTATCAAATTCTCCACCATTGCACCACCATATTTTATTGAAATAATCAACTCCAAAAACAAGATTGTTCACGAGAACAACTCTAGCGAAATCATACGATGTGAATTTACTCAAGTTTGTATCGTATCCATGCACGTCGTAAGATTGATGAATCTCCGAGACAGTATAGTCCAACAGATCTAGGGTTTGGTGGGAAAAGTCAACGGGGAGACGAGTAAGAGGGCTAAGTAGTTTTTTAGTGGTTTCGGTTACATCTTCGGTTTTGATAAGCCATCCTTTGTTCGGACATGAGGATTGGATCACACGGAAGAAAGCTGCGGGAGAGAGTAAACATGTTTGTCCAGTTTTGTAAGAAGAAAGGAAACGTTTACGGTTGCGGTTATCGCGTTTGGGGAAAGGCTTATTGATCCCAACCGCAGAACGCCAGTTTTTGCTGATGCTACGGACTCGGAGAAGCTCGACCTTGGAGAGACTGTTGAGTATTTCATCGACAATCTCTCCCGGTAAATCAGACAGATCGACAAGTTTACTCATCTTTCTTAGGTTTAGTAAAAAGATATGAAGATATGTTTGTATATATATACCCTTTGATAGATATCTTTCCTTTTTATGTTGGTCAACTAAAATATGTAATTACCTTAGATATATGGGATTTTTTTGGGATTTAATTAGCTTTCTGTATATTCATTGAATGTTTACCTAGTAATTTTATAAACTAATTAAATTGTTTCCTGTTACAAATATTCATACTTCTTGACTTGACCACAATTTAATGTTTTATTTGGAATTATCTCTTATGTCTATTATATTTAGCTGAAAATTTACACTATTAATGGGGGAAAAAACACAAGCGTTTTAGGGAAATGTGAAGTGTCAGAATTTCAATTTCAATTCTTGACTGTTCAGAAAAATACATAAAATCTCTATAAGTTAATAAATATTGAGACAATGAAATTTATATTATTTTAATTAAATATTAAAAGGTTATTGGATCAAATATTTAATTTGAAACCAAAAAGTCATATTAGATTATCGAAATATTAATTTATAAAAAATATGTTCTTGCAAAGAAAAAGATGAGAGAACATCCACTTAGATAAAAATCAATAAACCAATGTTTGGATCATTCCATAATGGATCGGGTTAGACTTGTGTAGATAGTATTTCAAACATATACCAAAGATCTTGAGATCTTGAGATAAAAATCAATAAACCAAAGATCTTGAGATAAGATCGTATGAGTAGAAATATATCAAACATATACAATGAATTATCTCTAGAATATCAGATTCTATTCATAAGTTGATCTGATAAAATAGTATTTCGATTTGTGTGTTTAACTTTAGTTTCTCACTTTTGACCCCAAAAAAAACCTTTAGTTTCTCATAAAATCACAACAAAAGCGAACAGTTATTTGTTACAAAACAAAATAATGCTTCTTTCTTCATACACAATCACTGACCAATGTAGTAAACACGATAACTGCATAATTCATTCTATTTATATAGCAGTAAACGAAGTTCCAAGTTTCAGATCAATGGCCCTTTACTCTGTCTGATTGCGTCAAAACGTGCCGCCAACGTATCATAATCAGGCAGTTTTGGGTGAACATGGTGACCACTTGAGTCCCTTCTCGACTCAGCTGACTGAGGATCCTGAGGCCGTGCTCTGTTTGGCGGGATGGAATAAGCACGACTCTGTAACGGACCATCTTCTTGCTCTGTCTCTTCCTCAAAGTAGTCAGACTCATCAAACTTGACCTCAGAAGTCGCCGGAGGAAGTGTGTGTCTCCTCCTCATTGTTTCCTTAGCTTCTGATTCTGTTTTGGTGTAGTCTTCCTCCTCGTGGTCAGATTCGTTTATACATGGATTGTTGCAGCTGTGTCTTCTACAGACTCCTCTGTTTTGTACTGGAGGTTTGGCGTAGTAGGAGATGGTTTCGGAGTCTCGGGATTGTCTTCTTGAACCCGGATGATAAAGATCCTCCTTGGTGCTGTCTCTTATGTTAGCTAATAAGGCGGCGACTTGTGCTGCTGCAACCGCCTGCTTGGCTAATTCAGTTGCTGCTTCAGCTGCTGACTCGGTGTCATGATAATGCGTGTTGATGCTACTCGATCTGAATGAGCAGAACAAAAGACTTAATTTTCCGAGTCCTTATTAGGACATTGTTGAAGCAAACAGATGGAGATTCACATACCTCGGGACTGCTTTGGTCGGATCAATGGGCTCGTCAGAACCACGGTTTACGGGTAAGCTTGATGCACTAACAAAAGCACGTGGACCATCCTGCTCATACAAGAAAAATTACATGTTTAAAGATTCTGATCTAACAAAGAAAGAGAGGTTAAGAGACACAACATACTATGGTTTCTTCTTGAGGTTTAAGAAGTTCTAGCTCTGTCTCTTTAGTATCCCAATCAACCTGAAACTCCTTTGCAATCTCCTTCATGATTTTCAGTTTGAGTTCTCCACCAGGACGCCTAACTGAAAGCTTATCAATCAACTGCAATCGCACAAACGACGTCGGTCGGTTAACAGAAACCGTCATGTTAACTAATCAGAAATGATGAATATATATCCCTTACCATCCGGTTCACACCAGAGGTAGGACGTAACTCAGTAGCAGCAGACACAAAATCTCTTCCATATTTCTTCTCAAAAATGTCTTTTAAATCTCCAAGCTCCGGAATTTCAGAGCATCTAGGTGCAGCGAATAACAAACTAGCAATACCTTCCTTAAGATCCACAGGACAGTCCCTAAAAAATAAACCAAAATTGAGTTAAGTAAAGAGTCTAGAGACCAGACTGAAACTGAGATGAACATACTTTTGTTTGGTGATGATAGTGAGTCGAGAAACGATAAGTTCACAGAAAAGCTCAATGATTTCGTTTGCTGCTAGGATGTTCTGCTCCCTAATCACATGCTCAACCTGAAATTATCAGAAGGCAATTTGAACAACTTGTGCTAGGGAAACTTAAGGCTTTGATTGGTAACATCGGATCGGAGTAATCGCGAAATGGCGGAATTGCATTTAAAAACACGATTCTGCAAGTTTTGGGTTTAAACACAATTCCACCATTCCGCGAGTTACCAATCTAATTAAAATTAATTTCGCAATTAATCTATATAAACCTCACTTTTTTCGTAGAGTGATTTTTCCTTTGTACTTGTTTCTTTATTCGACGAATTTTTATGGTTGGCAAATTTTTTGCGGAATGGTGTTTTTAAACGCGATTCCGCCATTCCGCATGTTACCCAATCAAGGCATAAATCTATGGCTTTGATTTTCAGACAAGAGAAAGTTAGACACTGAAGAACAAAATTAAGTGAAATACTCTGATTCGAGCGGTGGCTTCTTGACCGGACTTAAGAAGAACGGCGATGTCACGCCTCATTTGCTTCACCGCAGCTTGTCTCTTGTTTCTCAGAAGCTTTATCCGAGCCACAGCCATCTTCGCCGCCGTTTTGCTTTATCAAATACCCAAAAAAACAAGTAAAAAGTTTCATTAATCATAGACACAGAAACCCAGAATCGATAAGAATCTAAGAGTGCCCTAATCGATCCTCGACAGAATGCCCAGAAAACAATAAACTTTTTTTCAATTGCTTCTACACAATTTGGATATGGAAAACGAATCTACATTACATGTCCTATCCAGATCCTTCGATTGAGAAATTAGGAATCGAAGAAGCATTATAACAATCAAAATGAGTACCATTTGGAGGAGTTAAAGCCACGACGGAAGAGAGAAAGACTGAACTTGATGAGCTTCTTCGTCTGAACCGAGGCTACTCCGGCCGCCGTCATGTTCTCACCGTCACTCTGACACAGAAGCACGATGACTGAAGAAGAAGAAAGAGAAGACCTAGTGGTGTGAGTGTGTATCTAACGGTCCAATGAAGTAACGTTCTTTTGCGTCCCACAAGAACCCACCGAATTAGTTGTCAAAAGCTTTGATCGGTAAGACTTGCTTAATCCTCGAATGACAGAATTAGATTCAAAAATTCAGCAAGTATTACCTTGAAATCCAATTCCACCATTCCACAATTACTCAAATGTACCAATTACACTAATTTTAATTCCGCAGAAAATTTAGTTCAATTTCATTTTTTTGTGAAATTGATTTTTATATATATATTTTTTCCATTAAAACGCAGACTTGCGTTTTCGTGTTTTTTTTCTTCTTTCTATTCTACAATTTTTTTTGGTAGACAAATTTTTTACGGAATAATGTTTTTAAACGCGATTTCGCCATTCCGCCGTTGTATGTAAGACACATGTACTTTCCAAATTAACCGAACTGATAAACCCGAATTAACCGAAGTCGCATGCATACTAGTTATGGGAGTTCAAATACCTTAGAGTTTGGGGTGATTTTTTTGAATATCGAATTTTCAGTTTGGATTATAGAATCCATTCTAGAATTTTAGATTTTTTGGTAGAATTCGGCTTGGCTCGATCCGGATCGGGTGAATATTAAATATTAAGAACCGAGATATACCAAAATATATGATACTTAGGTATTTTTGATCTGAAATAATCATATAGTAACCGAAATAACCAAGTGGTCCCGATATTTTAGATCCGAAGTAACAAAATTTTAACTAAAGTATTTGATTGGTTTGAATATTTTGTATCAAAAATAGTCAAATTCTAGTTGAAGATCCAAATCTGATCCGATTTATATGGAATATATGTTTTATTCGAAATATAAACCGATTTACTCGTAATAACTGATTTACTCAAATTTATCTCTAAAAAGAAATCCGATCTATCCAAAATATATACGATTTATCCAAAATAACTAAGTCTATATAAACTATTTATTATATCTAATTATAAATATGGTTATTTCGGATACAAGTTTGGTTCTTGGGTATTACCTGAATCAAATCGATTTCGTAAATATTGATATTTTCTAGAAATCAAACCTGAACTAAATCGCTTTTCTCTAATTGGTTTCAATTTAGTTTTTCAGATCCGGACAAACTGTCTTGAGCTAAAGAGTACTTACTAAATCTTGGAATGTCGATATTTCGCCATATTAAAACTCCGAAAGGCAAGTGTGGATTGGATGGTGCGAAATATAAAACGGTATGATTTAAAAATGCTGTTATACGAGAAAACACAATATGTAAAACAAATATGGCTAGCATATTATAAACGGTACGAGATAATAATTTTTAAATATTAAAATTTAAGAACATGTTCTCATTTGAAATTGTTTGAGGAACTATTTCTCTCCTCAAAGCATTGTCATTTGTCATGTTTTGAATGATGTTTATAATTTATTATACAAACTAGTTATTTCTTGATTTAAAATCTTACTTATACGATTAACAAATTACTTTTTATTTTCTCACAAATAATAAAATAAAATTATCTATATATTAAGCTCTATTTTGTATAAGCTTAAATTATATATATATATATATATATTTTAATATAATTTAAAGTTAATTCAAAATATTATATCAATGCAATAATATAATACTTTCACCATTGATGTATCGATGTATTATAACATAACTGATGTTCATTCGACATCTCCTGTATTTAGTTGGGCCTAGTTTGCAATAGACATGAGTCCCAATTTATATGGTCCAAACTCCGAACCAAACATATGTGCACCATGACCCCATATGACCCTTTTTTTCTTTGTTTCATATTCATAGAAAGTGCGGGTTTAATTTTCTTTACAAATTTTACTTTTTATTCATTTTGTTAATAGTAGTTTAGATTTTTAATTATGTAATCTAATTTTGATTATAATTGTTTAACCAACATTATAAATAGTGAGTTAGCAATTTAGTTTTTTTTTAAATGAATTATGTGTTATTTGGAGGAGATATATCGTAAGGATTAAGAGATTAAAATAACGATTTCGCATTATATATTTTAATCTGTGTTGTATCGTAAGATCATATTTTGGAAAAAATATATATATGTGAAAACAACTATTGTAAAAGTTATGTGGTATATGTTTAATTGTTATTTTATTTATCTAAAATATTATTTTATAAAATACATGTTGTAGTCGTATATATAATTTTCAAATTTGATGGAACTATCCGTTAAAACTTCATTTAAACATAAAACATAATTTGTCGCTTCAAATATTTGAATAATATAAGTATGGAATCATTTTAATATTTTATTAATTTTAAAATATATCAGCTGAAATTATTTACTATATGCGAATTTTTGTTTAGAAAATTTATAATCGAGATTGGTTAATTAATTTTTCAACCCGTTTAATTAATTAAATATTTTTCAGTTTGATGGAAAAACCTGCTAAAAAGTACAATCGTAAAAACATCAATCGTAATATGTATATATATATATATATTTTTTGAAACAAAATAAAAAAGATATTAAAATATATTATTGAATTAAATCATAAATTAAGATCATAAATTAGAGAATCTTAATTTATATATAATAGTTGATGTATAAATTATTCATTATATTTATCAATTAATTTGTTTTGATTTTAATTAATTAGGAAAGTGGGACCTATTAGATTTTGGTTGTTTGGTTACATGTTTAATAATTATCTTGTTTGGAAACATGGATTGTAGAGATAATGTTATATTCCCTAATTACCCTTAATGAAGGTTACAAATCCTAATAATATTAAGGGCAAATTTCAGAAACAACATTTATGTACCATGGACAAACTCCAATTTTTTAATAGTATTGATTGATTAGGATTCTAAAAGTAATATTATTTTAGTTGAATCGTAGTCAAAGTTCTATGTTTCAGTTACTAAAACAAAAGTTTTTTTACACATCTTTCCATGCATCAAATCCACCGTCCATTTGTGATTTTTATATTCTATAAAAATGTTATATATATTCACCCTTGTGTTTGTAACTCTGAAATTATCAGAAACACACACAAATTACAACAGCCATGGCAAAAATTTTAATTTCACTCAAGTCTGCTTTCATCGTCCTTCTAGCTTTCACTTGTAAGTTTAAAGTTTTATCTCTACTTTGTCTAATTATACTTTATATAACCAGCTAAAATTATACTACTATTTATGATGCTAAACACTTAGACTGCATTATTACTTATGTTTATTACATCCTATGTTGTAGTGATGATATCCGTAACAATTCAAATTGTTGAGGCGAAACGTATGTTACATGAAGACAAATCTTTGCCCTTATCGGATCTCGAAGCTTCAAAACCGGTTATGCAAGGGGTGTTTGGTTGTGCGCCACCATGCAAAGAACGTTGTGTTTTTGCTTTCGAATGTTACTGTGAATGTCCTTGACTTCCTTAAACATAAATCATGATCAGTTACAAAGATTTATAATAAAGTGAATAAAACTTTACAAGAGTACTCTTTACAACGGAACGAGTTTCAAACTTACAATAAACACACATCATCTAATACATGGATGCATGTTTAGACTCTTTCAACACACACATTAAGAGAAACAACAAACAAACGAAGGTTTTTAAAACGAATCGACGCATCTTGATTCAGGGCAAGAAACTCCTATCTGGTCCCATTTTGATTTAAGTGGATAGAATGTCCAGAAGAGAGACTCTAGCTTGTATCATCACCTTGAACAATATATCCTTTAAGTCCCTAATGAAGTTCTTCCATGGCTTCTAAATCTTTCGACATAACCAATGCACATTGAATCCTCTCACTTACTTCCTCACTAATCTCTTTCTCCTCTTCTTGATCTTCACTTGTCGTCGTTACAACGAGCTTCTTGATTTCAGTTTCCATAGATTCAAGCTCGAGACAAGAAAAGCCTTTCCCATGATTGTGATGATCTATTCCTTTCTTCACATGCTTCATAACAATCCCCCAACCTTTGTGATAATGATGATTCTTAATCTTTCATTAGAATAATTAAAAGTATGTAGACCTCGTTGCATTCGACTTTAGAGAACTTGCCCGAGGGATGCGTTATAGAAGCATATATAAGATTTTGTACACTATTAAACTGATATATGTAGAGAGACATTTGTCAAAAAAAATATAATGTTTTGCAGTTATATATCTTTAACCCCAAAAAATTGCAGTTATATATACTCATGAACGTTACGAAACAAACTAAGACTCTTAGAGCAAGTCCATCAGCGTCACTTAGCCGTGGGTCTCTTAAAAAATAATGTTAAAATAATGTGGGTCCCACGTGGGACCCACTTTTTTTTTAAAAAACCGTATCCCAAATGCCTTGTCTAAGGGACGTTCCTTGGCTCTGTCTCGCCACGTGTCGACCACCCATTGGTCGGCTTTTTTTTTGTATTTTTTTTTTCGACTTCAAAAAAAAAAAAAGTTAATAATAAAAAATGAGAGGGAAGAGACTCACCTCCGGTCCTCTGATGGAGATGCTCTTAGTTCAAAACTACTAAATTATTATATTACCAAAATAGATAGAAATATCACACTTAGCCCTTGGCATTCGGGTATCCAAACCGATCGGTTCTGGGTATTTCGGTTCCATAGATTTAAAAATCTAATAGGTATTTATTTTTTTTGGTTCGATTCCGGTTTTTTTTCGGTTCCGGTTCGATTCGATTCCTAATTTGAAAATCCATAAAATATCTGAATTATTCGGTTACTAAACAGTTCCGGATATTTTATACTCGGAATCATATTTTTTTTATCCGAAATCAACAAAAAGTACCCGAGATTAACAATTTTTTTTGGATAGTTGGTATCTGAAATGTAAAGTAATATCTGAAATGACAAAAAGTATCTGAAACCGATACCCAAAATGTCAATAAAATATCTGGAAACCTATAAACTATCCAAAATATCAACATATCCTACTACTATATTTGTAAGTGTATATATATATTCGGATATTTGGTTCCTTATTTCGTTTCCCCGGTAATACCCGGAACCAAACCGATATCCGTTGATCTTAAGTACAAGATCTAATGGATTTTTTTGCTGAAACCGGAACCGAACCGAAATTATTCGGTTCTTCGATTCCGGTTCTTCGGTTCCGTTTTTTTTGCCCAAAGCTAATCACACACTTGAATCGATGTTTTTTTCTAAATAACAAGAGTTTCGGGTTCGTGGGCCGTACGTTCCTGAGGCGGGCCCAGACCAGCGAATCAATGTATTATAACATAACTGATGTTCATTGGACATCTCCTGTATTTAGTTTGGCCTAGTTTGTAATAGACATGAGCCCCAATTTATATGGTCCAAAGTCCAAACTCCAAACCAAACATATATGCACCATGACCCTATTTTCTTTGTTTCATATTCATATTGATTAGGATTCTAAAAGTAATATTATTTTAGTTGAATCGTTGTCAAAGTTCTCTGTTTCGGTTACTAAAACCAAAGCTTTTTTACACATCTTTTCATGCACCAAAACCACCGTCCATTTGCCATTTTTATTCTATAAAAATGTTATATATATATATATATATTCATCCTTGTCTTTGTAACTCTTTGAAATTATCGGAACAACACACAAAATTCAACAGGGATGGGAAATTTTTCAATTTCACTCAAGTCTGCTTTCATCGTCCTTCTAGCTTTCAGTAGTAAGTTTAAAGATTATGATGCTAAACAATTAGACTGCACTAGTACTTACGTTTATTCCATCTTATGTTGTAGTGATGATATCTGTAACAGTTCAGATTGGTGAGGCGAAACGTATGTTACATGAAAACAAATCTCTGCCCTTATCGGATCTCGAAGCTTCAAAACAGCTTCTACCAGGGGATAAGCATTGTAAGCCACCATGCAAGCTTGAATGTGCTTTTCTCGAATGTACCTGCGTTTGTCCTTGACTTCCTTAAACATAAATCATGATCAATTACAAAGATATATAATAAAGTGAATAAAACTTTACAAGAGTACTCTTCACAACGGAACGAGTTTCAAACTTACAATAAACACACATCCTCTAATACAATGGATGCATGTTTGGACTGTCTTTCAACACGCAAATTAAGTAAACAAACAAATGAAACGAATCGACGCATCTTGATTAAGAGCAAGAAACTCGTATCTGGTTCCATTAAGTGGATAGTATGTTCAGAAGAGAGACTCTAGCTTGTATCATCACCTTGAACAATATATCCTTTAAGTCCCTCTTCAAGCTCTTCCATGGATTCCTCTACATCTTTCGATCAACCAATGCATGCACATTGAATCCCCTCACTCACTTCCTCACTAATCTCTCATCTTCTTGATCTTCACTTGTCGTCGTCACAATGAGCTTCTTGATTTCAGTTTCCATAGCTTCAAGCTCGGGACAAGAAACAGAACAAGAAAATCTCATTAAATGCTATGCGTTTGAATTTTCATGATTAATACTGCATGACACAACAACTTAATTGACACAATACTTAAGCCACCTCATCATCTCAATTTATTGCATATTATTTTTATTTCATTTAATTTAAATCTATATATATTATTAAAGAAATATGAAAGGTCATTTCCATATTATATATCATTAAACCAATATTCAATCAATATAATTTATCCCCAACCAAATTTATGGCACATTATTTCTATTTTTATTTAATGCTTTAAATAGGTAAGTTTATTTTACTAGAATATACTCAAAATTGTTTAATCTTAATTTACTAATTTATAATTATTATAATATATATATATATAAAGGCTCTTTTTCCAAAGCCACTTCATCATCTCAATTTATTGCACATTATTTTTATTTCATTTAATTTAAATCTATATATATTATTAAAATAAATATAAAGGTCATTCCATATTATATATTATAAAACCAATATTCAATCAATATAATTTATTTTCATCCAAATTTATGGTACATTATTTTAATTTTCAGTTAATGCTTTAAATAAGTAAGTTTTTTTACTAGAATATACTCAAAATTGTTTAATTTTAATTATACTACTTTATTAATATAATATATCAAAATAGTAATAATCCAATAATAAAAATAATTTTAAATCAGTAATTTTAAGAGAAAAATAATAAGAAGAAATGAGGATACAAATTGATTAACAACAAACATCTAAAATCGAAAATAATTTATATCAATCGACCGTATTTATAAAGACATATATTACAGTCGATGTTAGAATCAAAATAGAATGCATAATGAGAACAAATATCACCAATTATTCTTTCTTGAAAATTTATATATACATTAAGAGAACCTATAGTCTCTTATAAGTTCTATAATAAGAATAAATCAGAATATTCAAATTAGTATTTTCAACTAAAAGGTCAATTAAATATTTTTAAATATATCATCATCTTAATATATTGCACAATATTTTTATTTCATTTATTTTAAATGTATATTATTAAAAGAAATAAGAAAGATCATTTTGATATTATTTATCATAAAACCAAATTTCAATCAATATAATTTATCCTCATCCAAATTTAGGACACATTATTTTTATTTTCACTTAATGCTTTAAATATGTATGCTTTATTACTAGAATTTACTCAAAAATTGTTTAATATTGATTATACTAATTTAATAATATTAACAGAAGCAAAAATAGTAATAATCCAATAATAAAATTAATTTTAAATCTGTAATCAGAAATAATAAAAAGAAATGGGGATACAAAATGATTAAAAACAAACATCTAAAATAGAAAATAATCTTATTTATACTTATATATTAATATAAATTGAAGCAAAAATAGTAATAATCCAATAATAAAATTAATTTTAAAGTAGCGATCTTAGAATAAAAATTATAAAAATAAATGGGGATATAAATTGCATTAACTACAAACATCTAAAATACAAAATAATATTTATATATCGATCGACCGTATTTATAACGACATATATTACACCCGATGTTAGAATCAAAATATAATGCATAATGAGAACAAATATAACCAATTAGAAAATTTTGAAAATTTTATATTTACAGTAATATAACATATAGTCTCTTATAAGTTCTCTTATAAGAATAAATCAAAATATTCAAATTAGTTTTTTTTTTAACTAAAAGGTCAATTAAATATTTCAAATATTTATTAGAATTCATGATTTCGTTTCAGAATTTGTTTAAAAAAATATTTTATATCCGCTTAAAAAAATATTATAATTTAGGATAAAAATATAAATTATTTATCTGTTTATCTGCTCACCCTCCCGTAGGACGGGTTAATTTCTAGTGAAAGATAAAGTCCAATAAACTTGCAGCTCTTATACCAAATAAAGTTTCGATACTAATAACACACTTTGAATATAAGAATTGCTCTTTTATTGATGTGTAGAAATATAACTCAAAAACTAAACACCTTCAAATCTTACCTTTGTCATATCTCGACATTGGTTTATATAATAGCTCATCTTAGCTACTTTCCTAATTCTAGATAGATTTAGATAACTCCTAAAACTATAAAAAAGGAAATACATATATATTGTGTCTATCTTATATCTCTAACTTATTCTTTATTTAGAGATATCTTAGACTACAAGATATTTTGAAGCTTATCCAATATCCGTTACTAAAACAAAAGCTTTTTTACACATCTTTTCATGCACCAAAACCACCGTCCATTTGTCATTTTTATTCTATAAAAATGTAATATATATATATATATATGTAACTTTTGTTAATATTAAAGACCATAATGCAAATAAACAAAATTTTAAAGATTTTTTGAGGTTTTATGGTTGAAGCAATCCATCTTTAAATCTTCATTTTGAGAATTTGGTCTCCTCAAAATGAGGTGTTGGGTTGGAGATGCTGATGTTTGAGTATTTGGTTTGGCTTAGCTTGTAATAGACATGAGCCCCAATTTATATGGTCCAAACTCCAAACCAAACATATATGCACCATGACCTCATGACCCATTTTTCTTTGTTTCATATTCATATTGATTAGGATTCTAAAAGTAATAGTACAGTATTATTTTAGTTGAATCGTTGTCAAAGTTCTATGTTTCGGTTACTAAAACAAAAGCTTTTTTACACATATTTTCATGCACCAAAGCCACCGTCCATTTGTTATTCTTTATTCTATAAAAATATTATATATATTCACCCTTGTCTTGTAACTCTCTCAGATTATCAGAAAAACACACAAATTTCAACAGCCATGGGAAAATTTTCAGTTTCACTTAAGTCTACTTTCATCGTCCTCCTAGCTTTCATTTGTAAGTTTAAAGTTTTATCTCTACTTTGTCTAATTATACTTTATATAACCAGCTAAAATTATACTATTTATGATGCTAAACAATTAGACTGCATTAGTACTTACGTTTATTACATCCTATGTTGTAGTGACGATATCCGTACCAGTTCAGATTGGTGAGGCGAAACGTATGTTACATGAAGACAAATCTCTGCCCTTATCGGATCTCGAAGCTTCAAAACCGGTTATGCCTAGGGCTATTAATTGTAAGCCACCATGCAAGCTTGACTGTTTTCTTATCTCATGCGAGTGCAAATGTCCTCCTTGACTTCCTTAAACATAAATCATGATCAATTACAAAGATATATAATAAAGTGAATAAAACTTTACAAGAGTACTCTTTACAACAGAACGAGTTTCAAACTTACAATAAACACACATCCTCTAATACATGGATGCATGTTTGGACTGTCTTTCAACGCACAGATTAAGTAAACAAACAAATGAAACGAATCAACGCATCTTGATTAAGAGCAAGAAACTCGTATCTGGTCCCATTAAGTATCATCGTACCAAACATTACTCTCCAAACATGCGTCTGTCTCTTTCGACATTACCATATACATCTTGATCTCCTTCTTGATCTCTTTCCTTGACGCCACATAAGCATCCACGTCACTCTCAACGCTTAACTCACCTCCTTTCTTGCTCCATCTTAAAGCTGACTGAAGCTCATAAATTATTTTTTACCGGAGTCTTAAATTAAATAATTATTTATATTAAAATTAAATTATTTTATATTAAAATTAAGTTATTTATTTATGTTAAAATATCACTGAAAATGTTTATATATAATAATAAATTTATCATATTTTAATTTTTTTTGGAAAAAACTATAATATATTAAAAATTTCAATGGTATTATAAATGTCATCTTTTTATAAGAAAAAATCATATTAAAATTTTGGGTTTTGGAAGCCCATAATGAAAATTAAATTAAATTTTATTTTAATGTCCAACTTAAAAAGAGATCGAAAGTTAAATTGAGATTTGGATCCATAATATAAAATGTTAAAATTTATGGGTTTTATGCCCAAACCATAGAAAATGGAAAGAAAAAAAAAAATCTGAGAGGGTTCAAAGTGGGTTCGAACCCAAGTTTAGGGGTCAGCTAAGAGCATCTCCAACCCTACTCAATTTTACACTCCAAAATGAGATTTGAAGTAAAATTCTCTTCAATCCCCACTCTATTTTCCACTCTAAAATGGAGTAATGAGTGAGATTACTCTATATTTAGAGTAATTCATTTTTCACTCTATTTTGGAATGAAACTTTTTTATTTACAAAGTAGTTTTTTGAATTTTTTTTTTATAATTATAATAATTATTATTTAAAAATATATGTTTATATTTTTCAGTAACAGTTATAAATATTTTTTCAACATTATAAAACAAAATTGATTATATAATACTATTTTATTATTCACAAAAAATATAAGTTGAATTATTTGATAAGTTATGAAAATACGAAAAATAAAATATATAAGGTCAATTTGTAAATTGTATAATTAAAATGTACAAAAAGCAATAAATTTTTTTTTAATAGAATATTCTATTATGGAGTAGAAAATGGAATAATACATTAGAATAAAATACTATTCCATTTTAGGCTGCATTTTTTGGAATGGAATGATGAGGAATGACTAATTCCATAAAAAAATTATCATTTGCTTAGAATTCTAATTTTTGGAATGAAATAAAGGGTGTAACTGATTTTTAGTTGTAGGAATACATGGAATTAAATGAATAAAAAGGAATGGAATTAAAAAAAAAATAGGATAATTGTTTTATTCCATTCCATTTATCCCTTTCATTCATGGACATTTTTGATTATGAATAGTTTATAACATCATTCATAATTTTTCTTCTTTATCCCACATGAATGTGTGGAATCAAAATCTTTAGTTTTTCCATATAACTGACAACATATTTATGGAATTAATAGGAATGTTCAATCCCACATCATTCCATTCATAAAAATAGCATTTCAGTTGCAGTCAAAATGGGATGATCGTTACATCAATTCCACACAAAAATGCAAAGAAAAATATTCTCTTACAAATTTGATGAGGAATGAATGGAATAAATGTATCTCATTTTTTTTTTAGATTAGATTCATCTTATCTCATTCCATATTATTCAAATAATTCCATTAGATGCAATCCATTTACACCCTTAGAAAAATGGATTTATACATTGTACATGATCTAAGTTTTCATAATGAAAATGCAGTTTTTATTATTGGAGTGTCAGCTAACCCCCACCTCCTAACGTGGGT
This sequence comes from Orychophragmus violaceus, assembly GCA_030180135.1. NCBI lineage: Eukaryota > Viridiplantae > Streptophyta > Magnoliopsida > Brassicales > Brassicaceae > Orychophragmus > Orychophragmus violaceus. The sequence continues at coordinate 3,110,060 of CM058239.1, forward strand.
GTCCGCCCCTGCTTACTTCATGAAGCACGAACAGAGTACAAAAAGCTCATTAAATGCTATGCGTTTAAATTTTATTTGAATCGTAGTCAAAGTTCAGATTACTTTGACACATCTTTCATGCACCAAAGCAACCGTCCATTTGTGATTTTTATTCTATAAAAATGTTATATATATTCACCCTTGTCTTTGTAGCTCTCTGATTTTATCGGAAAACACACACAAATTTCAACAGTGATGGGAAAATTTTCAATTGCACTCAAGTCTGCTTTCATCGTTCTTCTAGCTTTCACTAGTAAGTTTAAAGTTTTGTAATTATTTTGTATAATTATACTTTATATAACCAGCTAAAATTATACTATTTATGATGCTAAACAATTAGTACTTATGTTTATTACGTCCTATGTTGTAGTGATGATATCCGTAAAAGTTCAGATTGGTGAGGCAAAATGTATGTTACATAAAGACAAATCTCTGCCCTTATTGGATCTCGAAGGTTCAAAACCGGATAGGTTTGATGTGGTTGGTTGTAAGCCACCATGCCAACAATGTTGTGTTGGTTTCAACTGTTACTGTGAATGTCCTTCACTTCCTTAAACATAAATTATGATCAATTACAAAGATATATAATAAAGTGAATAAAACTTTACAAAAGTTCTTCACAACGGAACGAGTTTCAAACTTACAACAAAAACACACATCCTCTAATTCATGGATGCATGTTTAGACAAGAAACCTGTGTCTGGTCCCATTTTGATTTAAGTGGATAGGATGTTCAGAAGAGAGACTCTAGCTTGTATCACCACCTTGATCAATCCTTCGAGTCCCTCTTCAAGCTCTTCCATGGCTTCCTCTACACCTTTCGATCTAACCAATGCTTATTGAATCCTCTCGCTTACTTCCTCACTAATCTCTTTCTCCTCTTCTTGATCTTCGCTTGTTACAACGAGCTTCCCGATTTCAGTTTCCATAGCTTCAAGCTCGAGACAAGAAAAGCCTTTCTCATGATTGTGATGATCTATTCCTTTCTCCACAAGCTTCATAACAATCCCCCAACCAGCTTTGTGATGATGATGACTTAATCTTTAACCTTTTAGCCGACGACAAGAACCACAAGTTAGCACACTTTTTTTCTTTTTGATTAATCTGGGGTATCTCAGACCTATGGAAGGGCAAACTAATCCCCAAGGGAAAAGGCAATCTACGGATAGGCCTTCTTTCCGGGTTTGCAAATAGATCCATATCCGTGTGGGTGTCCTGAAAGAAATATTGTAGTTTCGCGCAGCAGGTGAATCAAACCCGAAATGTATTAGCGTCCCGAGTCCATTGGTAAAGGTCAATTAGCTAGAAAATTAAAAACAAATACGAAACTAGATAACTATATTTGATGTGACATAAGACTTTTTTTAGAGATGTTAAAATGACAACCCTGTGAAGCATATACAATTTGCATTCTTTTTTGCTTTGTCTTCTCTCTCTCTCATTGCATTTTTTGCCTTCTCTCTCTCTCTCTCAATAGCAACTAGAAAAATAAAAACAAGCACAGATACACGTCGATTTTCATGAGAAATTCAGCAAAGAATTTAGACAAATTATTTCTATGTCGTAAAATTGATTTAATGGATTAAATACATGTTAACAGAATTATTAACTAGTTAGTATATATTTAAGTTATTATATTATATATAAAATATATAAGATCACTGTTAATGTGTTAACACAATTATATTGTGTTTTAAGTCGATTACTAACTAGTTAACTTTTATGGCGTATATTCAAGTTATTATTTATCATATGAAATATATAAGTTTACCAATAATTATTTGGTTAATTTGTTAACAAAATTGTTATTTTTAAATTTTTTGCAAAGATTTCTGAAACATTAGCCATATTCTCTCAATGAGTTAATTAGATATATATTTTATGATACACATCAGCTTAATTATTAACTACTTAATTTTTAGTTGATTGTTCCAAATAGTATGTATGTACTCATTTATCCGACTCAGTGAGTTAAATATATGTTTACACAGCTATACATATGTTAACTTAGTTATTAGCTAGTTTATTTTTAGGTTTTTTTCATATTATTATGTATCATATAAAATGCATAAGTTCATTGATAAATGTTTTTCTTAACACAATAACACCATTGTTATTGTTAATTTTTTGGAAAAGATCAAATGACATCCATTGCAAATGTTCAAGGCAATCAAAGTGCCAGAAGCTCGTAGGAAATTCGATTCAAAATGTCCACAGCTCATCTATTTTTCTAAATGAATTAATCCTACAAAAAGAGAAAGGGGGAACAAAAAGGTATTAATTACCTTAAGCACACTCCGAGATCTCGAGAATCTGATCCGAATGCTTTTTGTAAAAGAATCGACGGAACAAAACCATCTGATGGCGCTGCCTCTCCTCCGATCAGATCCAAATCAAGACGAAGCTAGTGTCGTCCTCACGCAAAGCAATCGACCGGAGAAACCACCGTCGCACCTCAAAACAGTTGCCAACCACCGCCATCGTCATCACTCGAAGATAACACATTCACAATCGAAAACCCAGAACTAGAACACATCGCTCGGACGCACAAGAAAACCCACCACCGAATGGCGCGGAACCGTCGATATCACCGAGTATGGTTTCAGCCATTAAAATTGCATACGAAGAAGAAGTCAAGAATTTGGGGAGAAGAAAATTACGAGAGAGAGAGAGAGAGAGAGAGAGAGAGAGAGAGAGAGAGAGAGAGAGAGAGAGAGAGAGAGAGAGAGAGAGAGAGAGAGAGAGAGAGAGAGAGAGAGAGAGAGAGAGAGAGAGAGAGAGAGAGAGAGAGAGAGAGAATAATTAAATATTAATTTAATAATATACAAATCTAGTGAAATTGTTAGACATATAGAGGTAAAGTTGGTATTAAAAATAGAGTTCACATTGTTTCTCTAATCACTTAAGTACATATAAACTCTTGTATATATGATGCAATTATTCTAAAATTAAATTATTTATTTATGTTAAAATATCATTGAAAATATTTATTATATATAATCATAAATTTATCATATTTTGTTTTTTTAAGAAAAAAATAATATATTAATAATTCAATAGTATTAAAATTGTCATTTTTTAGAAAAAAAATCATATTAAATTTATGATTCTCAAAAAGAAAACATTTTACTAACGACCAAGTGAGAGAATGTAAGAAATTATTTAATTTCTTATCTATGAATGTGGTCTTTTAGTTAATTGCTTTATTAAATGAGATTGATATATTCTAGTGATATTTGATAATCCAATTAAATGGATATTAAAGAGTTACATTCATAATGTATTTGAGAGGACAAATGAAATGATCTTAAGCACACAAGTACTAAAGACACATGTCATACTTAAAGTTACAAAATACTTAGTCATGGACTTATGTGTCACTTAATGATTTATTGGTGGCACATAATGGCTTCATGTGTGACACATGACCTTAATGTATGACACATGGAATATTAAAGAACTAAAGTTTGAGACTTACCCTCACATTTTTCACTTATGAATTAATATCTACTTTAATGAATGATTCAGATTAAATCAAAACTAATGAGGAATAAGGTCCTCTTTCTACCTATAAATGGATGTATTTGCTCCATCTCAAAGACATAACAAAAACATAAAGTAGTACAACACCTAAAGAAAGAGTTTGTGGGCAAAGGGAGAGAAGCCTTAAATTCTTAAAAACAGAATCACTCCACTTCAACTCAAGAAGTTATTGAAGTAAGAATCACTCCACTTCTCTCCACTATCATGAATGAAAGTACCCCTAATCCCTATCCTTATGTTTCTATTATATGATTAATTGGGATGTTTAAAGATCATAGGAAACATGTAAATAAATGTTCATGAAATCTAACATTGTTTCATCTTTTAACTCTAGCTAGCTAGGGTTTATAAATACACATAATGACATAAATGTCAATGAGAGGGCCTAAGATGTGAATGCCATGTGAAGTGAATGTGGGTACTCGAGTGGCGAACCCAAAATTTTGTTCAGCTCATAAATTAAATAATTATTTATATTAAAATTATATTATTTATTTATGTTAAAATATTTTGAAATATTTATTTATATATAATCATAAATTATCATATTTTATTTTTTTTAAGAAAAAACTATAATATACTAAAAATTCAATAGTATTAAAATTGTCATCTTTTTATAAGAAAAAATCATATTAAATTTTGGGTTTTAGAAGCCCATAATCAAAATTGAATTAAATTTTTAGGTCTAATTTAAAAAGAGATTCAAAAATCAAATTGAGATTTGGATCCATGATATAAAATGTCAAAATTTATGGGCTTTAAGCACGAAAGCTTCGTTGGATGACAACTTCCCCATTCAGAATTAGAGTCGGAATCAGAAGTTTGTGGAAGCTTTCGGAATCTCGTTTCCAAAACACTTCAAAAAAAAACTCTTTTGAAAGTTTACACTTTTAGAAGCTTGCACTTCCATTTTGAAATCCTTAAATCGTAAACAAAGAAGAAATGTACAGTTATATTTTATATGGTTTTTATTTTATGAAAAAGTCTTAGAGTTAGAAAAAATAAAATCATATATAAAAAGTTGAAACTAATTGTAAAATGTGATATTTGTGCATAATAAATTTTATCTTTTTGTTTACAAATGATTTTGTTTAGATAGACTATACACCTCCATCACAAACCCATTATATATATTTTAGAAAAATTGCTTATTTGTTTTCTTACGATTCCGCTTCCGCGTAACCGCTTTATAGTCCATGTAATTTAGGTAAAACCTAACCAGTTGAGCTTTTGTGGCATACGTTACCTATGATGAAAATGAATTTTTTTATTAGTATGGGGTATCAGCTGGCTCCTAACGTGGCCCCTGGGTACTTCATGAAGCAGGAACAGAACACGAAAAGCTCATTAAATGCTATGCGTTTGAATTTTAGTTGAATCGTTGTCAAAGTTCGATGTTTCGGTTACTAAAACAAAAGCTTTTTTACACATTTTTTCATGCACCAAAGCCACCGTCCATTGCGATTTTTATTCTATAAAAATGTTATATGTATTCACCCTTGTCTTTGTAACTCAGATCACTGAAATTATTGGAAAACACACACAAATTTCAACAGTGATGGGAAAATTTTCAATTTCACTCAAGTCTGCTTTCATCGTCCTTCTAGCTTTCACCTGTAAGTTTAAAGTTTTATATTTACTTTGTCTAATTATACTTTATATAACCAGCTAAAATTATACTATTTATGATGCTAAACAATTAGACTGCATTAGTACTTACGTTTATTACATCCTATGTTGTAGTGATGATATCCGTAACAGTTCAGATTGGTGAGGCGAAACTTATCTTACATGAAGACAAATCTATGCCCTTATTGGATCTCGAAGCTTCAAAACCCGATAGGTTTGATATCGATTGTAAGCCACCATGCCGACAATATTGTGTTGGTTTCAACTGTTACTGCGAATGTACTTCACTTCCTTAAACATAAATTATGATCAATTACAAAAAATTATAATAAAGTGAATAAAACTTTACAAGAGTACTCTTTACAACGGAACGAGTTTCAAACTTACAACAAAAACACACATCCTCTAATACATGGATGCATGTTTAGACAAGAAACTTGTGTCTGGTCCCATTTTGATTTAAGTGGATAGGATGTTCAGAAGAGAGACTCTAGCTTGTATCATCACCTTGAACAGAACTTCACGGACTGTGACATGCTATGCCCCCAGAACCCAGTTTATCACCCCCGTGCTACATATACTGAAATTTATGCCAAGCCAACTAACACAGAAGAAATGTAAGCTATTTTTCCTATTAATTGTTTTTTTTAATGAAATATATTTAATTTTAATTTCCATAATAAAAATACAGAATTATTTCTTATAGATTTGTTGAAAATTTTGGAATTTTGCAGCGAACAGTTTTTTGTTGATCATGATATCTCTTTTGTAAATGTACAACTCTGCGCTGGCAACAAGAAGAAAATCACTATAGTGGAAATTGAGTTTTCTTCACATAATGATCAGTGCCGGTCTAACATTTTTGAATGGTCTACACAAATCTAGAAAATATGCTCTTTTATAAATTTTGTCCAAAATCATAAATAATAGTAAAAATAAGATAAAAATTCAAAAAAAACAATCCAAAACTATAAACGGTTTTATAAAAAAAAAATAAAAAAAAACAGAAAATATTATATTGTTGAAATATGGCTCTCTCAATATTTTTATCTGCAAAATCGTTCATTAAAAGCAAGTAGATGAGTTTTTTTCACTCATATATGTCTCAACTGATAACTAAACATTCTCGTTCAATCATTCATGTGAAATGGTAAACTGCAAATAATTCTATATCAGTTTCAACTTCGAAAACTTCACTAAGCAATTTATGTGTTATGATAACAATCATCTATTTTAAAAGAAAATTAAGCACTTCGATAAGTTTACGAACTTCATTTGGTGGTGATTCTCTAAAGATTTTTAATTTCATAAACAAGTTTTCACTATAATGTTTTTTTGTAGCTTAATAAAAGATTTCATGTCTTTTTTTTTTGCTTTTATACCATCTTCAATGTATTCTTCTAAAGTAGAGAAACTCTATAATAGATATGATTTTTTCTTCATATATTTTGTTGGGTTTATGAAGATTAGTGAGTAGTTATCTTTAAAGATCATGAGTTATGTAGATTTAGGTGAAATTAGGATGGATCTTTGATGTTTATGGATATAATCTTTTTAATCATTCTTATTTGAGTGTGTTTAATGCTAGATTAGCCTTGATCAAACTCGTCTAGAGCTTAGGTGATTTGATGCACATAAGGTGTTAGCGAAAATGTTTGAATGAACTCAAATAGAAATTTAGTTGCTTATCTCATGGAAATGATATTTTAAGAAGTATTTTGGCTTTTGGATCATGCTTTTAATGCTCATTGATTACTCTTTTCACAAATGAATTTTTTCTCGAATTGGTAATTAGTGAAGTGATTAAGAACTAGGAATAAGATTAATCTTGTTTATCCATTTAGGCCTAAAGAGCACTTGTGTGATTGTATTAACATCCTAGATCACTCCTAAGACTATCTTAGATCAATAACCTAACCTAAAAGCTTGCTTTTATTATAATTTCTTGAAATTTACTTTATCTTGCCTTGTTTAGTTGTTATCTCTTCTCTTGCTTAGCTTATGAGCTTGGATTTTAATGCTTTTGATTATGAATGATTGTTACTTGTTTGGTCCTAGTTGATTGCCTGATGCAAATATCACTTAGGATTGTTTAGATTGTTCATCTCAAATTGAATTTGGCTTGAATTAACTTGGATTTGTGCATTCCTTTTGATTGATCTTATTCCAAAATGGACTGACACCTCTTAATGTTATAGTAACTTGAATGTGTGTATTTTGAAGAATTGATAAGCTTTGAAACGAAAAATGTGTTTACAGTACACTTTCTGTACAAATGTTAGATAAATTTTTAATCTAAATTAGAGTTTAGAGGTAAAAATAGATGTGTATTGAATATGTCTTTATAGATATCCAATACATGAAAGATTCACATTCGATTAACTAAATTTTATTAATATACTTAATAAATAAGTTTATTAATAAGAAATCTAATAAACATTATTAAAAGCCATATATTTTAACCAAAATAATGCCTCCAAACTTGGTTTAAATATATTTTAATAACAAAGAGTATATACAAAATGTCTTTATAAATTTTGTTTAAAATAAATTGATGATTTTTTTTTTTTGAAAAATGCCCCTCAGAATTAGATGCTCTAATCGATGGCTTACCTTGCTTATGCTCTAGGCCGGCCTTGATAATGATATGCTGAAAGTATTTCAATTGCAAGGACGATGTTATTCATGTTTTGGTAGAAACGAGGTTTTCTTTAACCCACAAAGTTCAGAGTAAGTTAATGTTTTTAATGTTTTTAATTTTATTGATTATTTTAATCTATATTTCAATTTCAATTTGATAAGTTTATTTTGCAGATTAAACGCTTGTTATTTGGTAGAGGGGTTTCATGGTCTCTCTCCTCACAAGAGAGATAGATTTAACCGTGAAATTTAAAGAAGCTTTTGGTTCAATATTAAATATTTGTACACCTCAAATTGATTCAGAATACCTTGGGTAAGATTTAATGAGATAGTGTTTTGTTTTTTTTTGTTAATTTTCAAACCTTTAAACTAATTTTTATATTATTTTTTGCAGAATTGCTTTTATTTTGGTTGATATCCTTGATGGAGACTCAACTAAACAAAAGGGTTTATTCAAGATCATGGGCATGGACATAACGGTGAATTGGTGTATCCCACGCCCTACTCTGGTACAAGTATGGGATGATAATGAGCAGAAAAATCTTTTTTAATTTTGTTTTTTTTGTCTTCTTCCTTTGAGACTTTTTTTTTAGATTATGAAAAACTATTTATTTTGTTATCCTGTAACCGTTTAATTTATTGGATTTTATGTTGCATTATTTATCTAATGTTTTTTTTAGTCTGAATTGCGGTAATTTTCCCTTTGCTAAAACATAAATCATTGTCGGTGATGGAAATACCATTTGTACCACTTGTAAAGAGCGATAATGGGCTCACGTGTAGCCTAATCTAATCTTCTGTTTTCCCCACCGTCCAGTTATTCTCGTGCGTGTCAACACTGTCCTTTGTCGCGCGTGAGTAAAGCTCCATAGTTTATTTTATTTCTTTTGTCCTTTCAAGAAAATAATATGTAAAAAAATTTGTTGTTACATAATTTACAATACAATGCAACTACTCTAAAACAATTAATTAGTTGTTTTCTCCGTAAGTTGTCATCCAAATGTTTCATTTCTGTTTGACGAATTTGGCTTGCATAAATTTTTCTCTATGAAGCACACAGTAGATTTTTGTATTATTTGCCTGCCATCATCATTTCCGGAATTCTTTTGTTAGGTCAAAGCCAATGCAGTTCGAGCACTGGGGAGTATTTCAAAATATGTAAAATTGAGAGGCATGACAAGTAACCACGAGGTTTTACCTTTGACCCACCACCATTCATCAAATTCTCACCATTTATCTTGTGCGATAGATTCAAGCTGGTTGGAGAGAACTGTGCAAGCATTTATTTCATGTGTTACTACTGGTAATGTTAAGGTATAACCTAATAAGTAGTATTAAACGAGATGGTATCATCTGGATGTGAGCATTAGGATTTCAATTAGTTTTGATTCGAGTTGGCCTAGACTAGTTAGAGAGCAAACTTACCATACTCAAATCTAATTAATTTGGTTTGGTTTGGTTTGATAAAAGATATCTTATATAGAAATGATTTGATCTGGTTTATATCAATGTGGTTCGGTTTGTTTATGCATCCCTAGCTTTGACTTTATAAATTTGTACAGGTTCAATGGAATGTTTGTCATGCGTTAAGCAATTTATTCTCCAATGAGACTATAAATCTACAAGATATGGATTGGTATGCATCCTTTAGCTCTCTATTACCTAAGCTACTTCTCTTGGTTACCATGACAAACTCTTTTTCTTTTTAAGGGCTCCAAGTGTTTTTAGTATTCTACTATTGCTGCTTCGTGATGCATCAAACTTTAAGATAAGAACACAAGTTGTAGCCGCTTTAGCTGTTCTTGTAACCCCACTTGGTAAGTTTGATACCATCCCTCTTTCTCCCCTCCCCGTAGCTATATTAATTGGAGATCATTTTTGTTTCATAGTGTTTGGGGTTTGGGGATTGTACTGTTTGGCTAATTATTCCCTCGCACATCATGCCATTGCAGCTTATGGGAGATCATTCCCTGATGTTGGCAAAGATGTGGAGCATACTTTACAGAATCTGAATTCCGACAGAGAGACGACTCCAACAAATTTCAAATATAAGAGATCGCTTGAGAATCAGGTAAAACCACGAAAACCTTGTTGGCCTAGTTTTCGGTTATTGATGAATGATTTATCTCAAGTGTGGTTGGTTGATTTCAGTTAACCTCGACCATGCTGCATCTCCTGAGCCTGGTTTCAAGCTGTCATTGTGAAACGTTGACATATTTTCTTCTAAAAGTAAGAAACTGGCAGCTATTGTTGTAGATACCATTTGCGTGATTTTAAAGGAATAATGACATAATTTCTTGTTGGTGTCGGTTGA